>JAVIWC010000461.1:0-605723 GCA_031894815.1 Creontiades dilutus | reverse complement strand
CTAGAGCATAACATTTCCTCTTGTTGGGTGTTGTGTGTAAAATGTGCTAATATTATTTGCTGTGATGAGGCCAATTGACGTCTAACGTCTCTAGGTTTTCCATTGTAGCTACAGTTTCGTATCTTTATTTCTTAGCAGAAGCCTGTTGCACCCCCCAGTATGTCCAGGCTGTGTCAAGTTGCATTTGGATGATAATCAAGCGCATTTCATCCCTTTGCACCTTCATTATGGGTGTTGAGTGTAAACTGTGCTGACATAAACGCTTTTGTGAGTTGATTCATCAGAAGATCTGGTAAATCTAACACTGCTGCAACATTTAGGATTTCACGCTGTGTTTGGTAAACATGGTATAGGTCAAGGATAACATACGAAGAAAGGGATTTAAAGAATCAACAAATTAAGGTGGAAGGTTTGACGGATATAAATTAAAGTTCTTTGATTTTATTAAAACGTGAATGATAGTCCAGCACATCTAGAGCATAATATTTTCTTTTGTTGGATATTGTGTGTAAAATGTGCTAATATTATTTGCTGTGGTGAAACCAATAGACGTCTCATCACGTCTTGAAGTTATCATTGTAGCTACAATTTCACTGGAAATTGTGATGTATCAGTAAATTAATAGATCAGAAATCCGTTGGAGCATCTAGTTAGTGTAGCATTGTGGTTACATCTTGGAATGTCGTAGAATCTGTCATGAAAGTAGGTTTAAATAAACTGAAAGCCAATAAATGTCTGTAATATAATGTAAGAGGAATGTAGGAAGGGGAAAACCGTGATTTGAAACCAATAAATCCAGCCCCAATTCATGTACAGTTTAAATTTAAGTTTGTCCTAAGATCAAGGTTGTAGGGAACTTGTTTGTTGATAATTTCAACTTTTGAATTATAGCCATACCATCCTCAATATGTTATAGGCATAAGAAAACTCCAGTGGGTCTTGAACAGCGGTCTTCGATGAGTGACAGTGGCCTGGGCATGCGAGGCCCGGGAGCCAAACCTCTGGGAACGATGAAACTTGACTCTAACAACTTGTCTTCTCCTATGAAACCCCACTACTATCGTGACCCGAGCCAGGCCGACAGTTCTGACCATTCACGCCACGATCTTGATGATCCGTACAGGCCGCCATTGTCTTCTTCCAAGGAACCACTGCCTGCCAGGTAATGGCTTCATTCTTATTGCCACGAATGTTTGTTTCTGAATTGTGCAGCAACTCTTGATGGTTGTTTCGGTGTCAGACGTCAGAAATTAATTCGTTTATGGAGTTTTCACCCCCATGCAGGGGTAGAAATCTGTGTAAATATATTTGAGTTCCTATTGAAACCATAATTTTGACATTAAGTACACTGATCCTTAACGAAATGGTTACCTTTGCTCCAGAGTGGATTCTGCCAAGGACGAAGCCCTATGTTTCCATCCCAAGAGGATATAAATGACTATTCTCAATTTCTTTTCCTCCGCCCCTTTTTATTACAAGTATTAATCATTTATTTATTTTTAACTACCAAAACCATGTGGGGATCAGCTCTGAGACTCCATTCAAGGCCTTTGTTGATCCCAAGGTAGTCCAATCCATCCATATCATGGCCAGAGTAGTTCAATTCCTTTTGATTACTTCGAGCCTGAAGTAATTACTTTTTCAATTGCTTCCCCAAAAATCTGATTGATGAAGAATTGATTGTTCGCTGTATTTTTTCGTCAGACAAAGAATGTAGTGAGGTGTCGTCCATCATGAAGCTCCTTTTATTGTAATGCCATGCCAATTTCCCCTTACAGGCCGACGTAAATAAAACCTCGAGAGTTGGTTCCGAGAATCAGAGCGAATCTGAACAACTAGCTTCTTAGATTCAACTATTATAAACCTAAATTTTTCAGAATTAGGTCCTAGTTGAGTAGTGGATTAGGTAAAGTTAGACAAGGCAGGCGCTTCACGTCCAAGTACCTCAGCTCTCAGAGGAGGATCAGTATTCTCTCTGCCAATTTCGCTTGAAGCTAATCGTTGCTTCAGCCCCTCGAGTGGAATCCCCTCCTAGTTGGTTTTAGTTATGCCACAGTACTGTCAGTATTTAGGAGGAGTGTAAGCGCACCATCAATGGATACTAGTCCGTGGCAATGTTGATCCACGTTTTAAAAAGTACTTGTTCTATACAGTTTTTATGGAAGGTGAGATGTTACAGTAGTTGTTTTTCCAGATACAGGCGTAGGAGGAAAGAAGAGGAAGGAGTTACTGCACCTCGCGGGACTGGTAGCCCTGGGCCTCAATTCGACCTTGAAGCTGACGCGTTTCCTCCACTGCCCGGCCATGAGACTGCAACTCATGGGCACAGCGGTGCTGGTGAAACGTCCAAAGTGTCTGCTCCCGCGCCTGTCCCTGTTGTGTCAACGACGCCTGCGGCAGCGCCCTCTGTCCAACCTGTGCCTCCTCCTGCTGTCGCTGTTGCAAACCCCGCTCCCTCTCACGAATCTGCTGCACTTGACCAAACCGTATGGCCTGAAAACAGGTAAAACACCTATGCTATAAGTACAATGCTATTAAAATTGTACAAATCTAGGAGAAACTGACTCTGTACTTGACTTGACTTCCTTGCCAATCGGAACTCAAACTGTATAGTTGAATGCAAGCGCTGTCACCCCAACTGTCCTTCACCAGAATTTTCTTTTCCTGCCAATCTGACTCCTTTCCCAATTCAGTTTGGTTCTATGTTTTGGTAGTTCTCCTTCTACCCCAATTGTCAACCCCTCGCTTACCCTAAGCCAGCCAACACCCCCCTCACTTCAAAAACTCTTCAGTCCTTTGCAGACCAATGCCTCTGTGAGTCAAGTGCGGGGGAAATAGCTCCAATAAGATCAAATCAAGTACAGTCGCAGTGCCGTTTTAACAGATTAAACCCTAGAATGCTTACATGGTAGCATTCTCAATCAAGCAGGCAATGCCAACAAGGAGTATTTTCTACCCCAGCCAGAACATTTGTTTCTTATGGATGGAAAATTAATGAAAGATGATACTGCAGCTTAGTAAAACAATATTGCCGAACTATAAGGCACTTATCGATTTGTACCTAATTAGGATGTTGACAAAAATTTCTAATTGTTGAATCGTCATTCTCAATCTCCAAGCGTCAAACTGGTTTTCTTCACAAATTGGGCTCGGTAAACCTTTTGCTCCTCAGTATTATATACATCACCAGATGAAAACTCGCCCTCACTCCAATCTCTTTCAACACCGCGTCTTATTGTATCTTGAATTGGTTAATATTCCTAAAAATAAGATTGAGGTTGCTGTAAAATGGATAAATTGCTGTTGTGGAACTGAATTTACGGAATGAAAGTGTCGGATGTTTGCAGCAGAAAAGCCCAAAGGTACAACCTTTACTTTGGATGGGATGTCCCTAAAAATATTGATGCTCTATATCTCACTTTCAAGAGTGCAACACAATTATAGGTTAATCAGGTCTGGGTCAGGAGCCATTAGAGTAAATTTCACTGACATGGATAGAACTCACTCCCAATATTTTCGGAAACGAAACTCAGAGGACTCTTCAATAAGTTGAACCCCCGTTGGGAGAATCACAAATCGACAACGTATGGCTGGATTGGCTGCGTGCCAGCTGTCTACGAAAAACTTGACATATCCCTTTACACCGTCGGAGGAGTATAATTCACTCCATGTTAGCATTCTAGGGTTAAGTAAAATTAAAAAATGAAGGGAATTCGAGTATTAGCTCCTAACTGGTGGTAGTGGCTAATTTACTTCCCCTGACTCCTCAATGGAAAGGAATTGCTTGTTGAATCGAATTAGTTTATGTGCATTTTTCAACTATTTCAAAGTAGTACTTCTTCTACATTACTTTCTCCATAAAATCTTTGTAAAATTAAAAAAATTTCATGTTTCGAAGGACCTAGGCGGGTCTATGGTTCAAATTTAGTGACACCGTAACTAAGAGAAAATGGCTTAACTAGTGATGGATAGCTTCTTGTTGAAGAAGATATTTGCGATATAAGTGGATGTAATGCGGACGCAATTATCTTGTTCGATCTGCTTTGATATTCTTCATAATTTGAAAAGTAAATCACCACCATGGGAACAAAATTTTGACATTTTATTGTGCATTAAATACCTAAGTTGTAACGACTTATATAATGAAAGTACCGTATCATTTTGAGATTTAAAAATTCCAAAGAAGTGCTATTTACATCTACCATTATGGTGCATTTATTAGAACTAAGTATTCATTACATAGGTTTTCATTAGTTGTCAGGAGTAAAAGTGGAATATTTACGATCGAAATGTGCTGCGTGGAATAGTGCACTAGTAATTAATTATTATGCTTCGCCTTACCCTGGAAACTTATGGTACTACTAGCTTCATCTTGTAACATCACTGATCACAAAGATGCAATTTCTATTTTCACAACGGAGTTTAAAGAAGGCGATCTCCACGAATATTGTTGATTGCTGATACATATCTCCAACATTGATATTACGATTTAGAACATTTCTGAGCAATCAAGTTCTTGCTCGGAGCTACTTAAATTGTGACAAAACTCCATACAATATATGTGTACGAAAACCAAAACTGGTTTTACTCAGTCCACGAAGGGGATTTGTAACTTTTTGATGTCCAACATTTTGGTTCATGTAAAATTTATAAATGGCAGAAGGATTGTTTGCGATGAAGCGAGTTTCAATGAAGTAAATTTGCAAAGTTTTGGGAGCTTGGCTAAATCTATGGTGTTTTGTCGAAACTCCCCTTAAAGGCAGAAGGGGCATACCATTGAGAAAAACTAAACGCAATGTGGGGAAAACGCCCAGGTTTGTCCTAAGCCAGCCGTATGGGTTTGAGATGTCTAGGAAGATGGAGGAGTCAGAGAGCAATGAAAGGAAGTTCCCCTATAAAATCAGTCAGGTTAAAGCCCCGAAGGTCGTAGATGGTGACACCACGAAGCACTCCTGTGCTTATGTGTCTGTCGATGAACATTTCTGAATTCTCCCAGTGGTCTTGTGTAGTGCAGAAATTATAGACGAACAGGAGCTAGTCGACGACCCTGCTCTTCTTTTAGATTACAAAAGCTCGTTATCAAAATTGGAAGTAGTCCACATTTCAACCCTTTTTGAAACATTTTGACTGTCAAGAGACAACTCGTCTATCTCATGGGTACCTACTGCATGTCTTGTCGTTTATGATAAAAGCTATTATTTTCATTTTCTTGAAACGATTTCTGAGGATTGCCTTTTTGGTTTCAGATCGGTTCTTGGTACTGCTGGAACGGCCAAGACGAGCCCTGCTGAGAAAGTAAAGACTGAAGAAGCCGTTATCAATGGAAGCAGTGACGCCAGTGTGACTAGCCCCGTGGAGTCTCCCGTTGAAGCTAAAGTGACGTCGTATAATGCTGCTGTTATCTCTTCCCTTCCTGAACCCGTTTCCCTCCCTGTTGCACACACGCCTTCCTCGCAACAAATCTCTCCAGTGCAGCCTGTTACTGCTCATAATCAGGTTCGTATTTGATTAAGTACTTGGTACTGCTACTAGCCACTCAATATCTCTGAAAATCTGTGTGAATTCGCAATAAAGAACACCTGAGATAGTTCGTATATGCGTAAATTGGAGTTGAAATATCTCAGCACATACTTGCATGATAACCAAAGGGATACGATAGAAATCGATAGTTCGGCAGACATGGTAGACGTTCCTTCAAAGAATCAAAGAGCCCACACGGACTGAGAAACACTATTTTCTGTCCCAACGAACCGAGAAAACTGACATTTGAATAGTAGCATGATGGTTTGAGGTAAATCGGGGGGTTCCCAACGTAACATTAAAGGATAAGGAATGACGCAAAGTCAGAGCTTCTTGAGCTGCATCTTTTGAAAACAGCTTCTGTTTCTTACAAAGTAAAGTAAGGTAAAGGTTCGTGTTCACGAAATTATATTTAACCCTTCAGAACCCATCACGCTAGGGAAATTCGACTTTAATTTTATCCACGATTTTCCGAGTCTGCCGCCTCAAATAAGTCCATTTCAATTTACAATTTTTTTCTCAAAATTACAGTGCCGCACCGCGTACAATGGTGTAGACCAGGGGTCTCCAAACTATTTGTCAGAAGGGCCATATCGTAATGTTGAGGCGGTGGTGCGCTTCAACAACGTTTTTAAAATTAGACAATTGAAAACAGTGTTTTTAAGCACTCCTAGACGAGTTGACAAATTCAAAATTAGGCCTCGTGTAGGTACAAAACATCAGTTTCTGGTGATAGTATTTTTTGAATTTCCATAATTACTTCTTCGTTGTTCAATAAAAAATATTAACAACTGAATTTTCAGGAATGGAAAAGTTTGAGAGTCAGACACTTGGAAACAGGGTTTTTAAACACTCCTATACAAATTTGACAAATACAAAATCAGGCCTTTAAAATTTATTTAAAATTATTATATTCAAAAAAGTATTTTCGTAAAAAATATGTGATGTGATGTGGGCAATTGTTTTTTTGTTTACAATGTCTTTCCACTTGGGATCATAGTTTGTTGTTCCAATCATAAGCAAATTTTATAAGTGTTCTTCTGAAAGCATTGCTCGATATTTGGATTTCACATGTGTCATTTTTGAAAAGGTTTGTTCGGAAACATACGTTGAACCAAAAATTGTTATCATTTGTCTGGGAAAACTCTTGATTCCCTTGAAGTCATCACGTTCTGGCGGTATCCTAGTTTTTTCCATCCATATATTAGTAGTAGTCGTTTGGAGACCCCGGCTTTAGACAATGGATCAACAAAAACATGATATCGTATTGTAACAGACAGGACATCGTATTATATCACTTCGTGTAAAATCGAACGCAGTTTCTCATTTGAGTATCAAATTTCAGAAATCAGAACATCATTGCCGTTTTTCCTCGGCAGTTGGATGCAATGGTCAGTATGATATGACAGTCCAACGAACAAGGCAAATTCAGTACTTCTGATGGACTCGGACCCTTTCAGCAACTGTTTTAGATAGTTTTCTGTACGGAGCGGACATCCTTTAATTCCCTTACTTACTCTACCGGTGCAGCCTAGACTTTTTTGAGCTATCAGTCGAACTGAATGAATTCTTGTGAAGAAATTGTCAATGACAAAATTATATGTGCCAATTAAAGAAGGAAGTTTTTGATAATCACTCCAGTGCGATTGATGCATGGAGGAGCGGATCTCATAGACCCCTGGTATGTTGTTTCGATCCATGTTTACCAAACGATGAGAAAGCAAACTCAAAATTTGTTTATTCTGCATTCAAATGATACAAAAATGCTAAGAAAAAACATATGTTATGACATATAATATAAGTGACGTTCTTCATAAAAGATCAAACAGTAGCCACACACATCTCTAACATGAAATATGTACACAGACAGGTAATTATCTATGCACCATGAGTTGACCCAGAACTACTTCTAGGTAGTTCAGAGACGTAAATATTGTTATTCATTCAAACATTTCGACATTAACTGGAAAATCATCTGGAAAACTAGAAATTGGAAGTAGAAGAAATGAATTGGCTGTTAATTGACCTATTGAACAGTATTTCGAAACATCTTCAGTGACAGCCAGACACTAGAGATTACACTGATTCAATGGTCGTAAGTAGCAAGGATTTCAAATAACTTGCTTCAAACTGTTTTTACAGTTTCGACGGTTCGTAGGGTGACAGCTGAAGGCTCCTCCGCCTGTAGATGGAGATTTTTTATAATATAAAATTGGAAACTGGGTGTATATGAAACAACGAATATAGGACACTTGGATTTATTCGTTTACGAAAAGACGGCAAACTAGACGAGCGCGGGGACAAAAAGTATAATAATGATGGAGGTACGACGAAGCCAGATCACAGCAGAGAGGGAGGCGCAATGCTGCCAACCCTATACAACCAAAAGTCTTTATATCTTAACAAGATTAGTTGATTTTTTTCCGGCCCTAAAAAGAGGTGACCCTGGAGGGTGCATTAGGAACTGACTGGTTGAGGCAAAGCCATCCAGATGTCTTTAGATTTCTACAAGGCAATTACATGGTATGGACTTCAGTGATTCGCTGAAGGCCCTTGTGGCTAATTTCCTTCCCAGTCGACTTAATGTGCTGAAATATAAATGAGGGGTTTTTTATGGCATGTAGAGGGGACACGTTGAGATTTGGAGACTCTAGGCCCCCAGTTTAGATAATATTCCTCTGACTACGTCTGATGTACATAAATCAGTGATTTATGGAGATTTAATATTTTTTGGCGCATTCTTCTACCCATTTCCCTGAAGATGATTGGTACCTGTTGCGTTATATTTATATAATGACCATATACTCCGTTCAATAATTATCTACAGTCCAGTGATTTGCGGCAAAGGGCTATCTGAAAATGACGAAACCCTGTGTTAGAGACCGCAGGATTTCAATTCTTTGAGATGAGGAACTGTGTTGATTTTACGAAATTTTGGTTAATGGTACTCCTGCCTCTTATCTGGAGTGTGCTCTCTTTTGAGATTGAGATGTTATTGTGTGCGAATTGTTGTACATTCCAAGATACATTGTTATTACATGTCACAATTTTACATCATCTATCATCTGGGGTTTCAATGACAAGTCTTGGTAATCAACCTAGAAAAATTTGTTGTACAACCCCACCATTTGAAAGTATCATGAAAATTGAGTAATGTACAAGTTAGAGGACATCGTTTGAAGGGGTGTAAAGTTGAATATTTCATAAGCGGGTACGCACCACTGAATGTGCTTGTAATTGTTGAAAAATGATTTTTGTCACAGTTTTCTGTTGTATTTCAGCCTGATTTGGGAGTAATCAAACTGAGTTACGCCCAAGTCGCCCAACATCACAAGGAGAAGGCCGAGCGGGAAAAGCACCAAATGCTCCAGCAGCAGCAACAACAACAACAGCAGCAACAGCATGTGGCCCCAGGCCAACAGCAGGTGCCAACACATGTTATAAACATGCCACAGAATACTAATAGCGCTCCTTCTGACGAAGAAAGGAAGGAGCAGTCTGGCTACTACCCACCAAAAGGTGAGTTGATTTACATTTTACACGAATGTGTTGTGTATCTCCAAGTATGAAGATGTATGTACAGGTGCATAATCAAAGCTACTGTCCTATGATCAGACATCAGTTGTCATGAAACTCTTATCAGAACTAGTCCAAGGACCAATTAGGTCAAAATTGTGTAAAGTACTTTCGGGAAGTATGTTATGTAACTCTTCCAACGGCATAAGCTTTTATGCAAATTATATGAAGAAGGTTAGGCATCTAATTAGAACTGTTGATGCTATATAACTTTTTAGATTGCATGTCTTTGGGATGAGGGGAATCGAGTATGTTGGATCTTACAAGCATTGGAGATGTTATGCTGTTTTCAAGGTTTGAGCTGACTAAGTGAGCATGCTGGAAGGATCTAAAATCATACCAGACATACCTTTTACATTCGTTCCAAGTTTAAGGGATGAGAGGAGCCCCTGGTCTCTGAGACCAGGATCTATTGTGACGCTGTCCATATTTTCAGTTCAAAACCTTTTAATAACCTCTTCGTTCACAAAGTGTAGAAGGTAGGAGGTTTTCAGGCGTTTCCAAGGCAATATCAGTGGGTGTCAAGGCACCCTTCCCGAAATGCCGAAATTTAGTTGATGCAACAGCAGGACAGTCTCAGAGGATGTGTTCTGCTGTTTCTGCCTCTTCACAGTAGAGCCGGCATTCTACTGTCCTGGCCTTACCCTTTGTTTAGATGGTACCTTAGGCCAGTGAGAAGACCCACAAGTTTGCGAAGGTCTTTGCGCCTCAATGACAGAAGGGCTTTTGCGCGTTTCCTTGAAATGGAAAGGAACCGCTTGGCTTGCCTCTGCTTAGGAGTGTTATGCCAGTATTTTGTACGTGTTTTGTCCTCCCATTTCTGAACCTGTTGAGTTATGTAACTCTTGGTAACTCCTAGTTGGGGTTCAGGTCCAATTGGGTTGGACTCCGATCCCTTTTTATCAAGGCGATCAGCTTCCTCATTGCCATCCATTCCCTCATGACCCGGTACCCATAGCAACACCAATTTGTTGCCCTGGACCGCAGCCTTGAGGGAGTTGAAGCAACTCCAAGTCTCCTTTGAAGTTACTGAGAAGGCAGAAATAGCCTTTAGTGCTGCTTGGCTGTCAGGTAGTATATATATTGTTCACCTTTGAATCGTTTCCTTGCAATCTCTTGTGCACATATTTCTGTAGCATGGGTTTCCGCTTGATGTATGGTTGCAGTCGGACCCAGAGGTTGGCCAGATTGAAATTGGGGCACCATTCATCACAGACTCATCTGTGTACCACACAATTGAGCCTGGTTTAAGTTGAGGCATGCCTCTTTTCCAAAACTCAGATGGACATAGTCAATGGATCTGTATCTAACTTGTCCAGTATTTCCAAGTGGCCATCTTTTTGCAGGGAGGGCTTAATTTTTCCCATTTGCTGCATTCTAATGGCCCCCAGGTTTTTTCCGTTCTCTGCACATAAATGAGCAGCGGGGTGAGGTCTAAGATAACCTTGGGAGGATTTACTGTGGAAGGCTTTTATACGAGTAACTTTTACCAATGTTGTTTCCACCTTTCAACATTTCACTTTTAACCCTTCAGCAGGTTTCACTTCTGTAATTGCGACAAGAATGCTGATGGTTAGTTGATAGGCTAGTTCCAGCTGATAGATAGCCAATCTCTCTGAGCGGTTCTATCCATATGGATGGAAAAATTAGACACCTAATATACGAGATTACAAAGAAGACCTCTGTGCAGGTTGTATGCAAATTTTAGGCAAATATTGTACTACTATCTAAAAGGTTCACAAGAGTTCTTCCATATTGATGCATATCCAGAATATTGAAATTCTTCAAATCATTGGGTGTTCATGGTGTCTGTTGCTAATACAGACTCACGACTTGGTAGATTGGTTATATTTCTAACATTTATAAGAAAGAACAAGACAAAACATGGTGGACGTTTTACTTTTAAGTGTGAGATACATGCGAGAGGCATTATGTGACCCTATTCACCACAGTTTTTTCAAAAAGATGCGACATTTCACAAGAAAACGATCCCGCTAAGGTCTGCTGGTCTAATCCAGTTAAGGAACTGGAGAGAATTGAGGATTTGGGAGTCGTAGAGATTGGCAGAAAAGAAAGTCAGTGATGAAAACATGAAAGAATTATTTCGCTTTTACGAACGATAACCAAGAGACAAAGATACATTTTGGAGACCAAAAAAAAAGCTGGTTTGTAACCCCTGCGTTACCTTGAATTATTACTGAATTCTATGACACCAGAAAATAAATCGATTAGCATGTATTTATAATCCATCCAAATATCTTCTATCAGTTTCACATCTAAAAATAAACTCTGTAGAAGGTAACACAGCTTAATATTAGCTAAATAGATTATTGCGCTTAAGATTATAGAGAGGTGACGGAACTGCAGCACACTTGAAAGAATACGGAACTAGTAACAATGTAGCAGAACAGCTGAAGCAACTGTAGATCAGAAGAAAGCACAGCAAAAATGGCCTTAAAAAGATGCCTGATGTCATTTAGCAAAGTTCTAGGCGCTTGTCGATATTAAACTGTGATGCTTTATTGTGTCAATCATTGGTCCACACTGTTGATGCTTTTACGAAATTTCAGCATGTCACACGAATGTAAATCCTGCTTTACTCATTGAATTTCGCATTTTGACTACAGTCACTTTTATTTTGATTTAGGGGAAGGAGCATTCAGCAGAGGACGAGGCGGATCCAGAGGACAGGCCCCGCGAAGAAGGGATAATCTCCAGAGGTTCAATACCAGGCAACGTTCCCCCAAATAGCACACCCCATTACGGTAGGAAACTCTTTTATTTAACTGTGTGAATTACATTTTTACTCTTTTAAAACGTCACGTAGATTAAATTTTCGTTTTTCGACAATAACAAAAATGAGATCTGTAGTGCAAAAATCACTAAGGCCTTCACTCTCACTGAATGGTCGTGGACTTAGTCGAAGAAATAGATATTAATAGGCATGTACTACCTTTGTATCTATTTGTTGACAGTGACAGTAGCAAGTCACTGTCAAATCTGTATGAGTTCGTTAGTTTCAAAACGCACCCACCTTTTTGCAAACTGTCATAACCTCAATAATTATGTTAAGCCCATTTCCATTTGAACTGGGGAATGCTAGTTACTTGGTGTTTGAGTTTTTTCTATATTCTATTTTCCCCTAATTTCTCATGCAAATCACATGGATCGGAACTGTGCAATGGATCTATTACAGATTGCCATTCATCTAGGTTAGAAGGACTGGATAGAGAGGATGGACAACGGTGTTTCATCAATGTTAGAGGAAACTAAGGGTGCCAAGTTTTGGATCTTTGGGTAACCATTTTCTGTCATATGTCAGATCCTATACTCTCCAGGATCCATACGTACCCACTCAAATTTGTGCAAAATGGAATGATTCATGCACTAGTCTTGCCATGGCATTTCTCTTTTTAACAAAATCCGCAGGTTTGCTTCCGCGCTGATTAGGAAACTTACAACATTCGTGCAGGAAGTTTTATGTTTTTGTTGTTCTCTTAGAACATAAATTCTCTTCCTCCTTAAGATTCACAATATTGTGAAAAATGGTAGTCGGTGTCATTGAACATTGCCATATCTCTTAGTTTAATTAACCAGTAACTGAGGAATAGCAGCTTGCGCGTGAATTAACTTAAATTTCACGAAACTCAAATTTCTTGTGATCAAATGGAGTCAAATTCATTCAGAGTTGAAAGGTGGTTGAAGTTCGATCCCACAGTAACTGCATATCAAGTTAATTGCGATTGCTATGAAATTCTGACCCTATTGTCACAAAATTCATCTGATGAATGATTCGGTTTTACTGTCACCAAGTCCATTCATGGAACAAGCATTTTATATAACCATCCCCTCTATATTCTCCAAATAACAAATTGTGTATTGGTATCTATGTTACAATATATAAATAACCTGACTAACATTTATTTTTCTCAGCGGTGCTCGTTTTGATCCTAGTCAACTCATTGTACCTTTCTAGTGAATCACATCAGGTGTTACATTTCCCCTGTATTCTGTGTTTTGTTTCTCAATTACAGACTAGACAATTGGCCTAGAGTGAGGTGAAGGTTTTAAAAAAATGTGCAGCTGACGTGGCGACTGATACACGGCTAAAAGTGCCTGGCTCCAGCGACTTCTTTTTCTCATTGTGTCAGAATTCTAATGACGATTCCGCTCTTTAAAAAAAAACTCTCCCTCCCCCCCTTTTCCGTCGTTTTTAAGTCGTTCTATCATCTCAAGTGAACCGGGAGAAAGGATTCTTTTTTTTGACTTGTGATTGTGGACAAGACAATCAAGAATGATGAAGGGGGGGAGGGGGGCATGTGTGACTTGAATAAACATACAAAAATCATTTTTTAAACTATATTTAAACTGAAAACCAATATTCAAAAGCTAACGGAAAACTAGAATTATATATTCCAAGCAATATATATATTCAACGAGAAATACATTTTGAGGAAAAGAGTATCTAAAAAAAAGTTGAAAGAGAAAAGCCTATTAGAACTAGATGTTATTATCAGTAACGTTCCAGCTCGGATCAGCTGTTTTAAGGTGCTCCTTAGTAACCGTATTCACTATTGAGATTCACTAAGCAGCAAGTTTTTTATGTAAATAAACATTTTGATCCAAATGTGGTTATTTTTCGACAAAGAAAGTGTATAGAGTGCAAACTAGTGATTTTATCTAGTTATTAAATGTAATTTGGATTTCCTCCAAAAAAACTAAGGATTGTCTTTATTAATCATTAATAATGATGGTGGATTCTTCACGGATAATTCATATTGTGTAACGAGTATAAAAAAAGAGAAAGAAAAAAATGTAGTGAAATATTGGAGAAGTACCTTTCGACTACCCTATGCCGAGCCATTTGAACATAGGGTTATTCGCTTGAGTCTGCTTCATGCAGTGCGCGCTGTTATGTACAAAATTCTCAAAACAGCAGAACAAAAATTTTCTTTGTTTACCTTTTTTCGTTCTTTGTTTTCATTTTTAATCAACACAGTCCAAGACAAGTAGTTATACATTTAAAAAAAATAATAATAATAAAACAAACTCCCTGCAGCACCTTACAGCAATTTTTGAATTAATTTTTCTATTCGAAGGTGATTATTTTGTGGAAGAGAATTCAAAAAGATGAAGAGATTTCTTTTCATTTAGTTCGGGCTCAAAACAATTATTTGTAAGAAAAACTAATATGATTTCGTAGAATAATTTTAAAGGGAAGAAAAAGCCTCGCGTGTTAATTTTTCTTTTGCTTTAATTTTTCGAAAGTGTTCTTGCGGGTTTGAACACGGGCATTGTCAGTACCGTCAATTATTCTCACGACTTCTAAATGCATTCAGAAAAGTTTCTGAACATTTTTTTGCATTATATGTGTATTGCAAAAAAACCTTAAAAAAATTATACGAAGAAAGAAAAAACAGTTTTAAAAACGCTCAACCCGTACATGATAATTATAAACACCCACTTCGAACTGTTGAATTTAGAAAGATGGTTCGAAAGTAGACTTTAATGATCAAGAATAAACAAATTATTGATTTTTATAACGCTATGTTACTTTAATTTTCATTATAATTATTATAGTTAGGTTGGTATCACTGTAGTACTGAATTTGTTTCGCATTATTATGTTGGTACGCCTCCACCAACTGTGCTTCCATTAGGGTGTAGATTAGTTTGACCTTAATGAAAATAAATAAAAAATGAAAAAAAGATGATTAAAAAAAAATTGTTTCTCGGTTTTTTTTTGCAAATTTATGTTGAAGTTTTTATCTGATATTTCGATCATAATATCTGATTTATTTGTTCTTTAAGGAGTTAGGTTCGAAAGTGCATTGTGATTGAAGCAAAGTTGTTGATAGTATATTTTATACTTCTAAGTTTGACAAGTTTGATTATCGAAGTGTGAAAAAAAAAGTTTTATACCTTCCTTCGATTCGTGTATAATTTCTCCATAGTACCAATGTCTCGTTAATTTACTATCTGTTGGTTTTGGTTCACTCGCGTCCAATCCCAAGTAATTTTTCTGGGTTGAGGCTCTCTCCTTATCGGCCTAACCGTTTCGAAAAATTATGCAAAACTCAATGATAATTGAACGAAGAAAGAAAGAAACATTTCAAATTTTGCGAACTCCTTTGATGTGTGTTTATAAGAAACTATCGGAGGAGGCATTTTGCGAAAATCTCTGACAACGTAGCACCCCCCCACAATTATGACAAAACTCGACTACCTTCAGTGAAAGTAACAAATCCAAATAGAAATGTGATTAATGAAATAGGTTATAGAAATACTGACTAGCAATGAATTTCGTTGGCACGAGTCAAGAGGGCAACTGATAGTGATATAGATGGACTTGTCAATGACAAGTCACGTCATTGATAACCTCAAGTTGCGATAACCTCTCTTAAAAGACCTAAATTTAGATGGATTTGGGAAATCCCTTTCTCTATTTTGACTCTGTGTAAATTGTTCCGTGTTGACGATTTTCCAAATCACTTACATTAATATCTTCTCCCTATTTGTTAAGTTGACCGTGAATTTCGTTTTGAATCTTTTCCAAGTAATGTCATGCCATAGAATCGACATTTTCTTTGAAAAAAAAAAAAAAAGAAAGATTTTCTAGTAATCCCTTGACCCTAGTCTGTTGATTGTTTCATTGTTGTATTCGTTTTGATAATAATGACGTCTTGGAGGGCGGTAAAAATTCCTTTATTCGCTCCAAGAATATCGGAAATATAACGTTTTAGATGTATTCGGCAATCTTATATATCAATTAGGTACCCGCTCTCGTCAAAACTCCACGTTCCAGTTGAGATGTTCACCATTTCCCTTGAAATTTTCCAATTTTCCCAGTTCTTTTGTTACGTTTCCACAGCGATCTGTACGTTGAACCGTGAAAATTCGAGTATTTGTATGTTAGACGAAAACACGTCTTGTTTGTTCGAGAGCACTTGGTTCATATTTTTATCTGACTGAAATTTCTTCATGGTATTGGTATTGGCACATCGTACAACGTATTTTCTCTTCCTTTTCAAAATTTCAGAGGAGAAAGTAATTGTGATTGTCCGTGTAAATAAAAAGAAAGGTTTTCTTTTTTCGACATCTATTTATATTTTGAACAACAAAATGAAACTTCGTATAGTTATTTTTGCTTTATGTTTTATTGGTATATCCCTTTTGTTTTCTTTTTTCTTTTAAGGGTTTTTTTTTTCAAGAATTTCATTAATCAATCGCGTTTTGGCGGGTTAAATCGGTTTCCTCTTTCATGTCGCTATGTTTACCTCCCCAATGTTCACGTCAGTTAACGTGATTCCTCAACTTCTGGCAAAAAAAAAGAAGAATTTTTTAACCTGAGAACGTAGTTTGTCTTTATTTTGTGTTGCACGCTATTGCGCAGTTTATGGAAAAAAAATATTTTTGTTTTATATATTTTGGGCTACAAGAAATATGGGGTACATTTGTTCGGTTTTATCATTTCATTTAAAAAAATTTGTGATTGTGTGATTGTAAATATATATATATGATATTATAGCTTTTCTTTTTGCCTAGTTGGTAACAATTTTTGACCTATGAATAAAATTACCTGTAAGTAGATTTAATTTGTTCATTTTGATTCATTCATTTTTTTAATTTTTCGGTATTCAGTACTAAAGCACTGTGTCGTGGCACTCCCTACGATTTTGTTCTCCTCTAAGTCACACTAGAGTGTTCGAATTTATTTTTTTTTTTTCACTCAGTAAATTTAAATTTTTATCAAACGGTGTACATTAATCTTGTTAAATTCCGTGTAAACATAGCGATGTTGACCAGCTTGTCTTCTTAATAAGAGCGTCATCATTACCTTTACCATCGTCGAAATTAATCTCGTTATAGTTTCACTTTCTCGTTGTTCATAATTTTCATCATTCAGGGGCAAATTGTAGACGATGACAATTTTTTTTAGCGGCAATTTCACATAACCCTACCATAGTTTCTTGCATAAAACAAGTCCGTAGCTCACAAAATGTATTCAAAAGATAATTGAAATCTGTTGTTTTTATATCGATGTTGAATAAATTCTGTTGAACATGGTGTAACTATTTTCCTTAGCACAGTTTCTCACCATCATCTTTATTTGAATTATTTACTTTTTTGTTTAAGTTTAAAAACACTTTGTATAAATGTACAGAAATAGAGATATCTTTGGGCTGTTCCTACAAACAACACAAATAAGAAAAAGTTTAGAATGAAACGGGAACGGTCCCTGTATTTTAAATGTTAGGTGGAACACCAATTTATTTGTCTCCATTCTGTATTGTATAGTACTGTGTAATCATTTTCATCTTTAGAAATATTCGAGGTAAACAAATTAAAAAAATATTTATTAATATATGATATGCAAAAAAAAAGAATATACATGTATTATGCCGATAATATGTTGTATTGATGATTACTATTGAACGCTGTGCATTACGAGATATTTTTTAGAATCAAAAAATCGAAAAAAATGGTAACAAAAAAAAAACTTCTTGATGTAACTTGAATCACAGTAATGTCACTTTTTATCAATCAACAAAGAATTTTTCATTATTTTTTTCGTTGTCACTTTTTGTTTTGTAGAATTACAAAGAAGTACCGCCACCACTTGCAATGCTGTTTGTTGTGGGCATACGTAAATATCATGACTGTTGATAGGGTGTGTCTCGCGTTGGGAAGGCAGCTTGTCGAGAAATAGGTTGTCAGTAACTGAATATGTCGCATCGCATGACGTACGAATTCTGCACAAACGGCAACTGATTGAAAACTGTCTTTGATACGAGCTGGTAATGTGCTCCTTGGGGTTCAAAACCTCTCAGTTGTTCTTCCCTTGAAATGAAATGAAAGAAAAAAGGATCCTGTCTTTTCAGCCATTTCTTTCTTTATCTGAAGACCTAAGAAATTAGAATAATACTCAAATCGACTGAGCTGAAGATAGAAAGGAAAGGTCCACGAAAGAGTGTTTTGTAAACTTTGTAAA
Source organism: Creontiades dilutus (assembly GCA_031894815.1). Classification (NCBI taxonomy): domain Eukaryota; kingdom Metazoa; phylum Arthropoda; class Insecta; order Hemiptera; family Miridae; genus Creontiades; species Creontiades dilutus. The sequence goes on along the minus strand of JAVIWC010000461.1, from coordinate 587,636 downwards.
TTGGTACTTGCATTTGTACATTAAACTCAATGGATCGCATTTTAACAATGAATGGAACTGAGGCTTGCAATATCTGAAAACATGAACAATCCATTTGCGAGCTGGCAAACAAACACGTGAGATGGTGAACGCACGAAAGATTGTACTCTTGTATGGAATTTAGCTAGTTTTTTTTTGCTTACGTGTCTCGCCTGTGTTGCCTTCCCACGTTAAGACATGACCTAATGAATAATATTTAGCTTGACAGATCTAGAAGGGGAAAAACAGTTTTGAAGGGAAGAACTTTCGGTTATGATGAGCGTTTCGTAATATCTACATCTAATTCCTGCAACATGGCGCGTCGATTCTTAATTTCTTGCCTTATGTGTTCCCCCATAGTTTGTTGGATATATCTTCACAGTAGATTCGGCAGTAGTTCATGGTGATCATGATCCATGATGACGCATGGAAGATTCGAAATTCGGTACTCCTAGTTGTAATGCATTTGTTTCCTGTTGAATTCGTCGTGAGACAGTTGCATTACAGCCTACGAGAGCATGCCTCCAGCCGACTTAAATGGTCCAATGCCACTTGGATAGTTGATGATTTCTATTTACTGAAGGATTTCAACAGTAAATTCAAATCATCGCCTTCATTTTCAGAAGTGATTTTCTCCTGGAAAGATAGCAGTGGTCAAGTTTCATCGTGGATTATGGTTGCTCCTATCATAATTCCATTAATTGAGCCATATTTGCTCTCACAGCGAAGCCATGAGCTAACTTAACAGCCAGGCGACAATTAATCAGCTTTGATGTCAACTGACATATCTTTGCTTCCTGGTTGGCTGTAGGTAGGGACAGTTGCAACAGAAAAAGAGCAACTCTCAACTCCTTGTGATGTCCTGCCGTGTAAATACTCCTTTCCAAGCCCTTGCTTCCTACTGGGAAAGCAGTTCTGTTAAAGCTCCAATACTGCTCTATAGGAAATAGTTTGAATTAGCTTTGATGTTTTGTTGGTGACTATCCAGTGGTGCAGTTGGTACACTTGTTAACTGATGGAAAGCACCCTGAAGCAACATACCGAAACTTCGTTTTTACTACGCTGAACTCCGTTTCTTCTGGAATTCCTCCTCCAATCCAGTGGAGATAGCGAGTTAAGTCAAGGGTTTGACCTTAACTCTGTGATAAGAGCAACCTGGTTGAACTATTCCCAATTAGTTGCAAGTTTCACATTACGATTTTCCCGAGCTTGTTATCAACTGTGTCAAGCCTTTTCCCTTGCATAGGCCATTTATTAGTAAATTTTGTTAAGTTAAGGGATACTTGCACCACATGCATACATGAACCTAAAGAGGCCACCTATTTGCAAATCAGCACCCTTCGTTTCAACTCTAATGTTTTAAACCGCTTAGTTCAATCAAAGGAAAGAATGTTAGGGTCTTTCGACTACAAAAGTCAACCACAGGAACATGACACCTGTTTCCGATCCCTCATCAACGTTTTGATGGTCGTTTCACATCATATTAAGTTACGATGATGGTTTGAGATTCCTGAAATGAAAGCGTGAACGTTAAGCGAGTTAATCTATTGAATAAATGGATTTATTATGTTTTGAAGTTTCAGTAAAATCAGTTCGCCAACAAATCGAGTATTCTACTGCTGGAATTGTCTTTATATTCTTTCTCGTTTTCGTTTCTTCCATATTTGCGTTGGATCTTTCAAACCGCCCTAAACCGTTTTTGTTCCCCAAACCGCGTCATGTTACCGGAAAAGATATTGCGTCGTGATTAAAAACGAAATGAAACAAGTAGATATTGTTCAAGAAAGTTTTGAGGGTTATAATATTAAACGTAGCTTCTATCTAGATGTTACTACATATGTGATATAGTTCGCTTGTACATAATTTTAAGCGATGTTTTGATGTTTATATTGGAAAAAAATATAAAAAAAAGCTTGTAAGCCACTAATAAATCTACATCATGATACAAAAAATGAAAAAATTGTTATCGCAGAGGGTGGTAATCTAAACAATAAAAAATGTAATAAAGAAGAAAATGATTTATAATGAAATATTATTTTGAATCAGAATAATTTTTAGGTACGATGCGTTTTATAATTCAATAAGAGTTACAAATGTTGGAGTGAATGTGGAAATAAAACGTGTATATGAGTGGGTAAACCAATACAATTTGAGTTGAATGTTGTTTAATCGAGAAAAAAAACTTGGATAATAACAAAAGAACTTTTTCTACCCCCCTTCTCAAGCAGATAAAAATATATATTTTGTTGTTAATTATTCATCGGAGGGCCACTTTATAATTTGTAATCGTTCGCGTTGATTTTCACCTGTTCATTATGTTTTTTTGGCGAGTGAATGCAAAAAAAAAAGTCTAACTGAATTGCTCTGCTGACATCGACTGATTCCAAAATTCCATATTAGTGTCAAAACTTATTTTATAAGAAATACACTCTAACTTTAATTTTAACCACCAATTTACAAAGGAAAAAAAATGTGAAAAATTAAAAAAAAAATGTTGATAATTGTATGTATTTTACCTTTGTCGTGTGACTGATGTACACACGAAGTTTTATTTTTAAGTTATCTAACACAATGCTAAACTTGAAATGTTCATTGCCGAATGGGGAGGGAGAGTTGATGGTTTTTTTCTCTCTAATCCTACCTCATAAAATGGTAATTAACGTTTTTGTTATCTCGTGACGATATCGATAACCGCACGAGTAACAATTGTTTTTGTTTTGTCTTTGAATAGTTATACGGGGGGGGAGGGGGGCGGTGTCCGTAATTGTTAACCCATAAGGTGCTTTGTGGGGTTTGGCAGTCTCGATTGTTACTTTCCTTTTCGTTTTACGTTATATGAAGCAGCTGTAACTGGCGCAGTCACATGGAAAAATATCATCCTTGTAGCTAAGAAAGAAATTCTCATTTTGATGAAAATGCTCCTGTATACGTACCGAAAATGAAATTCTGAAATAGTTACATTTTACATCAAGTTTTCATCACAAAAATGTAATGGAAATTTATGCAGAAAAAATAAAAATGTGAAACAGTAACTGTTTCTTTTGCCAATGTTTTACGCTGCTTTGTAATACGATTTACCAATCCCATCTAGTTACTGTTCGCCAAAACTGCCATTAATGTCAAGAACTACAGGTATCCCTTGAGAGCCAGACGCCCAGACTGCACATCGTGGGTTGAGGGTTTCAGATTTTGATTTAGATAATTTCATCGTTTCTATTTATCCATCATCTCACAATCGTTCCTGACGGTATCCTATTTCCGACTGGCGTTTCTAATGCAGCAAGTTTTAAGTTTCGCATTGTGCCCCAGCTCTCGAATTGTCGAGTGCAGAAGCTGTGTCTTAAAAGATTATATATTAGTATATTATATATTATGCATTCATGTACAGACTTTAAATTCAGATATAAGATTTAAAGGAAAAAATACAAAAAAATTTAAAAACAGGCGTCTTATTAATATTGTTTGGTTGTTTTCTTTCTGTTGATTTTGGTTCGAATAAAAAAAGCGTGTGTTTACAATTTGATTTTTTCTTCATTGATGGCATGTGATGCCATTTATGATTGTTTTATCATGTCGTTAATATACATATTTTACTTTTTTTAATTACCTTATCCTCTTGATCCTTCGGGTCCATTATTCTGAGATTATTGAGTGGCATCATTTCAGAAACGGCCTAGAATGGGAGTTGTTTAGAGTATTCTTTTTCGATGATGCCTGCCTATCAATAGTGTTTTCCAGTGGTCCAAATAGTATAACTTGATCAGCGCTGAGCCAACTGTACTTGACAAATTTGTTCCAAGAAAATCAAGTTTCAAAACTTATCTTTTGATGCATATTCTCACTCTTCGAAGGTTCTTTCAACCGAATTTTGAAAGTGTACCCCTCATTTACAAGTGATGAATTTCTGAACTTGAACTCTTTGACATATAGGGGGGGGGGGGGGGGGGTGCTGTCAAGTGTCCCCTCCACTTGGGCCAGTTCTTTTGCAAAACTCGCTAGTTCCTGAGTTTTGAAGCAAAACCGGTCAAGTCCGAACGTTTTTATCGAATTTTCCGTCAATTTGGGAAAGTTTAGGTAAGTTTTTGATCTGTGTCAAGTCAGCGAGACTCAACAGTAACCAAAAGATGTCTGATTTTAACCAAAATACCTAACCAGTTCTGCAATTCAGATGCCCAAGTAAAAACAATACTAGAAAAACGCTGCAAATTCTTTCACTGGCGTTTATTATTCATTTGGCTTGCATTCGTGATTTGAATTTCTATTAAGCTTTGGAGTGTGCGTGTTTCACAGGTGGTAGAGCGATTATTGAATTTCAGGAGGCACACAAATATGATCAACTGATCAATCCGAATAGGTATTTTGGTTGAGAACCGATTTAATTGCTCTATGCATATCTCCTGAAATTCAATAATCGCTCTATCACCAGTGAAACACGCACACTCCAAAGCTTAGTAGAAATTCAGATCATGAACGCAAGACAAATGAATAATAAACCCCAGTGAAAGAATTTGCAGCGTTTTTTTATTGAACCTCAATACACAATTCAAACATCTATATATCAAGTCACTTTAGCACTCGTATTGCGTTAAAACTCCCCCAAATCCAAATGTAAACGATGTAGCCAGAGGTAGACTGATGTAGAGGAGGCACACAAATATGATCAATTGATCAATCCAAGTAGGTATTTTGGTTGAGAACAGATTTGCGTGCTCTATGCATATCTCCTGAAATTCAATAATCGCTCTATCACCTGTGAAACACGCACACTCCAAAGCTTAGTAGAAATTCAAATCATGAACGCAAGCCAATTGAATAAGAAACCACCAGTGAAAGAATTTGGCCAGAATTTCGGATCTCCTTTTTTTACGAATATCTCCTCACAAACACAAGCTCTTGTACTTGCCAAGTAGGTACTTTGTGTAGCGCAGCTGTACCTCATTCTTATTACTGGATTGCGGTAAAATATGATTAGATTTTCTCAGTTACTTGATGAAAAGTACTTCAAGTACAGACGTGTTAGGTTATCCCAACTGATGTTAACACTGTCATGTTCAGAAGCTAAGTGCTACACCAAGGCATTTTAACATGGAAGAAGTTAAGCCATGAGTTAATTACCAAAAATGTCAAAACAATGCTTTCTCACAGAGGGACGTAACCAGGCCTTATTTCACCCGGAGCAAGCAATAAATTTGGCGCCCCCCCCCTACCATTGGCCCGATATCTCATGAGTCATACCATCTTAATATACCTATGAACCAAAATATAAATATAATTAATTTGATTTATTCACAATGTATGAACTCTTTGACTAAAAGAACTTGGTAAACTGTCACTTTTTTGCCTATTTGGCGCTACCAGGGCCCCGCCCCCCGTTACGTCCCTGTTCCCACAAAATGGACTTCTCAAGTAAATATGAAACAGTGGGTGTATCGAGTACCAATATCCTGATAGAATTATCTAGTGTTGTCATTACTAATTTCGTCAGTGAGGAAATTAATATTCCCTCACTGGCTTTCTCCGGTGAATATTGATCCTGGTAATGAACAGAGTCCATTGGTGACAAATTTCAATGAAGTATATTTCTTAATCGTTAGCTAATTTTTACTTTTCCACAAAATGGTAAGTAATGTTTACTTACAAGGGTTTTCAGGTGAATATAAACGGAAATGATTAGCTAAAGCGTACCTACTTAATGACTTTAAGCAGTAATCTCTTTGCAAAAAACATCAGAGTCCTTGTTTTTTTCCCCAAGGTAAGTAAGTTGGTATATTTATTTGTACCTATATTAAGGAAATCCCCTGACTACGGATCGACTTCTCTTCAGATACCGAAAGCTCGACGAAGGAAATGGAAATTTTAAATTTAACCTCCCGTCCCAATCCCAGTGTGAAGAAGCTTCAAGATTGTCAAGAGAAAGAAAAATAATGTTCGCACTAATTAGTAAAAAAGGGAAGCAGAGAAATAAAAGTGATAGTCGTACCTAAGCATTTATTAGCACTCACAAAAGGCGCGTTTTTCTGACTTTTCTCTGAGGGGGTTATTTGTACACTCCTACCATTTTGCATGCTTTCAAAGATAAGGGACGAGGGAATCGATGATCCTTCATCATTATATAGCTTTTTTACCTAATATTGTTAATTTTTGTTCTAATGGAGACTAATTCGATAAGATATACAACCCCCAGTGAAGCTGTAATTTCTTGGATTAGCTAGTAAGGGAATTCGAATGTAAAAGCCCCCTTTATACCAATGTCCTCGGACCAAATGAGCGCTTTACGAACGTTAAATCCTACTATCTTGGAAAAACCCAACGTTGAGGGGTAGCTGACCTGAAGGGTCGATATCTCCTGAAGGGAGCTTGACAACAACCTGATCCAACCCTAAGCTGCAGGAAAAGGTAGAGAAATAAATAATACGAATTGCAAACGGCAATTTATTATACAAAAATACCTCAATACAAGGAAATGTGCAAAAATATAGGTAATTCGATGTGTACGATCTTAAATGGTATACATGGCTTAGATGTACTAGAAATTTATCAGTATCGTGCTTAGATCTATAACAACCAATAACTGTAGCAAGTAAACGAAAGGTAATATTCTTGGAATTATTGGAATTCGTATTGACGAAGAAACTGAATAAAGGCTGGTAAGTGTAATATTCCAATGGTTAGACCAATAAGGCCGTGAAGCAGCAGAATTCAACCACAACATCTTCAAGTCACCCGAGTGGTGCTTACCCAGAGGGGGTTTAGAGAATAAAATAGACTAGTTGCAGCAAGGGGCAAAATAATAGGAGTGGACACTACCTCAGTAATGGGGGTTAGTACAAACGGCTATTGGTTGGTTGCTGAGTCGATGGTGCGTTGGTGAGTAGATGGGGGTGAGCCAGAGGTGCACTGGGGGCACGCTGGATGGCTAGCTGGGGGCACGTCTGGTGTACGCTGATGACAAAGGATTGAGGAGTGGCGCTGCCAGTTGGGGTAGGCACGCCGGACTCTGGGCTGACACGTTGACAACTGCAACAATACTTTACACAAGGAGATTGACGCGAGCTAAGGGGGTCATTCTAACGAACGGATGAAAACACTCTAATACGGCAAGAATTCTGCCTTCACAAGGGGAACGACTAAAGAGAGAGAGAAGTGAACTAGTCTGCAGCGTAGAAACTAATGGCTGGAGAGTGTCGGTCACAGGGACTGAGGTGGGACCACCGTCCCCTCCCCAGCTACCCCCTCCAGCCCTCAGAGGGCCTCTCCCAAAAGGCGGAACAGCCCTTCCAGTCTGGAAGTTGCCTCTCCTCCCTTCCTGATCTCTCTCTGAGGGTGAGGGACAGCTCGGGGGGTGGGCATCTTTGCATCCACCCCCAGGGGCTCTCTCCTTGTTGTGTAGGTGGTGGCCGGGGGCATACACAATTCAGAACTAGTAGCTTAGTTTTCTATTTCACTGAAACTTGGAATATGATGGATATTGAGCAGAGGAAGTTGAAGATTCCAGACCCATGTCCACAGCATCAGACTTGAAGAGGTGGGGAGCAGGGGACTCAATGTTTCCAGAATACAACTTCTGTGGACATCAAAGTTCTCACTTGAGGGTAAGGCTAAAAGGGCTATTTGCAAGAGGGTGTTATTTGGGGTTTTTAGCAGTAATAAGGCAAAGTTTTCAGGTAAGGAGAGATCTCACTGACTGAGTCAAGTCCTGGCTCAGTGTCTGAGTATTTATACCTGGTCGTATCCCTTCTTCCTCCTTCCCCTTCCTGAGGAAGAAGGGCCCAGCAACTCCCGTTTATTGGAATAATTGTGTCTTCCGGGTAAGTTCCCTTACAGTTACCTCAAACAGACGGTGTTCCTTGTACCCAATCGCATTGCATCTGTGGTACCCATCCTGTCTTCTTTGTTCCGAAAATGCATTACACTTAAAATGGAAAATGGCAACCTTACTCCCAAAATAGAAGTGGGTAGTGAGTGAGTGACCTTGTCTCAAAGAACTTCTCTTTCAAGTGAACTTGTCCCAAATGACCAGCAGAGGGAAGATCTGCAGTTCAACACAAGAAGTTTGCGACAGCCGAAGTTTGAACTACTCGGAAGGTCGCAAACTTTCCTTGGCAAGTGAAGTTTGAGACCTGCAGGTCGCAAACTTTCTTGACAGCATGCTCCCGCGGCCGAAGTTCAATCTACTTGGAGACCTGCAGGTCTGCCAAACCATTCTTCACAAAGTGATCTGCAGTTCACCCATCTGCCATTACCTCGGGCTTTCTTCTAGTCAACGAAAGGAAAAATGACTATGGAGTAGGAAAAGAGAACAGTAGATGTTATTTACCGAACCCTGATGGTACACGAAGATAATAGAGGTTGACGGTCATGCCACAAGATAGCAGTAGTGGTGGTGAATGTTTCAAAATGGAGACGACGAACTGAAGGTCCCATTCATTCACGAAGTGAACTGGAGGTCACGGTCAATCACGAAATGAACTCGCGAACTTCTCCCACTGACCTTGTCTTTGGAATGAGTGACCTGCAGGTCGTCTACTCCCTCAGGTGACCTGGGTTTACACACCTCTACCCCAAAAGCGTCTGGAAAAGAACATTTTTCCGATTTTCATCTGACACCGCACCATGGATCTACAGGTCCATGTGTGGAATACTGATAACGCCTATCAACGTTGTGCTCAGACATCCGCTCTTGTCACTCGATGAGTTGTTTACTGTCGGTTTTGATAGATATTGAAACGAATATTTCATCTACAAAATATAGGTAGTCTTTATTATTTTTACAATGAGTGTTTACAGTTTCACCCGTAGTTCATAGTTGACGTTGTTGGACAATGATGTACAAACGTTCTGACGATCTACTTATCTTCTGATAATTTCGATTCTCACCTACGTGTCAACAGCAGCAATGGTAAGATACTTGTTATTTCCATTTCTGCAGGGCGTTCTGTAACTCCCGATTAAAACCGTCAATCTTAACAACATTGTTAAGGACACAAACCAACAAGGTTGATAAATTACCTACAGTTATAAAGTTATTCGACGCTGGATCGCTGGGTACCTTTTACAGTAGCACAATGTAGACGTATCATGAAACGTGAGCCAACAAATTTTGAAGGATTTACATAATTTTCTTGATCGGTTACAAAGGTTTCGTGGTTAGAGAGGGAATCTTGGTCGATCTTGGCCACTTAAATACTTGGTACCTCTGAGAAGAAGCAGTTACAGTTGAGTCAGAACACATTTGAGGCGGTCCATTCCAAAACTCACATAATCCACTTTTCAAAAATTTGCAGGAAACCTGAAAAACGTTTAATTTAATAACTTTACAGTGAAATGTATTTTTTTGTGTTCCCCGCGTGTAAAATATGTGTTTTTATATAATGGTATATACCTTTTGTTCAAAATATCTGTAGTTTTTCCAAAAATTAAGATTAAAGTTTGGATAAAGTGAGTGAGTTTGCCATGACACCAGTGGATAAAGTTAGTTTTGGAAAGATGGTTACTGCATTAAGTTAGTTATGGCATGATACAATTAACTTTTAGTTTTAAACAACACAACTATCTGTAACATAAATGATACTAGTTTGACTAACCTAATGCACCCAATGCTGTAGTTAAAAAGATCAACTTCAACAAAATGTATAATTATAAGCAGAAAATACAAAATCAGATACTATACCAACAACGGAAACAGAGGCACTGAGATAATGAATTAGGCATGAGCTTGCGTTCTGAGAGCTACAGAATGAACGAAGAATTTCAACAATTTACTTGTCAAAACTGAATAGTGGTACTGAAAACGCCTGAAGTAAGAATAGGAAGAAAGGCTTGAATCTTGGACTATGCGAAGAATTATTGTGTAAGGAGTGCAACCTCGATTTTTTTTGTGTTCATATGATTTAACTGTAACAACATCTTGATATTGGAAGCATATTTTTCTAGTTCTCATATAACGTCTTGCTGCATACTTCGTTTCAAAAATAATATTACCTTGTGTTAAGCCGGGTTCACATCCATCCGGCAAGCTATCCGGAAAGTGAATACGAGCAGCTGATTGGTTGGACACTAGCTGGGGAGAGGGAATATTTTTTCCGGACAGCCAGTTTTGAAACGGACTGTACGCATCTGATTTTTCAAATATTTTTCTTGCCGGATGGCGCAGTTCACTACTGCGCATACGGAATGGCGTCGGGAACCGAAACAGCTGTTGAAGGGAGCGCGGGAAACGAGTTGTTGGCATGTGTTTGGCCGATTCCCCTCCATCCCCTCCACTGTTTTTTACTAGCTTCCCCTATCCGTATTTCCGAACGATCCGGATGGATCTGAACCCTGCTTTACAATAAGTTATAATGAAGCTAGATTTGTCAACAATAGATATATTTTTCAGGATATTTCGGCCTTTTCTGCCGAAGATTTTGATCCTAAAGAATGGATCAACCAACAATTCAAGTCTACAGAAGGGACTGACAAAGACGTAAGTTGTATTTATACATGATTATAAATGTTCATTATTATGGATCATGGCTAAAAATGGGCTAAAAATACTGTTTAGTAGTCAATCTAGTTATATGGTATATCTGTTGTACTCAACCGCCGAAAACGGCCAGTGGCCGAAAAGTTTGCTCAAACCTAGGGCTGGGCATTTCGTTCTGCTCACTCCGCGGAGAGAGCACTCGGAAGATGCCCAATCCTAGGAATGGTCGTTTCGAAAGTGCACAACCGAGCTCGGTCAACATTTCCAGAGAGATGTAGGTTGGCAACTCTGCTCGCTTATCAGCTAATCTGACTGAGGTCGTTTTCCTGTTGTTCCGTCGTGTTTATTTTCGGGTTATTTGCGTTTGCGGTAGTGCGTAGGTAATGGAATGCGTAGGTATGGAAGGGGCTTTCCGAGCAAAGTTGACCGAATATTGTCGTACAGTGAAAAACGGCGTACTCTTCACTGCAGCTCAGTATACCCATCTCCTTGACGAAGTTAAAGGAGCTCTGCAGCGCAAGCGTTTGTCCTTGCCACTGAGCGTTTTTTTCGGCCACTGAGCGACTTGTTCGGCCATTGGGCGTTTCAGATGCTCAATACCCGAATCAGGCATACCAACTGGATTATTTTCTAGCTCTTATCTTTGACGACTTCGGCCATTGAGCAAAGACAAATGCCCAGCCCTAGGTTAGAGCACATTGTTCGCCCAGTGGCCGTTTTCGCCGATTGAGTCCAACAAATCCATGAAACAATAGAAAACTATCATCATGGGGCCAATTCAGGAAGACGTCAAATTTCCTTCCACCCTCTAACTCATGTAGGCACCTCAACGTGTATAGCGAGGTGTCTACCACAGCCACTTTTAAACTGTATTGAAGTTTAATGTTATAACCTTTAAGATTTCTTATCAGATGATGATATCTCCATGCAGGACGAACCGTGATTTGTGAGCTGAGATGCAACAGGAGTGTTGAAAACTCTCCGGGAATGACCAATAGAGACTTTGGGTGTTTGATTTCTATGATTGGACATAAAATAAAAAACGCTGCAAATTCTTTCACTGGGGTTTATTATTCAATTGGCTTGCGTTAATGATTTGAATTTCTACTAAGCTTTGGAGTGTGCATGTTTCACAGGTGATAGAGCGATTATTGAATTTCAGGAGGCACACAAATATGATCAACTGATCAATCCAAATAGGTATTTTGGTTGAGAACAGATTTACGTGCTCTATGCATATCTCCTGAAATTCAATAATCGCTCTATCACCTGTGAAACATGCATACTCCAAAGCTTAGTAGAAATTCAAATCATGAACGCAAGTGAAAGAATTTGCAGCGTTTTTTATGGTTATCAGAATGCTTCAACCCGTGTATCGGCGACAAAGCCTTTTAGGAGTTCACTCCAGTATCCACATTACTGCATCACTACGTCACTAGGTTACTGATAGCTACACAAAAACAATAATAAACCAGAATAACGCGAATGTTGGCACCATAAATCGGGCCATAGATCGGGAATGGTTTGACCTACGGACCTGGGGAGGGGCTCATTCGATTCCTCTTGGAGTGTTCTTCAAAAAGAGTACAAATTTAGGCCGCCTCGACTTTTTTTGAGGTTTTTAGGAATTTAGCAAAACTTCGACAACCCTTAAAGGGCAGTTTAAATTGAGTGAAAGAGCTGGCTCAAGAATTGGGGCGTCGCCAGACCAACATGGATTTTTCCTGAAAATTTCAGCTTTTTTGCTTCAGCCGTTTTGTAGAAATCGTGCTTACGGCGGACGGACGGAAACTTTTTTATTGCAGAATTCTACACCCTTTGAAACGTAAACCATGAAATTTTCAGGGGGGGTTAGAATTTATTTTTTCAAGAGCGATTACAATGGTTTATTATTGAATAATAAACAAAAAACACCTGACCACAAAAGATTTGTCTCTCCACGAGCGGATGAGACCAAACCTAGCTGTACTTGGTAGAAAGCAGCAACAAAATGCTGCAGCTTCATTAATTTTCCCTCTAATGTATTCTTCCAAATTCTTCTAAATTACAAGCGTGATCCACTTGTAGTCGCCAAGATCAATGTTTATCCTTACAGCCAGGAATTTGCACGAATTTTGCAGTTGTAAAATATACATATTTCAAGCTGTATTTTCATTGATTTCAGAACCAGTTGGCGTCAGTCGTCAGTAAACTTCAACTCTACGTTCAGCAAGTGAATGGAGCGATTGAGGAAACGAGTGAACATGTATGTTGGATGTACACCTAATGAATTACCAAAATTTTGACTTGCTGATAGTTATATCTAGTCGTCGTTAATTAACGTTTAGTAAATCAGTAACCCTAAATTGTGATCGGACATTGCTTAGAATTTGAATGCATTTGGTTTAGGTTACGAGAATCTCATATACCTGTGTGTTCATTATAACGGTAGCAATCCCAAGAATAGAGAAAACTATTTAAGATGTGCTCCTGGTAACAAAAATAAGGAAAGCACTTGTGAATTTAAAAAAAGAAGTTACGTTTACTGCCGCCTCCACAACCAAAACAGAGCGTAGTTTTGGAATGTGCTAGGAGAACAAACACATCATTCACAGTAGGAAATCGAGTGATTAGAAGTGTCCGATCCCATTTCGCTTCAGGAAATTCATTTTGATAAAAAGCATTGAACAGTTTTGGAATTTTCACTCACAGGTACACTGAATTGTCCTGTCTGTATGTACATATGTTTTAATGAATTGCATACAGCATTGATTTAGCTGTTTCAAATTCGACGGCTGAGGTGTGAATGTACTTCATCTTTATCAATTACAAGCTTTTGTTCAATTCTTAATCAATTGTTGCAGGTGATAAAGAATTTACCGAGAGTAATGCACGATACAGATATGATTCAAAAAGAAGCTGTTCTCCTGAAGGACAAGATGCAGGTTGTCAAAGAAGAAATTACGAAGGTAATGCATAGGTTGTGGATATGTGTGTCCCAACTCCTCGAAAGGCTCTTTTTCCTGGAACCCTTCTATTGTCAAGACCCGGCCTTGCCCTGGCCTGGTCTTGGGAAGTTATATTGCCCACCTGAATGTTTTGGTTTGCAAATAGAGGGAATGTGGACTCTAACTATTGAACATCTGCAATAAGAACATTATATGTTTTTAACTGATCAAGCTTTCCAACTTTCTTATTTTGGGTTATCATCCCATACAAGTAGTGCAATAATAATAAGACACATCCATAGTGACCAGAAGTCTCAGAATTGCAGCAATGTATCCCTGATGAGGTACCAAAATTAATGAGCTTCAGAATCAGAGGGAATTCTCAATTTCTTCTCTTTGCAAGAATATATTACAAGATTTCCTGGTTGGTTCTGTCATAAGGATATGAAAGTCTCTATTTTGTATGGAATTTTTGGTACGAACAAGCCACTAGGTTCAACTAATGATGCTTCAATTGGAGTAACTGGGAAAGAGGTTAGAACTGCAACATAGGATTGAGTGTGGAATGATATGGCGCCTGTACAGATGAGACTTGGTTTCAGTCCAGGATCGATTTAACTTCTGCTGCAATACTTGAATTATCTTTAGCTAGGTATTCACTGAGCTACCAATAGAGAGTTCCTAGGAGATTCAGACACCGTGGTATCGTATCTAGTCGGTACACGTCATCTAGGGCGAGCACAGCTCTGGTTAGCAAAAATGGTGGCGTTACCACCAACTCAGCTGACGTTTTGCTTTCACGTCACTATAAGAAAACGAGCAGTCTTTATGATGCTTTACAAGATAACTCGGATCACCCGTTTTTTCGTTTTTTTAATCCAAAAATGCATGGGGTGGAAGACTTTTTTGAATATTATGTTAACGGATTGATTTCAACTAAGGAGTTGCTGTTGATTTTTCGAACGTATTTGGAGCGGGAGAGTGTAAGGGAAGCACCTCGACGATTAAGCCTGCTCTATGGGAGATTTTCCCTGGATGACATGAGCTAGGATGATGTACTATTTTCGTTCCGATTTAATAGAGAACATGTACATTTACTCCAGAGGCTCCTTCAAATTCCCGCAGAAGTTACGACAGATAAGTACGCTTGGAATCAAAATTGATTTGTTTGTAACTTCTTACTTAGCGACTTGGGAAGTACATACTCCAGAAAAGGAATGTACAGCAGGGATTCTGGGGTTGCAGTTAGACAGTTTTTATAATAGCGAATTCCTAAATGAAGCTGTTGGGCTCTTTAAAAACTCGCACAGTTGGCGAGAGGCTCACTCAAAACAAGTTGTTAGTTCGTAGGTACTAAATATCGAAATCTTAGTGTTTTCTTAAACTGTAAAGTACCTAATAAAATGATGTTAAATCAAAATGAAAATTCTGCTCTCCGTAAAGATACCACCGTCGTATTGCAATACGACCGATCGTATTGGCGGAACATGCGCAGTCGCGCGTTCGTATCGCGATACAGATTCGTATCAGTGTTGGCGGATCTCCTAGGAACTCTCTAATATTATGGCGGGTAGTTTTTAAAGTTAGTTTATACCACCATCAGGATGAGTTCCGTAAAAATGTGGCGTTAATATTCATTTATTAAATCTTATAGCCTTACATACATGAAAAAACAAAGAATTTTTCAAAAATTTCCTTCCAGATTCAAAGAGATACTGCTTCATCGATGGAAACGTTGGAGAAACTTGACAAGATGAAAACTGAACTTCAAACTGCCAAACAAGCTCTTCACGAGGCAGATAACTGGACCGTTTTGGCAACAGACATTGAAGAGGTATGGGACGATGTCATTTGGTATCCACTAAAAATATCGGAGACGGATGTTCTAGAAATTTCTGTAATGATCTTCAATCTTCAATTTTTCTAATAACACTATTCCTAATTGCTGCAGGTCTTTGAAACTCACAATATTGACGCTGTCGCTGTTAAAGTTATCAGTATGCAACAATCTCTGGTCGTACTAGCGAATGCCGTGGATTTCCAAGAAAGGGAACTCCAGTTGGAGGGCTTCAAAAATCGTCTTGAGGCGATGGCCAGCTCACATTTAGTCAGAGCTTTTACCAACAAGAGCGTTGGTGAGTGAAGCTCAGCTGACGACAGAATGAAAAGTTGCTGCAGAGTAGCTAGCAAATCAGTGATTAAGGATTATTTTGTTAACAACTTACAATTGAATTGGAAACTATTGTTAATTAATTCTTCTGCCATTTGAATGACAGAGGAATCGAAGAAGTTCGTTGAGATGTTTGCTGGTATGCAGAGGTCTGCTCAGCTGTTGAAATACTTTGCTCGGTGTGAGAAAGGGGCGATGGTGCAGGAATGGACCAGACTTGTGGAGCTCGACCAGGATCACGGCGTTCCCGAATGGCTGTCAGCATTCTACCACCTACTCCTCTCTAACTGGCAATCAAATGTTAGTTATGCGTGAGTTATTGATTATTCAGATATTCACTTCGACTATGGTCACTGTTTAGCTATTGAGGAGTATAATGCAAACCATAGCAACTCCACAGAGTGCTGATTCAACTCTGAGAGATAAATGATGGAGAAACACTGCTCTACAGAATTTTATTCATTTCAAAGTCGTTCTTATTTCGAATAGTGCAGAGAAACGTCTGCAACTGAAAACCATACTCCCTGAATTGTAACACCTAATACATTACAACACAAAACGATTTTAGACAAACTGATGTTAAGATAAGATGCTTTTTTCAGGTAAAATGGTGCCAGCAAGTTTTTGGAAACGCTGACATGCTTCCAGCAATATACGCAGATGTGTTGACTACGATTCAGAAATACATATGTTCGAGCGTTGATGTAGCCCTCAAACAGCAAATGGACCAATTGAGTTTCCTCATCTCATTGAAAGAAATTTCCGATCGTTTCGCCAACAATTTTCAAACGTCATCTCTTCAATTAGGTAATGTATAAAATTGGTTATCGCAAATATTCATTTGATTGGTTTATTATTCAATAATAAACCATTGTAATCGCTCTTGAAAAAAAAAATGTCTAACCCCCCTGAAAATTTCATGGTTTACGTTTCAAAGGGTGTAGAATCCAAATCAGCTATAAACTTCCGTCCGTCCACCGTACGCACGATTTCTCTCAAAACAGCTGGAGCAAAAAATCTGAAATTTTCAGGAAAAATCAATATTGGTCCTTCAACGCCCCAATTCTTGAGCCAGCTCTCTCACTTAATTTAAAGTGCCCTTTAAGGGTTGTCAAAGTTTTGTAAAATCCCTAAAAACCTCCAAAAAAAAACCAAAGCGGCCTAAATGTGGACTTTTTTTTAAAAACTTTCCATGAGGAATCGAATGAGCCCCTCCCCAGGTCTGTAGCGCAAACCATTCCCGATATATGGCATGATCTTATGTTGCAAACATTTGCATCCACATTCACTGCATCACTAGGTCACAAAACGCTGTTGTTTTTGTTTTGATCGCAGTAACCTAGTGATGTAGTGAATGTGGATACTGGAGTGAACTCCTAAAAGTGTTTATAGCCGATACACGAGATGAAGCATTCTGATATGCATGAAACGCTGCAAATTCTTTCACTGGGGTTTATTATTCATTTGGCTTGCATTCATGATTTGAATTTCTACTAAGCTTTGGAGCGTGCGTGTTTCACAGGTGATAGAGCGATTATCGAATTTCAGGAGATATGCATAGAGCACGTAAATCGGTTCTCAACCAAAATACCTATTTGGGTTGATCAGTTGATCATATTTGTGTGCCTCCTGAAATTCAATAATCGCTCTATCACCTGTGGAACACGCACACTCCAAAGCTTAGTAGAAATTCAAATCATGAATGAAAGCCAAATGAATAATAAACCCAGTGAAAGAATTTGCAGCGTTTCTTATAAATCAGTGATCTGTGTCTGAAAGTAAACTATTTAAACTTTTGAAGGTGCTGTTAAGTACTTATTTGTAATTTCTGTCATTTTAACAGAAAGTTGATTAAAAATGGGGTTGCATCTCTATGTTAAGAATTCCTACCCGTAATCACTTCACCATCTTATTTTTCCATAAAATTACAACCTCTAAAACATCCTAAAAATTGACCAAAAGAAACGTCTGGTTTTGAAGCTTTAGGTTTCTATTTCTCCGTTTTCTCCATGGATCAGTATTGTTCAATTTTGATTCTTGATTAAATTCGGAAGTTTCGGTGACGTGATCATCAGCATGATCCATGAGTTGAATATGTCAAGTTACAAAGGAACTTTCAAGACAATGATAAGAAACGCTCCACCGTCGCCGTAAATTAGGATTTAGGTAGTTGCTTCATAAAGAAACATTCCTGTTCAGATTTACTATTGTTATGTTTGTAACTTTTAACAATCGAGCTACATAACATGTTCTATTGATTTTCCATCTGTTTCTTTGCGAAATGAGTCAACTAGAAGGCAGATTCTTTCATTGCATAAGTGCGATTGCTCCAAGTATTAATTTTGATAAGGTATTGTTGCTATAGCTGACAGAAAAGACATCAATCTTTACCCATGAGTATTGCTGATTATACTTCCAGAGCTCTTCGGAGTCGTCCCAAGTTTTTAAAATCAAAATCGTTGTATTCCTTTCATGAAGTACATTTACCTGCAAATGGTTTTCCACAATCGCATTTGGAGTAGGTTAGAGTTCTAATCATGGCTATTTCTGTGAAATGTAATAATACTTCGTAATTTTAGTTAGTTTAAAAACTTCTACAAAGCGCTGTGTACTGTTGATCTGCAAACTGCTGTAGTACTTACTATGCAGTGGTCCCAGAAAATATTAGTATTAGGCTGTGAAGTGAGGAACTGCCAGAACCATTGTAAAAGTGTGGAATCGCAAAGACCTGCCATTTTTGTTCCCTATAGTGCCATTATGAATCAGACTACAAAGTTTCGTGATTTTTCTGGATTCAGGTAATCGTGAAAATGACTTCCCAGTTCAAATACAAACAGCAATATACTCGCTGTACACGGGGTACATAGCTCAGTACGGGACCATGGAAGAGAGGCAACTCACTCGTGACGTTTCGGATTTGGTGCAGACCTGCTCAGATCCAACGGAGATGGTGCAGGTCCTTGCGCAGGCCACGTCCCCTGTAGTGCTCGCTTGCAACAAGGCCGTCAACCGTTGCTTCGTACTCACCAACGGAGCTTGTCTTTTAGGGTTGAAGACCGCCGTACAGGTATTTTTATATTCCTACCGTATCCATGCACTTCTCAATTCCACGGATCAAGTTGCGAATGCAAGTTAAGGTTGATTCACACCAACACTCACAGGACTATCAGATCATCGTCAAGTCAGGGGGCAACCCAATCTCACACCATGACTAGATTACCAGATCAACATGAGAAGTTTGCAATACTTGAGCAAAACCTCCGACAGGATTAGAACTCTACAAAATTTCTCTACTTTTAGAAGAAGAAGAATTTGGTCATATATCTCTCTTCACTGAAGCACTCTATTACTTTTGATTTATTATTCTCCTCAATAACAAAACCACCTTACTCGACGTTTGGAATCTAAGAAGAAAAAATAGCTAACCCCCTAAAAAATGGTTGATTTTCCTCAAGATTGGTAGATTAATAATAATTGGATTAATTAACCCTAAGGATTAATCTATAAAATAATCTAAATTCCAAAACTTTCAATGTAATAAGGGGCTTTTTTATTCAGATAGAAATCATTTCCCTGAATCAAATGTGATCACTAGGGTATGATCATCCGCTCGATTTGAAAAATCGGTTAGTTAGGTGGTTGGGCTTAAGAGACAGTTCAACGGGTGGTTTAAGTATACTGCGTGGCTTGCGGCAGCCCCAGTATTTTCATCTTGAATACCATTACAAAATGTGCAGGCGGGAGGTGCCGAGTTTAGATAACGTCCTGCAGACTACTTTTTTAAATAAAAATATCAGTGATTTACGTAGAAGGGCCATATGACACCGGAATAGTTTGTTGTGTTCTTTGTCCTCTATACACATCTAAAAATGTGACAAAAAATGCTTGGAACGTTGCCTAGCAGATTCCTACGGTGGAAAATTCTTGACTGACTGACTGTCAACGCACACAGCCCGTCAACAGCAGCAGTCAGCTAGAGTCTAGATCAAGTTAAAGTTTTGTTTGATCACAGAGCGATCTGACATCCAGTGATCATATTGTTACGTGACTATGGCTGTATCCTGCCTGTGAGTAGGAATTCAATCATTGGAGATTATAGAAGAAATCCTGCTTGTACTGTTTCTGGCTGTGATTGCCCCTGTGACTTTTGGTGTGAACTGATCTTTAGTTTACTTCTTGAATGTTCTGACCAATTTCTTTCCACTTTACGTGAAGGATGCTATACCTAAATTGGGTACCTCTAAGTGTAATTTACATCTTAATCTGTACTAGACTAATTTTTTCTTTCCTTTCAGTTTTGCCTCTCGAAACATCTGGACCATTTTAGGGGAGTGATGCGTCAAATTGAAATTGAAAAACAGAACAAAGAAGAGTGGTCCATGTTTCAAACATGTCTCAACCTTCTTCAGAGCATAAGTGAGTTTCGGAGTCTAGTGCACAAGTCCAGGGGCCCGTTGCACAACGGAGTTGTAACTAATACTATTAGTAAGCGAACTAATAATTTGTAATTTGTGTTGCATAACCAAAATCTACAAGCACTAATAGTATTAGTGGAAACGACTAATATATTAGTGTTTTTACACTATCTATTAGTAACTGTTGCACAATCATCTACAAAATATTAGCGTGGAGGAAAATATTAGCGCTACTAATTTTCCTACAAGAGTAAGAAAATGTTTACAAGTCTAGTGAAAGAATGTTATTCCGAAATTTATTCAACATGTTGGACGATATTCTGTTTGACTTTGGTGTTTTTGAAGATGAAATTCCACTTTCTCAATACCATCGTCGTAAAATTTACAGACCGAGAGTAAACTTTACTTTTCCCAGTGATCTTGAATTCAACGAGAGGTTTAGAATGTCAGCTAGCAACGTTGCATGGCTCGTAATGGAGCTAGGGTCTACTCTCGCTCACCAAACAAGAAACAGTGGTGCTCTGAGTGTACGAAAACGTAAACAAGCGAAGTGGATATCTAACCTTACGTTGAAGAAACCTCAACTGTTTTTCTGTCCCTGCCACACTGTGGCGGACAGCCGACTAATACTTTCGACTTGTAAACTTGTAAAATTCCACTAATAGTATTAGTGACTAGTGAATCATTGTGCAACACAAACTATTAGTACTAATAATATTAGGACTTGTAGACTTGTAAAATTTACTAATACTACTAGTCATTGTGCAACGGGGCCCAGATCATATCATTCTATTTCGCTCATGTTTAGAGAGATGGGACATTCTAAATGAAACATTTGAACTTTTGAAAGCTGCCCATCCATGTTTGAAATGGATTGAAAAAACTACCCAGGAAATATTCCATTGCTTGTGGAAAAGCTCAAATATTGAGTGGTTCAAAGAAGTAATTGTTAATTTCTAAAAACACACTATGTATTTGCTGATGATGCACACGTAGAGTAAAACCTCTCTCGTTGTCTACGTCATAATGGTGAATGATGTAGAACTGCGAAGAGCTATCTGAAAGTTTTCTACCACTAAATACTCTTTGTTTTCAGGTGAATTGCAGAACTCTGTTAATGATCTTGATAAAGAGCTGGTAAGTAGGATTCTCTCTTCGACCAAATCAGGTGAGAAATCCCCAGCTGAAATTGACCTGAGAGCCATCTTGTTGCCCAAGCAGGAGTACCAGCGGTTGTTACAGTTCATAGCGGAGCTTAGGGAAAGTAAGTAACGGTTTCTGTACGTTACAAGGTTAGGTTTGGAAAAAGTGCTAGTTGCGTTTCTTGAGGGGACCCAGACACAAGTCATTCTTCCTGTTCTATTCAACTTAAGAGATGTTCCACTTCGTGAGTGTGCGTATGCAACTTCGTTCCCAGAGGCCACGGGTATATTAGTCAGTATGTAATCTCGTTCTGTTAGGTAGTGAAGAGGCTAAAAGATCGTTCTGGTGATTATAGAAGAGGCATATTATCTCGTTCCCTCTCCAGGCGAGTCTAAAAGGAAAAAGATGTATGAAGAGCTGGACTCCATCGTAAAGGGTGGAAGTGTACGTGAAAGAAATGTTTTATTAATCGGCGGTTATAAGTTCACTGTTAGAGGAAGTATCCTGTACCTCCGTTAGTGGACTGTATATAAGGAACGCTGATCTTTAGGCCAAATAATTTCTCATAACTAAATGGATCGATGGCTTTACTCAGGCGGGATAGGTCCCGTACCTATGCCAACTATCCGACTTTTCCGATAAAAGCCAAACAGTATGATGACTAGCCCCCCAACCGCAAATGGAGAACGCTGAAATTATCTGAGGAATCAGAAAAGAAATATAGGTATTAGGTAAACGAAAGTGTGCTGACTCACGTGTTCGGTGTTGCCAGAGATGTAGCAAAATCCTCTTTGCTGTAGCAGGAGGCACACAAGTATGATCAACTGATCAATCCAAATAGGTATTTTGGTTGAGAACAGATTTACGTGCTCTATGCATATCTCCTGAAATTCAATAATCGCTCTATCACCTGTAAAACACGCACACTCCAAAGCTTAGTAGAAATTCAAATCATGAACGCAAGCCAATTGAATAATAATATTGAATAATATTTACCTATATATTATCAGCGTTTCATGCATATCAGAATGCTTCAACCCGTGTATCGGCTATAAACTACAAGTATCCACATCGGCTATCACTCCAGTCTCCGCATTCACTACAACTCGACGCTATCGGCCGGACATCACTAGGTTACAAACAAACAATAATAAACAAAAAAACGCAAATGTTGGCACCATAAATCGGGCCATACATCGGGAATGGTTTGACCTACGGACCTGGGGAGGGGCTCATTCGATTCCTCATGGTATGTTCTCCAAAAAGAGTACAAATTTAGGCCGCTTCGACTTGTTTTGAGGTTTTTAGGAATTTTACAAAACTTTGACAGCCCTTAAAGGGCACTTTAAATTGAGTGAGAGTGCTGGCTCAAGAATTGGGGCGTCGTCGGACCAAGATGCGGAGCGATTACAATGGTTTATTATTGAATAATAAACCAATAAGGCTCAACATAATAAACACCAGCAAATTTACTGATATAAATTGTTAGGTTGGCAAATTTCTGGACTTAGATAAGATTTATATCTTAGAACATGAAATTAGATAAGTAGTTTCAAGACTACGTAAACATCACTTTCGTCGTACAGCTGAAGGGAGAATAAGAAACTCAGGGAATCATCGAAGTCTTGCGTAACCTGAAAATTATCTGATTGCCATAAAAATCGAACTACTATTGACATTAGGTTTGTTAGATTGACTTCAATAATCGAAGAAGATACTAATGATACGATCATGTTGATTGGTCAAATTGGTATGAGATGATTAAACTGTCCTTGCTTCACTATCTTCCACATTTGAACGAGATCTGACTAGTAGGATTTGAGCAAATTATGATCAATGACGTTAAACTTTGCAGATGCTCAGAACGATGTATTGATTTGAAAGCCATTAAACTCATAGAGGAGCATCTTTTCCTAATAGGCCCAATCCCTGCAAATTAAACAATAACGGAATTACATTTTTATTTGTTTCCTTCCTAAAAAACGAGGAAAAAAATCTTGTTTCTGCTAAGCGTAGGTAGATTCTGAAGCAAAACAAATGAATGTAATAAGATTTGAGTTTTTAAATCTTGTTGATAAAAAATTGTACAAACTCGAGAGTTTCTTTTTGATATGATTGTTGTTTCCTGTGGCTTTTATATTATTTTCTGTGGGGTTTTCGTTTTCCAGTGAATGAGCCATCAGTGTTGAATGATGTTAGAGAAAAACTTGAAAAAGTGTCAAAGACAGCACACCAGGCAACGTTGGACGTTATGTTTGCTCCCATAGCTGAACAGCTGAACAACGCACAATCCTCGTGGCAGTCAAGTTCTAGTACAACTCAGCAACTACCCGATTACGGGTATGCTCCACTGGAGTACGTAACTCAGGTAAATTTGAATGTGCTAAACTTGCTTTACCACTATGTGCTGGGAAGTAGGTAGGTCATTGTTTCCATGTACCACACAGCATAGTCTTGTATAGCTTGAGTTCTTCACAAATACCTCTGCGCATGGATGGCTGTTGATAGGAGCATGTGTTTCCCCAAACCAATTAACCAACCCTTATTTGAACCAATGTGCGAAATAGACCTTCTAGAGCTTGGAATGCAGTTAGGAGGGGGCACTTGACCAATCACAAGGATTTGAGCACCTGATCCAAGGTCTCACAATATAACAGGACAGGAGGCAGAGTTTCGGGGCATTTCAAGTTTGCATTCTGGCGGGCATATGCGATTGACCAATGACTGACAATTTTGGTATCAGTTATTTAAAACTACTCAGCCCATCAATATTAAGTTTTTGGTTGTTTTCGATGTTATTTATAAGTGGCCTGCTTGCATTAAGCGAGTATTATTTTCAAACAGTGTTTCAATCAGCAAGATGGTCGGTATGGTATGAAGTATCACCCATGCCGAACGGAGTTTGTGAACTCTGTTCACGAACGTTCTTGAATATCCAAGCACGTTTCGACACTTGTGGATGTCTTACTTTGTGTGGTAAACTGAAGAATTTTCAAAAAAAAGGGAAGGTAACGAGTGTTCATCATGCATGGCATACGTAAATGGCATATCAGCGAGGGAACAAATGGTCTGTCATACT
The DNA here is from genome assembly GCA_031894815.1 of Creontiades dilutus. Lineage (NCBI taxonomy): Eukaryota > Metazoa > Arthropoda > Insecta > Hemiptera > Miridae > Creontiades > Creontiades dilutus. The sequence continues at coordinate 563,419 of JAVIWC010000461.1, read as the reverse complement.
TACTGTGTTATTCAGAAGTTTTTGAGGTATCTAAGTGGCGTAGATATTCTGTGTTTATCGCGTTTTGTTTTTCTTCCTATTTTAAATGACAATTGATCAAGTCCACAGGATAACGGATGTGATCGAAAATGCACTGGAAAATAAACAAGTGTGTAGCGCTGTATTTCTTGATGTGTCACAAGCCTTTGATAAAGTGTGGCATGTTGGGTTAATTAACAAATTGCAAGGGATGTTACCCCACCAATATTGCCAAATACTAGAATCTTATCTTAGCAACAGATACTTCAGAATTAAAAATGAAGATGAATACTCACATCTCAACAAAATTGAAGCAGGGGTACCGCAGGGAAGCGTGCTAGGACCCCTACTCTACTTATTATATACAAATGATATACCTTGCACCCTAGGAACAACTATAGCCACATTCGCGGATGATACAGCAATTCTGGCAGTAGCAGACACGGTTGAAGAATCAACAGAAAAATTACAAGAAGCTACAGATGCCATTGGAGAGTGGACTCGAAAATGGCGCCTCAAACTAAACGAAACTAAGTCTACTCATGTGAACTTCACGAATAAAAAAATTACAAACCCTCCTTTGTATCTGAATCAGTGCACAGTCCCATATTCCAACTCAGCTAAGTACCTAGGAATGACCTTAGATGCAAAGCTGAAGTGGAAAGAACATGTCAAGAAAAAAAAGGAAGAGCTATCAATCAGGTATAGGAAACTTTATTGGCTGTTGGGCCGAAATTCACAACTCAGTTTGCACAATAAATTGCTGTTATACAAAACAGTACTTATGCCTATCTGGACCTACGGTATCCAGCTATGGGGATGTACAGCTAAAAGTAACTTGAAAATAATTCAAACATTCCAAAATAAGGTACTAAGGAGTATTGTGAATGCTCCATGGTACATTCGTAATGATGACCTCCACAAAAACCTCCAAATCGAAAGAGTCACCGGTGTCATTAAAAGATACGCAAGGAACTACGAAAAGAGGCTTCTTGCTCGTACCAACCCAGAAGCGATTAGGCTTCTCGACAACTCCCAAGTAAACCGACGCCTGAAAAGGACCAAGCCATTGGACCTTGGATGCTGATGTGAAGCTGAAATGTGGTGTATTGTCAATGGACTAACACTCGTATAAAATTGCGGAATTTATGTGAAGTAAATATCTAGATAGTTGCCTGTATATTACCTCAGTTGTAACTAGTTGATATATTAACAAATAAACGCTCTATAAAAAAAAAAAATTTAAATGAAATGGGTCCACGAGACATAGACAACTTGAAATTTGTATTTGGTTAAGGAAAGCATCTCTTCTGTCCTCTTCAAGATAGCTCCTCCTGACCTCTGCGCACCTCTGTTGTTTCTGTGGAGGAGCAGTCACTGCTTCTGTGATAACTACGATGGTGATTACCATAGTTTCATCAGGGATTGTTTATAGGCTTTCGTAGCAATCAGTTGTTTCAATGTGAGGAGTGCTGCTTTCGAGTATTATTTACCTTTTTTCTCTCTTGCCAATAAATCACACTAGGAGCTACATTCAAATGCCATGAAATTTCAAGCTGCACATTTAATGGTCCATTGATGCATCATTTCTTGTTCTTATTCTTTTGTGGCAGTTTTTGTTCTTGCTGCTCTTCACAGATACCAAAATCGTAGGTACCTTTGATGTGACATCCTATCTCCAAGCCTAATATTGGTGCTAGCCAGTGATACCACGCCTATTGGTCCTCAAGCTTATGACTGGTGTTTACGTTTTCAGTTGAACTTTCTGCTAAGCTCATAATTGGACAAGAAAACGTTTCATAATGAATATTTTATACCTCCTACCATTTAGATAAATCAAAATATTTTGAAATGGTTACAGGAACAAAATGAATTTGTGTGGTGTGCCTCCTCGCTTAAACGATTTTGATAACATAACTTATGCCTACAATCTTTATTGATATCTTAAATAAAGGGGTCCACTATGTATGGGTGATCCCAAACACCGTTCAGAGTGTTTGACTTACTGAAGTCAGTAGTTTTTTGCTGATATAAGTAGGTCGTCAAAAGAAATGTAATGATTCAACTGCAATTTAATGGGTCTGAAGACATTGATATGCTTTTATTTACATATGTACAGAGAAGATCTGTTGGTTACTATCTCAGCACTTCAGATTTTCCTTAGTAAGTGCCTAATCAAAACAGAATTTGGATGAATCTAACGTTAAAATGTTTACGTCAAACTCTGGGACATAACCGTACGCAATGTTCTTTTCTTTACACATACCCTTAACAGTTCATATAAATTTGTTTCGTTGATGTTTGACTGTTTATACTTGTACGTACAGATCGGAGAGTACCTGATGACATTGCCTCAGCATTTGGAGCCTTTCCTTGCCAAAGAAGGCGGTGAATCACAGGCAGACGTCCTCCTGGGGAACGTGGCTAAAAAGACCTGCGTGTCCTACGCAGATCTTCTCCTCACTCTTCACGACGTGTCTCCCAACACTGCCAAACAGATTTCCATTGATATCGGTAAGTTGATTTGTCTTATTTCGATTATTAATATTTTTTATTGAAACATAAAAATGTTGGTATTGTATTAACACAAAAGAAAATATCTGTGTTAAGTTATTTGTACATAAGAGCGTGAAAACTCTGCTTGTTCTCTGCATAACAGCTAGGTTCTTGTGGATATAGTTATTGGGGATTTATAGCAATAATTTTCTAAATTGATTGGAAAATACATTGTAACTAGCTGGGTAGGCCGAATATTTCATTGATCTCATATGAACGCTCATAAGTGTTTTTGACACCAGACAAAAGCTCCAGGGAGATCTTGTAAACCACTCATTTAGGTGGATGATATTTGGTTATGTTTCTCGTCAAATTCTGCTTCTTTAAGAATAATATTGCACTGTGAGTTTGTTTTTATTGATTATCTCTGAGTCTATCTATTAATAAAGGTGGTGGATTGTTGAATCAGTGGCTATTCGCTTTTTCGTGGGGTCTCTGTTCCTACTCACCTAGAGGAAAAATGCTACTGAAGTCATGCAATTTTGGGGCCTGTCATACAAATGTTGCTTGCAGTGCAGACAATTTTCTGGATTGAATCCATCAGCTTCTGATGTCTGCTGAATAGTAAGATTAATAGCACGAAAATAGGGTTGACTTTCTTGGATCAGACCTAATCTTTTGAAGTTACGATTCGTGCCGTTTCCTGCCATCAGGAAACCAGTCCAATATTGTCCTAGAGCTTAGCATCTTGGCTGAGAATTCATTTACTTCTTCAGGTTCTCATGATGAAAAGAAACCAGTTTTAGATTGATTAACGCACTTGGGCATTTAATTTTCTTCAAATGTGCTCTACGCTCGAAGCGGGATAGATACACTGTTGTTAATCTCTGGGTTTTTCCAAAGTTCGTTGGGGAACTGCTTGAAGTAGAAACCATGTTTTCATGTACAGAGTGGCTCAACAAACTACTTCTAAGGGGTACTACTCGGCTCCTCTCCCTTCTACAGGGTAGGATTGGTTTTCATTGTGATACCAACGAAGGGGCAGTTTTGTTGGGTTAGTTGTAAAGATAGTTTGGACAGAGGAGAAATCTGTTTACGCGGTCACTCCTTTTTTACGGAGTAACCAGTCAGTTGTTCAACCTCAGCTTGATTTTCAAGCATGTTTTGCGGTATTGTGCATTCGTGACACAATCCTTCGGTGGATTACTATCTTCGAAGAAACGGGCAATGTTTTGAGAAAAAAAGAGTGAGTTATGAACAGCGTGCACGCCAGAAAATGTTGAGAGAGTTGGGGTCGCTGCCTTCCAGATCCAAAAACGCTCTGTTAGACTTCACCCTGTAATTGTTTCCAATGTACAGAGGTTAGTGAGAGGATACAATTATCACTCACACCAGTGATGAGGCCCATTTTCATGTTGACGGATTCGTCAACAGACAGAATTTCAGGTATGGGGCATCGCAGAATCCACATTTTACTAAAAACCCGTTCATGGTGTGCTGTTGGAAAGAACCATGTCATTGGGGCTTACTTCTGTAACAATGAATTCTGAACGTTATTTGGCCATTTTGAAAGAATTTTTCTTCCCTGAACTTCAATGCCATCTGTGACAAAGAGGTCTTCCGTGGTTTCAGAAAGAGTTTATAAAGAGAAACCACGAACTGTGGGCCAACTGAAGGAAGCCATCACTACTGAAGTTCAGAACGTCTCATGGCAAAAATTAGGCGTGGTTTTGAGGAGTTACGAGGAGGGGCTTCAGAAATGCATAGATAGCAATGGACGCCACATAACTGATATTATAGCTGTGGGATGGGCCAAAATCATTTACCAGTGAGTGTTTCAGTGTTCCATCAAGTGGGTAGGTTTGCAAATGCAAAGAGAAAGATGTTTTCTCAGGAGAGAGGAGATGAATAAGTAGGTGCTTACTTCGCAGAAAATCCATCAGGTTACAACAAACCTTTCCTTTTATCAAAAACAACAATTCGAAATATGTCAATGCAAAAACATGATGTAGAATTAGAAAACACAATCCAGCTTACAAACAGCAGTGGTCTTGAAGAGGTAGATTTGACATCTAGTTTGTAGTTGAACATTGGCCTTGTACCGTCGTGTTTTTCTGTTTGGATTAATTTTGATACTATTCAGGTTACCTTGGCAACGTGCTAGAAGACCTGGGTTTCAGCCTGACGGACACCATCTCTCAAATTGCGACTCTCCTCAAACTGCCGCCTGAAACGTACCACGCTCAATCCGCCGGCTGCTCGGCTAAATTGGTCGCCATGGTACGACAGATGAGGAACATAACTTCCTCTTAAGTCTAATTGCCAACTTTAAATTGATAGTTGTTTACACAAAGAATATAATATATTATTTATTACTGTTTGATTGGTATTTTTTTTGTAAAATAGAACCAGGTTCCTCCCTTAAAAGTCTTGTAAACAATAAATCTTATTCAAGCTATAGGGACAACACAACGGACTAATTAGAGGAAATAATAAATACCTATTTTCAAGTACATACTTGTTTACCCTGATATTGGAAAGATCTCCAAATTACGTTTTCAACTGAATAATGCACTGAAAAAAAAAAAGATTCGTTCATGAAGCAAATTTTCATAATTATTTTTCTTTCGTTTCAAGCATTCTTTTGTTATTCGTATACTCCTATATATCTTCAGAATCAACAATCAAGAGAAGAGACAAAAGTTTGAAGATGTTGTTTTAGCTTACCACTACAGATCATCCTATCATAGTCATTCGATTTATAGGCTGCAGATCATCTGCTCCCGTTTTAAAGACACTGCAGATCATTTAAAGACGAAAACTTCAGTGGAAAAACTGCAAATTATCTACTCTACTATATTATTATTACTATCTACTCTATTTTGAGCTGGCATGTAGCAGATCAAATACACTTGAGTCGTTTGAGCTGTTGATTTACAAACTGTAGATCACAAACTCTCAACTCAGTCATTACAGACCGTCACGTCATATTCTTCCTAGCCATCCACTGCAGATCATCTGCTCTCGAGTCTTTGAAGCTCCCTAATGCAGATCACCTATTCTCAAGTCTTCAGATCGGCCCACAGCAGATCATTGATCCTCAAGGGTTTTAGCTTGTCATCACAGGTGAGGAAGGGTGTAAAGTAGCTAAGGTGTCAGAGTTGCGAAGGTGCATACTACGTGGGTAGGATCCCTGCCTTCTCCTGAGCGGTGGTTTCAATGTAAACTAACTTTTGAGATTTTGAGGTTAGTGCAGATTCTGGGAGTTGAATGTTTTTCATCATGTTGTTGATTCGAATCGTTATAATATAAATTAATTAATAATTATAATAGGAACTGATGTGTCTCTGGAAAAAAGTTGACTTTTATAACACACAGTCATCCAAAAGTTTGCTACGTAGACTAGAAGTCTCAAGTTCGTAAAGGTAGGTTAAATTGTTATATTATATTATATTATGTATTTTTAGTTAGGTTATCGTAGCGTATTGTACAATGACCGTTGAAAAAGTGCACGCTTCGCAAAAAAAAAAAAAAAAAAAACACTATGGGGAAGGGCCCCCGAAAATATTTTGAGGGGGGGGGGGGGGCGCTGAAAAACGTTACGACACTGGCGAGCAAACTGCAGATCACCCACTAACGAAACTTCTTGAGAAACTCATGCGTCCTCATGAGTTTTAGATAGCTCATCAGCTCGTACTCAATCAAAATGTCCACTGTAGGTTATCTGCTCCCCCGTCATTGAAGCTAGCTACTACAGATCACCTACTCTCAAGTCTTCAGATCAGCCCACAGCAGATCATTGATCCTCAAGTGTTTTAGCATGTCATTACAAATCATTCCATAACATTCAGTCAAAGCATATCTACTGCAGACCACCTATGCTCTTAAGGTTCTGTAGCTGTCTACTGCAGGTATCCTACATTCTAGTAATTGCGTGGTCAAACAGCATATTACCCCCTCACGAAGCTTCAGGGAAAGGCACTACAGATCATTCATCCTCATGAGTTTTAGCTACTGATTACAGATCATCACCTTCTACTCAGTCAAAACATCCACTGCCTGTCATCTGCTCTTGAGTCTTTGAAGCTAGCTACTACAGATCACCTACTCTCAAGTCTTCAAATCAGCCCACTGCAGATCATTTGCTCTCAAGGTTCTGAAGATATCTACTGCTGATCACCTCTGCTCTCTAGGTTCTGAAGATATCTACTGCATACCAGCTATGCTAGACCAATTGCATGAACAAACTTACCTTGTTTTACCTACTCATTGTGTGTTTTGGGCAGGCAAACTGCAGATCACCCACTCATGAGTCTTCAGATCAGCCCACAGCAGATCACTGATCCTCAAGTGTTTTACATTGTCATTCCAGATCATCGCCTAATATTCAGGCAAAACTTATCTACTGCAGATCACCTATGCTCTCAAGATTCGAAATATCTACTGCATCTGCTATCAAATCTTTGAAGCTAGATACTACAGATCACCTACTAGAGACTCGAGTCTTAAGATCATCCCACAGTAGATCATTGATCCTCAAGTGTTTTAGCTTGTTATTATAGATCATCCCCTCGAATTCCGTCAAAACATCCACTGCAAGTCATCTGCTCTCAAGTCTTTGAATCTAGCTACTACAGATACCTACTCTCAAGTCTTTAGATCATCCCTCTGCAGATCATTGATCCTCAAGTGTTTTAGCTTGTCATTACAGATCATCCCCTCAAATTCAGTCAAAACATCCACCGCAGATCATCTGCTCAAGTTTCTGTACCTATCTACTGCAGAATCAATATTCATTGAAAAAATCACTGCACATCATCTGCTCTCAAGGTTCTGAAGATATCTACTGCAGATCACCTATCCTCGAGCATTCGTTCGAACAAACTGCAGATTACCTATTCTGATGTAGTATGGGCATGCAAACTGCAAAATTTCCAGGCCGACTCATTTCACTCTTTGGTGACATTCCCGCTTGTGAAGTTCCTAGGGTGATGACGAACGACGCAATGCGCTCTTTCCGCGATCGCCTGGAATCCTGCATTGCGGTTCAAGGGCGTCTTATGAACGACTTCATCTTCAGAACTTGAATTTTTTTTCATATTGAGAAATTCGCAATCTTTCTGTACATTTTGAGACAAATACAAAATTTCTATCTCATTTACATTTGGCACAATGTTATTTCGAAATCCATTCGTTCTTTCTGACGGACCCTGTACAAAATTAAATACAAATTAATTTTTTAAATTTTTTCACCTGTAGAGAACTACATTTTTATTGTGTGGCATGGGTTACATAATATTGATAACAAAAACTAGAGATTAGGGCAGGAAAAGGGGAGGCAAAATATTAAACATAATATTCTTAGTTGATTCTAGTAAATTAATCTGGGATACGTAGTTTGATACTTGAATTTAACTTGTTATAAATAAAAACAAGTAAAAATAGGGGTCCCGGTGATGGGATTGAGGATTTATCAACTTTAAACTAATACTTAACTTCTAAACAATTCTTAACGAGTTACAATTAGATATTGCGGGGAATGTCCTTATCTCTCAACATGCATTGGTGAAATAGTTAGCTTTCCCACTATATTGTGCCAATCGCCATGTAGTTACTTAGATTAGGGTGAGCAAAATCCCGCAATTCTTGACTGTAATTAGGTAACTCATAATTATGTGCGCACTGTTCCCCCACTAGGTCAACAGTTAGTTGCGAAACTTGAAAGTAATTTCGAAATGTCACCTTTATTCACAGTCCGCGAATGTGCCGATTTGGTATTAGGGCCAAGTTCTCCGTTGAGTGGTTCACATTCTGACTGAATTTAAGTAAAGTTCAAGGAATAAACCTTGTTTTTAATAAATTTCTATTACCATTTGGGAATTCGTTCAAAGTGGTCGGGAATATTTCAAGTCCTGCTTCACAGGCCTTCCTCGGTGGTGATCCCTCGCTCTTTGCCCATTTTCGGGGAAACGTGGCTGGCCCTTGAATTCGAAGGGAAAGTTTGCAGTTTTCGGTCACCGGTAGGTACCTCTGTCAGGTCTTGACCCAAATTCGTTTCGCTTGAACTGGACATCGCTGAGGAGGCGATGCCCCTGTCATCTAGGTGTCGTGAGGATACAGCGGTATCTCTGGCGATCCAGCGGCTCCAGAGGTCTCCTGGACTGCCCATGGCACCTAAAATTGAACAAAGTGACCCAAGGTATCAAAATCCTACAGATTATCGTCATTATTTTGCGTGCGAAGCGAAAACTGTTGAAGAATAATAAAATAAAGTCCCACGTATTAATAGTACTCAAGATCGCTCATAAAACGTCCACTAATGTCTACACCCAACTTGTATAATTAAGTTATAATTATAGTTGTTGCTTAAATTATCAAGTTCAAATATATTGGTAAGTGATGAATGCTTTAGAGGGACTTCGTAAATTAGGTAAAATCCAACAATGGTGACATTGGAATCATGGTGTTAATCCTTATCAATTTAAATAGGTTGATGTACGTGTTGATTCTGATTTGAATTTTTCGGATCGGTCTTTTTGTTTAGAAGATGAAAACGCTGCAAATTCTTCCACTGGGGTTGATTATTCAATTGACTATGATTTGAATTTCTACTAAGCTTTGGAGTGTGCGTGTTTCACAGGTGATAGAGCGATTATTGAATTTAGGAGGCACACAAATATGATCAACGATCAATCCAAATAGGTATTTTGGTTGAGAACAGATTTACGTGCTCTATGCATATCTCCTGAAAGTCAATAATCGCTCTATCACCTGTGAAGCATGCGCTCTCCAAAGCTTAGTATAAATTCAAGTCATGAACGCAAGTCAATTGAATAATAAACCCCAGTGAAAGAATTCGCAGCGTGTTTTATGGTTATCAGAATGTTTCAACCCGTGTATCGGCTACAAAGCCTTTTAGGAGTTCACTCCAGCATCCACATTACTACATACATCACTAGGTTACTGACAACAACACAAAACAATAATAAACCAAAATAACGCGAATGTTGGCACCATAAATCGGGCCATAGATTGGGAATGGTTTGACCTACGGACCTGAGGAAGGGCTCATTCGATTCCTAGTGGAGTGTTCTTCAAAAAGAGTACAATTTAGGCCGCCTTGACTGTTTTTGAGGTTTTTAGGGATATTACAAAACTTGACAACCCTTAAAGGGCACTTTAAATTAAGTGAGAGAGCTGCCTCAAGAATTGGGGCGTCGTCGGACTAACATGGATTTTTCCTGAAAATTTGAGCTTTTTTGCTTCAGCCGTTTGGGAGAAATCGTGCGTACGGCGCGCCGCGGCGGACTGACGGAAAAATGTTTATTGCAGATTCGGATTCTACACCCTTTGAAACGTAAACCCTGAAATATTCGGGGGGGGGGGGTTAGAATTTTTTTTTCGAGAGCGATTACAATGATTTATTATTGAATAATAAACCAAAAGTATGTTTCACATGAGCTTTTCTCGTCTAAGTACCAATTTCAACTACCAATATGCAAAGAAAATCAATCTTGTCCGCTTTCTCGGCTTCAAATCGTGAAACAAACGACTCAATCCTACCTTTTAATGAAGATTACTGATAGATATGTTAATACCTAAAAAAGAAAAATTGATTGTTACTTGTTCAAGTTGATTGTCTAATTGTTTTGCGGACGGAACGCTTCCAACTTCTTTATGACATTGTTTAGGGTTCGCGAACTGTCAGCCACACTATCATCTCCATTCTTGATAATTTTTACTTCAACCTGTCCCACACACTCCTCCACACGTGAAACTATCTATGTCTTCCAAAAATAGAGTAAAAATCAGCCAAGAAATTATGCAGCCATGTCGCACATCCATGCTACCCTCAATAGAAGAATACAGTACTTTTCGTTTAGAAGTTGTGATGGTCATACAAATTCTCCAATTAAGGAAAATGCCTCGAATTGAACGAACTGTCCTGACCCAAGTGTTATATTAACAAATACTAATTTACTAGCTTGAGGCAAAGTGCAGGTTTTTAGATTTGAAACTTGAAAAAAAAAACGCTGCAAATTCTTTCACCGGGGTTTATTATTCAATTGGTTTGCGTTCATGATTTGAATTTCTACTAAGCTTTGGAGTGTGCGTGTTCCACAGGTGATAGAGCGATTATTGAATTTCAGGAGGCACACAAATATGATCAAACTGATCAATCCAAATAGGTAAATACCTAAATTGGTTGAGAAGCGATTTAAGTGCTTTATGCATATCTCCTGAAATTCAATAATCGCTCTATCACTCGTGAAACACGCACACTCCAAAGCTTAGTAGAAGTTCAAATCATGAGCGCAACGCAATTGAATAATAAACCCCAGTGAAAGAATTTGCAGCGTTTTTTTTTATTATTATTTTTTTTAATGATTATCAGAATGCTTCAACCCGTGTTTCGGCTACAAAGCCTTTTAGGACTTCACTCCAGTATCCACACTACTACATCACTACATCACTAGGTTACTGATATCAAAACAAAATCAATAATAAACCAAAATAACGCGAATGTTGGCACCATAAATCGGGCCATACATCGGGAATAGTTTGACCTACGGACCTGGGGAGGGGCTCCTTCGATTCCTCGTGGAGTGTTCTTCAAAAATACTACAAATTTATTCCGCCTTGACTTTTTTTGAGGTTTTTAGGGATTTTACAAAACTTTGACAACCCTTAAAGGGCACTTATATTAAGTGAGAGCTATATAATTGGGGCGTTGTCGGACCAACATGGATTTCTCCTGAAAATTTCAGATTTTTTACTCCAGCCGTTTGGGAGAAATCGTTCGTACGGCGTACGGACGGAAAAATTTGTAGTGCAGATTTGGATTCTACACCCTTTGAAACGTAAACCATGAAATTTTCAGGGGGGGTTAGAATTTTTTTTTCCAGAGCGATTACAATGGTTTATTATTGAATAATAAACCAAAATTGGACTGCCAAACTGAAACAATTTAAATTGCCTATAACCCGGGCAACGTCGGGTTGACCAGTCATTCATATTTTTGAAGACCCGACAATGCAGTATGAACTTATGAACGGATTTTTGAAGTTGAAACTTTAGTTGTTGTTAAAATTATTTTTTGTGATGCACCTGCTACGAACAAAACTGTAATTTCATTATTCGGTAGTGTAAATATGGACAGTGAGAAAAGTCGCCTTTTGACTCTAGTCAAATGATGGACGGTGGTTGGTCCGATCCGACTAAAATGTGTCTGTCGTCAGTTTTCCACGGTGGATCTTGAACTTGAAGGACGAGATGAATAACATGTTTACAATGGGCCCATTTGTATTGTACGCCCGTCTGATTCGAGCTTCAAGAGTTCGGGCCGACAGTTGTCGGTGATCTGTCAGTAATGGCGCCACATTGACAGCTCGGTCTCGGCCCAGGTACGTGGAACCATTAGAAATACTTTCCGAACGTCTCGACGGTATAGAAAAACGTTATGTACATAATCAATCCATTTGACAACTTTTGTCTATAACTCCCCTATCTATAGGGTGTCCCACGAGTTATGTACAACCCGACTCCTACATGTTCTACAACTCATTTCCGAACAAAAATGCCTGTTAGCAATTTTTATGAAGAGGCCTCGTTTCCGAGTTATTCACGATTTAAGATTTTTTTTGGTGTTTTCGATCTTAAATCATTAAAACTCTCATAACTCCCTCCATTTTGGAGATAGCTCAAATTTGATGACATCGTTGGAAAGAGCGTTAAATTTCCTATCTATTTGATATCAGAAAACATTTTTTTAATTGCAATGAACATGTGCGATGGCTGCGCGAAATGGCAGTCTAGTCAAAATCTTGAAATCGTCTGTTTTTCGTCTCGCCTAGAAACCCCATGAATGTTTGACGCAGAACTGTGCAGGCCTGGTAAAACGTGCCTCAAAATGTCAGCTTTCCAACGGTGTAGTCGTTTTGGTTTTTAAAAATATTTTTAGTTAAGGAAATGGTGTTTAACTGCAGAAAAAAGTGTGTTTTCTGTTAAAATTGAGGTTTTTCAAAAGTCTCGAAGATGAATGCAACTCATCGCAGTCGGAAATGAGTTGTAGAACAAGTAGGAGTCGGATTGTGCATAAGTCCTGAGGCACCCTGCATCACTAAAAAAAGACCTAATGTTTGAAAATTGTGAAAGCTACGGAGGAGGCATTGTCTTGGTCAGGGGCTAGGATATGCAATGACCCGCACGACCCCCCGGTCTTGAAGGAGGGGTTGCTTTGTGCGCCGTGTATTATCAACGCCAATCTGATTTGGCCGTAGCATTGGGTGTTGCAATGTTGATAATTTGTTGTTTCTGACCAAATTCAGTTTTAGTAAAATGTTTATTGACTCGAACATGTTATCCCGCTGTTGGACAATGGTAGGATATTAGGGTTTAAATCGAGTTCATACAAAGAGTTAGAGTTTAAACAGGAGATTCAATTGTTAAGATTTAAATTAAAAAATAAATATTTAAAAATGAAAAATGAAAATGAATTTAATGAATGAAAACGTTCGTTTGTGATCAGCGTCTACGGCATTTCCAAGCTGTCCAGCCAAAGTCAGGATAATCGAAGATCCGAGAGACAGCTATTGTTTGTGTTCATTTACGATTGATTGCGATGATTTGCTTTCAGTTGAGTAGCTATACCACAAGTGAGTATGTTGACATGATTTTTGTGTACGGTTTTGCCAATGGTAATGCTTCTGAAGCAGCAAGGGAGTCACACTCCTCCTGTGTACAACTCACACCCTAGCGAACACGTCGGATAGTATGAGGAAAAAATATTGGGAGATAATATTGTTTATGTCACTGATCTTTCTTTATCTAGTAAACTATCTGTTTTTTATCTACCAATTGTTTTTTGTCACTAAGGTTTTGGTTATTACTACTAGCTATGTTCAATAGCTATAGCGCACCATGATGAATGGGAATATGCAATAGGGAAACCTCGCTGAAGGAAATACAGCGAGGAAAGAGACGAAAGGGAAGAGTTGGTAATGATACGGAAGCAAGATTTGATTAGGGTCCATAGTGTCAGCAGGAAGATGAATGCAACTCATAGCAATCAATCGTAAATGAACACTAACAATAGCCGTCTCCCGGCTCTTCGATTATCCTGACTTTAGCCGGACAGCCGTAGACGCTGTTCACAAACGAACGGCCATCAAATTTGAACTATCTCCAAAATGGAGGGAGTTATGAGAGTTTTAATGATTTAAGATCGAAAACACGAAAAAAATCTTAAATCGCAAATGACTCGAAAACGAGGCCTCTGGCAAAAAATTGTTAGGGGTCATTTTCATTCGGAAATGAGTTATAGAACACGTAGGAGTCGGATTGTGCATAACTCCCGGGACACCCTGTATATCAGCGAGGAAGTTAACGCATTTAAATTAATGGATGTCGATAAAAGCGCCTTGCACCATCTGTGTCTCAAATGGGCAAATGACTCTCCCGAGCACACTTGTCCTAGCCCACAAATTGAAAATTCTACAGGAGAGCTGAAAAACCAAAACCACCTCCAGGTGGACTAGATGTCGTAACCCACAAATGAAACTTTTTTGCTCGATATTCTGTAAAAAAAGAGGAAAAAAAGCATAAAAGCTGCGACCTTTTAGGTAATACCATAATTATATGACAGCAAAAAACTTTTCCAGTCGCCAGGTGAATTCATTCCTCACAGAATGAAATTAGAATGAATCATGTGTCATTGATCTGGAAGTTCCTGTATGAAGTAAACTCTTGAGAAAAAGAAAAGACACCGTACTTGAAACACGAAAAGACGCTATTTTGTTTTTAAATTATTGAGAAAAATAATCGGAGTTATTTATCTTGAAAAAATACAGTATTCTGGTAAGTACTTCAAAGCTAGCGGTGCATAAGTTTGCAAGCAGAGCCCTTATGTTGAGGGCATTCTCTGCTAACGAGTGATGTGAAGCTGTATTCGGTCACCTATGTTTGGATTATGTTGGAAGTAATAACAATGTTTTTTTATGTTTGTAATAATTAAGCATATAACGATAACAATGTAATAAGACATATAACAATAACATCTGTATTATTGCATGAGAAATACTTTAATTTATCTATTTCCAGTTATAATTATTTTATTTTTAGATTTGCTTTTTCTCATCATTAAACTCTGTTATACCTTAAATTTGTCGAGTAGCTCGTAAGCGCACTCATTGTAACGGTCATGTAGTGACTTATACAAATAAAAAATTTATCTATCTATCTACTACTTAAAGCATGTCAGCGATCAATAAATTGATCATTTATCTCAGTCTCTTTCTTCACTGTCATCATCAACAACATGTGGTATTCCCTTGTTATGACGAATGTGTCAACTAGCTTGATGAGGTCGTTCTTCTTTGGCGTAGGAATAGGGAGCGAAGACTCGAACGCTGGCTAAGGTTCACTACGAGGCTCTTGGAGCTCTTCGAGGCTAGTCCTGGTCGATCTCTTCGCTCTCGTGTTCTGCTTGGTCGTCAACCTCGCAGCCTGTCAGGTAGGTCGCTCCAACTCCCCACCGTTGATGAGAGTTTCGACTTCCTCCAGATTGTAAGAAAGTTTGAGTTGAAGCCCTCTCAACTATTCGTGAATCTGAACTTCTCAACGGCTTAAAATTCCACACTTGACCCACCATCCTTGGCCTTCATAGGATTGAACAAATGTTCCCGATTTTCGAAAAATCCGTAGAAATCGAGGACAACAGTGTATGAAAGTTTGATGATCTCGTAGGGTCGAGGGTATTTACGGGGGTTTCTTATTATCACACTCCATTCAGATAGCGCCCATACGGTCTTGCTTCGAGAGGCCCTCTCTATTACAGCGTGCACCGAATCGGCTGGCATGTAGGTATGACCTGGTTGGAGGAACGTGAACTAAATCGTCTCCAGAGTAGAGCATTTTTTTCCAATCACCATTGAATCGTCTAGACAACCGCTTTATTCTTGTTCTGCCCTGCACACGAGTCACAGTGCAAGGAAAGTTTGATGGTTACGACAAGAACGTTAATGTATGATTGTCGGAACCCACCTGAGTTTCTCCTGTGTAGGTTACGTGATGATAGTAGTGAAACGACCATTTGTCGTAAAGCCACGCAAAAGGTTTTTTTTTTTTAATTTATTTTAATTACAATCAAGTCAGTTTCAACAACTTATTAGTAACTTATTTCTAGTATCATAATTTCAGGAACTCTTGTACATAGCAGGAGTTCCTTTTGTTCTAATAATAGTTTGTTCGCACTTCACTCGCGATAAGTCTTTATACGTCAAGTGTCAGTTCGAACGGTTTTCTTCTCTTAAGTCTTCGAAAAAGGTTGTCAACGTCTAGGAGATGGACGGCCTCTTCATCGACGTGGCCCTTTAGCCGTTCAGAGTGTTTAACGGCGAATTTTCGTATTGTGGCAGCGACACGCTCGATCTTCAAATCATTATGAAGGTTGTCGTTCCGAATGTACTCAATACTTGGTTCTGGGATGTTTGTACAATCTTGATGTTGCTATTAGCAGTGCATCCACACAGGTTTTTGGACCTGCTTGTTCATCAATAGCTTATTAGACGTTGACAGCTGCGAGTGTCTGCCCATAAGCCAGTACATTTTTCGATACCTAATATCAAGCTCCTTCCGCTTTTTCTTGGCATGCTCTTTCCATTTCAATTTGGCATCAAGCGTCATCCCAAGGTACTTTGCTTGGTTAGAGTAAGGGATGGTCTTTCCGTCCAGTATAACAGGTATGTATTTTACCTTTTTATAGGTAAAGTCTACGTGTATTGACTTTGCCTCGTTCATTTCAATTTTACACTTCCTCGCCCATCTGTGAATTTTGATTAAAGATTTGTTGAGCTTAGAAACTGATTCAACAGTATCTTCTGCAACTGCCAACAGTGCAGTGTCATCAGCAAATAAAGCTGTTGTATTTTGTTCTATTTCTGGTAAGTCACTAGTATATAAAGGTATAATACTGGCCCTAGCACACTGCCTTGAGGAACTCCAGCTTTAATCTCTTGCAAATCAGAGTAGGCATCCTCTTGTCTATGCAAAACGTGAATCATGGTGGGTTACGACAAATTCACCTAATAAAGGATCATTATTCAAGTAGTAACCAATAATTCAAGTAAGGTCCGACTTACGACAAATGTTCTTCACTCATTTAAATTTTAAAAATTCTCGGATTAAAGGAGAAGTGGTGGATTGGGGATCAGGGGCCCAAACTTTGCCCTTTCCAAACCTCCGGCAATGCAACCACCATTTATCAGGCAGAAACCCATACTATTGAATTGTGTGCACAAGAGATTGTCAGGAAACGACTCAATGGTGCAAGAATTTACATACTATCAGACAGCCAGGCGGCATTAAAGGCCATTTCTGCCTTCTCAATAACATCAAAGCTGAACTGGAGTTGCCTCACCTCACTCAAGGCTGCAGCCCTCGGCAACGAATTAACGTTGCTTTGGGTACCAGGTCATGAAGGAATAGGAGGCAACGTAGAAGCTGATCGACTAGCCAGCCCAATTGGATCGGAACCGCAACTATTGGTTACCAAGAGTTAAGTATATAACTCAACAGGTCCAGAACAACATATTGGCTAGACACTCCTAAGCAGAGACAAGCCAAGCGGTTTCTTACAATCTCAAAAAAAAACGCGCACTCCCCCTATTGTCACTGAGGCGTACAGACCTTCGCAAACTTGTGGGACTCCTCACTGGCCACTGCCCTCCAAGGTACCACCTTCACAAAATGGGTAAAGCCAGGACAATAGAATACCGGCTCTGTTGCGAAGAAGTGGAGACAGCTGAACACGTACTCTGCGACTGTCCTGCTGTTGCATCGATAAGATTCTGGCATTTCGGAAAGGCCTAATACCGGCCGATATTGCCATGCAAACACCTGAAAACCTCCTTCCCTTCGTGAATGTAGAGGCTCTTAAAATGATTCTGAAGTGAAACTGGGAAAGTGTCACATAGATCACAGTGGTCTCAGGACCAAATATCGGAAAAAAAAGGAGAAGTGGAGAGGGAAATTGATTTTGATGGTACTTGACGTAGTCAGATTTGAATGAAGTTCACAGGTGATGTACCCAAGACCCTACAGTACACGTTAGTGCAAAACCTCATTTCCCGCCTTTTGTGGGTTAGGACAAGTGCGCTCGGGAGAGTCGAAACAGTCTTGAGGAGAATAATTATCCAACAGCTGTTCGCCATCGTCAACGGTTTCACAACTTAAATTCTTGGCCGCCACAACTCGTGTTTATCCGTCTATATTTGGACTCCTCATCCCCCACCACTCCCCTTTGGCATAGAGGGTCAACCACCCCCGACCACCTTCATTCTTATTGTGTCCCATAAGACAATATTAAGCACCTTATAAGAATTATGCGGCTACCGACTGCCTTCAAGATTAATGCAGACCGAAGTTTTAAAAGGAAAGAATCGGGAGGGGATGTGACCGACGGAAATAAGTCCGTTCTAGAACCATACGGCCCCTCGCCTCTGTTCGCAATCTTTTTCAAAAGATATTATCTCCTACTCCACGTGGCGTAATTTATTTTTGCATCTCGCATCCTGCCTCCAGTACCTTTTGTCGGTCCACTTAGTGACGAATAACCGTAAATACCGCGTATCTAACCAGGAAAATTGTTCACCCTAAAGTAATTTGTACGTCCACTTTCTCGTTTTATCTCTAAAATATCGAGTTTTCCTACGAACCGCGGAGTTGTACGTGTGTGCGTGACTTTAATTGAAATGCGATAATCTTTAATTCCATAAATCGAGGGCCGTTTTTGACTTTTATTCTTTCAATTCTTTTATTTAGTCATTCACATTGTAATTTAATCCGAGTCTCCAGGGATTAAGCCCATGATCACCCTTCACCCTCGAAAAGTGTTTTGTTGACGTTGGATTAGCGTTTTTCGTACGTGGTTTCACGGGTTTCAATCACAATCTTTGACATGGCCCATACAGTTGCGTCGAATGAACAAATTCATCCGTTGGTGGATCATCGAAATGAGAAGAAGGATGAAAAGAAAGAAAAAAAAGAGATGTAAGTTTTCATGATACTTTTTTATATCCTTCCTTATTGAACCTTCAACGTTCGATCGATTTTGGGCTTACTAGCAACACACAGTGCTTCAAAATCCTGATTTAAAAAGACAAAAATCAACTTTTTTCATAATTTAGACAAACAAATTTTCTTGTGGCATGTGTTGTTATGTATTTTTGAAACACGAAGCAAAGATCCAAACCACCGAACCCCCTCAGTTCAAAGTTTGGTGCAGATGTGAGCTTGCATGTTGGCAAGGACGGAAAGGTTCGTAAAAGGATTTCGGCTATCAGTTGATTAGTTTTCACCTGTCAGACTGCCAAGTTTCCAGATGGTTTCTACTCGTGGAAGTGAGTTCTTTTCAATAGCATGAAGCATAATTTTTATTTGATAGATTATC
Organism: Creontiades dilutus; assembly: GCA_031894815.1. Lineage (NCBI taxonomy): Eukaryota > Metazoa > Arthropoda > Insecta > Hemiptera > Miridae > Creontiades > Creontiades dilutus. The sequence continues at coordinate 544,458 of JAVIWC010000461.1, read as the reverse complement.
CACCAGGAAACGGGGTGTTGTTGTATGAAGGCTGGAATTTTGTTATTTATTCATCAATATTCCGACGTTTCGGAGTGGTGGGACACTCCATCATCAGGGGATCTAGGACAACAAATAATTTAAAATTATTCATAACACCCCACACCATAGGGGTTTACATTATAATATTACTACGTCTAAGAATAAGTTACCTTTTTTAAAATTAATATACTTACAACTTCTTTTAGACATACATCCTCGTCATATTACTAGCAGCTGTCTGCTCACTGCAGTCAAATTGGTCAACAATAAATCCTAATTTAAAATAATCAAACCATTAGCACCACACATACAAAATCAACATATTTAAAATTACATTATCACTTTAAATTATTACCTTCTTTTTAAATGTATCCAGCAATTCTTCATAATCCTACCTGATATACTCCAGTGATCAAAAATATATTCTAGTTATAAAACATCTGATAAAGACTCTGTATTAATAACAAACAAACTTTGAACAATAATACTTAACCATTTACAAACCATAATTTTTATTTTGTTTTTTCATCTAACAAAACTCTGCAAAACCAAGCTTTTTTGTGATTAATAAAAAGAAGTAGGTGATTCTGAAAGAATTTGTCTCAAGCTGCTATCTAATTTGTTTGCAGATTTATTCTACCTCGTCTAGTTTTCTTCAAATCCCTGATTTAAAATGACTTGGAATGTTCAAAATATCACAAGGGGACACCAATTTTTAGAACGAGAGGTGACTCAAATGTATTATTTTCATTCAAAATGCGATCCTTATTTTTTGTAAATTGAATTCTTCCGATGATTCTACGAAGACCCGCCATTCTGATGGATTGTACTCAATCCGAAAGAACCATATCAAACTTGGTATCTTGCAGAATACCTTAGCGATTTCTTGCCAAGACATTGAGAAGTCCGTTTCAGGCTAGAAAGTAGGATGCTGATGGGCAATAGGGAACATATGAGCCTCACTGCTGGCCTCAAATTCTAAGTCGATAAAGTGTGGAGGAACGGGAACTTGCAGGTCATATCCATGAGGAACTGGCCTAATAGCCGATAGACATTAACTCTTCATTAGCAGAGAAGCAGCTTACTCATTGTATGCAAAAGTAACAATCATTTATCATAAGATTGGTATCACGTTGGCATCGACTTTCTGTAACCAGCATTCCACAAATGAAGGCCTTCAACAGAAATGAGGCACCTTTTGTGAGAAGCCCTAGTTTCATCTTGATCTCACGCCAAAATATGCCGACTCCTCACAAATGCTGTAAAGTCTTGAAGCCATGAAACTTCCTCAAGCAACAAAAATGAAAAAGACAATTTAATCAACTCCCACCAGCAATAGTCAGTTAAGAATAATAAGTAACTCACCCTGAAGAGGACACTGGAACGCATCATACCACCGATGATTGTAACTTATACAGGGGGTTACATTTCGTGTCGGTCACATGCCAGGAGAAGGATCTACATAAAATTTTTGATCGAAAATGCCTCTTACCTATTTCTGTTTACACCCTTGGAAACGCGGTTTTTTTTTTTTTTCAATTTTAAGATTTTTCTCGTTTTTTCGACCGTACCGCATAAAAACGGTCATATCTCCCACATTTTGCGTGCGATTTCAAATCTGATTCCACTATTGGAAAGAGCGTTAAATTTCCTATCGCTCTAACGGGGAACCAATTTTTGTGAGCCGGCGAAACGGGTGAAAAATCAGCTTGAAAAGGAGACATTGTCAAATTGTGGCGATCTCGATTTCCTTCAAACGCCTATGAGTCTCTGTAATAAGGCATGTGAATTTTAGCCTGTAGTGCTAAAAGATGCGCCAAAATCTAGGCTTTCCAGTGATATAACCAGATTTGACATTCCGTGTAGTTTTCTGGGAGAAAATTGCTTTTCAAGTAAGAAAAACGTGGTTTTTCACTGGATACTTCGGGTTTTCATCATGCGTTGATTCGTCTGGTATAAAAAAATGATTCGAACTCGGATTTTTTCAAATCAATTTTCAAATCTGTTTTGAGGTATTCTGAAATGATTGAAGTTGAGGAAAAAAATGCTTACCGTTGCCAAAAATTAAAGAATTTCAAACGAAAGGATGAGTTTGTTTTTATGATCGTTTGGTCCTTTTTGAGCTCAAAAAATTGATCGAATTTGAAGAGGTTTGCACGCTTGAAATGAAAACATCTCTAAAACTGGCAAATAAAACTACTATAAATCCATCAATATTTTGTCAACTATGAACTGGAAGATTAACAAATTTAAGGCCGAATTTATGCTCGAAAAATGGAGTTGAATTTGACTTGAGCATGCTTTCAAGAATCGTAAAAAATTCAGAAACAATGATAAACATTGTAAATCTTTGAATCTAAGCAAACGAATCATGACGATAATTCATCTCTAAAACAACAATTCTTCATTTCTGTAAAACAAAAAATAATATCCAGGAAAATTCTTCGAAAATTCATTCAGATAGTCTTGCTGCAGGACTAGACTTTTTTAAACTTCATTTTGATTCTTTTAAATGTAGGTACGTGTGAATTTCGATCTTGAACCCACACATTTTCAGGGGGGAGAGAACTTTCGGCCGATTTCGGGAAACTTTACACACTGAAAAAATCTCTAAAACTGGCAAATAAAACTGCTAAAAATTCACTAAGTTTTTATTTTTTATTCAAAAAAATTTTTTTTTTTTCCAAAAAGAATTTTGCTCAAAAAAGGTTGTCAACTGTGAACTGAAAGATTAAAAAATCTAAGCTTGAACTTATATTGAAAAAATGTAGTTGAATTTGACTTGAACTTGCTTTCAAAAATCATTAAAAATGCAAAAACAATTATGAACATTTGTAATCTTTGAATCTAAGCAAACGTGGCGTAGAGGTAGTTCACCTATAAAATTCTTCATTTCTGTAAAACAATAGGTAATATTGAGAGAAATTCTTTTAAAATTCGTTCAACTAAGTTCAGACGGTCTTGCTACACGACTAGACTTTTGTTTATTATTCAATAATAAACCATTGTAATCGCTCTTGAAAAAAAAAAAATTCTAACCCCCCCCCCCCCCCCTGAAAATTTCATGGTTTACGTTTCAAAGGGTGTAGAATAAGAATCTGCAATAAAAATTTTCCGTTCGTACGCCGTACGCACGATTTCTCACAAACGGCTGAAGCAAAAAAGCTGAAATTTTCAGGAAAAATCCATCATGGTCCGGCGACGCCCCAATTCTTGAGCCAGCTCTCTCACTTAATTTAAAGTGCCCTTTAAGGGTTGTCAAAGTTTTGTAATATCCCTAAAAACCTCAAAAAAAAAGTCAAGGCGGCCTAAATTTGTACTCTTTTTGAAGAACACTCCACGAGGAATCGAATGAGCCCGTAGGTCAAACCATTCTCGATCTATGGCCCGATTTATGGTGCCAACATTTGCGTTATTTTGGTTTATTATTGTTTTTGTGTTGATATCAGTAACCTAGTGACGTAGTGATGTAGTAATGTGGATACTGGAGTGAACTCCTAAAAGGCTTTGTAGCCGGTACACGGGTTGAAGCATTCTGATATATTTTCAGGAAAAATCAGAAAATCTGAAATTTTCAGGAAAACGCTGCAAATTCTTTCACTGGGGTTTATTATTCAGTTGGCTTGCGTTCATGATGTGAATTTATACTAAGCTTTGGAGTGTGCGTGTTTCACAGGTGATAGAGGGATTATTTAATTTCATGAGATATGCATAGAGCACGTAAATCTGTTCTCAACCAAAATACCTATTTGGATTGATCAGTTGATCATATTTGTGTGCCTCCTGAAATTCAATAATCGCTCTATCACCTGTGAAACACGCACACTCTAAAGCTTGGTAGAAATTCAAATCATGAACCCAAGCCAATTGAATAATAAACCCCAGTGGAAGAATTTGCAGCGTTTTTTTAATGTAGGCAACTGTGCATTTTGATCGTGAACCAACACATTTTGTGGGAGGACTTAAATTTTTTGTGGGCTGTTTGAAAGGTTTGTATTTCTATCTGCATCGTAGAAAGTTTGGGCGAACTTACTAGGTTTTTGTTTAAGGAAGGTTTTGTTTAAGCGGAGGCACTTAACATTCGAAAAAATTCCACTCTGACTCAGAACAGTCATCTTCACACCAAACTCGAACGGCCTTGGTCGACGCCTTGGCTTATTTATTGCCTTCCATTGCCACCTTCTAGCGGCAGGTTAATTCTATTTTTACGACGTAGTGCACTCGCCTCAAAGGAGACACGAGTTCCATCTCAATAACAATGCAGGTATCGCTTTGAAAGTTCTTCGTGAATGCGCGTTTTGGAAGTCTCGTCGGAGCAAGGTCGCTTTTCAAGCGAGCACCTGCCCGATACTGTGAATAATCTTATCCTGTAAGGGGGGAACGGTCCCCGGGGTTTTTATTTTTCAAAACAAACAACGTCGAAATCTCTCTTTTCCTTTACTTCGCTCGCCAGACAAAAAAAAATAGAGTGGAGGGTTCAAACGGAAAAACGCATATGTTCACCAGTTCTCCGGTGCGCTTCAGAGATGCCGGTTCCCAAACGCGGTGTCACTACACCTCTGCAAGAAAACTTGCAACTTCGGAACTTAAGGTGAGTTGATAGTTTTTGATTAGAAGCGTGGGGAATTTGCCGTGACTTTTGAAAAACGAAATCATAATAATATTATGATTAGGTTGCATTGCAAAAATACTATATCCACTTGAGTGAATTTTGCAGAAAACGCCAAAATCTGTAGCACATTAATTTTCAGCTCCTACGTTCACTTTTTTCTTTAATTGACCGTTTTTGCTTCCGAGTCTACCAAGGTAGCGGAAGCATTGTTTTTACGTTATTGAAAGCGCTGAATTCGCAAAACCATCCTCAGTATCGGGCCTTCGACTTGAAAGTGAGGTGATACCTCTGACCAGCTTTTAAAGATTCCAACACAGTAAATGGTTTTTCAAAATCAGGGGTGATCTGCTGGCGTTAAAACATAGACCATACAAGTCAGGGAATCAGGAATGTGATTTGTGTAGTAGCGGAGAAGTGGAAAATTCATTTCATTTTATTGGAAATTGTACGGCATTGATTGGAGTAAGGCTTCGGTACTTAAATATGAAAAAGGTTAGCTGGGAAGACTATATTAAGTTAATAAAATCAGACAGTCCTAATTTGGTTAAATTTTGCTCAGTGGCTTGGAGTTTGAGGCGTAAGGCATACATTGAATATGACCTGTTAGTTACAATTTATTTATTCTCAGGCTATCAGGTAGTTCTCGTGAGCTGGACAGAGTTTCATTGGATTTATTCTGGATCAGTTAGTTGTTTATGTGTTTTGTATCAAGCTATTTAGAAAAAAAGAGAACAATTTTATGACAAATTTTGATACTAGATAAGCGAATGATATGTACCAAGTTATCTAATCATTTTTATGTTTTCTTCAAGAGGCAAACTCATCTGACGGTCAGGTATGACCAGGATTATTGCATGTCTCTTCGTCAACAGATGTTATGTTACTATTTTTCAACAATAAAAGCATGTTTTCATTCATTCATTCATTCATTGTTTTTACTTTCGGAATGTGAAAATTTTTTAGTTTCCAAAATCAAAAATTCCACTCGCATTTTGCGTTTTAGACCTTTCTGAACAATTTTGGTTCCGTGTCTGTCTGTCAGCAAATCCTTGTTACGGGCAAAACTACATGAAGTTATAGTCCGATTTAGATGAAATTTTCAGGGATTGTGCGGGTAGGGGTGTAGATGGTCCCCTATAGGTTTCATGACCCCCAGATCAATAGTAGCCTCTGCGCATGCGCAAACGTGAAATCCTTGTTACGCGCATAACTCCGGGAGTTATTGACCAATTTCGATGAAATTTTCAGGGAATTGTTCGGACTGATGTAAAGATGGTCCTGGTGAGTAATAAAGAGAAAATAAAGTTTTAGTCAATAATAATTTTCAATGATCTATACAGTCATGTTATGGATACGAGGAAGCTATGTGCCACACCCACTTGGCAGACGTTTTCTCCTCTATTATATGGCAAAACAGTTGGATATTCGATGGAAAACGTGATTATTCACGTCAGATTTTAAATTTGTAAACCATTGATAAAGTTCGTTTCGACTGATACAAATGGATAGAGTAATTTTTGGCTGAGACATTTTTGGAAAGAATACCTTTTGGCTGGAAACGTCGGAGACGATGACGCCTACTGAGGCCGATGGAGGCTGATATGGAAATTAGGTGAGGCGGTGTAACAAGTGGATTCCCAGGTATCGAACTATGTGGGTTTCGGGTATTTGGTTGTCGTTCATGGTGAGTAGGCTAGATGGCCGCTTCTTTTAAGCGTGGATGTGGTGATTTTTAAGCTCATTATGTAATTTGATCCTTCGCGTAGTATCGCTATCTGATACCGAAATAATGAAACCCCCGGGAGACAGGTAGGTGCCTAATAATTGTAGAGGGGTTTACATTTACCATGTTTAATAACGTTAGAAGAACCTGGCGCAATTATCGATTTAAGATTCCCTGATGTTGACCTATTCATTGCTCGAATAATAATCAGATCGTATTATTAAATGGTATAAGTAATCCATTGTTTTTTTTTCTACAGGCAATCCTCAAAGTCGAGCCTCCCGAGTATGACTTCGATGAATAGGACCGTCAGGCACCCTACTAGGTAAGATTTATTATCACTCACACTAACAACAATCACACTATTGTTGATTTTTGCACTAGACGTCCAACTTACCCAACATATGTGTTACTGTAAAATCCCGATGTGAGGTAATTATTCACAATAGCATTGGTGAAAGCCCTTTGTTTTCTCTTAAATCGGACTTTTGCCAGTAAATTTTGGAATTTTCGAAGAGTCTTCAGAAAATCTAGTATTCTTTCAACTGGCGAATCGGATGGGACGTTTACCAAGTGATTTTGGTGAATCTTAACATTTACCTGCTGGGAAACCAGCACAATTACCAAAAGAGATCCGAAATTCCTCATTTCGCCAAGGTTTTTTGAGCTTTTACCAAATCGGTCTAAGATAAATGATCTGTCATGCGGTGAACGATCGTTTTTCATATAGATTTTGAGCTTTCAACAACAATATTGGGAAACACTAAGATTTTCTGGTAAATCCTAACATCTAAAACACTTCGGGGTTTTACATATGCCATAGCAGAACCATTTACGTTAGCTACATAAGTAAAATGTTTCGTACCTCCTAGAAGAGGATAGTCTGGTTCAAGGATGTTGAATTTCATATTTGAGTATAAATTCAATTATAACTTTGACGAATTTCCTATGAAAATTGAGCTGTAGCAAAGTGGGCTTCAAAGTTCGACACTACATGCAACTTGTCAGACGTTTGGCTGTTAATTGGCTCCCAATTATTGACCGATCAAAGGAAAAACGTTGGCTATTATTATTTTAGCATGGAACATGTTTTCGCCTTGGACTAACTCGCCGAAAAATGTCACGCGGGACGGGTCACGTGGGTGGGTAACAGGGAAGTGTCACTCGTACCAGGGCGCCAGGAGCGACCAGGAGCTAAGGCAGCGAAAAGAGTGGGGCCCCACCACCGGAATTGACGAAAACTGTTTTCGCGGTCTTAGCTCCTGGTCGCCCCGGTACTGGAACCTGTACTAGCTAAGTCTGGAGCCTTGAAAACGCTCCTTCCCACTCCCCAGACGCACTGGTATATAAAGAGGGAAGGTAATGGATGGTGGGGCGGCATTACACTGGGGATTGCGGGATTATTAAGGTCAACAACCAGGGCTAAAGAGAGGATAGTGTGTGTGTGTGTGGGGGGGGGGGGGGTCAACATATTCGATTGTTTTCATTCTAATGCTACTGCGTCATCTCATAATAAAATTGAGAGTTCAAGGCAAGCAGCACGGGTATGTGCGCGAATACTTGGGAGTATTAACTGTGTTTAAACGGTATTTTATCAACATGATACCCCATTTTACAGGATTCGTTGATGATACAGGATTGATTTCGTCCCATTTCTTGGATAATCGTGTCATGCAATTTTAATTGAGCTATATCCCTTCGTCAGGTTATGAATACAGATAAAAAGGAAAAGCGAGGCTAAAGCATGTTCCATGTTTTTTTAATTTCAGCCGCAGGCTCTAAGCAGTAAGCATCCGCCGCAGCACCGAGTTTTCATACCATTAGTTGTTTAACCCGCTCATTTATAACGTGTTCTTCTTCAAAACTGTCATTCTTGTTTGTCTTAGGTATTGGGAAACACTTGTTCATCTTCTGAAGGGTAACATCGGAGCTGGACTTTTCGCGATGGCCGACGCTTATAAGAATGCAGGCCTTATCGGCGGCCTCGTGGGGACACTATTCATCGGCGGCATTTGCATTTATTGTAGTCACATTCTGGTAATCCTGGTTATTTCTTAGCTAGTATGTGTTGAATGAATGAATGAAATCAAGACTTTATTGAAGAATGGATACATAGAGCAGATTAGTACTTCCATAATCATGGTCACAACTAACCTTAATGAGTTTGCCTTTTTAATATAAATACAGGCAACACATTAAGTGCTTGACTTTAAATTATAATTAACAGAATACATTGTGAGAAAAATAATATATCAAAAAGAATCCATAAACAAACAACACTTGGGGCAACAATCCTATTGAAACTATAAAAAAAGAAGCCATCAATGGAGTCCGTACTGTAATAAAGCTTTACGCCTCAAGTCCCACGCCACAGTACCTAAGGACCACAGTAGTACAGTTGTGCTATGGACCAAATCACTAGCGACAAAGTTGTGGAAACCCATTTCAATAAAACCGGAGTAAGATATAGCTTTTCCGTCCTCAAATTTCCAAATCAATTTCACCCATTTCTTTCAGAATTTTCCATTTCAATTTCAGTACAACGCTACGGATATTGATCACATTCTGAAATTGAAATGTTGTGAAATTGGGTTGGAAATTTCGAAAAAACATAGACTTGGAACATAGAACGTTGTCTACGAATGTAGAATTTCCTCACTTTTGCCCAAAGTGAGGTATGTTGGACGAAATTGTTAAGAGTGATAGGCCACGAAAATGTTTAAATGAGGTTATTCCTCGAATTATTTGACCATTGATGGGTTCATTCATGCAATAAGTTTGGCTCCCCCTCTACATGAAGTTGTGTAAGCCTTAAGTGGCATTGGTTGGTCCTTCCCGTCCCTTTCACTTCTCTGAGCCAATAGGATTCAATCTCCTTTTACCTGGGCCTACGTAAGATGTGCTTTTTGTGATGTACCTTCAGTTCATGTTTTTTACTGATGATGACCTGTCCGGCGAAGTCGATTTAACTGTGTAGTTGATTATTTTCATGGAAATATGGACAAAATTCTATCTTACTCCGTTTTTATTTGACAGTAATACTCAACCAGCTTAGGGGTCTCCGACTTAATAAGTTTCATGCACTATTCCCCTACTACTTTAGCCCTTCCTAGATACCTACGCCTCACGATGGTCAATTCAGTGCAATTTCCTATGAAGTGGAAGGCATTTTCAACTACTACACAATCCGCTTGCTTGATCGCTCCTCAGACTGTACTTCAGCCCCAGTACATCCCCTCAAGGCCGCCACACACGCTCAAACATGCTTGACAAGCATGGTTTGCCAACCTCGCTTTACAAGCAGATTTGATCGTGTGTGGGGCCATGTTTGAAGGTTTGACAGCACGCTTGATGGTTTTCAGTCACTGCCAGAAAATTTGCTGTCAAGCATGAGGTTTGACAACCAATTCTTATCGTGTGTGGGGGCTTCAAGCCGTCAAACCTTCAAACCAGAAAAAATGGTATTAGGCGTGGAAAAAAAGGGAAAAAGGGTAATAAACGGTGATGTGCGATACGAGAAAATATTCGATACCAGTATTTGATACCAGTACCGAAAGAAATATTCGATTCTACTCAAATATTGCATTAAAACATACGATACAAGTACCGTATCATATGAGTACTATTTGGTTTTCATTGAAAATACTCGTTAAAATACCTTTATATAGTATTTATGGGTAGGTATTTAAGGGTAGGTACCTATTTTCGCAATATGTGGTAAAGTACCTTCTCGATACCAGTACCTACCTACTACTGATACTCAATACCAAAGCCTTGTAGGCACTAATTTAACAAGAAAACCAAAGAGTAGGTAGAACAATCATCTGATTTCTTGGGGAGGAACTCGATATTTCTATGTATGTAACTTCTCATCAGAATATACTCGTACAAGTAGCTGAGATGGTTGATCTCGAACTCCATAACTAATTAATTTATTCAACTTTAATTCATCTATAGAATAACAATAAAGTTTCTCAACATGGCTGGTTGAACGCAACATGAACACTGAGCACTGCTAACGATTGGTGGGTGCGGTTGGTTTGTAAGTGTGGTTACGGCGTCAAACGTCAAACATACATGACAAGCGCGACTCTTCAAACCATGCTTGTCAAGCATGTTTGACCGTGTGTGGCGGCCTTTATTATGAGTTGAATTTCGTGTGTTATTTGATCTATCACTGTATTATATCGACTGTATTATCATTTTTCTAATGCTTAGCTCTTTCTATCTTATCAACCTGAGATTGGTAATAGCATGAGCCAAAACTTCCATTAAGTACCTATTAGGTGCCGCATATCGTAACATTTTTTCAGGATAACGTAACTGTCTCGTAACAACCGAACAATCTGTCTTCGTTATCTTCGTGTAATAGCAAACCGATGGGCTCCTTTCATTCTAACTCGATAGGAACTTCCTAATACCTACGTAAGGTAGTACATAAGTTCCCACCGGTTCTTGATGCCTTTCCTAGAGAGACAAGCTGTTCACCTTGCCAGCTAATTTCAACAACTTAAAATGACTCAAATTTATATAAAATTACCTTTTTTATATAAAACTATCTTTAGAACTGTTGCCATTAACTTCCGAAACCGACAGCCTTGCGCAATTCCCTTGTTTGTTTTCTTTAGGGGGCCAAAAACCTTTGGCAGGCGGTAATGATGATTTTTGGTTTATTATTCAAAAATAAAAAAAAATAAAAAAAAAAAATATATATAACCCCCTGAAAATTTCATGGTTTACGTTTCAAAGGGTGTAGAATGCAAATCTGCAATAAAAATTATTCCGTCCGATTTCTCCCAAACGGCTGGAGCAAAACATCTGAAATTTTCAGGAGAAATCCATGTTGGCCCAACAACGCCCCAATTATTTAGCCAGCTCACTTAATTTAAAGTGTCCTTTAAGGGCTGTCAAAGTTTTGTAAAATCCCTAAAAACCTCAAAAAAAGTCAAGGCGGCCTAAATTTGGAGTTTTTTTGAAGAACTTTCCACGAGGAATCGAATGAGCCTCTCACCAGGTCCGTAGCTAAAACCATTCCCGATGTATGGCCCGATTTATGGTGCCAACATTCGCATCCACATTCTCTACATCACTAGGTCACTGCGATCAAAACAAACACAACACCTTTTTTTTTTTATTGCAGTAACCTAGTGATGTAGTAATGTGGATACTGGAGTGAACCGATGCACGGGTTGAAGCGTACCAATATGCATGCTCCGTCTTACGAGATTTAAAATTTTCAAATAGTATATTTTTCCATTGTAATCGCTCTTGAAAAAAACGCTGCAAATTCTTTCACTGGGTTTATTATTTAATGATTCATGATTTGAATTTCTCCTAAGCTTTGGAGTGTGCGTGTTTCACAGGTGATAGAACGATTATTGAATTTCAGGAGATATGCAAAGAGCACTTAAATCGATTCTCAACCAAAATACCTATTTGGATTGATCAGTTGATCATGTTTGTGTGCCTCCTGAAATTCAATAATCGCTCTATCACCTGTGAAACACGCACACTCCAAAGCTTAGTAGAAATTCAAATCATGAATCATTGAAATAATAAACCCCAGTGAAAGAATTTGCAGCGTTTTGTGGTTACAATCCTTCGATTGAGTTTCTAGGCATCAAATTCACGTTAGAAGACCAGTGATTTTATTTCTGTAAAGGTTAAACTACGGTTTTCAAGTTTTAGAAGATTTTTCAACAAAAAATACCCTCCCCACATTCTAAGAGAGGATGTAATGTATGGGAATGAGATCGTTACAGGTGGTGGTAATGATAAATTGAGCTTTTAACGTCAAATAAAAAATGGTTCATGAATAGAAACATACCAGATTGACCATGATTATTGTGCACTTTAGTATTTAAAATATTTTGAAATAAGAAATGCAACACAATGTTTCATACATCTGAAGGAATCCTAAAATAACATACCATTTGCGCCTTTTTTTTAGAATCACCCTTCTACTCCTCTCGTCTCTAAAAATGATTCCAATTTATTCTTAACAATTTTGTTGAATCTTTTTTTTTTTTTGTCGTCATTAATTTATCATTTTGTCTTCCAGGTATGGTCCTCCATGAAAATCAGGAAAAAGTTGAATATGGACGCTGATCCTTCGTTCGAAGAAACGGTAGAGTTTTGTTTCGAGTTCGGCCCTAAATGTTATCAGAAGACGGCCAAGTTAGCAGGGTAGGTACGTCTAAGCAGATTGAAAAATTAGACGCATTACGCGTCCTACTGAAAGTATTGAATAGTTTTGGATCCGGAAATCTCTCTTGAATCTGGGTCTTGGAAATAGGTAATGAATTAAATAACTACTATCTACTTTTGATCATGAACATTTTTAATCTTGCTTTACTTCTTAAAAGCCTGATGGATGATGAGATGCCTAGTTTGATACGCGTTCCCTCTAGAAAACCATCATATAATAGCACTGCTAGGAAAAACTATCAAAAGGGTAATTAAAATAAGACGGTTCATGTCGAAAGTTACTCTTAAGGTAAGAAGTTCTGATGAAATGCAATTTTTTTTTTAAATTTGTATAAGCCTTCCGGCGATACAAGAGTTGGTTCAGGCAGTAACAAAAATTGAGAACAGAACAGCTTACTCACTGTTAAGGGGAAAACTTCACCTAAAAAAAATTGTTGGCCAAAAAAAAAATTTAATTATTTTTTGATAGATATATCTATGACGCACGATTTCTGAAAATTTTAGAATTTTCCAAGCAACCTAGGGAATACTGCGGCCGTTTTTCCGGGAGCGTAGAATGGTCCGCCTCGCTCTGCTGCAGCTAACCTTCCTCCAATGTTCTTCTTTCAAAGCTTCTTTTATTGTCTTGATATTGTCTATCAGAGATTTCCGTCTTTGGTACAATTTACGAGGCATTTCAAAATTGCTAAGAACAAAATGAAATGGTGGTAAGAAGAGAGCGAGAAACTTCAGCCGAGGAGCGGCCGCGCTCCGGTGAGATTGTCTGTGGTAGCGCGGTCGTTTTTTGGCTCTCCTGAAAAGTTGCTGTTTTTGGTCTCGCCAACTCCGTTCAATTTAACTTGTTTTTTTTTTTTTATCGCAGAACTGCAATGCCGACCGAATCTTGGAACTGGAGTTTCGGATTTTTGCCGACGGGTTGTAGATTTGATACTGAAACGCTGCAAATTCTTTTCTTATTCATCTATGGCTTGCGTTCATGATTTGAATTCTACTAAGCAAAGAAAAAATCGGTGGAGGTTGTGTCCAGTGTTTCAAATTCAGGCGATTAAAAAGAACAGTTGGATAGGATCATCTGTCAATCCAAATGAATTTTGTATCAACGTGTTCTATGCATATCTCCTGAAATTCAACAATCGCTCTATCACCTGTGAAACACGCACACTCCAAAGCTTAGTAGAAATTCAAATCATGAACGCAAGCCAATTGAATAATAAACCCCAGTGATTTTCAAATTTTTCTCTTAACTTTTTGTTTTGGTCATTTCCTTTGAAAAAATTGGCCCTTTTTGTGAGAATCACCCGAATGGCCTCATTCAAATCAAGGAACTAATTTATAAATTGATCAAACCAAAAAACTACCCGCATACTTCGAAAGTTTTTGAAATTTTTAAATCCGCAAATCGAAAATAGAAAGCCAACTTAAGAAAACATTTTGTTTTTGGTCGATTACAAACTTTTGTTATGTACCTAATGAAAATAAAACTAATTCTGTACAAATAAACTGTGTGATATTTCGCCGTATACTTGTGTCTCTTTTGCATCATTTCAACTACACTTACCCATGACTTCAGTTACGTCTTACTTGTACTTACAATTTGTTTTTCTTTTCAGGGTTCTAGTCAAGATATTCATAGTCGTCACACAGTTGGGGTTCTGTTGCGTTTTTTACGTTTTTGTCTCCGAATCGTTTGAAGCGGTGAGTTTCTCGATGTAAATATCACGAAATGAGTGAACATTCGGATGGGGAAGGCTTGTGGTAGCGACATATGAAATATGCAGTTTATATTTATTATTAGGTATGAATCTAAATTCATTCGCCCCCTCACGGCGTAAGTCGGTACGTACTTACCACAGTTGTTCAAAAATCAATCCCAAAATCAAAACTACATTTGAAACTAAATTAGTTGGTTTTCAAGTACCTACTGAATAATTCACGTTTATCTAGAAATCATAATTCACAGGGTGCCTTTAACCCTGTACGGGGTTGCATGAAATTATAGATTCACTGCACGATTTCTTCAGAAATAACTTTTCGTTAAGAATGAATAGAAATAACTGTTTTCTAGTCAAAATGTGAGATAGTTGTTCCCATGCTCCACTATCGATGCAACCCCCTACTTTTACATTAATTTTGATGATTTATTTTACTATGTACGTACACAAGTGATATTCTTCCTAAACTACCCTGCTAAGCAAACTGAATGAAACCGAGAAAACTGGTGGTAAAGTTAAAAGCCAACTGCGATCATCCTGAAGTGTGTGAATCAGTCATGTCGTTTGCTTAGGTTTTATAAATGACGTAAAATAACAACGAATCTATTAAATAGAATAGTGGATCAAATTTCGAAATCACTTTCCTCAGGCTTAGACGTAGTAAGAAGTTAGCGAAATTGACATTTTGTAGATTCACCTACTTTTCTTATGAACAGTGTCACCAGGCTCAATAACAGCCGTATTTGCGATTTGCCAAGCTCCGTGTGTTACTTATCCCAAGCCGATACGCCGTACCTACGTAAGAGTTTTTTTTTAGATACGGCGTAATTTATTGCTCCAAGCCGAAGGATCAGTGAGCTACAGCATCGTTTTGAAATCACGCACGGCATCGGAGAACCTTTATAGAATTTAAATAATTCGTGGATATGCAATTTTCACGGTTCTTTGAACGAATTGAAGCATAAAATACCTAATGAAAACCACAAACGGAATCCCGCGCAGTGGAACGAAAACCGAGTCTAGCGGATCAAAAAGTCCGTTTAACGAATTGAAGGTCGATTTGCATGGCACTGGATTGCATATTGAATTGCATATAAATATTTTCTGATATATTTCAAAAAATGTACTAAAAAATTACAAAAAAGGCTACAAATTGTTAAATTTATATATTTTTTTCTCAGAAAGCCTGTTTTAAAAATATTGATCAGCCACTAATTAGGTCATTCAAAAATTAAAAGTCACACTTACGCTGAAATTTGTACTTAAATTTCACTAAAACATCCTTAAAATTGTTAAAAGATCTAAAACTCACGAATATTAGTTGTTTAGTGTAAGAATGATGCCTTTTTCAAGATCTTCTCATTCAAGAACTTGTAAAAAATGAAAAATAACCTTTAAGTGCTAACCTCAAGACCCTTGGCTGTAACAATAAGGTTACATTGGTGTGGTGGGGTTGAGGCGGAACGAAAAAGCGGGCACATTAGCTAGGGAAGGTGCTGCTTCTCTCACGGTGGGTCCAGAACCCTTCCTGGGCACAACGGAGAGCTTTCCTCGGGGAGAGCTTTCCAAGCTTTCCTTCGGGGAGAGTAAGAAGAGTACTGCCTGCTGGCTTCGTGTTAGGGGACAGAGGCAGGCAAAACAATTTATTGATTTCTCCAGGAAGAGAGCTAATGAGCTGCTCAGACTAGGAAGAAAGGAGATACGTATAGTAACAGGGCTTCTTAACGGGGCACTGTCCACTTAAATACTATCTCCACAAAGTGGGCAAATCTGACACCACCCTCTGCCGGTTCTGTGGGGCTGAGGATGAGAATGCGTGTCATGTGATCTGCCACAGACAGAGACTAACCTGACAGACAGACACGTTGATCCCCAGGTTTTTAAAACAGGGAGAGAAAGGATCTCCTCTCATTCGCCAAAACGTGGTGGGGAAGGGTGGACCTTCCAGCTTTATCTGGGGTTGACGACAATAGGTCGCCACAACAGACTGGGATGCCCAGTAATTACCAGGCAGTTAGTGCTTGGGTCCCAGGCAGCTCCTGACGATGGGTACAAGTGCCGTTCACTGGGCATTCAGTGCTCGGTTTGGCAGGGTGCTCAGGTCGGGTACATAGACAAATATGTCTATGAAGGAGTTGGAGGTCATTACCTCCTCCTCCAGCCACAATAGGTCCACCAGGGAAAAAAACCCCAAGGAATTTTACCTTGGATTTTGTCCGACTACCCGGAGGTGTCTCGGGCGTCACCAGTTGTCGTCCAGCGAGGATCAGAACTAGGTCTGACGATGTCGTTCGTGGCTTCCCATTGCCTCACGCCCCTGGGTTGGGAGCGATTTGGATTCACGCGATATCGTGATCAGAGGTGAACTGTCTAACGACAGGACAGGTATACAACACTTGATAGGGTTTTGGCCCTAATCATTGGTGCCTGCCGGATTCGAACCAGGCAAATTAGTACTCCAACTGAAACTAAACAGCCAAAGGACCGACGCTTTAGCTCACTCGAACAAAATGTCCCCTTTCAACAACTTGTTATTTGCCAGCAATTTCACTATTTTTCTCCTACACTGCAATGTGTCTGTGATTTGGGCGTTCCATCCTGGCAATTTTAACGTTTTCGTGGAATGTGTTACATAGGTTGTTGGTCATCACGCTCCGGAACGTCACATTCCGTCTGCAGCTTACATCATGTGCATGTACATCATTATGATGGTCATCTGCCTGATACCCTACCTCAAGTTCCTCACCCCGATATCTCTCGCCGGCACCATCTTCTTATTCTCTGGAATCGTCTACATTGTGACCATGTGCTCTATCGGTCTGCCCAGTCCAACTACGAGAAATTACTTTGGGGCGTTTGACACGTACCCGCTGTTTTTCGGCACCGTGGTTTACGCCTTCGAAGGAATTGCCCTGGTAAGTTGATTTTGATTATACCTAGTAGTTTTTTTATCGTATTTTCGACCTTACTTCACTGAAATGGCTATAATTCCCTTAATTTACTAAATACAGTACATTTTAAATTATACCGTTGAAAAGAGCGTTAAATTTTCTTTAATTTTCATTGCATAAAATTGTCTTCTAAGTCACGTCGTACACGGTTTTTTCTAGCCTAAACTTGAATTGTTGTCAACCTTCTGCACTGTTTAACAATGTAATTCAACACTGATTTACCACTTGTGAGGTGATGGAAAGGTATAGTTGCCCCTTCCAAGCAGGTGGATGCTTTGTTATGCTCTGCCACGCTCAGAGGATGAAACAGACGCTTGGTAACGTCTGATTCATCTCCGAAGGCGTTGGAATCTAAAATCGGGAAGGGGCCAACTAACCATATCCATCACACTACCGGGGCTCTGAGAAAAGCCGGGGGGGGGGGGGGGGGCTGAATGGAGGTATAAATCTCATTTTAGGGGGCTTGCAATGAGTGGGGCAGGGATATGACAATTTTTTAATTGATTATTACAAAGGGCATACAGCCTCAGGGGCAATGCGAGTGAATAGGGGCAGCAGGACAATCAGGATGTTATATAGTAAAAGGGCCAATGATCGTAACCACCCTCTGCTACCATGTGTGGTGATGGAAAGGTATAGTTGCCCCTTCCAAGCAGGTGGATGCATTGTTATGTTCCGCCACGCTTGGTAACGTCTGATTCATCTCCGAAGGTGTGTGATCCATCACTGTAAGCCTCCTTCACACTGGGATCCTATTAAGTTCGCCCCCAAAGATTTCCCAATCTGCTGAGATCCCAAAAATAAAAGAATTCAAGTGGTAGCCAGTCAAAGCAATCAGCGATCTCTGAAAGGGTTTACTACAGATCGATCTAACAAGTTTATTGCTATAATTAACAAATTACCGTCGTTCTTCTTCGCTTTTAAGTATTCCGGATCGCCTGTATTTTCCAGGTTATACCGCTTCGTGCCGAAATGAAGAGGCCAGAAAATTTCGCGTCCAATCTGGGTGTCTACAATGTTGGCATGGCGATCGTCATGGTGTTGTTCAATGTCGTCGGTTTTATTGGATTCTTGAGATATGGCCCGGACGTCAAAGGAAGTATTTCCTTCAACCTTGATCCTTCCGTGTGAGTACTCAGGTTAGTTAAACTTGTTCATTCCTGTATTAAAGCATAGATATCAAGTATATTGACGGGGAACGACGCTCCTCTTCTTGTCAGATGACATCCTATTGGGAACAAAAACTAATCAACATGAATGAAATTAAAAAATGACCATTGATCGAAAAATGCGGTAAATTCATTTGAAATACGGAACGTGTTGCAAACTTACCACATGAACCAAACAAATGGTAAGATGGAGGGACTCCAAATAGAATTTTAGCATGGAAATGCTTTAGCCCTGGACTAACTAGCCAAAAAATGTCACGTGGGATAATGACGCGAGATATTATATAAGATAATGTACTTCCTCTTATGGAAGTTAGTGGTGAGTCATCATAAGCGCTATAATCTTTATAGTTCTGCGAGAACCTGAGCTGCGAGTCCTCATTTACATAATCAGTCTAACAGCATTATTACTATAGAAATATTTTAGTCAGTAGACCACGGAGATCAGTAATATTAGGACACATCCGTGACATAGGCAAAGCCGAAATTGCAGACACGAAAATAGCAAATTGAAACCAGCAGAATGAGAAATTAGCGAAACGAAAACCGCAAAAATAGCGTGGCTAAAGCATGTTCCATGTTTTTTTGAATTTTAGCAGCAGGCTCTATAAGCAGTAAGCATCCGTTAGTCCAGGGGGATTGCTCCCTGGCGAGACTCGCAGTTTTCACAGATTCATTCTCCGAATGGTCTGAAACGAAATTATATTCTGTTATTTTTTTCTGCTTAGGTTGTATAGGCCCCCTAGATCTAGTAGGAGTTCCTTTATTAACGAAGTGTTGCGACAAAGTTCTATAAAATGTTGAATTTGACTCGACAAATGCTGAGTTTGCTTAAGCGATGTTGAGTCTAAGTTAGGAAAAGTTGATTTGGACTAGATAAATATTAAACTTGTCTTGAGGAATGATGAGTTTCGCTTGGCAAATGTTGAGTTGAAGGTGGAAAAAAGGATAGTTCTTAAACATGTTGAACTGGACTCGACAAATGTTGAGTTTAGCTTGCGAAATGTTGAGTGTGAGTTAGAATTGTTGAGTCGGACATGTATTATGTTGAGCTTGACTTGAGAGACACTTTGACTTTGACTTGGGAAATGTTGAATTGGATTTAAGAGATGCCCTCTCCGAAAGCCTAACTCCTAACTTTCTCCTACTAAAAAACTTTCAAGTCCCCAGGGGCAGAGTGAATGATAAGAAATTAGCGAAAGGAAAACCGCAAAAATAGCGTGGCTACAGCATATTCCACGTTTTTTGCTTTTCAGCAGCAGGCTCTAATCAATAAGCATCCGGAGGTCCAGGGGACTTGCCCCCTGCCAAGGCGCGCAGCGCCGAGTTTCTTTTATTTTTTAACTTCTCTTTTGAAATCGGTCCAAACTTCCTGCATTCGAGCTCTGTTGCCATTAAATCAACCGTTATTTACAATTAGCTAAATATAATTTCAATCGATCATCTCATTGGTCGATTGATTCTAATTCATGGTCAAGAAGATGTGGCTTTTTGGTGTGGGGGTATAGGTAATTTGATCAGGGTTGAATGTAATAAGTTAAATTGTTTTGAACATGTATATACACTTGAAAAGAACCAAAATTAAAATAGTAGCAATGACATTTCTAAAGATCCATCAGAATTTAATTGGAGTCTATAACTCAAGAATAAACATGTTGGGTTTAGCTCAGAGTCCCCTTGCATTCGTGAACAATGAATTGAACATAACAATTGGATCTTATCTCAACACGTACAATCCCTAAAAGTTCCATAGAAAGCCATTGAAAACTGTGAAAGTAACCGTAGATCCGTAATTGATGAAACGCATAGGGTACCATCAGTGGCAAAATCTACTCAGCACCAGATTTTGAGGAATATTTTCCGGGCGGTACCATGTTTGTACGGTTTCACTCATAGATAGACATGAAACTTGTTAAGTACGTTGTGAGAAACAGATGGCAATTCTCAGTTTTGAGTTTTAGCAATTCTCATCACCTCCCATAAGTTGTACAATGCTTCTCTAGTTTGGATTTTGAAAGAGTCAGAAGGAATATTCCAGTTTCAAGGTTGCGTTTATAGCTTTAATATCTGATTGTCATTGAACAGAGAGAAAAGTTTTGTTGGTAGTACCCTGATTTTCAAGTATTCTTATATTCGTTTTGACTCCTATCTTTCCTTTTTCTACAGGTTGTTGGGAAAATAACCTTTTATTCTTGTTACTGATATTTTCTTTTACAAATAAATCCCATTTGTTGAATACCATTATTGTTTTCACAGAGCATCTGACACGGTTAAAATCTTGGTCGCCCTCGGCATCATGTTCTCGTACCCTTTGCAGTTTTTCGTGGCGTCATCTATCATCAGTGACGCCATTATCGCTCGGTGTTTCGAGACAAGTAGTCGCAGGAAGAAGCACATCGTCGGTTGCGTCGTTAGAGGTTGTCTCGTCTCGGTCACATGTAAGCTTGAAGATCATCCCACAAAACTATATTTTTGCTCGAAGTCAGGAATGGGAGGTTTATATTATCTACGTAACTCTTTTTGTTCAAAAATTAAACATACTGTAACTTAGTCCAAGAGAGAGTAGAGCCCTACTTGGCACATTTGAATATGTTGATTAATAAGGGTGCCCCAGCACGCTGTGCTTACGTCCTTCTTCCCCCCTTGCAAGTAAGGAGCTAAATCCCTGGTAGAACCCACAGTCAAGGGCCTTGCATCAGAGGCACAAGTACTTGTTTGCTGGAAGCACTACAGGTGGAGCAGGGCGTTTTACCTCGCCCTACCAACTGATTAGGTTGGTGCCCGAGTTATCAGCAAGCCACATAACTCACAGGCCAGCACTATTTTGGAAGACGAATGTCCTAGAAGAGTGCCTACCCCTCAGCTTTAAGGTTAGCCTTCCAGCCGGGGTATTCAACCACTGCCACCATGAAGCCAACCGCTTTCTGGGGGCAAGCAGGTGACTCTTTGCCGAAGCGTTGCGTCAGTTGCCTGGGACTCCCTCCTCCTTTGGTACCGATTTTGTGTATGAAATTCACCAGCACTGGCCTCAACTCCACCGCAGTGAGGATCAATCATTATGGATATCGAGGAGGGGACACTATGGATGGCTGCTCAGAGTTGGTCATGACCGTCCCTGGCTCAAACACCATCGAAATACTGCGGTACCCTACTTGGCACAGTGGGAATCCAAATTTGAGAAGCTCGAAGCAGCTCATCTCACCCTTGGGCAAACTTCCGTTACATTTACATCCACAACATATTAGCAACTTACAAAGAGACCGGAAATGAAACACTACGACTGCTGATTCAAAAGATAAGTTTTGGTCCATAGCTCCCAAGGTAGCTCTAACGGTTGTGTAAATCTCTAAAATGAGTTGATTAAGATTTAGAATGCATTAAACTTCATAAATTGTTATGCAGGACCATAGTTTAAAGCAACTGTGGAAATACAATGCAAGTTTTAACAATTATCTTAAAATAGGAAGCAAAGTGTTTGAAGAAGTAGACGTTTGGGCGGGGTCAGAGTCCACTCTTCGTTACAAAAATCAATGAAATGCATAGGAAACTACGTTGATCCCCAATCATGAAATCCACGAGAATTTAACCGAGATGCAATAAAAACTAGAGAAATTTTACGTTTGTGCTTGAGCAGAGGCTTTTATTAAACCAGGAGCGACGCAATTCGTAAGGAATCATTCAGCCCATCCATGAACGATCATTTTCATTGAATAGAATTGTAACTAACTCTACAACTATAGTTTTTTCATATGAAGTTTTTGCCCTCCGTTAGGAGAGTTGGAAGCAAAATAACTGCAAAATGATTGCAATGATGGCAAAAATGAGTTTTTTTTTTTTTTTTTTTTTTTTTTTTTTACTTTTTACATTATTGGAGAAATGAAGTATTTGCTTGGTGAAAAATACTGTATAACATATTATTTTGGAATGTAGGTACTGTACTCTTGCCCACGTAGGAGAGACGCTGAGGTTTTCTGAAGACCTCTGGGTCTGGCAACGCCGCTAAAATCCAAGCCTCCAGGTAGTGGCCTGACGGCTCGCATTGGACCCTAATTACTGTGCGGTACTTACTTCTTATGCAATTCAAATGTGATCTAATAGTTAATTCGATCATGCCATCACCAGAATCGTGATGTACATGAAAAAAGGGACACAACGAGTATAAATTTGAACTGGAAAAACATACCTAGAAGTTATGTAAAAATACCCAATGGCGGTTTTCGTCAAACTCAAACGAAAATGGGTTTTTTCCCTTGTGGGGTATCGTGTTCCATGTAATTTTGGATGCTGAAGCGATTGGAGTGGGCCCCAAGCCTGTGCGATTGACCCAGAACGAGGAAATCCATTTTCATGGGGTAAAATGGTGCAAAACGACATTATTTCCGTACTTTTTCGAGCCCCATCCCATCTGACAGGGTTGGATCAAAGAAACATGAGTTTAAGTGTAATTAAGTTCGACACAAGAATAATAAACCCACGTGTAATCAAATTTGCATCGTTTTTTGCAATTTATTACACTTTTGCAATACGGCCACACACTTGTTTGATAAGGTGTTCCTGAACCGATTGATATGAAATTTAGACTCGTTTTCCTCAGAAGACAAGAACATTTTGAATCTCACAAAAAATTACATTTTTCAACAAAAACAACTAAAACGTCTTGCGTTAAGAGGGGAAGATTGAAAGGGGCTTTACTGCTGCTAATGAGGGATAGTCAGCCGAGTTAAAGGGTCCGCTGCGGTGTTGCCATCTGATGGTGAGGAAGGGGTTTTTGTCCCGGTTGTCCTGGGTCGCTCCTATATGGGCAATGGTGTATCGATCCTACTGGAGACTGTTAATTCGTACATTGCTGCTAAATATTAGAATAATGATGGATTTGTTACAATGACCAAGGTAATAGGTGAATTTATTTTGTTGTAAACCACTTTTTCCGACAGGTATGATAGCGATTTTCGTCCCGAATTTGAGCGCCTTCATTTCGCTGATTGGAGCCGTCAGCAGTA
The DNA here is from genome assembly GCA_031894815.1 of Creontiades dilutus. NCBI lineage: Eukaryota > Metazoa > Arthropoda > Insecta > Hemiptera > Miridae > Creontiades > Creontiades dilutus. The sequence goes on along the minus strand of JAVIWC010000461.1, from coordinate 521,063 downwards.
CAGCTCTAGCTTTGGTCTTCCCCGTCCTGTGCCACATTTCTCTCTACACGTGCCCGAACGAATTCGAACCCGCAACCTCAAGGCTGCTACCATTGTGGTGAGTCACATTATCCACTACTTGTGACGAATTTAATTTGATTTCGGTGGAATGTTGGGAATGAATTTCACTTCCTCAACCACGTTTCCACATTTCAGAAATATGTGAATTCTAGGGCTTTACGATCATTTTGAATTATGTGATGATAATTACGATAGATACTGCTATGAAGGTATAACTGGAAAAAGAAAACCTGGCCAACAGGCATCTGCCCTTGTTCGTACTCTTATCCTGAGATCAGTTATCAATGTAAGCTTCAAATGCTATGGAAATGCTAATGGTATGGTCTAGTTAATCATCCCCTGCGAGTTGGCTCCTTGAGGAGTGGTTTCCTTTCTAAGAAGCTCTTGTAGTTAATCAATCGCTTCTCTATATGCAATTTGCCACAGATGTCGAGTTAGTGTTTTTATTTGCTTGTGCATCTCTTTGATCATCCTCGAGAGTACCTTGTCACGAAGTTTTTGTTCTTGGATTTCTTATCAAGGATGTCCTGTCATCTGCTCTCCGTTTGCTGTCTATACATGGATTTCCTATCTGCCATGGTTTCTCTAGCTCCCTATTAGTGAGTTTGAAGCCACTTTCTTATCTCCTCCTCTAATTGCCTTTTCAGTACGATATTGGCCACCATCGTCTTGGATTCATTAACTACGCACCAAAATACCACAGTTGGATGTCACAGCGAACCACTTGTGCAAATAGGCAACCTAGGATATTCTTCTTCTTTGTGGTCTACATTTTCCATCAATCTTACCCTTAACTGCACCAATCTCAAAGGTACCAACTCCAACATCAATAAACTCAACAGTTTTGAGTTTGGATTTTACTCTCTAAAAGGCAGCAGCATTCATGACCCTGCCCTTCCACAACATCGTTCACACCCTCACCCAGAAGGTCTGATATCGGTGTCCGTAGACTAAGTCAGATTTCCTGCACTATATTGAAGAACCAAATATACAAAGCACCGAATAGTCTACCTATTGAAGTCATCTCTGAGAAAATGGCAACCCAGAAGTGTTTTCATTCTAATAATGTATCCTATGTATCCTATTCCAATTGGCCTCTTTCCAAGACTCTAATGGTGCGTTTCTCAAATAAGTATACCTGCAAACCCAGCCAACGGACTGTCCATACAAAAGTAAATCTTGGGAATAAAAGAAGACCTTAATTTATGACCATTCGCTGTCAACTAATTTATCGGTCTGCATATCTCCATTCACCATTTTCCATTGGCCAATAGCATTACATCAATATTTACTGTTTTGAAATATTGAGAAATTTTAAAATTAGTTTTGATGCAAAAAGTACCACCAAAACTAACGTTCTTAATTCCTCTTTCACAGGCCTCTGGCTTCTCAGAAAATCCCTGTTCATCAAAACATATTTTCAATGAGGAGCAACTAACTTCTCCATTTTATGTTCATCAGTGAAATAGTTTCCTTCTTTCTAGGAGACAAATATAAACGTTTGTAATCGACCAAGAAAAAAACGCTGCAAATTCTTTCACTGGGGTTTATTATTCAATTGGCTTGCGTTCATGATTTGAATTTATACTAAGCTTTGGAGTGTGCGTGTTTCACAGGTGATATAGCGATTATTGAATTTCGGGAGGCACACAAATATGATCAACTGATCAATCCAAATAGGTATTTTGGTTGAGAACAGATTTACGTGCTCTATGCAAATCTCCTGAAATTCAATAATCGCTCTATCACCTGTGAAACACGCACACTCCAAAGCTTTGTATAAATTCAAATCATGAACGCAAGCCAATTGAATAATAAACCCGAGTAAAAGAATTTGCAGCGTTTTTTTTTTCTTTTAATGGTTATCACTGATTTTTTTAATGGTTATCAGAATGCTTCAACCCGTGTATCGGCTACAAAGCCTTTTAGGAGTTCACTCCAGTATCCACATTACTACATCACTACGTCACTAGGTTACTGATATCAACACAAAACCAATAATAAACCAAAATAACGCGAATGTTGGCACCATAAATCGGGCCATAGATCGGGAATGGTTTGACCTACGGACCTGGGAAAGGGCTCATTCGATTCCTCGTGGAGTGTTCTTCAAAAAGAGTACAAATTTAGGCCGCCTTGACTTTTTTTTGACGTTTTTAGGGATTTTACAAAACTTCGACAACCCTTAAAGGGCAATTTAAATTAAGTGAGAGAGCTGGCTCAAGAATTGGGGCGTCGCCGGACCAATATTGATTTTTCCTGAAAATTGCAGCTTTTTTGCTTCAGCCGTTCGGGAGAAATCGTGCGTACGGCGTACGGACGGAAAATTTTTTATTGCAGATTCGGATTCTACACCCTTTGAGACGTAAACCATGAAATTTTCAGGGGGGGGGATAAATTGAGCGATTACAATGGTTTATTATTGAATAATAAACCAAAAGTCGAAGAGTAGGCTCTTAATCATCTATGTCCAAAACTGGTTGAACCTACCCCACACTCCTGAGAGTTTTGCATTTAATCAAGGAGATTCAGCCTCTTCGTAAGTTGCTTAACTCCCTTTATTAGTTGTTCGTTTTGAATTGAAGTTGAGTGCTGAGCACTCCAATATTATGTGGGATGCCGTTTCGTCAGTCTCCTCGCATGACCTGCAAAGGGTTGAACTTTGTGACCCCAATGCGGTGTAGGTGGAACCCTAGGGGTGCAAAGCCAATTATGAGGCTTCGTTTTTAGTTCCCTACGGTTTTTGCCAAGTAGCCATTCAGTAATTTTGGTGTTGGGTTCCGCCACCATGAGTTTACTGTGGGCATGTCCTGCAATATTGAACCATCTACTTGTGGTTTGTTGGTTGACCGACGAGTTGATGGTTCCTTTGTGCCTAGGCACCCACTCCAGGCGAACGCGGTTAGGCCCGGTGCACACTTGCTGCAAAAAGACGCAGGACGCCGCGTCATTTTCTAGGAATAGCTATCTGCGTCCTATCTTCGTTTCAATGCACACTCTGTATAGGCCAGGGCGCGTCCGCTCGCCACCTACGAGGATGAATCTCTCAACCCACGCCCAGATATTGAAGAAGAAAGTAGTTTTTGCGTATTTGGTGCACAAATACGTATTTCGTGAAGAAGAGGGCAGAAATCGGAAGTACTGGGTCCATCCGTTCAACAGTGAGCGGTATTTGAAAGGTGCTTTCAATGTATGCTTGATGGATCTCAGAGAAGACGAAGAGAAAATTTTCAATTATTTCCGTCCTAAATTTCCGGGTGGTTTTTTACCCCTTCTATCAGTAGCTCCACATCAACATTTTCATCCATCGTGGTCCGAAATTCCCGAAAATTTCCCGAAAGGCTGGTTGACGGAGGTGTGACGCAGCTGCACGTGTGCACCGGCCGATTGACTCTTGGGTACTGATAGGGGTATCGGGCGGCAGGATAGCTATCGGCCCCAACGCGCGTCCCACAGGTACCTGCGTCAACCTCGATACCTATCCGGAGTGACGCGAGCTGCAGATAGGTATCGGCGTCCTGTGTGCACCGCACATTGCTCCTCTGTGTATTTCTAGTTATCCGATTGAAAATGACGCGGCGTCCTGCGTCCTTTTGCAGCAAGTGTGCACCGGGCCTTATGTTTGGCTAGGTTGTTGAGGGATTGCATCCAGCACCAAACCGCTCGTGATGAGATAGTTGGTGCCATTAATGCTTTTATCGACGCTCAATTCCCGAGTGGAATTTATGCATTCCACCCGGGTTTAGCCTCATGTACTCGCACATCAGTTCCTACTTCCATTTTAGGCCCAGGGGTCTAAAACACTGACAGTTACAGCTCGCCATTCCACTCCGAGCTAAAATAACAAATCAGCAAAACCAAAGAAATCACTTTTCAGAGAAGTAGGATAATTATGCACGAAACGGTCAAACAAAAACTTATTCATTTCGCGCATTTACAATTTTGAACTTATCTTGCTCTTGTAAGAAACCACTCAATCGTATTGTTAGTTTGGAATTTCACTCTCCTCAATTCAATTTTTCAGGTATCTGTTGGACGGGATAGCCCTCGTCCTGGGGTTCCTCGGTTTCCTGACCGGCGCCTATTTTTCGATGAAAGAGATCGTCATGAAGTTCACTCTCCCCGACGTCAGATTACGTCACATTGAAACGTGACGACTTGGATCTGTCAAAATCGCGGCTTTTTACTCGCAAAGCTCTGCACGCCCGTGGCACACCTCACTTTCAAATCCACGCGATGGCACATCCTTCCCTACCCTCACGCATTGGTGAAGTCGTCCCAAAGTCACGTGGCTCTTTAATTCATCGTAAATAGTCGAAAGTGGTGCGTTTTAAGAGAAAATTCAAGAACAAAAGGGATTTTTTTGTTCCAGATGAGGAATCGATCTCTGTCGGATATTTCGATCGGAATATCATCTTATTGTAATTGGAAAAATTACATTTACAGACATAAAGTAGTGTTTTCAATTTAAAAGCGATTTTGTTATTAGAGAATAGCCTTAAAACTCCACTCCTTGTAGAGAACATTTATTTCTGTTGTTTCCTTCCGAGGTTCTCATTTTGTTCCCCAATTTCAGCAAAACATTGCTAAACCAAATTTGAGAGTACAGGTTTTATAATACTCTTAAAAATCCATCCTTTTCCACTTGGTGATTTTGATGAAATTCCCGTAGTCGCTTGCTGAAAATATTTTGGATTGATCCTATCATTTTATAATCAAACATCTACATATGAATCAAAATGTATTTAAAATAATTAAATATCTATTTTATCCATTTAGTTTTTAGCATACCCTTGAATGTGGGGTCACCATATTAGGTGCATTTGTTATTTGGAAGTTTGAACAATAAATTCTCATATATGACAATAATGTGTCATTGAATGATCAAATTCAATCCAATTCTAATTAATCCATATACATAAGAACGCTAAAAGTAATTTGCCTCAGAACTGATTATATGTTTAAGGTATTGTAGTTCTTTATACATTTATACATTCTTTATGTATATCCTACTGGTCCCGATAGATTAGAGATCCCCCTCTCCTTCATACTGGTGTTTCGAAACGAAAAAATACGTTACCTACATGTACACTTATTACCAATAATACACATAATGTAACCTTTTTGTGAATATATCAAAGAAGTGTTTGAAGATATGTAAAGCAGGAATAATTTTGTCAAATAAAGAAGGCGCAAAATAAGGAATAAAAATGTTTTTTTGTTGTGTAAAACTTGTATTTATTGCCTCGACAGCCCGTTTTAATTTGATATGGCATTGTTCTGGTACACTTTTGTTTTTTCAGATCTATTACGTGAGAAAGATATCCTTGGTCAGTCTTTGTGTTGTCAGTAAAAGAATTCCGTGATGATGGCGGAGACGCTGCAGTAAGCACCGAAAGTGAATCCAAACAAAGCGACAAGCAGGGTTAGTCCGTCCATGGTGTACCTGAAACATCAAAAGTGCAATGTAAAGGCAGAGATTTCAAGGAAACTTGACTTTCTAATCTTATATGTTTACTTGAAACAATTTAGAGGATGAATCAAGTAGCGAATACGAGCATGCTCATAACCTCAGGTGTTGCACTTGTTGCTTCTTCATTTTAGACACTTAATACAGTGCATGATCGATTTTCTGACTAAACTCAAATTCCAAAGGGAAAATATAATTACGAATGGGATCAGCACTGTAAAATTAAACTGCTATGAGTCCAGAAATTGGCCCATATTGATGGTAAAACAATTAAAAGCTGAACGGCCATCTAAGTTCTCTAAGTAGAGCCAGCTAAGTAGAGATGGGAGCAATGAAAAATACTAAGGATAGGGGATAGAATGTTTTTTTTTTTAAGCATCAACATAATCCAAATTGCCATGAAAACTACTGAGGATAGGGGATAGAATGTGCTTTTTAAAGCATTCAGAGTAATGTGAATGATGCGCATAACATAATTCGTTATTCATACAAGATATCATTAAAAACATAATGATATGAACAGTATGGTAGAGTTGTTGTTTGTTGGGTCAATGGAGTTGCGTAAGCTAATGTTCAGCTAGAGCAAGCAACGATCGATGCTAACTTTTTTTTGGAAGATTGCAGAAAGGATCACACTCCTGACTAAAGGTAGTAGCTGACAGGGGCATAGGCGCAACTACAGCCCCTGGGCAAAAGGAAAATGATACCTTATAATAATAATAATATTGTAAGTGTAATATTCCAACTTTTCCCCATGAATCCTCATTGATGAGCAGAACAGTTTCAAATCCACGCACCAAACAAAGCCTCAAGATGCGAGAGAGGATGGTGGAGTCATGAGTTTGGTGAGGGAGGTTACGGGTACACTCTCTGGGATCATGCCCAGGCTCTGCCCAGAACGTAAGAGAGATGTATGATTGGATCTGGGTCCAAAGAATGAACCAATGGGAGGGCCCGACATAAAGTGCACAAGATTTCAGAGAGCACACGTAGTTGTCTGCTCACCCGCTAGAATGCGTGCTTTAGCGCTAGAATCACCAAAACACACTCTCAACCGATTTTCAGTTGATTTTCCCTAACCCTTGTGACTGAACTTTGTTAGCTGTTAATACGCGATGAATATAGCTATTTCGCTAAATTGTCAGTGGAGCAAAGAGTGATCATTCGGAATGCAGGGCATGCCACTATTGACAGGACTGCAACAAACCTCCAAGACAAGCATAAATCGTTCCATGATTCGCTAGTTCAACTACAAAAACTCATTACTACAAAAAGGTAGATTGGATCTGGAGATGTAAGGTAAGTAATATACTTTTCTGCTTCCTTTGTCTTCTTTGCTGCAATAATAGGAATGAAGCTTGGGTTAAAGATGGAATTGGGCTTTCACCTCCACAATGGTTCTTGCTGGGCAGATATGAATTTCAACTGCTGCAAAACACGGTTCTCCAAAGTTTGACATTCATTTCAAAATGTTCATTTTTTTTTTTTTTTTTTTTTTTTTTTTTAGGTATATATCTACTAGTGAACTTCTTTAAAAGGTAGGAATGAGTCGTTTGTTTGACGATTAGAAGCCGAGAAAGCAGACAAGATTGATCTCCTTTGCATATTGGTAGTTGAAATTTGCATTTGGGGGAGAAATGTCCATTTTTGTCTCACGTTCCCTTCAAGGTTGTCCATTAGGGTCTTGGTGCACCCACCAGGTTCCTGGGCAGAAGCCTCACTGCTTCTGACCATCTCTGATAGTTGAAAATCTGATTTTTCAGGATCCCATGGTCAATAAAACCGAGGTTATTCAGTTAAAATGGATTTTTCCAGACATTCAACATGGATATTTCTTTCATGGACATTATGCAGATAGAACGTGTGGCAATTTACACACAACCGTGGGTCCCGCATTTACATGGCTGCAACCGTGTCATTGTGCAGAGTGTGGTGCGGGAAAAGTGCCACGGAGTTACTCGAGCTGGGCATCTCGTCAGGAGAGGTACACCATGGTATTACCACCCGCGTCATCAGGGGTGGTCCTTTCCTTTTCCATCATCTACTATTTCTCAAATCCCAAGGGCCAGCGTCAGGTAAACCTGGGCGTCCTTCCCATTTTTATTTTGCTTAGTTTGTTTCTTTTTTTTATGTTGTTCCCCCTCCTCCTTTGAGGGAAGATTATTTAAAAAGAAAAAAATGAAGTTTTGTATCATTTTTCACCGAAAAACTGCAATTTTCCTGAAAATTGGATTACGGAAAACCGGATTTCAACTGTTGAAAAGTCTGAAGTAACACCATTGGATTCAGCGGAAAATAAAGTTAACATTCTCACCAACACCCTACTTGCTGGCAGTTATCCAAGTCATGAAAAAATGCACACTTCCACTGCACTGTTAACTAAATCGAAGGTTTTCGTAGGTTAGGTATAAGTCAGAGGTAGATGCATTGAAGATAAGTGACGCATCGTTGGGAGCTTTAAGGTGACTTGACGGTTGGGATGAAAAATCAGATGAGTGACTTATTTCACGGGCCTGGCCCAGATGGAACAGGTCTTGAACGAAATATTGCACCAATTGCACTTGACCTAGAGCAACAACTCTCTAATATGTCTTGTAACTTACTTATCATGGACTTACCTACTCACAGAATACAAAGACATGAACTAATGAGTGTTATCAATACTTAATCGTCTTTATTGTACCTGAATACTTCATCTTTGGTTTTAAGCCTTCCCTCGGCTTCTGGGCAGGTTCTGAGGGCGATATCACAGAGGGCCGGGTAGAGGAGAGCAAGCGCCGTAGAACTTACGGCTCCCACCAATGAGATGAACAGACCAATGTTGGGCACCACTGCCGCCAGTACAACTGCAACAAATATCGTAATTCCGAATATATTTCGAGGTACATTCTACAGAAATTTGCTTAGATATATTAGGTCTCTATACTAAGTAGGTACTGTTTTAGATTTGAAAGGACGATACCCAATTATTAAAAAAGAGAACAACATAGAAACCCTTTTCAAAACTCCTTCAAACCAAGTAAAATCCGATAGGAGTCGATACAGAAGGTATAGTTTATTGAATTGAGAACTGCGAGATCGAAATCTCGAATTTTGAGCTTGGAAGTTGGAGAAAGGTGGTAAAACCAAACAAAAGTTGGTTTTTATTGGATTCTTGAACAAAACGAAGCAGCTGCTGCAACGTATATGTACATACACACATGTTAAGGAGAGTGATTAATAAAAACCCACGTTATATAGAATACCGTTTCGATAAGTGGTTGATTTAAACGAAATTAATCCATATACGAATCAATCAGACTGACAAATGTAACGATCTAGCAATAAAGAAGCCAAACTAGCATCAAGGATCGATCCTCAAATGTGCCCGGATATCCTTGGAATCACAACATGAACATGAATCACTAAAAATAACCTATATCCTTTACCGTCCATATTAAATTTAAATGAGGCACCTCCCACCAGTTGAATATGTGTGAGGGAATCCCCTCACGAAAGTACTTGCAGATCTATTGCTTCATTGAGTAGAAAAAAGTAGACTAAGCAATAAGTTGGCCCAATATTTGTTAAAGATCATCTTTATGTAATGACCACCATGTTGAGTGCTCCAACTGAAAGAAACCGATAAAATGCTGTCTATCACTGCGTGAAATTGAGGAAGACATTTCAAGTTGTCGTCTCACTTTTCCATCATCGTTTCAGCACATTTACCTACATGCCGAAGGCGGTAACGTCCTATGCCATAACTGACCGACACTTTGAAACTCTGTCAAACAAAATCAACTACACTTTTGATTGGTGTAGTATTACCTACATTTAGTGCAGCTGGATTCAAATGGATGTGCAATGCTACAGAATTGATAAGTGCAGAAGGATAGTGGAGAAGATGCAGAACAAGCGGAATAGTGTTCACTACCACTGAAACGCAGAGCTTGGTGAAGTCAACTGGTCAGTTATTAGTGATTTCGCGCAAACAATGAAAAATGATCCTTTGTCCACTGATGGTTATGACTCCAAAACACCTCAACCTATCAGGCTCAGCCACTGCACAGACGGTCCTCATGCAGTTCATACCCAATTTTCCAATATGGCAATTTCTGCTCTGCATGCTAACATGCAGCTGGTAGTGAGGTTGGCAGTAGCCAATCAGTTTGCTTTCTGCTTCTGCAGCACCTACACGTTGTTCTGCAAAATTTGCGAATGCAGCTTTGTATGAACCAAGACTTACAAGTAAGTACGACCATGGCAGCACGGAGGAGAAGCTCCATGAAGACGGGATGCTTGAAGGGTCCGTAGGGGCCCTGCAGTTCTTCCCACAAGAGATCAGCAGCGACGTAGAACTGGAGGGCGTACGAGAACACGATCCCGATTCCAACGACGATTTGGACCACCATTGAGAACCTGAAAAAAAGACGCAAGGCTCTTTATGTCTTGAAAGCACCACAAAATACGAAATCAATACAAATCAGCAGAAAATTATGACGCAAAGGTTGAAATTTTTGTTTCTGAATCTGTGTGCAACAATCAGGAGTGATTTTGCTCAGTAAATCCAAGCAGCCTACCATCAGAGTCACCACACAGTCTTCCTGATTCACCGTAAAAATCACTAAATAGTAATAAACTTATACGAAAATAAGGCAGCATTTGGTATTATAGATGAAAAATTCCGTCAAAATACTAGTAAAAGTTAAAAATAGGATTCTAAGACAAAGGAAAACTGGAAGTGCAAAGAACAACCAATGTATACAATTTTAGAACGTGCTGCCTACAATTACTACCATTTTGTCAAAAGAACATTGTATTTTACATAAATTGAAAATAACAGCTAAAATCTGCATACCTACCTAAATACTATGGGAAATGAAAAGTATGGCCTAATGCTCATCCAATCTTACAAGTAGAGGCTTACGGATTGTCTGGAGGTAAGTTGAGGGACAAGCTGCCCAAAACCGAATCTCCGTATTTCAAGTAGCCCAGCGTGCCCATGGTGAGGAGGATGGTCATGATCACCACCATGCCGATGTTGAGGACTCCTAGTGGTTTCGAAAAGTTTTCTTGATGCTTCATCTCATTCTTCAAAGGTATCACCTGAACGAACAATCATCTAATGAAAACGTAAACTGGGATTCAACATCAGCCAATATTATGCGTGCTTTTCACAAACTGGGAAAATACATATGTATTGTAAGACCAAAGGCATATCTATTGATTCGGTTCCACTCCAGGATATTTCATGTGAAAAATGATTGCAATTGTACAAATAAATGTTTTTATCAACAAGAATAACGCAATCCACATCAAATGACGGTGTCACTTTAGAGTTATTATATCATACTTTTGGTGGCACAACTATCCGTCTAGGGTCAAATGGTTAGGATCAATAAAGTTGAAGCTCTTCGTCTTTATCCAGACAAAGCGCCAATTTATTTAATACTGATTTGCCGTTCAGAACTTCGAGGCTTGATGCAATGAGAATTGATTTTGGAACAACTTTCTGAAAGATTCCATCATCAGCTTTGATGCTGGAATTCCCACAACTTGTCCCTCTGGCATCTAACCACAACCCCACAATTCCTCAGTTCTCCGTTTCATAATGAGCAGTGATGGAGGGGATTCTAGGTTCTTACATGAAAATCGTTGAATCTCAGTTGTTCTATTCGTGGGTTTCATTTGTGAGTGTATAGGAAGCATTGCATCTGGCTGTAAAGTCCTGTTCTTGTATCCTGGCTCCCTTGCACGTTGTAGCTATAGTTGGGAGGCCAATATTAGTTTAATTTTTTTACCGAGTATCAAATCTACTACAGGAAACCACAAACTTCAGCACTTCGCCAGCAATCACTCCAAAGTACCTACCAGCATCAGACAGAAAATTCGCTATATTTCCCTGAAATTTCAAGCATGATAAGGATCCAGAATAAACGATACATGAAACGGTTTTCCCATTGAGATGCTTTTTCATCTTACAGGAAAGCTAACTTACAATCCACATTTTTTTGAGAGTTAGACCCACTCTTTCATTTCCAGTACCAAGTCACGCGTCCATACACCACGACACACACTGGTTGGAAATAGCCTAAAAACGGAAAAAAACCCCGACACGCTCTATTTATCACATTAAAAATTTCGTTCTTGCGCTAAAAAAATCGGTGTCAGCAATCAACGGGTGAGTTTCGTGGGCCAGCCCAATTGGCCGGGTATTCGTGGTCCAAATTTACAATTTAATGGTTAAAAAATGCCCTAAAATTCTTTGGCAAGGTGGGCATGTGGGGTGTCGGGAAACATGGTTTTTCGGGTGCTGAGTGGAATGAGACCATTTTCAGTCCGATCCACTGCCATCAAGTGTGCTAAATTTAGAAAAAAGTGTGAAAAACGCTTAAAAATAGGGTATTTTTTTTTTAAATTGGCAAGTTAGGTATCATTGAACATACTGTCTTGTAGGCTGAGTCGCTTGGAGTAGGTTCAGCCTGATCCGCCAACACCCAGTGTGCGTAATTTTCAAAAAAGTGTCTCAAATATCAAAACCCACATTTCTGTTGTTCTTAACTCAATTATCGGCGTGCTGGTTTTTTTTAAGATTATTATTTCAGTGATTCCTACGGATTCCAGACCTCCAAGCTGTACAATTGTGGACAAAACTGCATGACTAAGCAATAGGGCGTAGAGACCTGCACCGATAGGTTTGAGAAATCTGGTACTTTATTGACAAAAAACGTCCCGGTGACCGCAGACAGACGCAAATGAAATGTTTAGGGAACGAAGTACAATGTGTCTATTACTGAAAAATCGCAAAACTGGGTTGGAGACTGTTGGAGCTTTTTTAAAAGTCAAAAAACATATGAAATTAACGTTATGCTGCTGTTTTTTCATTGTAAAGGCTTCATATTTTGTATTTTTTGTGGCCCGGAGGGTGTGTGCGATGCAATTTTCAAAATAAACTGTACGCAGTTCCTGACCTAAATTCATATTACTCTAAATCCGGTGATTCTTCAAAATTTCAACTTTGAACCGGTAAAGATTCGCGCATTTTTTCAGCGAAAAACTGAAAGCGATTATTATATCTTGATTCTACAGGATGTTAGCTTACAGAAACGTGCTTCGAGTCATTAAAATCTTGCATTTGGAAAATCGAGGTTTTTTCCGCGTTTCAACAGCTGTGCGACATCCAGGTAAAAGGACTCCCGTGTGCCCCAAGAATCAAGGTTAATCTCCTCCTCCCAACCCCTCGACTTAAAATAAGGTAGTGAAGCAACCATGACTGCTTATGTACGTACCAAACTAATGCCTTCGAAAGAGTATATGACAGTTCCGAAGAAGAGCGGCAGCGTGTCCCACGTGGACAGAAGTCTTCTGGAAGAGATGGGCGGGAGATCGTTCGAGGACAGATAAAGAGTGAACACGATACCGGAAATGAGACAAACGTTGGACAGAAGAGATATGGGAGTGAGGAACTTGAGTGTGCGGATGAAGCACGACAGAAGGACGGGAAAGAACATGATCGCCATGTACACCCGTACATCGTACTTGATGTCGTACGTCGCCAATATCTGGAAAAAAAAGAAAACTAAACTGAAACCTTTTGTCCACATTTTGGAAAAACTTATAGTCTTTGTGATGGCAAGATCTTAAGACGGTGTTTGAAAACTATTCGAGTACCTAAATGACTGTAATTAGGTTTTCAGAGTTATTTGCTGATGACAAAGTTATTCAAATCACTGACAGAAACCCCGTTGTGAAAATTTTCTGATATAGATATAGGATAAGGTGATAGAGCGATTATTTAATTCAGGAGGCACACAAATATGATCAACTGATCAATCCAAATAGGTATTTTGGTGCTCTATGCATATCTCCTTAAATTCAATAATCGCTCTATCTCCTGTGAAACACGCACACTCCAAAGCTTAGTAGAAATTCAAATCATGAATGCAAGGCAAATGAATAAAATTGAATAATAAACCCCAGTGAAAGAATTTGCAGCGTTTTTTTATGGTTTTATGATTTTATGGCACTTGTGACACGTACCTACATACAGCGTTTTGTTTTGTCTTGGGCCTAGGTGTGTCTGCGGGGCAAAACGTTTGTCTTGTGTCCAAGTGTGTATACCATATTCATATGGGGCAAAAATTTTCCTGCCGAACGCGGGGAACGAACCCGAGGAGCTGCGGTTGTGAGTCCCGCACGAAACCCTTGTGCTACGGGTTTGTTTTACTTAGTTTATTCATAAAATTTAATAATAAACCCCAGTGAAAGAATTTGCAGCATAAGATCATGCCATACATCGGGAATGGTTTGAGCTACAGACCTAGGGAGGGGCTCATTCGATTCCTCATGGAAAGTTCTTTAAAAAAAGTCCATATTTAGGCCGCCTTGATTTTTGTGCAGATTTTTAGGGATTTTACAAAACTTTGACAACCCTTAAAGGGCACTTTAAATTAAGTGAGAGAGCTGGCTAAAGAATTGGGGCGTCGTCGGACCAACATGGATTTTTCCTGAAAATTTCAGATTATTTGCTCCAGCCGTTTGGGTGAAAACGTGCGTACGGCGGAAGGACGGAAAAATTTGTATAGCAGATTTGGATTCTACACCCTTTGAAACGTAAACCATGAAATTTGCAGGGGGCTTACAATTTTTGTCTTCAAGATCGATTACAATGGTTTATTTTTGAATAATAAACCAAAAATGGTCTCTTGTAATGAAATGTAGCTAATACACTGTGTTCAAGACTCATCCACAGGATAAAACATATTTATTTTTAGCATGTCCCTCTCTGAACCCCTCCCAGTAGAGGGTACATCTATCAGAATTGATGTTCTTACCGTTTTAGCTGTGGAAGACACGAAGACGAAGTATACACAACAAAAGCCGAGCTGTGTGATGACAATGAAAACTTTCACCGATAGCCTGCGAACAATAGGATCACACAATTGACAAACATCATGAGTGATGTCACATGGGATGGTTATCTAAGATCATCTTGAACTTGGCCAACTTACATAAATATAACTATTGACGCAATAATTAGGCTTTCGTATTTTTGGTTGTATTCCCAGAGGGATTGTAAGTGATGAAGGATTGATTTTTAAATAAATTACGGAAGCTTTTGGTTTTAAAACCGTCTTTCTAGACCAAGAATAATAATGTTTAAGTTCGTTCACATTAAAGTTGATATTCTCTCATTGATTTGGAACCATTCACATTCCTCCCACTGAATCTTCACACTAGTTTTAGTTGAGTGTGTGCCTTGTTACTGGCATGTAGGAGTTGAGATGGATTACTTGACCCTCTTTTTATCACAGGCTATCAAGAGTATTAAAATTATTCTGTTCAAAAGGATTTCTAGTGAATTATGATCAATAATTGCTCATCCATAGGTTAGTTACTAAATTTTGAAATAATAAGTCTAAAGAAACTTCAAGGAAACCTTAAGAAAAACTTCTAAGGGAACCGTACGATCTTGAAGAACATTTATTACCGTTTAACCTGAATATTGCTAATTAATTGGTAATACTTGTCGCAATGAAACTTTTTAGGAAATTAATTAATTAGGATTAAATTATACGAATTTCACAAATAGAAAAATGATAAATTTGTATATATTCAATGTTCTCCCCCGTCTTCTAGGCTGTCTGTTCTCAATATCGCTATTGGTTGTTACGTATTATATTGTTATGTTTATCTTTTTCTACGTCAATTGGGCTTGCCCCGTGTTATATAAATAAATAAATAACTGAGTGTAAACGTACCTTACAATTGGAGTCCATCTCCTAAACGATAGAGGCCCATTTTCAAAACACAGCTCGACCGTTTCGGGAAATGACGGGTCCGTAGGGAGTTTCTTCTTGACGCGTATGTATTCTGCACAATTTACCTGTAAAATAATAAAAAAAAAACAAGTGACGACTGTTTCTCAACTAAACTTTAATGTAATATTAAGTTTAATTTCGTTACTGTTAAAGTAGAACAAAATGTGGAGGCTTGACACACACTTTTTAGATGAGGGTTGCTGCACAGTCAAGGTGAGGTGTTACTGCGCAACATTGCTAAACACAGCTGATACCACCCAATCATGTCTAACCGCCGATGGTGACTAGTATATGAGTCTGGAATCATTGCCAAAAATTCACAACTATTTCAAGTTTAGGTTTGGAAATTTTCGTGAAAAACTTTTAAATGTGCAATCTCACCCGCAATTAGGAGATCGCCATTTTGTAGGGGTCTACTCCCTCAGGTGACCTGAGTTTACACACCTCTAGTACTTGTAAGAATTTTTATAGCGCTAAACCGGAGTTCTGTACCACTGAGTGGTGGTGCAATGTAAAGTGCATGCCTCCGGGCGCGGCTTCCCCAAGGGAACTCGGTTTTCTTGAAAAATACAGAATTAACAAATAAACACAGACAAAGCTGTCAACCTCGATCATTCTCAATTCGTCCACAATCGATACCGTAAAATGGGGTGACTAAGTGCCGGCTGGGGTGAGACTGTGCCACCTATTAATTGAGTACACTGGCGTACCCTGTCATCACCAAGCATAAGTTTGGTAGGGTTTCATATTTTCCAGCATCGAGAGGTTCTCTAGGATGACGTTACATGTCATTACCTCAGTTTCCGATGTCTCTTTGGAACCGATGGAGCGCCATAAGTTATGACTCATAACTTATAAGCATTTTTCTGGTGTTGTCTTGCTCGCGCGACTTAGTTGAATCCCGTCGTTCTACAGCACCATACACTGTATGCACAGTTAGACAGGTCGGTGGAGGGTGGTAGCACGTACTTAGCGAGTCCATCCTTGAATGTCGTGCGAGCTGTGTTCAGGGCGAGATCAGAAATGCTAACTCTGAATTTCAGATGGTGGAGGGAGGGATTGGTCAATAGATGCTCATTATGTAATTTGGGAGAACTAGAGACACAATTTCATTATTTGGCAGTATGTCCGGTATTGAGCGAGTTTCGTTTGATGTATCTAAAAAGCTCAAAGCTATCATGGCAGGAATTGATTTGTGTATTAAATGGGAATGGATTTTTGCAAGGACTGGTACAGTGCCTGAGGAAAGCTGGCAGTTGTAGGTCATTCCTCGTAGAGCAGTTCAATTACTCGGAAGTATAGAGACGAAAGAACTAGGGGATTGTTTTTGTATGTTCGAGGATGTAGTTGTGAATACTGAATGAAAGATAATATCTTTCATTCAATATTCAAAGCTGTGTCTTTGAGTGTATATGGGCGGTTTTCTGGTTTTTTCATAACTATATTGTAGTTATGAATATTGAATAATTGGTTAAGGGTTACAGTACAGTTAATAGTATCAGCATAAGAAAATAGTAAATTAAATGATGGATTGAATTTTGTAAATTCAAGTTATGTAGCATCTGTTATTGCTTTCTTACATTGTATTGTTTTTGGAGTTACTATTATTATTGGTTAAGGTGTTTTTGGAGTTACTTTTATTATTGGTTAAGGTGTTTTTGGAGTAGGTAACTATTATTAGGTTGTAAAAGAAGAAGAAATGAAAGTGAGGAAAACATGTATTGTATAATCAAGTTATGATGTGCATATTAATTGGTGATAGCTATGTTGTATATTTCGTCTAAATTTTGGTGTTACTAATCTTTGTAAAACATAAATCGTAAGATTATGCAGTATAAGCGTGGTACATATATTGAACGTTCTTCTTCAACAAATCATTGTTAAGTCTATGTAAGATAATGTCGAAAATGTTTTAACTCTCTCTCTTCTCTCTCTCTCTCTCTCTCTCTCTCTCTCTCTCTCTCTCTCTCTCTCTCTCTCTCTCTTTGGAACACGATTTTTGCGACTTTCAAAGTTATGTCTGAGAAGTTACCCCAACAAAAACTCTTTCCAAATACTGTTTTGGAAAGGTAAAAACATGAAAATGGGGCGTTGTAGGTTGAAAAAGGACCATTATTGTTGTTATTCTAAGATTAATTTCAGGCTATGAAAAGTCCCACTGTATATGGGACCCAACTAAATTTTGGCCAGTTATTGGCAGTAATACTTTCGTTTGAACTAAATCAAATTAAACAGGAATGAATTGTGTATTAAAGTGTAAATGAAGATTTTACAATTGGTACATTACCGGAGGAAAACGTTGTAGCCCATTTTCAAAATATGTAAGAGACAAAGAACTACCTATTTGTATGTCGTACAAGAATATTATATTTCAAATTTCATGTTCTTTGAGAAGTATATGGACAGCGGAGTTTAGTCTATTAATAGTTATTAAAATAGCAAGGAAATTATGGATTAATTTCTCTTTAGATCTGACGTTTTCTCTCTCTCTCTCTCACCAATCAAGTCTCTCTCTCTGTGTATTCTCTCTCTCTCTCTCTCTCTCTCTCTCTCTCTCTCTCTCTCTCTCTCTCTCTCTCTCTCTCTCTCTCTCTCTCTCTCTCTCTCTCTCTCTCTCTCTCTCTCTCTCTCTCTCTCTCTCTCTCTCTCTCTCTCTCTCTCTCTCTCTCTCTCCTGTCGTTCAACACGGGACTTTCAAAGTGCTGGTAAGTCCTTTTTCCAATGGCACTACTTTCTGAGAAGTTACTCCGAAAAGAACTCTTTCCAAAACTGTTTTGGAAAGGTAATGACGTACTTCATCAAAATGGGGCGATTGTAGGTTGAAAAAGTGCCATCCATTTCTCAACGATTCTTGTTGTTTTTCTAAGGCATACCACGAAAGTATCAAAGAAAACTGGGTAGTACCGCAACTATACCGACGATATGCTGGACGAAATACTCCGCCAAATCGAAAGCAAGAAGATTTCGGCCAGGCAGATGCAGAAAAAGTGTCAGGAAAACCAATATCAATAGCATTTCTTCTGAAAGAGTTTTGCCGAATTATTCAACGCTAAATTTGAAAGCTGATGCGATTTTCGCGAAGCAAATTTTCTCTAGTTTCAGAATACGGGGTAAAAAAGTGCCATAGTCCACTACAAGCTCTTGGAAGCCAGAAGAAACTATGTAGCACTTTGTCACCCCACCCAATGGCGTGAAAACGCGCCACAAATTCTTGCCCCCCCCCCCCCCCCTTGACAACCGTATCAAGGAAAAATTATTTCAGTGCACATGTCGAATGCTGAGATGCTGATATTTGTGATATTTGAAGGTCTGAATCTCCGAAAATGAAGTTTGCAGAGAAAAAAAAAACAACCTCGAAATGTGGCACATAGTCACCCCATTTTAGGGTATCCATTCTTTAATTTTCCTTCCTTTCAAAATGGCTCAATGGCTTCTTAAGGGGGCCCAGATGAATTATGCCCCTAGGTCCGGATTGTCTCTCCACTGCTCCGTAGGCAGATCAAGTACTTAACAGTGATTGTAGACAGTGGTGCCCCCCCCCTCCGCAACCCCCCCCCCCCCCCCTCCGCTGGTGAGTTGGTACCCAAAACAAACATTAATAATATCGTAAAATACATAAAAACATCAACAGTTTGAAGCAAAATTTTAAATTTGTGGTCCGAGACCACCTACAAGTTAGCTATGCACCTTCTAAGCTCGATACAGCTCTTTAAGCCCTTCATAGCAGTTTTTGTCTTTGGGATGAGGAATCTTCCGATCATTTCTTCATTAGAAATAGACTCAAGCACAAATTTTTCTGCGCCTAGAACCATTAGATTGGACAACCATGTGTCTCCCATAGCTGATCTGCGTCTGTTTTTGATAATGTCAACTCGACTTATTGCTTATCTTTCCACGGAACAACTAGTCATTGCTGAGGAGAGTAAAGTTGTATAAACCATTTTCAGAGCAGTTCATTGTTATTTTTATTATTATTTATTATTTCTATTTACTTATGTAATATATTGCTTCCGAGTCTACCAAGGTAGCGGAAGCATTGTTTTCACTTTCGGAATGTGAACATTTTTTTGTCCCCAAAATCAAAAATTCCACTCGCATTTTGCGTTTTAGACCTTTCTGAACAATTTTGGTTCCCTGTCTGTCTGTGTGTCTGTCAGTCTGTCAGCAAATCCTTGTTACGGGCAAAACTACACGAAGTTTTGATGAAATTTTCAGGGATTGTGCGGGTTGGGGTGTAGATGGTCCCCTATAGTTT
Organism: Creontiades dilutus; assembly: GCA_031894815.1. Taxonomy (NCBI): domain Eukaryota; kingdom Metazoa; phylum Arthropoda; class Insecta; order Hemiptera; family Miridae; genus Creontiades; species Creontiades dilutus. The sequence goes on along the minus strand of JAVIWC010000461.1, from coordinate 501,475 downwards.
TCATGACCCCCGAATAAATAGTAGCCTCTGCGCATGCGCAAACGTGAAATCCTTGTTACGCGCATAACTACGGGAGTTCTTGACCAATTTCGATGAAATTTTCAGGGATCGTTCGGTTTGATATGTAGATGGTCCTCTATAAGTTTCATGACCCCCGGATCAATAGTAGCCTCTGCGCATGCGCAAACGTGAAATCCTTGCCACAAGCATAACTCCGGGAGTTCTTGATCGATTTCGATGAAATTTTCAGGGATTGTTCGGTTTTTTTGAATGCCGTCACGTTAAACACTGTTTCAATCAACTTTAACCCCCTCCAATTTTTTGGAACCCCTCCAGGCACCCCTGCTGTAGAATATGGTTCCTCCTTACATCTCGTGTGTCTTTTCAATAAAGCAAACTAATCACTCAATCCACATTTATTCTTAGATCCCAATCAGAAAACGTAGATGCCTTTAAATCGTTGGAGATGCGTAGGAAGTTCATGTGTAGGTCAAGTACGGGTCAAGTGTCCGATGACTCACCAGGACGTGGTTACTGTAGATGCATATGGCGCCAAGGACGACTGTGAGGACGGGGCCGAGCAGCAGACCGGAGTTCTTGAAGGCGTCCCCCATCGCGAACGCTCCGCCTCCAAGGTTCCCCTTTACCAGGTGGATCAACGTTTCTACAAACCTGCCGGCAAAAGAAAGAATGCATCTTTCATGATTCAGTTAGTTACGGTGAGCTGCTCAGAAATGAGGAAAACCAAGATGCCGACCTTGGCAACATTGAAGAGAGAAAAAAACTAAAAAGTCGTAATAGCTCCCGCCTAGATGATGTTGGACACTAGTCTCTTTCAGTAGGTAGCAGAACGATTTTGCTATACAAAGCGTACAATTTCCTTAGTTTTCCTGTAAATTGAAATGGATATTGCAATACAATAATAGTAAATAATTAGTCTCTACATCATTACACTAAAACGAAACTAATTCAGCTTCGTGTAACTCATTTTGAGAGGGGAACAGAGATCCCAAATCAACTTACTCAAACTTTCACAAAATTTAGAAATCAGTTGCACAATTAATTTGCAATAAAAAGTAGCTTTTACAGATTATTGTGTAAACGCCTTGCTTTAAAGTTTTTCAGATCTTAGTTGACATTGAAAAGGCAACAACTCCCCTTAGTTTCTTTGTATGAAAGATTTCCTATAAAAATACTAATAAAAAACACGTACATCTAAAAGCGTATTCAAGGTACAAATACGAGGAAAAAAACGTAGGTTAAATTTGAGAAATGACAAATTTTTCACGCAGAATTTTTTCCTTTGTCAACAATAAAATTCAGGAGGCGGCAAAAGTGGAAAAAAACTTCGTGACCTCATTGTAGAAATCAAATTAATTTAGATTGCTATTAGTTTCAAGAAAAAAATGGGTCGCACGCTATAAAATATGAATTTTTCAAGAGAATCAAGAGTTTTCATGAAAAATTATCTTCCGAATACTGATGAAATTTCCCCATTTTTTGGTTTATTATTCAATAATAAACCATTGTAATCGCTCTTGAAAAAAAAATTCTAACCCCCCTGAAAATTTCATGGTTTACGTTTCCAAGAGTGTAGAATCCGAATCTGCAATAAAATTTTTCCGTCCGTCCGCCATACGCACGATTTCTCCCAAACGGCTGAAGCAAAAAAGCTGAAATTTTCAGGAAAAATCCATGTTGGTCCGGCGACGCCCCAATCCTTGAGCCAGCTCTCACTTAATTTAAAGTGCCCTTTAAGGGTTGTCAAATTTTGTAAAATCCCTAAAAACCTCAAAAAATGTCAAGGCAGCCTAAATGTGTACTCTTTTTGAAGAACACTCCACGAGGAATCGAATGAGTCCATCCCCAGGTCCTTAGGTCTAACCATTCCCGATATATGGCCCGATTTATGGTGCCAACATTGGATCGCAGTAACCTAGTGACGTAGTGAACGTGGATACTGAAGTGAACTCCTAAAAGGCTTTGTAGCCGATACACGGGTTGAAGCATTCTGATATGCATGAAACGCTGCAAATTCTTTCACTCAAATGATTTGAATTTCTACATGCTTTGGAGTGTCAGTTTCACAAGTGATAGAGCGATTATTGAATTTCAGGAGGCACACAAATATGATCAACTGATCAATCCAAATAGGTATTTTGGTTGAGAACAGATTTACGTGCTCTATGCATATCTCCTGAAATTCAATAATCGCTCTATCACCTGTGAAACACGGACACTCCAAAGCTTAGTAGAAATTCAAATCATGAACGCAAGCCAATTGAATAATAAACCCCAGTGAAAGAATTCGCAGCGTTATTTTCTAGAATAGAATGGAAACAGAGCTCTCTAACTCTATAGTTGAGTTTCGTACCTTATTATACACAAAACGGAGCATTAAAGAAGAGAAGAAGGCTAGTGTGCATGACTGACTTGGGTCATGCAGTTTTGGGGGACCACTTCGTACGGCATAAGACCGAATTTTTTAAAATTTCTATTTCGATTTTTGGATTCCATGGACTTTTTCCTTGGTTGATTAGAAAGGTTCATCATTAAAAATAATGAACCAAACTCAATAATGTGATACGGTCCCAAGGGTCAATTAGCAAAAACTGTACCGATTCACCAAGGTTGGGAAATTTTTTTGAAACCTTCCACCTCGTTAAGATGATGACCTCGCCGGTATGATTAGACTGCAGTTACCTGGTCATTCCACCAAACAAAAACCGTTTGACTGTTCCAAACAGGTGCGAAAGGAATGGAGGTCAATAAAACATCGATTTCGCGTTTGACGACATTTAGATAGGGCGTTAAGTGAATCTTATGGAGGGACAAGGGAAGCTACGAATGATTTTAATAATAGGAAGATTGAGTTATTTCGGAATAACTTTCCTTAACTTCAGTTTAGAAGTAGGCACTTACGGATATCGTTTTGTTTGCCCCTTCCATTGAGCCGAACACGGTAATAATGCTCTGCCACGTTCTAAGCATGACCCAAACGTCTGATTCACCTCCCAAGGCGATGGATTCGAGAATTGGGAAGTGCCAACTAACCATATCTATTTATTCATTTATACACGAGCAAGAGCCCAATTACCAATTAATTAAATAATAATGACGCTAACCGTAGAAGTCAATAAAACATAAATCGATTGTATTATAACAAAACAGAAATACAGGATATTACAAAAAAGGAAGTTTACTGAAGAGCACGTCTCAGAGAACTAACAGAATTACGAAACAAATCATAATCATCTAGTTGGTTGAGGGTTCTCTGCTCTCAACGAATCGGGTTGTTGAAAAGGTAATTAGCGAAAGAAGTGGGGTTGTAAAAGAAATCAGTACTTCTAGTACTATACGGAGGTACATGAAAATTGATCAATGGCAACAAATCAATCGTGTTATGCAATAACTTAGAAATAAACATACAATCGGACGTATGGCGACGACTAGCAAGAGTGGCGAGGTTGCATTTTTCAAGGATAGCATTAAAATTGAAATTAGAAAAATCAATTCTTTCTTTATAAGCAACATATCGCGCAAATCTACGCTGAATTCTCTCGTTACGTTCACTCGAATTCGAATAGAACGGAGCCCAAACAATCGCACCATACTCCAAAACAGACCTGACAAATGCATTATGTAGAGTCACTAACGTCTCAACACCGCTGAAATACCTAGTATTGCGCTTTAAAAAACCAAGTGACTTCATTGTTTTAGCGCAGACACTATCAATATGTAGAATGAATGTTAACTGAACTAAAATAATACCCAGGTCCTTAACCGTAGTAACACGATTCAGTTTCATACCATTTATGAAATAATCATGATGAAGCGGATGAAAGCGATCTACTGAACGTGATAATGGAGCATTTATCAATATTGAGGAACAAGTTATTTTTAGAGCACCAAGCATTTAGTAAATTCAAGGCTTTTTGAATGTTATTAGGGTCAGAGTAAGATTTAACTACCGAAAAAATTTTCAAATCATCTGCAAAAACTGAAAAGTGAACACTATCTGGAAAAACGCTGCAAATTCTTTCACTGGGGTATATTATTCATTTGGCTTGGTTTCATGATCTGAATTTCCACTAAGCTTTGGAGTGTGCGTGTTTCACAGGTGATAGAACGATTATTGAATTTCAGGAGATATGCATAGAGCACGTAAATCTGTTCTCGACCAAAATACCTATTTAGATTGATCAGTTGAACATATTTGTGTGCCTCCTGAAATTCAATAATCGCTCTACCACCTGTGAAACACGCACACTCCAGAGCTTAGTAGAAATTCAAATCATGAATGCAAGCCAAATGAATAATAAACCCCAGTGAAAGAATTTGCAGCGTTCTTTCAAGAACGATTACAATGGAAAAATATTCTATTTGAAAATTTTAAATTTCGTAAGACGGAGCATGCATATCTGAATGCTTCAACCCGTGTATCGGTTATAAATCCTTTTAGAAGTTCACTCCAGTATACACATTCACTACATCACTAGGTTACTGCGATCAAAAAAAAAAAAAAAAACTGTTGTGTTTGTTTTGATCGCAGTAACCTAGTGATGTAGTGAATGTGGATGCAAATGTTGGCACCATAAATCGCGCCGTAGATCGGGAAAGGTTTGAGCTACGGACCTGGGGAGGGGCTCATTCGATTCCTCATGGAAAGTTCTTCAAAAAAAGTCCAAATTTATTCCGCCTTGACTTTTTTTTTTTGAGGTTTTTAGGGATTATACAAAACTTTGACAACCCTTAAAGGACACTTTAAATTAAGTGAGAGTGCTGGCTAAAGAATTGGGGCGTCGTCGGACCAATATTGATTTTTCCTGAAAATTTCAGATGTTTTGCTCCAGCCGTTTGGGAGAAATCGTGCGTACGGCGTTCGGCGGACGGATTGAAAAATTTTTATTGCAGATTTGGATTCTACGCCCTTTGAAACGTAAACCATGAAATTTTCGGGGGGGGGGGGGGGGGGGGGGGGGTATTTTTTTTTTCAAGAGCGATTACAATGGTTTATTATTGAATAATAAATCAAAATCAATGTTATATCATTTACAAAAATAAGGAAACAAAAGGAGCCAACATGGGAACCCTGCGGAACACCGGATGTAGTAGCCAAAGGGTATGGCCTACTACATCCGAATATCCCGAATATCCACCGAATCATCACATGTTTCAAAATAAAAGTTATTGCTTCTTAGTTTTGGTGGCCATTAGTGCATTCAAGCTTTTACAACTAGGGTAATTTCAAATTCTACACTCGAGTCCGTAGAAACTGACTCAACGGCTCATAAAGGGACTGATTCAAAATAACGTTTTAGCCCAGAATGGGGGGGATTCATATTATTATATTGGATAGCAAAGATCACTTTACAGTAGATACTTAATAACAATTGGGATCTATCGAATTACAGGGGGCATAACTGAACAAAATATCATTGTTTGGGGTGAGGAAAAACTCTTCTATATCACATGGAGAATCGACCCCAGCTCTCCCGCGCGTTAGGTGACAGAGCTCACCCCTGGTAATGTCGAAGCCTTTTCTTGAGGCCGAGTCATTTGCTTAGCGGTCTTTATCAGCAGTCTTTCAAAGCTACTTCCAGGGCCGGTTTTTTCGGGTCGTTTGCCCGGGACCCGGGCCCATAAATTGTTGGCAGGGGCCCGGAAAAATTCGGTTAAAAAAATTAAAATCAATCATACAGGTTCATAATTTTATGACGGGAAGAATAACAGACGGGACAGTTGCCAGTGCAGCAAGGTCCTTTTCTACTCTAAAACGAGTGAAAAACGTCATGCGGTCGTCATGCGGTCAACAATGACATAACACAGACTGACAAGTCTTGAAATTCTCGCAGTAGAGACCCAACTTGCTAAGACCATAAACATGGATGATGCCATCAACGACTTTGCTGCAAGGAAAGCAAGAAAAGTAAAACCCTCAACACCCATGTAACTATCTATGTACTTTTTCATTTTTCCAATGTATAGTTTTATGTTGTAGTACCGAGTTTTTTATTATTATTATAAGCTGTAAAATCTTTACTACACAAACACTGTACTGCTATTTGTATTCCAATGATAAATAAATGTTTTTCTCCTTATGGATAATTTTTGGTAATTTTTTTCCTTTAGTACCTGATGGCAGTCGAGCTTTGCTCGACCAAATACATAAGTCTTGAAAATGGATAAAGTGGTAATCAATCATTATCATTAATATAATCAATGGTAAAGTGATCCATCTCAGCATTACCTAGTAAAACATTTCCTAATATTGACTGTCTATAATGCCAAATTAGTTTGCTTACAATTTTTTGTTTTATCATAATCAGCTGACTAAGAATCTGAATACTTTTGTTTTATCGTTGTCAAAACAGCGACCCCCGGTAAGAGGGGCCCGGTCGCGCGAAATTGCCCGAGGCCCGTTAAACCTGCCTACGGTTCTGGCTACTTCACACTATGGATTCTACAAGATCCCGATATCAACAGCGAATGAATAAACTTGGGTATATCTGCTATTAAAATCAGACAGAATAATTTTCTTCTTACCCTGGAAGTATTGAGATATTGATTTCTACCCGTCAATTTTACATCGTGACGTTGACTAAAATAAGGCCTAGTTTATAGGCACATTTCTGGTCGGTGTATAATTCTAGAACTAAATTCCAAAAATTGTATTACATTCTTTTCAAGTTTTCTCAGTTCTCAAAGTTCAGCGATTCTCATTTCAACAGCGTTGATGGCGATTGCGGTTTTCTCATGTTAATTTGTTGGTTTCTTTCCCGTAGTGCAAAATCTCCATCTGACTTTTGGTTAAACGTTGAACTCGTAGAAATTGACTTGAAATGAACAGTGTTTTGATGCTACTCTTTCTGAAAGCAGGTCATCAAGAGTACTTGTAATCATAACTCTCCCCAAAAGACTGGTCAACCTTATTCACCAGCTGGAAAAGTGAGTTATAACAAGGAGGCGATGGGTTGGACTACCTAGCTGTCCCTTCCAAATGCTGAGGCGATAAACCCTGCAACACCTGGGAGATTCCTCTGAAGGTAAAAGCTTCAGGTTTATGCTCAGGGTTAGCAGTTTCAAGAAACGGGAAGGGGAACAAGTCATATTCATGGCACCACCAGGAGGGGGGGGGGGATGAACGCTTGCAATATGGAGGGCAGGGGTAAATAGTAATTTTAGGGGTCTTGTTTGAAATATATTGTCGATTTTGTCCAAGGGGGCCATACGAGGATTGTCTTAACAGTCAATATTAGAGGGTGAATAGAAGATCCTCTTCCTAGAAGAAGGTTGATTAAAGCTAGGAGAGCCAATTCTTATTGGATTGCGTATGCCCCTCCCCTTCTGCAAGCAGACCTGACAACCACTCCAGTAATGGTGTTTCTCATCATTCAGGAGACCTTGTTCTGAAATTTCCTTGTAGGGTACCTCCCGAGGAACTGCAAGTTAAGGTGAATCTTCTAGCTGATTTTACCTGATTTTTCAACAAAACTCAAATGCCATGATACATAGCCAAGGTGGTGCAGTCTCTACTCCTCAGTACAATGAGCAGACCCTGTGGACTGGATCGCGTTGGGCCAGCACGAATCCTACCCTAACAAGTGGGCCAGCTAGTGGCATTGTGGCATATATACCAGGTTTATGACCGTATATTACCATGTTACTGGAATCTGTTTCCAGATGAACGGCCAGACATCAGGTTCAAGGGCAGAGAACTTGTGTCTACCCTCTAGCTGTCGTACATTTCCCTGATTGAGGACGTTCCTCTCCAAGGTTGGCCCAGACGTTATGGGTGAGCGGAGAAGGGAGGCTTTCTATGTAGACAGGTTTCCAAATTGTTAGCTAGCTACAAATCCAGCCAGTCAGAGGGGTAGAAAAAATAGAGGCTGAGCAATTCGCAACCACCATCTGAACTCCAAGATGGTGCGCTCCCATGAATCAAGATGATGGAATGGACTAGACCTCCCTACCAAGGGCTGAGGCGATAAGCCTCTGCACCCAGTGCGTAGTTTTACAAATTGGGAACTAGGAACTATCCATCACAGGGCATAACAAGTTTAATTGGAGTAGATTTCTGCAAAAATAATGCTAAAATTCATTCTTAAATTGTTATAGAAATTTATATGAAGTAACCCGACAATAAACGTAAATAATCATACTTTTTTGTGGGAACTTCAATATTAAATTCTAAGAATTGCGAGGTACAATTTATTTTCTGGAGCACCAATGAAGTGCACACTTAGAAAATGTAAAATGAATTTTTCCACATTCTTGCATACTCCAGAAAGTAGTCATCTGAATTTTACTTATTGGAATATTTCACGTTTGCAGCAGGGAAGTTGATGATTTCGATAGACATGCACAAAATATGTGGAGAACAGCTCAAACTATTTAAGATTCCAGGAGTATGAGGATCTGATGCTTGTATAAACGATTTCACATTGCTCAAAATCATTGATAAACTTGGAATACAATACTCGTAGGGAACCCTCTTAGGCGCAGATTTTCGTGAACATCAACAACCTCTAAATCTAGATGGGTACATAGGTCGAAGTAAAGAACTACATTAGACAAAAAAATCAATAATGATACCTAATGATAAAGAAATCATAATTAAATTTACGGAAAAAAACACATCCGAATCGGTTGGCAGTTCAATTGTTCCGTATCTGGATTATTTACTTATATATAATCTAAGACAATTCATTTTGATTGAAAATATTTACAGGAACACGTCAACAACTTATGGCCAATTCAATTGACGAGATAATCATGGGAATGTTTCATTGGCGTTGGTGGGAACTGGGGATCCACCTCGAACAAGGACGAATTATTTTTCCAACGTTATTACCGATATAAGCTGTCTTGTCATTTTGATATTTAGTTTCGTTGTATTCAGGCAATATGAAACCGTAGCCGACCTCAGTTGATTGGAGTTTCCGAGTAATCGCTATATCTCCATCAGAATTCCCAAATGGAATTCTTTGTGGGAAGGTATTAGGTTCATTTGCGTGACTTCGTGATTCTATCAAGTGGATGATATGTTTTATATGTATACGAGGAAACAACGGAAGTGTCCGGTAAAACCAGAAGTATCACAATTATCTAATTGTTCAGCAGCAATTATTAGATGGCAGCATCATTTTTCGCACGGTATTCTCCAAAATGTTGCGATTCACAGAAGATCTCTATTGTTTCGTGGTATAACGTAGAGTCCTTTACTTGTCATTTTACTCTAATTATCTTCCGAAGGTAACGACACAATCTTGAACCTCAAAGCTTCTCTCTATTCCATGGAACCTTTGCCTAATCGGAAAGTTACCCAAATTTGTATAGGGGAGAGTGGGGTAGGTTCAAACAGTTTTGAACGTAAATGAGGAGCTTACTTTCAAAAAGGCACACATCCAAATCTGGAAGAAAACGTTTTTATCTCAATTTTCTATCTCTGAATATGAGTTGAATCAGATCCCCCTATCATTTCCGAACAAAACAGAACACATCCACGTCAATTCCGGGGCTAAAGTTATGTGTTTGCATCAAAAGGTAACAAATCCGTCCCCTACATTTTTTTCAGTGCCTTGCAATCGAAATGGCACGTATCCTCCGAACAAATGGAAATATGGAGTCAGGTAAAGTTTTCAATAAAACCTACAGAATGGAGAATGAATTCTTTCTTCTTCAAAAAGGCACAAATCCATGAGTTTTGATCAAAAGGGCACATTTCCAAAGTGAAAATGAATATACAGCCTCGTGTTTTGGAGAAAATTGATTCATATTCTGAGGCATCTGTGCCTTCTCACGCATTACTCTGATGAGAAACTGCAGAAAAACATCTCCACTAATCTGCAAATAGTTTTTTTCACTTCCTGAACATTTTGTCGGAATGGATATGTGCCAGTTTGAAAGTAAACTCCTCAAATGATCGCGAGCCTACTCTTCGACTTTTTAAATATTCGTTATCCTATGAATCGCCTTGGCCAAATTTTGTTTATCACCTAAGCGAAGGCAGAATAAAATGTTTTCTTGAAAACTAAATCTAGGAAAATCATAATTATGAAAAATGATCGAGTCCCTGATTGTCATGAGGGCGGCAAGCTTTTCGATCACTAACGACCTTTCTTACGGCACAAGAGGAGTGGTCACCACAGCACTGGACGTAGATGCGTGAGAAACTTCAGGCAGGTTGGGCATATTTAACGCCATGCCAATGGGCGGAACGAAGGGGAAAGAGGTCGATGTTCGAGATTTGGAGGTGACAGCCTCAATAGAAGAGTCACCGCTGCCTTCTGAGCGGCCAGGGAAAGAAGAGGCAATCGCCGATTGAGGATATGAAGATGACTTGCCAGACCTCATCAAGTGTGCTTCAACAGCTTGAGAGTTCACTGGATAAATTCCAGTTTTCTTGAAACCACTGGAAATATTGTTGTGCGTGATAGGCAACAAGAAAGGCTCTCTGGTGAGGGAGGGCATCTGACGGACGGTAATGAATTTCCCTGGATTTGCGACAACGTAATCGTTCATTGATTGAGCAACTCTTCTTTTGGCCCGTTTCGACCGGTTTAATCTGCCCCACCATCAGTGGTTGATTCTGCCCCACTAGAAGTCATTAACGTAAGTTGCATCTGTGGGTAAATAAAGGCGCGTCCACACCAGTAACAAAACATGTTATAAACGGTTATATAGCAAAAGTTATGTAACTTGTTAGAGAATTCAAATTGAAAATGTTATATAACTTGATGTTGTGTAACTTTTTTCGTGTTATATAGCAGGTTACATGTTACCCAGAGGTTGTCGGTAAAGATCAAAGGAAGTTAGATAACTTGGTTGTACAACAAGTTGCAAGCTCGTCCACACACACAACTCCCACTTTGTAACAACTCATGCCCTCCCTTCAGGGTGCCCCCCTGACCCTGCTCAGTTGATGTTTGCTTCCTATCGGAGTGCGTCGTGTGTGATATACATTTCCAATTTGACGTGCGTTCTCGTGTATTTTGTTCGAAAAGATTTTCAAAATCATTTTTGAGATCTTTTGGTGATGGAGTGGACGAAGGAAAATACGGAGAAACTAATTGATCTGTATCGTGAGAAAGCGAGAGAGAATTGTGGGCAACGTTGTTCAAGAGGTACTCAAAGTCGGAACTGCTCATACGAGCAAAATTTTTAAAACTTCCATCATCCCTGATTTCCCCACTAAGTGGATCTCTCCCATCTTCCATCAGGTCCTCCATCAGGTGAGTTCCACTGTACCGATGTCGTGCTTCCAGCGAAGGTCGCACCCAGTATCTGCGCGTAGTAGGTTTCTCGCGAGATGCCAAAATCACGCAGGCCGCTGCGGCCAGCACAACTTCTTCCTCCGAAGCCATGATTACTACTGAATCCTCAAATGATTGAAATGTTGCATTTCTTTGTTACATTGGTGTGGACAGATTGGAGGGGAGAGTTTTGTAACATAGTTGTATAAACAAAAGTTTTAAAACTTGCTATATAGCATGTTTTATAACAAATGTTATGCAACTTTGCTATTTGTTACTGGTGTGGACGCGCCTTTAAGTAATATTTTGGATTCGAAAAATTCGAAAATTATCGGCGTGGATAGGCGCCTGGTAGACGAGGTGACGGAGCATTTTGCTTTCCCACATTGTTGGAGGAGATGCATTCTCAAAAATGAGTGGCGATTTGAAGCAAAAAACACATTATTGGAGGAGGTAGGTAGGTGGTTGATTCCCCACTGGTTGAAACTGCCCCACTCTCCCCTAGTCGTTTGCGTGTTAAGTTAAGTTAAGTTAAAAGGAAGAGTTCTTGTGAAGCACCTTTAATTCGAAATACATTTCGAACAATTTAACGTAAAAGCAATTCTAAAAATTACGAAAATTCACTCATTCGAGTAAAAACATATGCGCAACTTTTCCTTTGTGGCCTACCCTACTAACTTTTCTTTTCGCGGTACTTGATGAAATAATGAGAACGCAAATATTTGCGGTCCATATCTCTATCACGAATTTGCCAAAACCATATGCCGCTTGATTAATTCAAGGGATTTAACAAGAGGGTGAGTGAACATATCCAATGGAGTCGGTAAATACTCTCAGATTAGCTGTTCTCTGTGTAACACGTGCCACTTGATATTATCATATTGATAACAATAATATTATCATTTTCGCTTGAAAGGGTGTGACGCGAGTCGTGTCCAATCGCTCTCCTATGTGTTCTACTAAAACTTGAAATTATTTTCTTGGACTTTTACATTTTTTCAGCGTCGTCGATAACCTATAAAATAAATGTATAAATGAAATTTTAGGATACCGTTAAAGAGAGCGTTACATTTCCTCTCTTTTTAATGCATAACAACGATCGTACAGGCCGAATTGAGGCGTGGAAATGAAGGAGGAAAAATGTTTGTTGAAATTCCAAAATAACTTATTTTTCAAACGTGTTCCTACTTGCCCTACGTACAATCATCATGTACATGAAATTCACCTTAACCCGATCACACACATTTGCATTGATTTGGTCAAGGACACGTTGAATTCCTTGCATGAGTTCCACCACATTTGTGGGTTCTTCTCATAGACTTGTGACTTCGTGTGACCATACAAAAAATGTCACATGGAGTCAAGTCACATGATCGAAGTGGGTAGACTTGGTCTCCTCCCAGAGATGAGAGTCTGGAAACCACTGTGCTCTCGGTGTAGACGTTTGTGCTCCTAGCGGTCAAAACTCTCGCGGGAAAGACTATTTCCCACGGCAGGCTGGACGATATGATCCCAAACCTCTGCACGCGTAGCACTGTTATGCTCCCAGCGAGTGATCTCTGCTCGGAGATAACATCTTTTCGGGAGTTTGACCATATCAAGTCAGTCGCTTCGCCCGTTGTCCGTTCAAGCCGATGTGTATCCAGATCTAAATTCAGTCAGCGAACCACACCTTCCAAGACCTATCATTGAAAAACAGCAAGAATATGTAAACAAATGGATTAACAAACTCAACTCAAATGAAATTTGGCTTTACAAATTTGTCAGAGTCATTTCTTACAAACTTCGCCCTCATTTCTAGTCATTTTTGTTTGTTTCTTGATTGGCTTTTTGTTCCTTATTGACGGTTGATTGTGATTTTTGTTTTGGCATCATTGACACAGCGTTTACATAGCATTAAATTATTGCACGATCACATAATTTACTTAATTCTTTCCATCAGCCTACCGACCATTTGGGGAGGAAATAGTCTACCTGGGCCTACTGGCGGGAGCGGGCCGTTTTCAGCGGCTTGGGAGCATGTGGTCAAACTCCCTGTGGTTTGTCGGTTTGAGTTCTCGAGTCAACTGCTCTTGTAGGCGTGTAGCTGCAGATCTTTTGTCAAGATCATATGCATGGATGATGCCGACATGTTCATTTCTTGAGTACGATGGCGATGTGATTTCCCTGGACTCACACTAACTGAATCACGCTCAAGAGCCACATTGGCCTCACTCCGACCACATCGAGGGCGTCCTAGGCTTTTGATATTTTCAACTGAACCATTTGCCCCCAAATTCGTTTGGAGCAATACGATGCCCGAGAATCGCACGGAGTCGGCAAACAGTGCGACATTTTCACCGTTTTGGTTTATTATTCAATAATAAACCATTGTAATCGCTCGGGAAAAAAAATTCTAACCCCCCTGAAAATTTCATGGTTTACGTTTCAAAGGGTGTAGAATCCGAATCTGCAATAAAAATTTGCAGTACGCACGATTTCTCCCAAACGGCTTGAGCAAAAGATCTGAAATTTTCAGGAGGTTTCGTGTCTCACAGGTGACAGAGCGATTATCGAATTTCAGATATTCATAGAGCACGTAAATCGATTCTCAACCAAAATAAGTATTTGGATTGATCAGTTGATCATATTTGTGTGCCTCCTGAAATTCAATAATCGCTCTATCACCAGTGAAACACACACACTCCAAAGCTTGGTAAAAATTCAAATCATGAATCATTGAATAATAAACCCCAGTGAAAGAATTTGCAGCGTTTTTTCTAGAGCTATTACAATGGAGAAATATTCTATTTGAAAATTTTAAATTTCGTTAGACGGAGCATGCATATTGGAATGCTCAACCCGTGTAACAGCTATAAACCCTTTTAGGAGTTCTCTCCAGTATTTGTGGAAAGACCACACACTATACACAGAAAGACAAGCAGCGAATGTTGTTTAGAGTGATCTAAATAAAAACGCTGCAAATTCTTTCACTGGGGTTTATTATTCAATTTTATTCATTTGGCTTGCATTCATGATTTGAATTTCTACTAAGCATTGGAGTGTGCGTGTTTCACAGGTGATATAGCGATTATTGAATTTCAGGAGGCACACAAATATGATCAACTGATCAATCCAAATAGGCATTTCGGTTGAGAACAGATTTACGTGCTCTGTGCATATCTCCTGAAATTCAATAATCGCTCTATCACCTGTGAAACACGCACACTCCAAAGCTTAATAGAAATTCAAATCATGAATGCAAGCCAAATGAATAAAATTCAATAATAAATTCCAGTGAAAGAATTTGTTTAAAGAAAATTTCAGTTTTTTGCTACAGCATACCATAGCAGTGGTAAATACAAAATATCACGAGTATCTTAATGGCAATAATATTGGGAGTCTGATGGGATCAAATAATGATTCATTAACCAACAATAAGTGATAACAACTACAAAACACATTCAAATTTTGTATTGTATGCGTTACATAAACTACACGAATAAGTGTATTTTCTTACCCTTGTTTCAGCCTTTCCGGTTTATCTTTTGGGCCACTCACATTTTCTGGATCACCTTTCTCGGACACCACCATAGGATAAATAGAGTTAGTTGATTCCATGATTTGTTTTAATAAAATACAACTAGTTTCGCGAGATATAAAAGAGTTTAAAAATTACAGGTAACTTCGATGATGCTGATCATGTTACGCGAACTTAGTGTTTATGTGGGAGTTTCGCGATTTCGCGGTTTTATGGTCGATGATAGAAAGTGAACCGCGGCTTCTTTTATTTTGCCGAAACTGAGCCGTCTTGATGCCGTGAACGGCTGGAACAGGTTTGAAGCTGCGAAGTTTTTGACGTAAACGACGCGAGCGATTTCCAGCTGCCAGCTCCCACCTTCCGCCTCTACCGCTCAATGGGGACCTCTCTCCACCAGGTAGGCATTCGAGGTAAGTCATTCATCGATAACACCTCCCTACCAATCCACTCGTGGACTGTTTCTGTCGTACTCTCCACTCATCCAACGATGTATCGACAGGTAGATTTGCAAAATAGAAAGTAAAACTGGACGAGGCGTCGTTCTAAGAGGTCGAGGACGTTGTTCAATCATCCACATAACCTCAGAACTTGAGCGTGGTTTCCAGCCGGTAAAAAATGCAGACACAAGGACAATGAGGATCACCCATTTAGTTGGTAGTTTTGGTTTATTATTCAATAATAAACCATTGTAATCGCTCTGGAAAAAAAAAAATTCTAACCCCCCTGAAAATTTCATGGTTCACGTTTCAAAGGGTGTAGAATCCGAATCTGCAATACAAATTTTTCCGAGTTTTCTACGTTTTTGTAACATTACCTATGTGACTATACATATAAACAATTCGTGGCAGTAGGTGCCCGTTGTATTAAATTGTAAGCAACTCCTCCCTACACCACAAGTCCCGGTCTAAACGTGAGGAGTTGCTATTTATGGTATAGTTAGTTTCTGCAAATGTATCACGTATTAGGGATGTCAACATCGGCAACGAATATCAATATATCGAATATCGATATTTTTAGTAAGTATCGTTTTAGTAATTCGATATATCGAAGGAAAATTTATTTCGAAATATCGGTCATCGATATTTTTTCAAACTAGTCATGAAAATATCTCTCTACGCAACCTTAGGTGTTGAGGTTTTCGTTTTTTCCGTCGCCCGAGCAGATCATCAACGTCCAGCAATTTACTACATCCTCGTTGACATGACCTTGGAGCCTCTGATGATGGGATCTTGAGTTTTGATTACTCCTTTTACTGTGGGAATATTGAGGTCGTTATGGATATCATTATAGGTGGAGTAGTGATCCTTATCGACCATGACCATGAGTAGCAACTTTGTTCTGGAATCCCTGTATAATATCACGATTACTTTGAGAAGTGTATCTCCAGAGCTGTGCATCCTATGTCCACACTGACCCAAGGATCTGATTGTACAAGGGTTTTTTTTTTGCACCAACCAATCAACAAATAAATTTTTATTCATTTGGAGTTCGTATCTGTTTTTCCCCACATGCACTCATCACCGGAGCTTTGTATCCTGAACCATACCAAATATTTTGCCTCTTTGCTCTACTATTAGGTAGATCGGTATATTTTTGGTTGGGTGGTTGGTAAAGTCAATATGGAATGACTTTGCGGCATTCATCTTGATCCTCCATTTAATTGCACAATCATGGAAATTTTCAATGGATTCAATGGATTGGACCCTATTGTCTCCACCAAGCAGTCCCATCTGCAAATGATGTCAGTGTGTTGTCCTCGTGTTCAGGAAAATCGCAGGAGTGAAGAACGTACAAGAGTTGGTGGGGTGTACGGAAAAGACTTGTAAGGAGCTTCCTCGGCAGCTTGAATTCCTCATCAGAGAATGCCACTACTATTTTTCTCTAAGCCCTAGAAGGCTGATAGAATATCAAAAATTTTGTGTACGAAACGTTAGAAAAATTCCAAAACTTGCCGGAACTTGTTGGTTAGCAAGGGAGGCTGCAGTGAGTGTAGTGCTTGATCAGTGGGACGAACTTCTCCGTTTTTTTCAAAAAAGCTGCAAACGTGGGCCGATGTTATGCAGCTGAGCAGATATTAAATATTATGGACATCCCTGCCTACAAAGTTTTCTTGACATTCCTCAATACCACCTTATCAAGCATCCGTTAAACCAATAAATTGTTCCAAAGCGACGATGTAGACTGTTACAAACTTTTTGAAGACCTACTGTTGCTGTTCAAATAATTTTTAAACGAAATTGTTCTTCCGTCGTAGCTCGAAAAAGTCCCTGATTCTCTACTGATCTCTTTCAAGTTTAAACAGCACATTGTGCACGTCAGTGCAGTGTACTTAGGTCGCGACGTAGAGGTCGCTTTGAATCAAGTGAAACCCGCTGAAAGAACTGATGTTCTACAAAGATGCCTCAATTTCATTATATCGTTTTGCTCCCAGCTTGAGACCAGGCTTCCTACCAACATACACATACTCCAGCAAACTACTTCCTTTTGCCCTGAACGGATGTACGACCACATCAATAGCGAAATGGACAGCGCGATAGCGGACGCATTGGACCTGGAATGTGATTTAGATTTTTGAATTTGTTTCACTTTTTGGACTGTTGGTTTAAAATTTATATTTCACTTTTCAGTAGAAGGTAGGTGTAGGAGGTAGGTTGTAGTATGGAGTTGACACCTAGTTATATCTGTAGTTTTTGCTCTTGAAACCATACACCTACCTTCGCATGATCCCATTCTTCAAATAATGATCTCGTTGTATTACTATTTTAGATTAGGTACAAATCAAAATCACCACTAACAATATACCCTTATATTTGACACAATCAGTTTATTAACTGTTAATTGCCAAAATTCTCGACTAAAAAAGTACTATAAATCGAATAAATTCAACAGTTGAAAAAATTACATAACTACGTATTTAATAGGTATTTTGCAGTTGAATCCAATAACTCCGTCGCTCCTATATCCAATTTGTTGATCTTAGATGGTCCATCAATTTTAAAAAACACTGCAAATTCTTTCACTGGGGTTTGTTATTCAATTGGCTTGAGTTCATGATTTGAATTTATACTAAGCTTTGGAGTGTGCGTGTTTCACAAGTGATAGAGCGATTATTGAATTTCAGGAGATATGCATAGAGCACGTAAATCTGTTCTCAACCAAAATACCTATTCGGATTGATCAGTCGATCATATTCGTGTGCCTCCTGAAATTCAATAACCGCTCTATCACCTGTGAAACATGCACATTCCAAAGCTTAGTATAAATTCAAATCATGAACGCAAGCCAATTGAATAATAAACCCCAGTGAAAGAATTTGCAGCGTTTTTTTAATGGTTATCAGAATACTTCAACCCGTGTATCGGCTACAAAGCCTTTTAAGAGTTCACTCCAGTATCCACATTACTGCGTCACTACATCACTACGTCACTAGGTTACTGATATCAACACAAAAACAATAATAAACCAAAATAACGCGAATGTTGGCACCATAAATCGGGAATGGTTTGACCTACGGACCTGGGGAGGGGCTTATTCCATTCCTCGGAGTATTCTTCAAAAAGAGTACAAGCCTTGACTTTTTTTGAGGTTTTTAGGGATTTTACAAAACTTTGACAACCCTTAGAGGGCACTTTAAATTAAGTGAGAGAGCTGGCTCAAGAATTGGGGCGTCGCCGGACCAACATGGATTTTTCCTGAAAATTTCAGCTTTTTTGCTTCAGCCGTTTGGGAGAAATCGTGCGTACGGCATACGGCGTACGGACGGAAAAATTTTTATTGCAGATTCAGATTCTACACCATGAAATTTTCAGGGGGGTTAGAATTTTTTTTCAAGAGCGATTACAATGGTTTATTATTGAATAATTAACCAAAATGATTGGATGGTTCTCAGACCAGCTAAATCCCATACCAGTTGTATAGTGCATATGAAGCAAGGGAAAAGTGAGGAGCCTCGCGATGATGTTTACTTAGGCTTTGACGACCGAGCGGACAAATATCGCAAGACAGGTAAATATCTCCCCTACAACTCAAACACCGAAATAGAAAGTTAGGAGGGCGTCAAGCTAGCGATAAGCCGTGGCTTTCGTTTTCTGTCGACACGATAACGGGCTGATACAAGGGTAAATGATAGATTTATCCATCCGATCTGAAATTGAGTGTTTTATCATGATTTAGGTTCAGAGTTGTCTGTAGGTCAGTGGTAGAGTGTTAAACCAGGATAAACTAGATTGAAACCAAGCTAAAATTGTTGATATTATCATATATGAAACACCTTTACGACATTCAACCAGGGACCGGATTCTTAGGTAATAACATGTTTTTTTCCTGAACAGATATTCCAAAACTTCCAAGTTATTTATCCGTTTCACGTCAAGCTGATTCCAAAAATGCACTTTTTATTTGACATATAAACGCATATTTCTGAGTTAGTAACATATTTCAGGAATAAACGCATATAAATGCATATTATAAGATTTTCCAAAAAATGAAAAAAATAAAAATACGATTTTACAATAACATATTTGGTGGTTACCCGTATTCAAAATCAAAGCGTACCCAGTACTTACAGCTTAAAACTACCTAGGTATTTAGGGTCTTTATTATAGTTTTTCCACGGGTTGGTAAGTACCTATGTATGCGTTGTAGGAAGATACCTACCTATGTGTAGGAAGGTACCTACCTATGTATCGTTTTCTATGTACAAGACATTTCTTGCTGACAATCGCCGTAGGCTGACAGTCGAGAATTTGAAGCACACCCTCGTGTCAAATTACTTCTTCTCAATTTCAGAGGAAGCGGTGGAATGAGTTTACTTCAAATGAGAATTACCCACCCCCTAGTTACCTACCTAACTTACCTATAATGTACCTGTACCTACTTTTGAGGTTTTGAGTTCAATTTCATTTTGATTAAATTTTTATCTCGACATTTGACTTCAATTTCATGTCATTGAATTAAATTTCATGACATTTTCGTCGTTTTTGTATGGTGAAGGGTTGTTGGGAAATCGAACGATAGTTCCTGTGTGATATTCGAGTCATTGAATTACGCAAGTATTTTGTATACTTGAACGTAAGTACTGAAAAAAAGGCATTTAACATTATTTTCCAAATATAAAAATATTTTTTACCAATGAAAGCGGCCTCATAGGAGTTATATTCTTCCTCTTTCATTATATTTATAACGGCATATAATGCTATTTTAAAGGCATAATTTCAGTTTTAGCGACATATTTTAGGCACCTAAAACGGCTTTTTTAGTGACCTAAGAATCCGGTCAGAAAGAAACACAATAAGTACAATTGAATGATGCAGAAATAGAAGATAGAACAAAAACACACCGACAGAATGCTGGAAGATAAATAATAATCATTCAGCTTCATCTTCATGATTAGCAAGCTATCCACAAACAAATTCACGCGTTGGGGAAAGGATGTCGTTTACCAACTTCTGCATCAATGGGCTGTTCCTCCCACATGATTGGATTTCTGGTAGTGTATAATGGAGTACGAAGTCCAAAAGGCGGCCCGAATTTTGACTCTTTTTGAAGAACTTTCCACGAGGAATCGAATGAGCCCTTCCCCAGGTCCGTAGCTCAAACCATTCCCGATGTATGGCCCGATTTATGGTGCCAACATTTGCGTTATTTTGGTTTATTATTGTTTTTTATTGATATCAGTAACCTAGTGATGTAGTGTTGTAGTAATGTGGATACTGGAGTGAACTCCTAAAAGGCTTTGTAGCCGATACACGGGTTGAAGCATTCTGAATTGCATGAAACGCTGAAAATTCTTTCACTGGGGTTTATTATTCAATTCGTCAATTCAGGGGAGTCGATCCCTCCATGCATTAGTTTCCAGAAGGAAAAAATATACGATTAACAGGGCCCAGCATCACGCAGCCACGGCCAAGCGCATCATAATTGACTGAGTCCGGAGGAATATGAAACTTATAAGGCCACATATCTCAGAAATCTGCGGTGTACCCTTTCAATCTTATCAATGTGGCAACAGATGCGTGCGTTTCGTGAGATTTTCGGTCTACTTTCACCCAAAATTTTGTTAAACATCAAACGCGAGACACCCTGTATAAAACGCTGCAAATACGATTTCACAATTTGAATGATAGACAAGTGATAGAGCGATTATTGAATTTCAGGAGGCACACAAATATGATCAACTGATCAATCCAAATAGGTATTTTGGTTGAGAACAGATTTATTTACGTGCTCTATGCATAGGTATCTCCTGAAATTCAACAATCGCTTTATCACCTGTGAAACACGCACACTCCAAAGCTCAGTAGAAATTCAAATCATGAACGCTAACCAATTGAATAATAAACCCCAGTGAAAGAATTTGCAGCGTTTTATTTTCTAAAAAGAAATTGATTAAAGAATTTTTGTTAAATGCGCACCTAGAAAGCATTTATTTAGCTACAACAATAACTGGTGCAAACGTTTTTTATACGTACAGAGATTTCAGCTTTCACCTTTATCTTATCTTAATTAGCCATTCACGTGAGATGAAGCCGTCTATCAGATAGGAGAAGGCCTTAACCTTTGACAAAATTTGTAAAAGTATTTAATAATAATTATGATATCTTATATTTAGACTAAGAGGCCGTATGAATGAAGTGTGCGTCCTCTAGTGAGGATCGGTAAAACTAAATCGAAGGTTCTGACGTAAACCAGAAAAAATTCCTCGAGAGAGCGCTCACACTAAAAGGGGCGCTGCGTCAACATTGAACATTGAAGAGTGGGTACCTCCCTGGATAAAACTACATCCAAGAAAAAAGAAGCAAATTTTGGCTTAAATAGAACGTTTGATTGGTAGTACCGGTCCCTGATTGACTGTAATATTGCCATGTCGCATTAGGATTTATAATGGGGAGGCGAATATTGCTTGCGAAATTCTTTTATTTATTAATTTAATAATACGGGCAAGCCCAGTACACCAAGATGAAGAAATTAAAAGAATACAAAGCACGAAATAATTAAGTGGACTATACCACAGGTGACGAATAGGGAAAGAAACGAAATTGAAACTATTAACAGGCTCGGGTTTTTTTACAAACTACTTTAAGGCAAGAGCGGATAGAATTGAAAGAATCGGAAAAGAGCCCAGAGCCTACAAGGTAATTGCACAGCGGGAGGTTGTACAAATAATTTGTCGGTGAAAAGGGATCGTTGAAAACGATTACCTGGGGAGGAGCAATAATCGAAATTCACAAGAGTCGATTTACATACATTAGTCCAGAAGGAAAATATATCAACAGGGCCCAGCATCACGCAGCCACGGCCAAGCGCATGATCAATACCAATAGGTATCAATGTGCTGCAACAGATGCGTGCGTCGTTAGATTTTCGGAACATTCAAACGCGAGACACCCTGCATAATCCTGAAGTTCAATAATCGATATATCACACTGTGAAACACGCACACTTCAAACCTTAGTAGAAATTCAAATCATGAACGCAAGCCAATTGAATAATAAACCCCAGTTAAAGAATTTACAGCGTTTTTTTTTAAATTTTTTTAAATGGTTATCAGAATGCTTTAACCCGCGCATCGGCTACATAGCCTTTTAGGAGTTCACTCCAGTATCCACATTACTGCGTCACTACATCACTACGTCACTAGGTCCCTGATATCAACACAAAAACAATAATTAACCAAAATAACGCGAATGTTGGCACCATAAATCGGGAATGGTTTGACCTACGGACCTGGGGAGGGTCTTATTCCATTCCTCGGAGTATTCTTCAAAAGAGTACAATTATCCTTGACTTTTTTTGAGGTTTTTAGGGATTTTACAAAACTTCGACAACCCTTAGAGGGCACTTTAAATTAAGTGAGAGAGCTGGCTCAAGAATACCAACATGGATTTTTCCAAAATTTCAGCTTTTTTGCTTCAGCCGTTTGGGAGAAATCGTGCGTACGGCGTACAAACGGAAAAATGTTTATTGCAGATTCGGATTCTAAACCCTTTGAAACGTAAACCATGAAATTTTCAGGGGGGGTTTGGAATTTTTTTTTCAAGAGCGAATTACAATAGTTTATTATTGAATAATAAACCAAGAAGCAAATTTTGGCAAGTACCGGTCCCTGATTGACTGTAATATTGCCGTGTCGCATTAGGATGTATAATGGTGATGAGAATATTGCTTGCGAAATTGTTTTATTTATTAATTTAATAATATGGGCATGCCCAATGTACCAAGATGAACAAATTAAAAGAATACAAAGCACGAAATAATAAAGTGGACTATACCACAGGTGACGAATAGGGAAAGAAACGAAATTGAAACCATTAACAGGCTCGGGGAGAAATTTTTTTGACAAGATGCAACTTTTTACAAACTACTAATAAGGCAAGAGCGAATAGAATTAAAAGAATCGGAAAAGAGCCTTGAGCCTGGGGATTGGTTGATTAAAAGGTTAGCTTCTCTAGGTAATCGCACAGCGGGAGGTTGTACAAATAATTTGTTGGTGAAAAGGGAGCGTTGAAAACGATTACCTGGGGAGGAGCATAATCGAGGAACAGCAAGATTCACCTTGCTCAGGAGGGAAGGGGAGTCGATCTCTACATGCATTAGTTTCCGGAAGCAAAACGTATCCGAGAGGCTTCTACGATTAACAGGGCCCAGCATCACACAGCCACGACCAAGCGCATCATAATTGACTGAGTCCAGAGGAATATCTCAGAAATCTGCGGTGTACCCTTTCAATCGTATCAATGTGGCAACAGATGCGTGCGTTTCGTTAGATTTTCGGTCGACTTTCACCCAAAATTTTGTTAAACATCAAACGCGAGACACCCTGTATAAAACGCTGCAAATTCTTTCACTGGGGTTTATTATTCAATTGGCTTGCGTTCATGATTTGAATTTCTACTAAGCTTTGGAGTGTGCGTGTTTCACAGGTGATAGAGCGATTATTGAATTTCAGGAGGTATGCTTAGAGCACGTAAATCTGTTCTCAACCAAAATACCTATTTGGATTGATCAGTTGATCATATTTGTGTGTCTCCCGAAATTCAATAATCGCTCTATCAAATGTGAAACACGCACACTCCAAAGCTTAGAATAAATTCAAATCATGAACGCAAGCCAATTGAATAATAAACCCCCTGCCTTAGAGAGTACCTTTCAACACGCTACCCTGAAGCAACTTATATATACACAGACGGGTCTATCCATCACGGTAAAGTAGGATGTGCTATTTATGCACCATCTGCAAATGAACTTCATAGATATCGTCTATGGGACCATGCTTCGATATACTCAGCCGAGGCATTTACAATATACGAAGGTCTCCAGCTAGTTTCTCGCACGCCGAACTCAGCTGTCCTAATAAACGACTCTCAGTCTGTCTTATATAAGCTCCGATCGACTAACCCGTGGACGAGAATGGGGAAACTCGAAATGGAAATCAGGAAGCTACTGCTTGAACCAAAAAGAAACGACATCCTCATCAGATTTTTATGGGTTAGAAGCCACAAGGGAATTATAGGCAACGATATCGCCGATCACAACGCCAAAAGAGCGGCGTCCCTCGCAAATCCTCCTAACATAACGGCATGTTTCCCTCCTACAGACCTAACATACCGCTGCCGAGCTAACATCCAAATGGCGCGCAAAACACCAAAACTACCATGCAGGAAGACGATATGCTCGCGTCTTCCCACACCCCCGACAGCGAGTTTGGTTCGAGGACATACCGGCTAGGCCCAAAGGTTTTTTCAAGACGCTGGTGAGATTGAGGACAGGACACTGCTGTACCAGAACGTACCTACACAAAATCGGTAGAGCAGATAGCGATCTATGTCAGTTTTGTAATATTGGCGAAGACAAAATCCATATCATTATGGAATGTCCAAAGTATGCGACAAACCGCACCAAGCTTTTAGACATGGTGTCGAAAGTTTTACCCCAGCTCTTCGATCTCGACCTGATTCTTCAACTTCAAGACGTCACTGTCTATGACGCTATTATTGAGTATCTCAAAGACATCAAGCTGGTGTTGTGATATGAAGTTATTTCATGTTGAATCCATTATGATTTTATGTTTTATTCATGCTCTTCGTAAATCGTAAAATTTTCTGTTATTTCTGAACATTTGTATTACATACATATGAACATGAGAGGCTGAATAGTTCGGGCCTAGAGGCCATAGATCGGGAATGGTTTGAGCTACGGACGTGGGGATGGGCTCATTCGATTCCTAATGGTATGTTCTTCAAAACGAGTACAAATTTAGGCCGCCTTGATTTGTTTTGGGTTTTTAGGGATTTTACAAAACTTTGACAGCCCTTAAAGGGCACTTTAAATTGAGTGAGAGAACTGGCTCAAGAATTGTGGCGTCGTCGGACCAAGATGGATTTTTCCTGAAAATTTCAGCTTTTTTGCTCCAGCCGTTTGGGAGTAATCGTGCGTACGGCGTACGGCAGACGGACGGAAAAATTTTTATTGCAGATTCGGATTCTACACCCTTTGAAACGTAAACCATGGAATTTTCAGGGGGGGGATTGTTAGAATTTTTTTTCCAGAGCGATTACAATGGTTTCTTATTGAATAATAAACCAAAATTTTCCCAACGATGACAAACCTACCCGCCAATGAATAGATTAGTCCCTACTGCGCAGTTAAAAGTCCACGTGGTGTTCGTTGTTTACAAACAAATTTGATTTTGGCAATGAGATATTGTGCTCTATTAAAAGATAAACTATCTAGCATCTTTCCTTATTCGAACGGGACAAGTTGAGATATATTACAATATGCCGGAATAAGAATAAATTATCAGGTTTCATGCTCTTCATGCATTATTCATTCGCACTAAAACGTCGGAGAGAGCAGGGAGAATTGATTAACAACTAAGGAAGGAACAAGTGTTTGGGTGTAAAAGGCGGCAACATCACACCTTGAAATGGCATAAGAAAAAAGGAAACGAAATTTATCTCGAATGGAAATCAAGAAATTTATGTCGAGGTGCGATCGATTTGAGTTAAATGGGAGCCGGTACCCCATCATTAGGGAATCGATATCGCCCACCGCCGTGATTAACGTCTTCGCGATGACGGAGGATCACCGTTTAGTTGACTATAATAGGAGAGCAGCACCTTGGCGATTGAAACGCGAATTGCAACTGGGTCACAAACTTTATGGTCAACCAGAAACGGTTTGCTACTTCAATAATTTAGTATTGCAATGCTTCACTAGTTGAGGATTGAAACAATTAAACAGTAACGGGAGACAATTTGTTATCATGGAGTATGAACGTATAGCAGTAGAAATCAGACCTTCTGGACTTGGGTGAAGGTAGGACGACAATATTGAATATTTTAAAATTAGTCACTGATTTTGTGTTCTTTAGAAAATTAGCAACAACGATATTCGCATAATATTTGTTGTGCAGAGTGAGCTTTGAGCCATAGTCCATATTATATTATTCGATCAAGTAGGCAGTATCGAAAGACTCCTATCACAAGGCTTCACAGCACGTTCCACATCCCTTTACGACCAATTGTAAAACATGTGGTGTAAAGAGGGACTTACAATTTGAATGAATGACTTTGTTAATAATTATACTCTTCCAAATCCTCGCGGAGGCGGCACACCATTAAATAAAAACGAATAAACTGAAAACTAACGGATGGAAGGAAGTGTCCCTATAAAATGACCACCAGTTTAAGTAAGAGTCCCGGATGACTCGGGTGGTGATGCCGAGAAGTACTCTTGATGAGATACCAAGCCCGAGTAACGCACTTTTCCCACACCATACTCCACGCCATGACACGGTTGTAGTCATAACCTCGATGTTATTGGGTGGCATTCAGTTTAGCTCTGAAACCGCTTGCCTCAGCTCATTTCTATCGTATTTACTTTTCTTAGCCCTCCAGGTCTGCTCAATGTCCACGCTGCCACTGAGAACTTGGACATCCAGGATTATGGCAGACCCATCGGGCTTAATGGCAACGATATGTGGCTTCTTGCCCTGGTCACTTGGCATATAATACAGTCTCTCTCTCTGTCCATTTGCCAGCCACTGGATGAAAATGCGCCTGCTATCTGCTTGGCAACCGAATTAGGACGGACACCGCTGCAGCACATGATAGAAGTTCTCATTTTTACCCCGACAGGCAAGGCAAAGGGTATCTGCTGCCCCTCTAGAACACCTCACTACAGTGGCAAGTGTAGCCACGCAGATGGCATGAAAATGTCCACGCAAATGATGAGCATTGTCGGAGTTCTTTACCATCCACTAAATCATGCAGGGCAGCAGCAAACTCAGCAGACGAGCTGAGTTTTGGAGCAGTTGGTGTTGCTCAATCGCACCACAATAGCTTCTGCTTGACAACTTCAAGGTCTCAATTACAAGCTGCGCAAAACCCTGCCAATGAAGTATGCTGAACTGCTTCAATCTTACCTCACCAATCGTTGCTTCAGAATAAAGCAAGAAGATGCCTGCTCAGAGCCACAGCTGATCACTGCAGGGGTCCCACAAGGGAGTGTTCTTGGGCCACTCCTGTATGTCCTTTATACCAGTGATCTTCCAGAAATTTAAATGAACACTACAGCTATTTTTGCGGACGATATGGCGGTTCTGGCAGTTGGAGAAAATAATATCGAGTCCATCACAAAGTTAGAAAGGTCGTTATCCTGCATTCAACAGTGGACAGCGAAATGGAGAATCAGAATTAATGAAAATAAATCGGTACACGTCGACTTCACTAACAAAAAAATTGACTATGTACCGGTTTATCAAGAAGACTAACGAAGTTATTCCCCCGGTATGACGCCCGGTGCCAGTCTCAGGTGGAGAAAAAGAAGGGAGAACTCCTACTCAAATTCAGGAAAATTACTGGCTTTGTCGATCCAGAATCCACTAAACAACCAGGTCCTGAAACCGGTTTGGACATGGAGCCCAGCAACAGCTCAATCAAATCGAGATATCATCCAACGTTTTCGAAATAATGTGTTACGAACCATTGTGAATGCACCATGGTACTTTCGAAATGAACGTCTCCATCATGAACTTCAGGTCGAAACAGTTAGCGAGGCTATAAAGCGACAAGCTGTGAGTCATCTCCAATGGCTAAGATATCACGTCAACGAGGAAGCTGTCCATCTCCTTGACACAAGTGACGTCACCAGAAGACTAAAGCGTACTAAACCACTTGATCTTGCCTATTTGTGAAGCAGTTGAGTGGAAGAAGCATCAGTCAGAAAGGACAAAACTCAGTGATGATGTATCTTAGTTTTTTATACTTATCCCTATTTTCAATATAATATTGTTAATAAGTTATTACTTGGTACAATAAAATTTCAAAAAAAAAAAAAAAAAACTTCAAGGTCAGCAGCAGTAAGGGCAACCTCCCAGCTAGTAGGAGACACACAACACATATATAATTGTATTTGGTAAACAGGGGTACTCACGTAGTTGGAATTTTCTTTTTTCTGGGGAACAACTCCCCAATTGAACTTCTACCGCACGTTCGACTTGGCCTTTTCCCCACAGGTATGATGGTGGCATCTGGAAAGTAGATCTGAATGTTAAAGATACATTTAATCTAACTCTCTAAACTAATAAGAACCATAAAAGCCATTGCTGCATTAGCTAATTTTCCCACCAGACTTATTGGTTTGGTTATGTTTTCAAAGATGAATCGTACATGAAAAAAATTGTTCAACTCGTTGGTACTTGTTGGTTTTTTAAAAAATGGAAAAATAGCAAATCTACCAATCAGCTGCATGGAGCCTCTAAACTACTAATGAAAGGGCGGTTTTTTCGTATGATATTGGTAGAAATCCGTTCAATGGATCAAATGTGACCACTATATTAAAGAAGGATTAACAACACATTACTTTCTCAACAACCCATAGCCTCCAATTAAAAACGATCGAAATATGCAGAAAACACAATCACTACGAATCATATACACATCGAGATTGAAAGAAATGGAAAAAGTTTCAAAGACGCTCACCGGCGCCTTCAATTCAAACTTCATTTAATTTGAATTCATTTAACAATCAACGGTTACCAAATTACCAAAATGTTAACAACGGACAACTTCTACAAACCTTTTTCTGTAATTCGATCGTCGCTTTTGATGAGGAGCAACGGCTCGAAATTTTCTAGATCTTTCTCTTCATTTTGTGAATTATCCTGCATTCTGGAACAAAGAAAAGAGAACAATACAATAATCGTAATAATAATTTTTATTAGAGGATCTTTGAGCAATAATGAGCGTTCCCCTTCTTTCAAACGGAAGAGGATTTCATTCTAAGAAGTGAATGAACGTGTATTCAAGTCGAGTCCTTTACTCCAATCAATACAACGCCTTAAATTAAATATACACATTTCTGTGCAACAAGTGAAAACGCTGCAAATTCTTTCACTGGGGTTTATTATTCAATTGGCTTGCGTTCATGATTTGAATTTCTACAAAGCTTTGGAGTGGCGTGTTTCACAGGATAGAGCGATTATTGAATTTTAGGAGGCACACAAATATGATCAACTGATCAATCCAAATAGATATTTTGGTTGAGAACAGATTTACGTGCTCCATGCATATCTCCTGAAATTCAATAATAGCTCTATCCTGTGAAAAACGCACACTCCAAAGCTTAGTAAAATTCAAATCATG
Organism: Creontiades dilutus; assembly: GCA_031894815.1. Classification (NCBI taxonomy): domain Eukaryota; kingdom Metazoa; phylum Arthropoda; class Insecta; order Hemiptera; family Miridae; genus Creontiades; species Creontiades dilutus. The sequence goes on along the minus strand of JAVIWC010000461.1, from coordinate 472,055 downwards.
AACGCAAGCCAATTGAGTAATAAACCCCAGTGAAAGAATTTGCAGCTTTTTTTTATTGAACCTCAATACCCCCCCCCCCCCCCCCCACGCAATAAAAACATCTATAATTGATCAAGTCCTTTAGAACTCGTATTGCGTTAAAACTTCCCCAAATCCAAATTTAAACGATGTAGCCAAAGATAGACTGATGTAGAGGAGGCACAAAAATATCATCAACTGATCAATCCAAATAGGTGTTTTGGTTGAGAACCGATTTACGTGGTCTATGCATATCTCCTGAAATTCAATAATCGCTCTATCACCGATGAAACACGCACACTCCGAAGCTTAGTAGAAATTCAAATCATGAATGCAACTCAAATGAATAAAATTGAATAACAAACCCCACTGGAAGAATTTGCAGGGTGCGTGTCTCACAGGTGATAAAGCGATTATTGAATTTCAGGAGGCACACAAATATGATGAACTGATTAATCCAAATAGGTATTTTGGTTGAGATTAGATTTACGTGCTCTATGCATATCTCCTGAAATTCAATAGTCGCTCTATCACCTGTGAAACACGCACACTCCGAAGCTTAGTACAGATTCAAATCATGAACGCAAGCCAATTGAATAATAAACCCCAGTGGAAGAATTCTTATTTACCCCAGTAAATACCTATATATTATCAGCGTTTCATGCATATCAGAATGCTTCAACCCGTGTATCGGCTACTAACTCCACTACAAGTATTCACATCTGCTACCACTCCAGTATCCACATTCACTACAACTCGACGCTATCGGCCGGACATCACTAGGTTACAAACAAACAATAATAAACCTAAAAACGCAAATCTTGGCACCATAAGGACCATACATCGGGAATGGTTTGACCTACGGACCTGGGGAGGCGCTTATTCGATTCCTTATGGTATGTTCTTCAAATAGGTATAAATTTAGGCCGCTTCGACTTGTTTTGAAGTTTTTAGTTTTTAGAAAACAAGTGTTACAGAACACATTTTTTCAAACTTGAACTATTCAAACTGAAAAGTGGTCCCCGATGAACTCATCCGTACTTTTGGAATGTTTTTTCTTTGGCTTTATTGGGAAAGTTTTTACCACACTATTAAGGAGAATCATCTTCAGAAATGATACACACAAAGTTCAAGTTAGGGAGAGTGAAAAGATGAACGCGGCCCGAATTCGTTGGGGACGTCGCTTACGGCAATAACGAGCAAAACACGAGTGTTATTTCATAAGTTTTCGATAGTCACATTTTCAAAATTTTAGTCCTTTGATTCCACCCATGGCGATTGACTGAGATCGATGCCGCGAATTCAGTCTCCACTACACCCCAAAAAGTCCGAACAATCCCAGAAAATTTCATCGAAATTGGTCAAGAACTCCCGGAGTTATGCACGTAACAAGGATTTCGTTTGCGCATGCGCAGAGACTACTATTGATCCGGGGGTCATGAAACTTATAGGGGACCATCTACACATCAAACCGAACAATCCCTGAGAATTTCATCGAAATTGGTCAAGAACTCCTGGAGTTATGCGCATAACAAGGATTTCACGTTTGGGCATGCGCAGAGGCTACTATTGATCCGGGGGTCATGAAACCTATAGGGGACCATCTACGCCCCAACCCGCACAATCCCTGAAAATTTCATCAAAATCGGACTATAACTTCGTGTAGTTTCGCCCGTAACAAGGATTTGCTGACAGACAGACAGACAGAACTTCAGTTAAGAACTTTAAGAAAACAGAACTTCAGAACTTTAATTAAGAAAAAATGGAAGAACTATTAATATTTTTGGATTCGATAGACTTCAGCACATTAGGCTAATGTTATTGTTTATTTTGTTATTGAGGTGAATTTGTATAAGAAATTTGTACCAAATAATGAAATAAGAATAATGTTCATATTTATAGGTTGTACGGCTTGTAATCGCCAAGGGCGCAAGCGTGAACAAAAAAAAAAAAAAAAAAAAAAAAAAAAAAATTTTTAAAATTTTAAATTTTATTTAAACCAATAAAAAAAAAAAAAAAAAAAAAATACACACACAAACAGACACGGAACCAAAATTGTTCAGAAAGGTCTAAAACGCAAATTGCGAGTGGAATTTTTGATTTTGGAGACAAAAAAATTTTCACATTCCGAAAGTGAAAACAATGCTTCCGCTACCTTAGTAGACTCGGAAGCAATATGATTTTTTTGCCCAAGTTCACTAACTTTGGTTCATTACTTTCGGAAAAAAGCTCCGGACGGCGTTTTTTTAAATTGGATTTTCGAATTCTTCACGTCTTGAAACGTAATACAGCAAATTTTGAAGGTGTTTTTTTTCTTTGTTAGTTGCAAAGGTTCATTATTGAAAATAATACTTAAAACAAAAGTTATTATTGAAATGCGATTAGGAACCTACTGCGTATATGAATGCGTACGCCTGATGCGGTGAATATAAGGGAACAGTTCGACTTCAATAGAATCGAGTAGAAGGAAATGACCTATTTCTGTATGAATACGACTATATCCATATACATATTGCGTGCAATAAGAAAATTGATCCTTCAGGACCTGTGTATTCTGCGATTCTGGTTCAGGTTCGGATTTAAAGCTTGACATGACAGATCAACCACCTACTTAGTGTGACTCGTATGCTGTGTGTTGATGAGCGCATATTGTTCTATTTTATTATTTATATGTTCACAATGTATAATTTTACATTTATAATTGATTGCCCAGCTGATTGCTTCAGCGGTGTTCTGAATGGGTATTTATTTTATTTCTATTATGTCGATTACAATAGATCAAGTCCATCGAATCACTAACATAATTGAGAGGGCCCTAGAAGGTAAAAAAATATGTGCCAGTATCTTCTTGGATGTGGCTCAAGCCTTTGACAAGGTTTGGCACTAGGGACTAGAGTACAAACTGCACAGGGATCTCCCAAGACAGTACTACTTACTACTGAAGTCCTACCTTGAAAATAGACATTTCAGGGTGAAGCAAGATGACCAATACTCCGGCTTGAAGCCCATAAAAGCAGGGGTCCCGCAGGGGAGTGTTTTAGGGCCAGTACTCTACCTCCTGTACACACGGGACTTACCCCAACAAGAAGGCATGACTGTTGCCACCTTTGCAGATGATACGACTATCCTCTCCGTTGGAGATGATATAGAAGCTGCAACACGCAAACTACAGACGTCTACCACTGAGGTTTCTAAGTGGACCAAGATGTGGAGAATGAAGCTGAACGAATCAAAATCAGCCCACATCAACTTCACTAACCGAAAAGTCCCAATCTTGGATGTTGAGATCAATTCGAATAAAATACCGCATACTGAAGCAGTTAAATACTTGGGTTTGACACTTGACTCCAAATTAAACTGGAATAAACACATAGAAAAGAAGAAAGAAGAACTTAAAATCAAGTACAGAAGGATGTATTGGCTAATGGGAAGGAATTCCCATCTCTCTCTTCACAACAAACTGCTTATATATAAGCCTTCGCCCTATTTGGACCTATGGGATACAGATCTGGGGCTGTGCCAAGAAATCAAATATTAAGAAAATCCAAACCTTTCAGAATAAAATACTGAGAAGTATAGTTGGAGCCCCTTGGTACATGCGAAACGATGATATTCATCGAGATTTGAGGATGGAGACAGTCAATGAAATTATTGCAAAATACGCAAGGAAGCATGAACATCGCCTTCACAAACACGAGAACCCGGAGATGCTTCACGTTTTGGACAACAAAGGTGAAATCCGACGTCTCAAGAAACAAACCACTGGATTTAGTTGTGCTGCGTGAATAGAAGTGCAATCGAACTCATTAATTAATTATTATATAATAAAGGGCTAACTTTTGCTGTAAACCTACCCTCTTGGATGTATCTTTATTGATATGATATGTAAAATTGCTAGATGAAATGTATTTGATTTTTCAGTCGCAATTAATAAATCACAAAAAACAAAAAAAACAAAATTATGTCGATTCTTTGAGAACTAATAATCGGATCTCTTCCTATGTGGCTGTACTTATTAGGCAAAATAGTATATTTTTTACGTTTATCGCTTTTTCTTTTTTGATAATTCTTCAATAAGGGGCTTTGGTTCCTTCGCGATCAGTGTTGATTAGTTGTTTACGAATGTATAGCTTATAGATGTCTACTTGTAGATTTGTTTTTTGAAATCAGGAGATGCAAAATTTATTTCCCCCAACATCTAAATTTCCACTTGCATTTGACGTTTAACACCATTCTGAAGCCCGTTCGTTTCGTGTCTGTCAGTCGTTGCCCGCAGGTCCTCGTAACAAGACGTAAATAGTTCCATATGAATTTCATCGCACAGATAATTATAATTAATATGACGAAATTTCAGCTTTTTAAGGAATTAAGCGATAATATAATTAATTATCCTAGTAATAGCCACTTATCAACTCTGGTAGGTGCCGAATTATTGCCCCATTACAAGGCCGAGAGAACTAACCATCATAGTCGAAATAAAAACTGTTCAGGGCGGTTTAAAACGTAAAATAAAGATTTGACATTTTAATTTTTATTTTAAGGTACTTTTTTCGAGCTACCTTCAGAGTAAACCCAATGCATCCGATGTTACTTTGGTGGAATAAGAAGCGAACATATTGGCTTGCAATCACAAAAAGTAAATTTTCAAGAACTGATGAAAATAATCACAAACCACCTCTCAACCAACCTTGTTGTTTACGTGACCGAACTCGAAATACCGAGAACAAAAAATTTAACGTACACCGGCGCCATAACAACCAGTTAGTTCATCAACCATCTACCGAGGTACCGCAAATCACTCCGACCCACATACTAAAAATTGTCCAAAACTATATGAAATTAAGACAATTACAGGACTTTATATTGAATATAACTAAGGATACATCGCCAACTATTACCTATCGGAAAGTATTAACCTACCGGAAAAGCTTATTTTTCTTCTAAACAGAATGTATCGGGATTAAGAAGCCAAACTTCTGAGGTTAATTCTGCAACTAGTTTGCTCAACTTTTGACCAACTACAAATTTTCAAAACCCACTTAAAATCTGAAATTTTTTACTTTCAAGATTTTTGTGTGTTTTCGACCTCAATTTATTAAATTGACCATTCCCTTAATTTAATTAGTACAATCAAATCGGAGGATACCATTGGCAAGAGCGTTAAATTTCCTTATTTGCCTCAACGCATATCAACATTTTATAAGCGAACTGAGTAGGTAAGTGAAAAAACACGCCAAATCGAACATTTTGTCAGTTACAACATTTTGGTTGAACTTGATACTTTTAAAAGCAATTTTGGCCCAGATTCTTCTCTTCGAAAAAACTATCCACAATGCGAGAGTCTTTCGATCTCTCCCATTTATGTAATATTTAGATAAAATAGCGTTCGAATGCAGAAAACCCAAGGGTGGGTACCGTACGAAAAATGAGGTAATGCTTTCGTCGGTATAATATTTTTTTAAGCTAAATCGAATAGTGACACCTCCGGATAGTACCTACTTGTAACGGAGAACATTTTCACTTTTTGGTGATTTTTCACTTATTCAACTTGAGTTTAAGTTTTGATTATGCTTTGAGAAGAAAGGAACTGTATCGCTTTTCTAAGAGCAATGTATTACTGGTATCTTCCGTCTTAAATTCGCTTAATAAATTAACGGAGTTAAGCCATTCTAAAGTAGATAAGGCTAAAAAAATTTAAAAAATCTTAAAACTTCTTATTTAGTAAGATTTAAAATTACTTTAAAAGTGATTTTGGAAAAAATGGTTTAGGACATTTTTTGAGCATTGGAAACATTTCTAAATGACATAAAAAGACAAAAAAATGGTTAAATTTATATTTTTTAGAATAATATTTACTTAAAAAGATCATAAACCATTAACTAGGTCACTTGATGATTGAAGCCCAAACTTATGCTAAAAAGTAAACTTGAATTTTTAGAAAAATGCTCTACAAAATCGATAAAAATACAAAAAATTGTCAAAACTCAAAATTGTTGTTTGTCTGGATACATACTATTTAGAACAAGCTCTTTGGCGAGAAAAAGATCTTAGCTGATGGTTAACGTTTTCTTTATACACAATGTGTTCAAATTTCAACCCAATGTAACATAACTGTAATGTTGACACTCCCAACTAATAGTAGAAGGGTTAAGTGTTTAAAATTTGTCGTGATTCTTCACTTATTCAGATCGAGTATAAAGTTTTGATTATGCTTTGAGAAGAAAGGAAATTATCGCTTTTTACACTGGTATCCTCCGATTTGAATTCACTTAATAAACTAACGAAGTTACAGCCATTTTAGTTAAATAAAGTTTAAGCTAGGAAAAAATCGAGAAAATCTTGAAATTAAATAAATATTTTAAAGGGATTTTGGAAAAAATAATGTAGGTAGGACGTTTTTTGATCATTAGACGAAATTCGAAATGACATCAAACGACTAAAAATTGCTCAAAAAAGATCATCAACCAAAAACTAGGTTTCCCAAAAATTGAGGCTCAAACTTCTGCTGAAACCCATGGTTAGATTTTAGTAAAATTCACTAAAGAATCGATAAAAACACCCAAAAAAATTGTTAAAATTCAAAATTTCTGTTTGATTAGATGAATAGGTGTTATTTAGAACAATTTTTGTGTTTATTATTGTAAAATTATTGTATCAATTACTGATGGTTAACGATTTCTTTTCGCACAATGTGTTCAAATTTCAACCCAATAACATGGTTGTAATGCGATGATTTTGGTTTATTATTCAATAATAAACCATTGTAATCGCTCTTGAAAAAAAAATTCTAACCCCCCCCCCCCTGAAAATTTCATGGTTTACGTTTCAAAGGGTGTAGAATCCAAATCTGCAATAAAAAAATTTTCCGTCCGTCCGCCGTACGTCGTACGCACGATTTCTCCCAAACGGCTGGAGCAAAATATATGAAATTTTCGGGAAAAATCAATATTGTTCCGACAACGCTCCAATTCTTTAGCCAGCACTCTCACTTAATTTAAAGTGCACTTTAAGGGTTGTCAAAGTTTCGTAAAATCCCTAAAAACCTCAAAAAAAGTCAAGGCGGCCTAAATTTGGACTCTTTTTGAAGAACACTCCATGAGGAATCGAATGAGCCCTTCCCCAGGTTCGTAGCTCAAACCATTCCCCATATACGGCCCGATTTATGGTGCCAACATTTGCGTTATTTTGGTTTATTATTGTTTTTGTTTTGATCGCAGTAACCTAGTATGTAGTAATGTCGATACTGGAGTGATCTCCTAAGAGGGTTTGTAGCCGATACACGGGTTGAAGCATTCTGATATGCATGAAACGCTGCAAATTCTTTCACTGGGGTTTATTACGCACTTGGCTTGCGTTCATGATATGATTTTATACTAAGCTTTGGAGTGTGCGTGTTCCACAGGTGATAGAGCGATTATCGAATTTCAGGAGATATGCATAGAGCACGTAAATCGGTTCTCAACCAAAATACCTATTTTTTAAAATTGGCTCATGGCTGTTACTTTCAATGATTTCGTCATTTTCTGTCTAAGTATTCATTCAGATGCATGGAAATCTTATGTCAATTTTGTACGACTGCTGACAATCTCTAACACTTGTGTTAAATTGTGAACATTACGTACTTTTTGTTATACGTGACGTTCCAATTGAAACATGCGGTCTTCTCAGGTCACCTCCCTTCACGATTCACAATGAAAATCAAATTGAACTTTCAAAAAAATGGGAATAAACAATTTTCCGCGCGTCCACGAAATCAGATTTGAACAATTAGGCGCGCGCACGACACTGAACAGCTGAATGTTAGGTCCGAACGGAGCCCCCACCGAGCGAGCGAAAAAAAAGGGGATACAACGCCGGAGGGGATACAACGTTTTGGGAGGCAGTTCCAATATTAATCGAAGACTCTCGTGAATTTATAATCTGGAAGAACGAGAGTTGGCCCTGTCACGCTCATAATATACCGGAGACGTATCGTATCGGGAGAAGGGAGACCAAAATTTAGTAGGCACCTAGGTACCACAAATCTTAGCTAGAATAAATCTTATAAAACCGCGAAAGGAGGCAATTCGGTATGTGGGTAGATATATAAGACGAGCATGTAAACCAATATTTGATATATATTCCAAGAATGTGTACATACATGAGCCTTTGTAATAGAAAACAGTTTATGGTTGCTTTGGGGTCTCGAGAAAAAATGTTTGAATATTGCGTCATAATACAGTAGCTTATTTGGGGTTATTAATATTATTATTCAATCGTGAAATAACATTTTCCACCTTTTCTCTCCTCTAAGTAAATTTGTTGATAGATATACAATTTTCAAGGCTACGTTTAAAGAGAATCAGTATATCAAGAGGTAAAGCTCAACTGTTCTTGCGAAATAATGGCATTTAAATTTTAAAAGCAGTATTTCACATTTTTAAAAATTGAAATTTATTGAATAAACTATACTTTTTCACTAATTTTAAGTAGTGGTTTCAGTCTTTGCCTCCGAGGCCACCAGTACAAAGGGAGGACAGATGCTGCTTTAATGACATTATCTGGTTCACAGGTGGGTCTAAAATGGAATTAACAAGCAGCCTGGCAAAGTACGCCAGTAAAACAAAACAACAATTGTGGCGATCTGAAATTATATCCTTTGGAATTGAGGAATCTCCTGAATGCGAAACGAAGAGCAAGGAGAAAGTGGGAAAAATAATAGAACGTCTGAAAACAAAACTATACTCAACAGATATACTAACAAACTTAAATATCTAATTAGAACCATGGAAAATGAATCAGTTGAACATTTTCTGAGTAATCTGACTGCAGAGAAAGATACGGAGTATTCTCTCTTTAAGGTAACTAAAAACATTAAAAGACCCAAAGTTATCTCACCCCCAATTAAAAAGGATGATGGGACATGGGCCAGAAGTAATGTAGAGAAAGCACATCTCTTTGCAGAGCACAGAAAAAACGGACGAACTCGAAATACTCCCAGTTACACTGAAAGAACTTAAAGATGAAATTAAAAGCAACATTAATGCTAAAAAGACTCTCCGGTTACGACCTGATATCAGGTCGTATAGTGCAAGGGCTCTCCCAAAAGGCATTACTTAAATTGCTTCACATAATCAATGCTAAATGTCCAATACTCCGGGGGCCCAAAAAGTAAGGGAGTGTTTTAGGCCAGTACTTTTTGTACACACGGGACTTACAACAAGAAGGCACGACTGTTGCCACCTTTGCAGATGATACGGCTATCCTCTCCGTAGGAGATGATATAGAAGCTGCAACACGCAAACTACAGACGTCTACCACTGAGGTTTCTAAGTGGACCAAGATGTGGAGAATGAAGCTGAACGAATCAAAATCAGCCCACATCAACTTTAACCGAAAAGTCCCAATCTTGGATGTTGAGATCAATTCGAATAAAATACCGCATACTGAAGCAGTTAAATACTTGGGTTTGACACTTGACTCCAAATTAAACTGGAACAAACACCTGGGAAAAAGAAAGAAAAACTTAAAATCAAGTACAGAAGGATTTATTGGCTAATGGGAAGGAATTCTCATCTCTCTCTTCACAACAAACTGCTTATATATAAGCAGATCCTTCGCCCTATCTGGACCTATGGGATACAGATCTGGGGCTGTGCCAAGAAATCAAATATTAAGAAAATCCAAACCTTTCAGAATAAAATACTGAGAAGTATAGTTGGAGCCCCTTGGTACATGCGAAACGATGATATCCATCGAGATTTGAGGATGGAGACAGTCTATGAAATTATTTGCAAAATACCAAGGAAGCATGAACATCGCCTCCACAAACACGTGAACCCGGAGATGCTCTACGTTTTGGACAACGAAGGTGAAATCCGACGTCTCAAGCGAAACAAACCACTGGATTTAGTTGTGCTGCGTGAATAGAAGTGCAATCGAACTCAGTGCTAATTAATTGAGCTATTAATTATTAGTTATTAATTTCGCTGTAAACTACCCTCTTGGAGTGTATCTTTATTGATATGTAAAATTGCTAGATGAAATGTATTTGATTTTTCAGTCGCAATAATAAATCACGAAAAAAAAAAAAATGGAATTAAGAACTGGTTCAGGAGTACAGGGGGCTAAACCCAGGTGGAATGCCTCAATTCCACATGGGGAACACACCTCTGTATTCCAAACAGAAATTGTGGTAATCGAGGCAGCAGCTGCTGAGAGCCTTAGGAGGAGGACGCATTGCCTCAGACAGTCAAGCGTCGATAAAAGCATTAGTGGCTGCAACCAAACCCTCAACCACCCAGGCAAACATAACCGGGTTCGCCTGGATTGGATGCCGGGGCACAAAGAAATATCTGGTAACGAGAAGCCTGACGAGCTTGCAAGAAGGGGCTCCCAACCCCCACTTGTAGAATCTGTGCCGGCAGTCGGTATAGCAAAAACCGCCTACAGAAGGACCATCAACACTTGGGTCAACCAACAAACCACAAGTTTATGGTTCAATATTGTAGGACATGGCTACAGTAAACTCATGGTGGTGGAACCCAACACCAAAATTACTGAATGGCTACTTGGCAAAAACCGTGGGGAACTAAAAACAATAATCCGCCTCATAACCGGCTTTGCACCCCTAAGTTTTTACCTAAACCACACAAAGTTCAACCCTATGCAGGTTACGTGAGAAGTTTAACCAAACGGCATCCCTCATAATATTTGAGTGCCCAGCACCCACCTTCCCCAGATTTGAACTCTTTGGGGTACAAACTCCAATGAGGTCTACTCAAAGCAAACAACTAATCAAGGGCCTCAAACCCCTTACCAAGGGGCTGAATCTCTCAGGAAAGTAAAATAAGCCAACAGGCTTCCATGCTGGGGACCCGAAACCCCCGCGATGAGAGTTTTAGTCCACATCTACATCTACATCCACCTGTACAAAGCGGAAGCTTAGTTTTAACTTTCGGGAGATGGAAGTTTGTTTTGCTGGAACCAAAATGTCCAGTCGCATTTTGCGTTTTAGATCATTCTGAAAAACGTTCTATGGTCAAATTAATGTCTGTTGGTGACTGCAGATCCTCGTAAAAGGCTAATTCCTACAGCTTTCATCTGAGTTTGATGAAATTTTCGGGGAATGCTCGGGTTTGGGTTGATGAAACTGTCAAAATTTCGTTACAAAATACTGGCATAACACTCCTAAGCAGAGGCAAGGCAAGCGGTTCCTTTCTATTTCAAGAAAACACTCAAAAGCCCTTCTGTCATCGAGGCATAAACTTGTGGGTCTTCTCACTGGCCATTGCCCCCTAAGGTACCACCTTAACAAAATGGGTAAGGCCATTACCCATTCACCATGGGTCTTGGTGTTGTTTGAAAGAGGTTGTCGCCTAACAAATCTGTCCTAGTTCCCTTCACGAGGAAAAGACGGCTGAATGTTGGAACAAGTGTAGAACTGGTAGGCACCAACATATGTTCAAAATGAAGTTAAAAATTCCTGGGAGTATGGCTTGATAAAACATTGACATGGAAACCACACATAGAGTACATGGTGAACAGATGCGAACCGAACTTGAACATTCTGAAAATGATCACCAACATAGAATGGGGAGCCGATCCAGAAATAGCTTTAATGTTTTATCGAACGACAATCAGGTCTATTATGGGTCAATTTTTATTGTAATGCGAGCGACAGCAACCTGTCAAAGTTTTGTAAAATCCCTAAAAACCTCAAAAAAAGTCAAGGTGGCCTAAATTTGTACTCTTTTTTGAAGAACACTCCACGAGGAATCGAATGAGCCCTTCCCCAGGTCCGTAGGTCCAACCATTCCCGATCTATGGCTCGATTTATGGTGCCAACATTCGCGTTTTTGTGGTTTATTATTGTTTATGTTTTCATCACAGTAACCTAGTGATGTAGTGATGTAGTAATGTGGATACTGGAGTGAACTTCTAAAAGGGTTTGTAGCCGATACACGAGTTGAAGCATTCTGATATGCATGAAACGCTGCAAATTCTTTCACTGGGGTTTGGTTTATAATTGTTTTTGTTTTGATAGCAGTAACCTAGTGATGTAGTAATGTGGTTACTGGAGTGAACTCCAAAAAGGCTTTGTAGCCGATACACGGGTTGAAGCATTCTGATAACCATGAAAAAACGCTGCAAATTCTTTCACTGGGGTTTATTATTCAATTGGCTTGTGTTCATGATTAGAATTTCTACTAAGCTTTGGAGTGTGCGTGTTTCACAAGTGATAGAACGATTATTGAATTTCAGGAGGCACAGAAATATGATCAACTGATTTTATTTCAGGTTCGGATTCTACTCAGGGTTACATGAAAATTTGACCCCTCAACTAATGTTTTTTTATCGAGCGTCACCGGTTCAGCGAGCATGCAACGTTGCGCAACCCCAAAATTGTCAAATAGTGAATGATAGTGAAGTAAGTGCCACTGTAAAGTGTGGCACCTGAATTTGCACTGTTTTTCAACGCTGATTCACGAGATGCTATTTCTTTTTTGATTTGACTCAATTTTCGGGGAATAATGACCAAAATTTGTTTATTTTGTGTCCATTTTTTTATTTTAGGCGCCTAGCTACAGAGTCCCCCCTCGTATCCTAAAATCGTCAAAATGGGAGTAAACAAGAAATTTTTTTTTTTAGGATCTTCATATTTTTTCCAAGGATTTCAAATATCATATTTGGGCACTCCGCGAAATTGTGCAACCATGCGCAATTCACACTAACTTTCTTATTTTAAACGAGAACCCCTATTTTTTATTGCTGATTCGAATTTCATTAAAATTTGACCCCTCAACCAATTTTTTTTTTATACCGCGCAACCGGTTTAGCGACCACGCAACGTTGCGCAACCCGAAAATAGTCAAATAGTGGACGAGGATGAACTGTAATGTGTGGCACATGCATTTTCACTGTTTTTCAACGCTGATTCACGAGATGCTATCCGTTTTTTGATTTGACTCAATTTTTTGGGAATGATGACCAAAATTGGTTTATTTTGCGTCCGTTTTTCTTTAGGCGCATGTTTTCAGATCGTTACGGGATTAATTTTCAAGTCTGATAGAAAAATTTAAAATAGGAGATTGAAACCTCCTTCAGTGATCAAGTGAATAATCATCTCAATCTGAGAGTCAAAAGTCGGCATAAATGATGATTTTTCACGGGAAATAAACAAATTTCGGTCATTGTTCATTACATTATTTATTACATAACTATGGGCTTCAGACAAATCAAGGATTATTCATGGTAAAATTACTTCCCTGATCACTTTTTTTACCATATTTATGGCCAAATTTAACCATCTATGTCAACGGCAGGAACTGGCAGACTGAGGTATTTTTTATTAACACACTCAGTAAAGTATTTTAATTTAGGAAATAATCGTGGAGAAATCACTTCCTAAAAATGTTCACGGGCTCTCCGTCTATCATATCTCACAGCAAAGAATACTGAAGAAGGAAGATACTACGTGTAAGGTAAGAAAAATAGGTAGTACTCCCCAACATTCCTATAGTGATACGAGTGAGTAACGTGTTACTGAAATTACGGTTATTATAACTGGTTACTCTTGCATCGTGATAACTGGATAACTAGTTATTACAATAAAAAAGAACCGTTCAGCCCATCCCTACTGTGTACTACAGAAATAGTTGGACAGCTCGTACAATTTCCCATATACAGAAACATGTGTAACTTCGGCTCACCTGACACTAGCGCGACTGTTGTCCTCTGTGACTGCCTTCAGTACCGCTAATTCTACAGCCTCCATACGATCTGACAGACTTGGACGTTCACATCCAATTCCAGTTCTCTCCCTATTTAGGTTTATCAGTTCCGTTATTGACAAAGTAAAAATAAAATAGATACTCTTGACAGCTCCGTGTTAGATGGAGTTTGCTTCTTTTTTTTAACCTTTTCTTCTGGCAAAACAATCAACTGGAGTGATCCAAGTTATAGGATAAACTGCAAAGACGATATAAACTGAGACCATCGAGAAAGCAATCGACTCAAAGAGCTTGGCACAAGTGGCGAGCATTAGATAAACGCTAGTCACGTGAATCACCCGTTAAATGTTTGTTGACAATTTATTGTGATTCATCAAATCTGCAAGACGTGTTTACAGATGAAGTAGGTAGGTACACTAGCCAAACACCAGGTATTTGTTCACGTTTCCGATCCACCTATACATATTTATTGAACCTGATTCAATTAAATGCTAAATTAAATTTTCAAACAAAAGGTGATTAAGAGGAAAAAGACGGGAAAATGGCATCATTCGCAAATATTTTTATAGAAGATTTGAGTTCCGAGAATAAGAACGTTACCAATTTCGAAATAGAAGAACAACATTGCAAATTAAAAAAATCACACTATATAAAAACCAGCTTATCAGAGTATATCGACGTTTCAGGGGGTGGTAACGCTGGGCGGGTGGAATTCTCGCCCCCGTCTCCCAGGGCAAGCGACGTGGTCCTCTCCTCGGGGATTTGGGATATACGATTTTTTGACTTTTAATATTGTTATTATACTCCCTCATTTTGTTGTTTAGTACTCTACCTCCTGTACACACGGGACTTACCCCAACAAGAAGGCACAACTGTTGCCACCTTTGCAGATGATACGGCTATCCTCTCTGTTGGAGATGATATAGAAGCTGCAACACGCAAACTACAGACGTCTACTACTGAGGTTTGTAAATGGACCAAGATGTGGAGAATGAAGCTGAACGAATCAAAATCAGCCCACATCAACTTCACTAACCGAAAAGTCCCAATCTTGGATGTTGAGATCAATTCGAATAAAATACCGCATACTGAAGCAGTTAAATACTTGGGTTTGACACTTGACTCCAAATTAAACTGGAATAAACACATAGAAAAGAAGAAAGAAGAACTTAAAATCAAGTACAGAAGGATGTATTGGCTAATGGGAAGGAATTCCCATCTCTCTCTTCACAACAAACTGCTTATATATAAGCAGATCCTTCGCCCTATTTGGACCTATGGGATACAGATCTGGGGCTGTGCCAAGAAATCAAATATTAAGAAAATCCAAACCTTCAGAATAAAATACTGAGACGTATAGTTGGAGCCCCTTGGTACATGCGAAACGATGATATTCATCGAGATTTGAGGATGGAGACAGTCTATGAAATTATTGCAAAATACGCAAGGAAGCATGAACATCGCCTCCACAAACACGTGAACCCGGAGATGCTCTACGTTTTGGACAACGAAGGTGAAATCCGACGTCTCAAGCGAAACAAACCATTGGATTTAGTTGTGCTGCGTGAATAGAAGTGCAATCGAACTCAGTGCTAACTAATTGAGCTATATAATAAAGGGCTAGATTTTGCTGTAAACCTACCCTCTTGGAGTGTACCTTTATTGATATGTAAAATTGCTAGATGAAATGTATTTGATTATTCAGTCGCAATTAATAAATCACGAAAAAAAAAATTGTGTTATTCACCTATTTCTTTTTAACCTGCGTAGCAGGGCCATTAAACTAGTGTTAAATAAATATCGTCAGAAAACCCCCCTTAAATTTTTGTTATCATTTCGAAGTCTGCTCATAAGAGGGCATATGTAGGAATTTTTTCGCTTAATTACATCAAACTACTAGATCTGATTGATCTTGAGTGAATTTTACACAAATCCTTTTGAACGGAGTTGTGAACAGCTACAATTAAAACAAAAAATGAATTTTCATTCAAATACAGCGCTTTGTCTCTCCACCATTTCTACAGGGTGTCCAGCGCATGATCCGAAAAACTTCGCACACATGTTTTACAACTAGATTCCAACAAAAAGTTTTTAGAGGCTTCGTTTTCGAGTTATTTCAGTTCTAAGATTTTTTTCGTGTTTTCGACCTTACGTCACTAAAATGGCCGCAACTCCGGCGTTTTCAAAGTATTTGCAAATCTAAGGGTGCCGTCGGACAGAGCACTGAATTTTCCATCGTTCCAGTCTTTAACAGTAATTTTGGTTTATTATTCAATAATAAACCATTGTAATCGCTCTTGAAAAAAAAAAAAAACGCTGCAAATTCTTTCACTGGGGTTTATTATGCAATCGGCTTGCGTTCATGATTTGAATTTCTACTAAGCTTTGGAGTGTGCGTGTTTCACAGGATAGGGCGATTATTGAATTTCAGGAGATATGCATGGAGCACGTAAATCTGTTCTCGACCAAAATACCAATTTGGATTGATCAGTTGATCATATTTGTGTGCCTCCTGAAATTCGATAATCGCTTTATCCTGTGAAACACGCAGACTCCAAAGCTTCGTATACATTCAAAACCTGAACGCAAGCCAATTGATAAATTTCCTATTTGCCTTTTTGAACCCTCAATACCCCCCCCCCCCACACATAAAAACATCTATAATTTATCAAGTCCTTTGGCACTCGTATTGCCTTAAAACTTCCCCTAAATCCAAATTTAAAACACAAATATCATCAACTGGTCAATCCAAATAGGTGTTTTGGATGAGAACCGATTTACGTGGTCTATGCATATCTCCTGAAATTCAATAATCGCTCTATCACCTGTAAAACACGCACACTCCAAAGCTTAGTAGAAATTCAAATCATGAACGCAAGCCAATTGAATAATAAATCCCAGTGAAAGAATACTTATTTACCCCAGTAATAATATTGAATAATATTTACCTATATATTTTCAGAATGCTTCAACCCGTGTATCGGCTACTAACTACACTACAAGTATTCACATCGGCTAACTCCAGTATCCACATTCACTATAACTCGACGCTATCGGCAGGACATCACTAGGTTACAAACAAACATTAATAAACGAAAAAAAGCAAATGTTGGCACCATAAATCGGGCCAGACATCGGGAATGGTTTGACCTACGGACGTGGGGAAGGGCTCATTCAATTCCTAATGGTATGTTCTTCAAATAAAAATATTTAGGCCGATTCGACTAGTTTTGAGGTTTTGACAGGGATTTTACAAAACTTTTACAGCCCTTAAAGGGCACTTTAAATTGAGTGAGAGAGCTGGCTCAAGAATTGGGGCGTTGTCGGACCAAGATGGATTTTTCCTGAAAATTTCAGATTTTTTCCTCCAGCCGTTTCGGAGATATACGGCGGACGGACGGAAAATTTTTTATTGCAGATTCGGATTCTACATCCTTTGAAACGTAAACCATGAAATTTTCAGGGGGGTTAGAATTTTTTTTCCAGATCGATTACAATGGTTTATTATTGAATAATAAACCAAAATTATAACCCCCCCCCCCCCCCCCCTGAAAATGTCATGGTTTAAGTTTCAAAGGGTGTAGAATCTGAATCTACAATAAAAATTTTTGAGCAAAATATCTGAAATTTTCAGGAAAAACGCTGCAAATTCTTTCACTGGGGTTTATTATTCAATTGGCTTGCGTTCATAATTTGAATTTCTACTAAGCTTTGGAGTGTGCGCGTTTCACAGGATAGAGCGATTATTGAATTTCAGGAGGCACACAAATATGATCAACTGATCAATCGAAATAGGTATTTTGCTTGAGAACAGATTTACGTGCTCCATGCAAATCTCCTGAAATTCAATAATCGCTCTATCCTGTGAAACGCGCACACTCCAAAGCTTAGTAGAAATTCAGATTATGAACGCAAGCCAATTGAATAATAAACCCCAGTGAAAGAATTTGCAGCGTTTTTTCAGCAAAATTGATCTATTATTCATTTTGTTGAAGCTCTCTTGAAAATCATTGAAATCATCATTGAAAATAAACCGCAAAGGAATCACCTAAAAGGCAATATCATTGTTGAACGATATAATCTCAACATGAAATAGTGTTGGAATTATCTATGATAAGTAACACTTATTTCTACCCCAAAAACCTAATTTACTATTTCAATAATTGAAAATAGATAATGATTAAAACTTGAAAATAGAAATTTATGGTGAATTGGGTATTTTTATGAATAACAAATCGGATTGGAGATTATATGGATTTATTGAATCTGATATAGGTCCGATATGAAATCAAGAGAGAATTTGGGTTGTATTAAGGAAACCGCAAAAATGTATAGGAAAAGGAGACTTATCAGTTGTGAGACGGCTTGGGATCAACTGATCTCACAACGCACTTGTTGGGGGAGCGCCGCGGAGGCGGAAGCGATGAAGTAAGGTAACGGCACCGGTAGTGGCCACTGCTCCAGTAGTGGCCATTTTAAAGTTTATATTTGAGAAATAAGGATTCCCGGTCCCTTAGTGGCTTCAAACTTGCAGGAGGCAGCTCATGTCATCTTGTAGTCAGAGGTTGAACTAGGAGTGCGCAGAGCATCATTGGAAATTGTGGTAAACTTCTCAATATGACCGTCCCTAGTTTCCTCGTTTGTTGGGCTGTATCCTAGAGCTTCTACTGGATAGAATCAATTTCGTTCATCTGGTATTGAATTTAATGATATTAAACAAGTAAGGAGGGCAAAATGTCAAGTGGCCACTACTGAGACATGCACGTGGCCACTATTGGAAATTTCGTAATTTGATGTGGCCACTACTAGATCAAAATAAAGGTGGGAGAAAAAATTAATAAAAAATAGAAAAAATTGTTCTTTTGATAGTTTTAGGCAATGGATATGTTAGGGAAGAGTCGGGCTATATTCTAAATTAGTCCTGAAGAAAGTCAGTACTACTGTTGGCCCACAATTGTCAAAACTAAAGAAAAAAATTCTTAACTGTGGCCACTACCGGTACCGTTACCTTATCGGTCCGCGTTCGCGTAGCAGCTCCAGGAACTGCTACAAACAAAAGCAGGTTAACCTACAAAGTGTGAACAAATGTTAACGCGATTACGCGATTGCGAGGAAAATCAAACCACGCGGCGCGAGCGTTTGCCGCACGGTGCCGCGCCGTTACGTCTGACACATCCATAGAATCGCATTGTTTGACGGCGCCAATAGATCGCGATGGCCCAGCTCGCTCGCGTTCGTTTTCCACGTAAGCCAAGACACGGCGTGTGGTTTCCCCGACGCCGGCGCCTGCGGCCCGCGATTCCTTCATGTACCTAAACAGGCGCCGTCCTGTGGAAGAGTTTTCTCTCAAGAAGCGCGGTGAGGCAAGCGGGCAGCGCCGTCCTGTGGAAGAGTTTTCTCTCAAGAGGCGCGGTGAGGCAAGCGGGCGGCGGCGCCGCTGGCCCAGCGCCCGAGAACCTCGGTTCCAGCTTCAGTTTCGATCACGTCGTGCGACAATAAATGTTCAGTTATTCTCAATGCATTTCTACAATATGGGCATTAACTTTCATGCGTTCGCGCCAACATGACTCACGCTCGCGCAGCTGTCTATCGACCGCCCTTGCTTTTTCAATGGTTATCTTGCTGATTTCTCTACTTTCCATTGCAGTAAATACAAAAGAACTATAATGCAATTCAAAAAACATATTTTTCATAAAAAATTCTTTACTATTCAAAATAACATACCCGTTAATTATCGTTAATAGCTAAAAATAAATTCTTGCTTAAGAAAAAACGCAATTGGCTTCAAAAGGCCACATGGAAAATGATTACTTTTATTCAACTTTTTTCTTTGTAGAAAAACTAGATTATTTATTTTAATTGAATTAGATAATAAGGTATAGAATTGCTTACACTTAGGTATTTGAGGTATTTAAACTCATGTATTAATGTTACATGAACAGGAAACTCACACAAGCGATGTATCAAAAAGGCCACTTGGACGATAATTCTTTCAAATTTTTTGTTGTAAAAATGTCATTTTTTCAGTCTAACTAGATGGGAACTAGAAAAAACATTAGCTAGTAATTCCAAAATTACAATATACAGAAAAACGCTGCAAATTCTTTCACTGGGGTTTATTATTCAATTGGCTTGCGTTCATGATTTGAATTTCTACTAAGCTTTGGATTGTGCGCGTTTCAAAGATGATAGAACGATTTTTTAATTTCAGGAGACATGCATAGAGCACTAAATCGGTTCTCAACCAAAATACCTATTTGGATTGATCAGTTAATCATATTTGTGTGCCTCCTGAAATTCAATAATCGCTCTAGCACCTGTGAAACACGCACACTCCAAAGCTTAGTAGAAATTCAAATCATGAATCATTGAATAATAAACCCCAGTGAAAGAATTTGCAGCGTTTTTTTTTTTAAGAGCGATTACAATGGAAAAATATTCTATTTGAAAATTTTAAATTTCGTAAGACGGAGCATGCATATCAGAATGCTTCAACCCGTGTATCGGCTATGAACCCTTTTAGGAGTTCACTCCAGTATCTACATTCACTACATCACTAGGTTACTGCGATAAAAAAAAAAAACTTGTGTTTGTTTTGATCGCAGTAACCTAGAGATGTAGTGAATGTGGATGCAAATGTTGGCACCATAAATCGGGCCATACTTCGGGAATAGTTTGAGCTAAGGACCTGGGAAGGGGCTCATTCGATTCCTCATGGAAAGTTCTTCAAAAAAAGTCCAAATTTAGGCCGCCTTGACTTTTTTTTGAGGTTTTTAGGGATTTTACAAAACTTTGACAACCCTTAAAGGGCACTTTAAATTAAGTGAGAGAGCTGTATCAAGAATTGGGGCGTCGCCTGACCAACATGGATTTTTCCAGTTAGTTGCCAGCAAGTGTGAAGAGAGTCTATCATTCAGGCGAGTACATTTGTAGGTCTCATTACCACAATTCTATCAATTTTCAATATTGAAAAGTATGCGTGTTTTAATTTATGTGTTTGATTGACCTTAAAATGGCTTTTGATAACGAACCATGGTATTTGAGAGACCTGCAATTTCTTAAGAAAAGGCAGGGTCACTAACTCCATATTCTCATTACTACCAATCAACTCTTCCCATTACAACCATCAAATCATTAAATTGATGATTGAATTGATTAAATTTGGAATCTTGGATTTGAAATTGTGACTTCAGCATCATCTTGTACTTTATTTTGGTCTTTGTAATCCCTGAAAGCCATATGCAATTTTGGAAGAAATTTGGAGACGTTTCACTGTTGTACAATTTCAGGATTGGAAATTGCGCTTTGAGAATCACTCAATGACATAAACTTCAGGGTTCTCTTGACGCGAATTGATGCCAACAGGAAAACATTCGAAATTCATTTAAATATAAAGAGACAGCGCTGGGAGCTCAGAAAAGTTGTTGGTGATTGTCGTTCTCCCCCAGATCTATTCTAATAGGCGTCTCCACTAATCTACTCTTGCTCTAGAGGGACGACCTAAACATAATGAATATCAAAATCTCTAAAAAGTGCGTATCAACTCACTTGAATTGGTTGATGGAGATCCAAGCAGGAAATGGAAGTAGGAAGTCTTCAGAGATCCAACCTTCTCAGCAGAGCTCCAGATAGACATATTTCAAAGCTTCCCTGTTGCTTTGAACCACGCTACTGCAGCGTCAGGCCAGAGGTTAGTGCTCGGGGCTTCCTCGTCGCATCGAGTAGGACCAATCAGCTTGAACGGGCCCTCATCGCCCTGCGTCTTCTAGCGATGTGGGCGCTTCCAACGCCGATATCGTCGTAGTCATGTAGTGAGTATTATGTACAAGTTAAAAGTATAAAAATCTATGTACAAACGGAATGTTATGTCACGATCGTGTTCAGGTACATGGTCACAAGCTTTGTTCGCTTGGAAGTTAAATTCAAATATCAATTTGTCTCACTGAAATTGGTTTTTGCTGATGTTTTGATGAATTTACAAGTCGTATCCAGGGTGTTCGTGTTTGACAACCGTTTTGTCAGAAAGAATCGGCGCAATGAAACAGTAACGTTCAGCGCCTGAACTTTCTGTCCAGGAGGCACTGCGAGAAAGCGGTTGCCTTCACCTCCCAAAAATTTGTGTTCTAACCGCAAACATAGAATTATTGGGTTCCATGAAATGTTTACTTTTACAACCATAATAGAGTACAATTTTCAGCAAGCTTTGACAGTACAATAGGCATTAAGTATTAATTTTTCAACAGGTTTGCTAAAATCCAGTACGATGTCACCTACCCACTTTGTTATAATCTCTACCTGATTTGGTCAGAGTTGAAAGAACATCAAGTTTGCCAAATGTTGTGCTTAATGGGAGTTGAAAGAATATCTGGGTAATCTGCTGGATATTAAATACGAGGATAGGACTATGGAATTGAACAGACTAAACTTGAACTGGAAACTCATAACCCTTAAGACGAACTTCTCCATTTAAAAATCAAACTATATTCAACAGTAATTTTTAGTGTGATTTTGTACAAGAAACCTGCACCAAAAATTAAAATTTATCCATAAACGTTCATCTTAAAAACTCGATGGCTCAATATTGAGAAGGTCAGGATTCAGACCTACTATCGAAGATGAAAAGTGTATATTTTTTCACTTTGAGGCGCTACAATGTAAAAGGATAATACATTGGTATAACTTTTCAGATGTAGATGGTCCAAGAACCCATTGTAACATTCCTGAAAAATTTGGATGCTTTAAACAAATAAAATAAATTCTTTTAATAAATCGAATCAATCATGAAGGGACTATTATGGGCGAGGATTTTCAGGATGAGCGTGTAACCTTCCAGAGACAACGTGAACCTTCAAGACATAAGATATAAAGTGGTGACTCTGCCAGGAACCAACACCACAATAAGCTGCAAGGGAGTCATTTAGAATATTCTGGTAAAATGCTTGAATCTATTTCAGTCATACAAAATATTTGTAATCCATCATGAAAGAATTAATGTTTAAAATCATATACAAGTTAAAAGTACCTAATGGACTCCACAATCACTAAGAAAAATGTAACTCCTAAAAATAATTATAATGCAGATATTTCGAGAAAAGAAAGAAAACGCTGCAAATTCTTTCACTGGGGTTTATTATTCAATTGGCTTGCGTTCATGATTTGAATTTCTACTAAGCTTTGGAGTGTGCGTGTTTAACAGGTGATAGAGCGATTATTGAATTTCAGGAGATATGCATAGGGCACGTAAATCTGTTCTCAACCAAAATACCTATTTGGATTGATCAGTTGATCATATTTGTGGGCCTCCTGAAATTCAATAATCGCTCTATCACCTGTGAAACACGCACACTCCAAAGCTTAGTAGAAATTCAAATCATGAACGCAAGCTAATTGAATAAGAAACCCCAGTGAAAGAATTTGCAGTGGGGGGGAATTTGCTCTTGGAAAGTTCTTCAAAAAGAGTCCAAATTTAGGCCGCCTCGACTTTTTTTGAGGTTTTTAGGGATTTTACTAAACTTCGACAACCGTTAAAGGGCACTTCAAATTAAGTGAGAGTTGGCTAAAGAATTGGGGCGTTGTCGGACCAATATTGATTTTTCCTGAAAATTTCAGATATTTTGCTTCAGCCGTTAGGGAGAAATCGTGCGTACGGCGGACGGACGGAAAATTATTGCAGATTCGGATTCTACACCCTTTGAAACGTAAACCATGAAATTTTCAGGGGGGGTTAGAATTTTTTTTCAAGAGAGATTACAATGGTTCATTTTTGAATAATAAGCAAAAAACTCAGCATTAGATGATGCACAAATTACCTAAGAACGAAATCGCAACCAAGTTCAGAATAACATGATAAAGGAGGCATTGCACTTTTCGACAATAAAGAGACAAAATTCTAGCTGCTGAAAGGAAACCCCATCAAAGAAATGTTTTTCCTCTTGTTTTCCCAACTTCCTCTTTTTTCACAACATTCAGAAAGTACCTTTTTGAGCTGTTTCAATTGTTGTTTCACATTGATTCCGAAAAAATAATAAAAAGGGAATAGGGGCTGATGAGAACCCCCTCACTGCGATTATTCTTCTCATTAATCATTCTGTTAGGCACCGCAGAGACGCTTGTAAGATGGAACACTCTCTGGCAACGAAAGGTAACATGTTTTGTCCATTGTTCTGTTGTAGTCAAGTCAGAACTGTGCATTCGAGCACATTCCGCTGCAAACTAAAGAAGACTTTATTTGCCAAGAAGTCTCGCAAAACAAACACCACGAATCGGCCTCAGGAGGTATACCTACTGCATGTAGTTCCAACATGCGAAGCATTTTTCAGGTTTGTGCAAGTTTATGCTTGAATGGGAAAACCAGATATTTGTGTAGATCAATAATTGATACAATTATTACAATTATAATTGATTATGATTAATATACTTGATTATAATTACCTATTGATAAAGAAAGGAAAAAATCAAGATAGACTACAACTGAAATGAAATATAAAATATTTTCCTAATCAAACATACAGATTGGGTCTTGTAAAAGAGTCAGCACATCTAGAATTTCTGCACCCCTATCATTGGAATTCATTTTAAAATATAAATAACCTACAGAAGATTTTGCCTTTGCTGTGCCTCCATTCGAACCAAATTCTACCAGGAATTTAGTTTTCAAAATATTATTGCCATTATTAACGACCAAATAATAAATTATTATTATAATTGATTCGAAATAACTATCGCGGAGATGAAAAAATGGATCATTACATGGATCGTAAGGTGCCAACAAAATTAACAACAATCTGTCATATTCATTAAATATTGTTTATTCATAAATTTTTACATTAACTCGAAAACAAAAAGTACAAGCAATTTTTCAGGTAAAACTTTCAATTTTTCAAACCAATAAAATAGGTATAAGGAATTTGATCGTGTTTTACGAACGGAATAAATGGATACATTTTTCAACAAGACAAAAAATTGATAATTAAATTACGAACGTCTAATTAAGGGTAATAATTTTTGATTACTTATCACAGGATCAAAACAATAACACGTGTACCTTAACAATAATTATTCTAAATTTAATAATAGGTCCAACAGCAGGAGGGTGAAATTCATTTTATTCAAAATGGTACTTTGAAATTATTGAAGATCGAATTTAATACGATAAAAAGAGATGAAACAAACGACGTGAATCGAATTTCATATTTTGTTTTGTCGAATGATTCGATTAATTTTAAATGTATCAACGAGTGCAACATATATAAATTTTTGGTTTAATCGATTGCAGTTTTCGTGCAACAAATGACGCAGATGCAACATAGTTTGGGATTTCGATTCAATTCACGATCGAATTGAATACATCGCTTCGTAGTTTAATTTTAGCTCATCTACTCGTATAGCTATATTTCGGATAGTTCTATCGATCGGTCAAACAAATAACTAACATTTCGGGATGGCAATCATAGTTAGGTAACTCAGGGAATGTTATCGAAACATGGTTGCCACGGACGCCGAATTATTTGAACAGATGTTTGGCGTAGTACCATATCCTGAAGAAATATTCGCTGCGTCGGAGGAGAGCGGACTGGGAGTAGGTCCGGATGTCCGGGTCCATGCCGGCCTCCCGCATCCACGACTGTGTCGTCGTCGTGAAGGACAACGACGGCGTGTCTTTGTCGATACGGGAATCCTCGACGTCTGTGTCCTCACCTCCGGCTGGAAAAAAAGTTCGGGCGTTGGAATTGTGTTAAATGATGCAGAGCAGGACCTCCAACCTTGGCAAGCCAGTAGTTTGATGAGACATTAACAAGGGGAATTTTGTCCAACTTTTTTGTTTTTATCCAAGTCAACACTGTGTCAAAAGTCGAACACAGATACGAAGTTATTGAGAAGAGAAATATCCTGACCTACCAGGTACACACGAATAAATTGACTGGAGAAATGGTTTTCTCCGTATCTCAATCCCAAAATCATATCACTTGAATTAACATTGCACTTGAATCATCAATAAAAACGTCTCTTTTCATGGAC
Source organism: Creontiades dilutus (assembly GCA_031894815.1). Lineage (NCBI taxonomy): Eukaryota > Metazoa > Arthropoda > Insecta > Hemiptera > Miridae > Creontiades > Creontiades dilutus. The sequence continues at coordinate 446,307 of JAVIWC010000461.1, read as the reverse complement.
TTAACCATTCCAAGGTGAGAAAGAGCCTAAGCTTTGCATAACTAAAAGGGAAACATCAAGTAAATAACGATGTAGGAGTGATTTAAAAAAATACAAAACTTGTCTTACCTGTTGGACGTTGAACCTTGAAGGGCTCGTCAGGTTCGAGAGGGTCACTCATACCCACCTCGTTTCGAGCGTAAATTCGTATGAGATATTCGTGGTTCTCCTGCGCAAAAGTCAAACAGCAACAGTTTAGAATTTGAGAAAAAGGCGAAAAAAATTCAACCAGTGATAAAATAGTGTTGTCAGTGGACATGGTATAGGTAAAGACAAGCGTAGGCCAACGTGGGGATAAATAGGCCCTACTGGAGAGGATGATCAATTTGGGGTGCTGCAGACATTTATCATCAACAAAATTTGTTGTCCTTCACAATGTGACTACTGCCAGGGACAACCGATTCCACAAAATACCAGCTAAACCTGGGAAAAACAAAACTTCATTTTTAAGCTAACTCCAGGACCCGGAATATCATGGGTAGATTGAATCAATCATTATTTGACGAAATCAGTGAAAGATTGAAAAAAGGATGTTCTATAGTCAATTGCTTCGAGATTTGAGACCAGGAACCAGTTGGATTTCCAAATGGGGATCGTAATTCTGCACCTACACGAAGAAAAACTAACTCACTAGAAAAGCTAACTAGCCAAGTTACAGGAGGAAAGCTTCCATCATCGCAAATATATGTGTCATGTAATTAGACAGGGAACTGGTGACAATTTTTTTTTTTTTTTTTTTTTTTTTAATAACCTCCTCTCAAAGGCGGAGGGGGCACGCCATTAAATAAAAACGAAAAAACTAAATAAAATAAAAGTGGGGAGGACGCCCAGGTTTACCCGACGCCAGCCCTTGGGATATGGGAAGTTGAGGATGATGGAGGAGGAAGGGAGGAATGAAAGGAAGTGCCCCTATAAAATGACCACCAATTTAAGTACGAGCCCCGGATGACGCGGGTGGTGATACCACAAAGTACTCCTGACGAGATGCCCAGCTCAAGTAACTCCGTGGCACTTTTCCCACACCACACTCCGTGCCATGGCACGGTCCCAGCCATAACCTTGTTGTTAGGCGCCACTCCTTTTAGCTCAGATACCGCTTGCTGCAGGTCGTTCATCATATCAGTAACCCATTTGCAGAAACCGTTGGAAACTTTATCTGGATTGAGATACAAAAGTCCAAGATAACCATGCTTGAGAAAGGTGAAATTCACATTCTCGCACACAGACTTTGTTTAAAGCATTACAAAATCCAACTTCGAAGCAAGCAATATGTATGACTGGAGAGAGTGTCTGATCGAATTTCTTTAGGCTAATCTCTAAACTTCCTGAGCTCCAAAGGCACAAGGAGTCTATATACCTATCTCCTCTGGACCACAGATTTCTTCGGAGTTATCTTTTATTGTAGATGTGGAATGAAATGGGCAAAATGCAAATGGAAGCATACTTGCAACTGAATGTTCTCTTAATGAGAGCAGACCTACATACTCCATGGCAGAGTCGATCACACCATGTAGCAGACCTACATCTCCCTTCCAAAAGTGAATTGATTAGTAGTTGACCAAAGCACTTACTTGAAGATCCTTAATGGTTAGCTTCTGGACGTCGGCTCCCACACGCCCGACTTCCATCCACATGGTCTTCTTAATGTCGCGGACGGCGATCTTGTAACCCTCAATAGGAGCGCCACCGTCGCTTTCGGGAACTCCCCAAGACACCATCACGGAATTGGCGCCAGTCGATCTCATCTCTAGAGGGGCAGTAGGCGGCGACGGAACAGCTAAAACAATAAAATAGCAGTTATAACATTAGCATAATAAAACACACTGTGTTGCCAAACATCAGTAAAAAACTTAAGCACTGCATGAAAACAAAGATTGTTAAAAAATTAAAGAAATACAGATTTGTTTCTATATTTATGTGTTTTCTAATCAAATGTTTAATGAACTGTATGAAGTGGCAAGGTCTTCATCACCATTCTGTCAACAGCTAATACATAGAGAAGTGTAGAAAGTAAATTCTTAATTTACTGTGAACTATGCAGCAATCATGAAATCCCCTTCTTCGAGTTCATTCTTAAAAAATCCAAATTTTAAAGGGAACGATAATTAGGATCATGTGCTTGAACTAAATAAGAGAAAACGGTGGATTGTAAGCATGGTGGAGAGCAAATGGAAAATTAACAAGATGCATTTCAACCTAGATTAAAATTCACATTCACTAAGTGGGATAAATAAAATCAGAATTGATTTAAAACAAAAGAAAAAATACATTTTTAGTAGTTAGTCTTTCCTTGCTAAATTTAGGGATAAAATTCACATCAGTAAATCTTTTGGTGAGCTTAAAGGAATAAATAGTACTATCCCAGTACTTTTGTACTTTTCTAGTTAGGCACTAGATGTTTTGGGACACTCGAATATGAATAAAAACTATAGTTGTGGCCACATTTTGAGGTTTTACAAGGAAAAAACACTAATATCTTCCACTGAACTACTTTACTCGTCGAATAAATTGTTTTACATCTCCCACCTGCCGTTTTAATCACGCATATCCATGCACTTTAATATTTCGATATTATTGGGGTCCTAAATCATGAAAAACGCTGCAAATTCTTTCAATGGGGTCAATTTCATTCATTTGGCTTGCATTCATAATTTGAATTTCTACTTGGAGTGTGCGTGTTTCACAGGTGATTGAATTTCAAGAGCCACACAAATATGATCAACTGATCAATCCAAATAGGTATTTTGGTTGAGAACCGATTTACGTGCTCTATGCATATCTCCTGAAATTCAATAATCGCTCTATCATCTGTGAAACACGCACACTCCAAAGCTTAGTAGAAATTCAAATTATGAATACAAGCCAAATGAATGAAATTGAATAATAAACCCCAGTGAAAGAATTTGCAGCGTTTCATGCGTATCAGAATGCTTCAACCCGTGTGTCGGCTACGCTTCAAACCTTTTTAGGAGTTCACTCCAGTATCCACATTCACTACATCACTGGTTACTGCGATAAAAAAAAACGCTGTTGTTTTTGTTTTGATCGCAGTAACCTAGAGATGTAGTGAATGTGGATGCAAATGTTTGCAGCATAAGATCATGCCATACATCGGGAATGGTTTTAGCTACGGACGTGGGGAAGGGCTCATTCGATTCCTCATGGAAAGTTCTTCAAAAAAAGTCCACATTTAGGCCGCCTTGGTTTTGTTGGAGGTTTTTAGGGATTTTACAAAACTTTGACAACCCTTAAAGGGCACTTTAAATTATGTGAGAGAGCTGGCTAAAGAATTGGGGCGTTGTCGGACCAATATTGATTTTTCCTGAAAATTTCAGATTTTTTGCTCCAGCCGTTTGGAAGAAACCGTGCGTATGGCGGACGGACGGAAATTTTTTTATTGCAGATTTGGATTCTACACCCTTTGAAACGTAAACCATGAAGTTTTCAGAGTGGGATAGAATTTTTTTTTTTTTTTCAAGAGCGATTACAATGGTTTATTATTGAATAATAAACCAAAATGGGAGCCACTGGTTGAGTAATTATTTCTATCAAGCATTAGAAAATGAAGATACATTTCGAAAACCGTGAAACCCACTTCACTGATGATCACAAGAGTAATTTATAACACTTTAAGCAGTGAGGAACGTTTATTTATCAAAACCGGCGAATGGAAAATCGATGATTTCGTCGACAAAAGAAGTCTATAACGGATTCATCTCGGATTCATTCATCATTCACACAGGGCCGTAATTCCTATTAGCAGTCCGTGGCCTAAGGCGGCAGATATCCAGGGGCGGCAAATTTGGCTACATATATTATATTTATATTACTAATTTAAAACACCACCGGCAAAAATCGAAAACAATAAATATCAATACTTTTGGCAAACCTTAGAGTAGAGTTACCACACAACTGATATACTTTACAGAATGAACGTAATAACGCAATATATAGTGTCATGTGTCATTGATCCTGTATCATCGCTAGGCCAGAGCGTTCACAAAAACATGTATGATGTATGTAATTAAACCATGCCCATTTCAGTGTACGTTTAATTAATCCCTTTCATTTGATAGAAGTTGAGTTTTTAATATATGCTACGTAATTATTAATCTTTAAATTAGCATTTCAAATGTTGTCTGTGATAAAATAAATGAATTGTTTGGATCTTTTCCGTTATAAGTATACAACTGTTAAAAACAGTGCCGATGTACGGCGCTCCGCGAAGTTAGGCTAGGCTTAGTGCAGGCTGTAGGCCTATATACTATAACCTAACCTAACTCCGCAGAGTGCTGTGTGGACAGTGGGCCCGTTGGATGACTAGAACCACCCGACATCAAGCGGTCGGGTTCCCCCCACCTTCAGTCCCGATTGTCGGCCGACGGTTGGATAGTGTGTGGGCCGCTTAACCTAACCTAACTCCGCAGAGTGCTGTACGGTGGCACTGTTGGGCGGTTTAAATGATGGTACACGTATATACGTAAAACGGAAAATATCCAGTTTCTTATGAATTTTGATAAACATAAAGTATGAAGGTTATTTAGTATTAAGTAAAATGCAACTATAAAGAAAATGAGTCAATCACGGCGTGTAAATGTTAAACAAACTTGTCATTTTACTTGTTCATGTATGCAAAACATTGTTGGGGAGGTGCCAATTTACCTGAATATAAAGTAGGGGACATATAATTATTACCATACCATCTTGGGGGGGGGGGGGGCCAGATCTCACCTGGCCTAGGGGCGGCATAAAGCTAAATGCGGCCCTGCATTCACAGGGACATGAAATGTATTTTTATTCGAAGCAGTCAGTATCTTTTCTGTTTACAGACATTTAGGTACATAATCAAATATTTAATGGGAAAGTTTGCAGAGTCAACAAACGATACTCACTAGCATGAGTTTTAAGGCTGACCAAACTCGTCGTGGTCGGCAAACTCAGGCCTACAGCGTTCTCAGCAAACACTCGGAAATACAACTCGGACTTCTCTTTCAGATTTTCGATCGTGAAGCGGAGAACGGTTGCGTCCAGCGTGACGACTTTGGTCCACGTGTTGGTTCCATTAACTTGTTTTTCGATCACGTAATCTGAAAAAAAATCATAGTAATTACTAACTCATTAATGGCGAGTCAAACATGAAATATCACATCCTACATACCTGTTGAAGAACTCATTAAAGAAAATTAGAGATTAAAAAGAAGTTCTCTAATTGATAGACGTAATTGGGAGGTCTGATGCGATCCATGTGTCACGTCGTCGTTAATGACATGGGACGAAGATTAAGTAAATCAACAGCTTTCAAATGAGTGGTGAACGAGTTTTGTACGATCACAAATGTCGAAGATAAATGATCCGTAGCAACGAATCGGTTGTAAGCAAAAACCATCAGAAAATGCATGAGGTGTTAGTTGAAAGCCAGACCGTGAGAGGTTGGATCTAAGTGGAATGGGTTAAGAGGCAATAACAACAAGTACCTACATAATAATAAATTTAACTACGAATGAACGTGAAACGGAAAAAAATCCTTATCAACGTGTAGACAAATGATAAACTGTTAACTGAAAGCCAAATTTCACCTTTCCACAGTTGATAGGAAAGAAGTTAGCTTCAGGAGCCACTCAGTTGATCAAAACCTCTGCACCTTATTGTTCACGTCCTAAGGAGGCTACCAGCCAAATCATAATAATCATATAGCCAAATTTCAGCTATAATCATATAGGTACCTACCTACCTCACTTCTACGAATCATAATAATCATTGAGCATATTTCGTTACGTAACGTAACGTGACATAACGACAATTTGGTTGTGTGCCATAGGAAAGACATGAAATGTCAATATTTTCGTGACGCTGTCCGCGTTACATCTTCGAGTTTATGTAGCAAAGTAAAGACATAAAATGTCAAAATGAATTCAGTTAATGATAGACGTAACTGAAAATTGTAAAACAAAACTATTGTCATGACAAATGGAAAGAATCAGGAGTAAACGAGGTGCTGAGTTGAGAAATTCGTCAAGTCCATTTATTAACTTTTTTAACAGCAAAACACGTTTAGAATCGACGTTTTGGCTAAACTAGATATTTGATGGTAGCAGATCACAGATAAAGCTCCAACGCGACTTAAGAACTCATAGTTTAACCTAAAACACACTCTCTAGAGGCAAACTTACATTCAAATATTTGGATTTAGCCAGTTTTACGTTGAACAGGAAACAGTTATCTGTCGTCTCCCTCCTCCAACTGCCCATCAATTCCTTTTACTTTAACGTAAAAGCCTATATTTTTCAAAATAAACTGAACTGAAGAAATATGCAACGGAAATCCCTAGTGTTAGGGAACAGGTTTGAAAAAAAGGTAGTGAATGGGTAGTAACAGTTTTTAATACTGGAGTTGGGAGAGGCTGAATTACACAGAACCACCGAAAAGGAGTCGTTGACAAGTAGTACTAATATAAATAGCACCGAATTCTCGAGGTGGATTTTCAACTGGGGGAAAAGTTTCCGAAACGCAATCTAACTGGGATAATTTTTGGCATCTAACGGGGGGAAGGTTTTGGGGGACCCGTGATTGAACTGGGGGAATGATGAAATCTGGAAAATTGCTAATATTGAAGAGGTTAATTACTTTATTAAACACATAAAAATGGTTCTGTCATCACAACCTCTGAGTCAAATCACGAACATCGTCAGCATCGGTCAAATCACGAACGACCTAGATACTTATTCTTCGATTTTGGGGCTCCAGACGTCCACTTTGTACCGGGTAGCTACATCCCACAAGTATTTTTTTACGTCACCATGCTCCTGACGTTCCAGCAGTCCGCCAAAACATTATAATTTTCACGAACCGCTCTTCTCGGCAAGTTGATGGTTCTTGGTGGGGAAATCAGAAGAATCAGCCAATTATATTAGCCAAGAATCAGACTAGATGTGGCCGACCGAAGCAAGCGATAACGTTCCCAGTTCAATCGCAAGACCTTTGCCCAGTTCGATTGCCTTCCGTAACAGCACCGGCTCCCCGATTCCCCCAGATCGATTACCACCATTCTCGAGTGGTTGCAGTAGAATGAATGTCCCAGATGAATGCACAGCAGCAGTGCATACTATATGCATACTCCATGGAGTATTCAAACCTTCAATGGCATTACCGCTCCAACAATTGCATAAATCTGCTTCTATAACTGTTATATTTGAATGAATTCATTTTCGTATTGCAAATGAATACTATTCTTCAACAGCGATTTCGAATAAACTATTTCCACGTCAATACTGGTCCGAAATCCACACCTATCTGCCATCTGTGATGGATATGGTTAGTTGGTCCCTCCGGATTCTTCCGGGGCATCCTCTGAGCGAGTCAGGCAGTAGCGCATTCAGCTCAATGGAAGGGGCAACTGTACCATTCCATCAAATCACACATCTAATCCCCGCAACTAACTCACGCTTGATCGCCAATTCCAGCTCTTCAATCAGATACAAAGGCACTAACAATCTACGCGCTTCGGCCCTTGGTTAGAATAAAGATTAGAGGACATAACGACCATTGTAACTGAAATGATGGATCAAACTAGTTTTGAAACTGAACTTGAAGTTAACTATTAGTAAGTTTTTATCGATTTTATCGATCTTTTGGAAATCCTGTCAGATGGACTCACGATTGGATAGCTTATTGGGACCAATTGAATAGATTGGAGCTTCAGTCAGTGAACTATTTAATGATCTTGGATCTTGAACTGTGGATTTTGAGATCTGGAAAAGGTAGAACATGAGTGCCAGAAGAAATAAAAGATGAAATCCTTGTTTTGCAATACTTTTGTGGTATTGCAAGCGTAAAAGACTTTGCCACCTTTAGTGCAAAATTTAATTGATAATCATCCTTGATTCAAAATATATAATTAACTTTTGCTACAAAGTTCATCTTTTGGGCTACAGTTCCATGGGGATCTTACCAATGTCGAGACTAAATCATACCAACATTCGATTTCTCATTGTGAAAACTCTTCAAGAACAGTTCATAATAGTTCAATGTTGAAGAAAACAAATTATTCAAACAGTTGTGCGCCTTGATTACACTTTACGCACTGTACGTCCAAGATCCGATATGGTGAAATGGTTAAGCTATTATATATGGTTGAGGGTTTAACAACAAAGATTGGGGGGTATACACCTACGCCAACATGTTTAACAATAATAATAATAATTCACATTTAAACGCATTCAAGACAAAAACACTATTATCACTAAAATGATCTCTATGTAGTGCTGAATCGCTTGAAACTAATATATTGATGGTTTGCCACCATCCAAGTACTCTATTAGCTGTCAAAGTTGGGTCATTTCACTTGAGCGCTTCTCCAGAAGCACATTTTTAAACGCCGTTCTGTCGGGGAAAACATTAATATGAGTTCTTCAATTGCTATTGTTTTAAGGATAGTATGTAGTATCCATGATAGCTCCTTGAGTAATGTGGATGTACATTTCTTCATTGTGAAAGCGAAACTCTCTAGAGGGGATTGGGCAAGGAGCACATGGAAAACTCAGCGCCACGTCCAGGCAGTTTTCTCTCAGTAACTACTGAATCAACCGAGTTGATTTTTGTTTTGTTAGAAAATAGCTACATTATACCCTGAGTTTTTTCATTCCCCTAACAGGTGAGTTAATAGTATAAATGGCTGGAAGACTCAGGCACAAAATGAGGGTTTGAGCAAACGAGGATAAAAAGATGTAACTTATTATAGTTTACTTGAAAAAAGCATTAGGATTAATTAAGAAATATAAACTAAGGATTCCAGGTCGTTGCTGAGAAAAAGGTTCAAGGAGAATGTTAATTTTATCGTATTACTAAGGAAGGCCCTTAAATAGTAAAAAGTAATAAAGATTGGTGACTTACCAGTGAGTTCGGAGCCGCCATTCGAAAGAGGCGTCTCCCACTGTATCGTCACACTCTTGCTGGCGATGTTGATAACTTGAACGTTATTTGGCGGGGATGGAGGAGCTGAAAAATATCAACAAATTGCGAATTTCAATTGGAAACCTCAGGAAAATAAGATCACTTATGCAGGGTGTAATGTGGGTGTAGAATTCCAGCAGCAATTCGCTGTGTTCGAACGCAGTATGTTGAGAAAACTCTTCTCTTTTCGTTATTGGTTGTATTACCTTTATTTTAGTTGCCTAATTGTTGAACCGATTGCTTTCAAGTCTCGTTACAAACTAAAACGAACTAAATCACTCGTAAACGGTAAAATTTTAACGTCAAGGGGTTTTAAGGTAGGTTTTAAAAATAAAAATAATTTAAAATCATCATTAGGTTCTGTGAAAGATAAGATTAAAACTCAAGATAGGAGTGGGGTCTATAAATTGAAATGTTCATGTGGGTTTGAGTATTGCGGTCAGACGGGTAGGAAATTTAAGGAAAGAATCAAGGAACATGAGAAAGATTATAAAGATAGCAAAGGTGATTCTGCGTTTGCCAGTCACCTTAGGGAATCTAGCCATATTTTCAATTTTGACTTGGCAGATAGACAGTTTGTAGAATTTCTTCATTTTTGTCCTAAAGGAAGCATGTTGGATGTTCTTGAAAAATTTGAGATACTTAGAGGCGATAAAGCAGGTAAATGTTTAAATGACGTCATCCCTCAGAGCGTTTCACCATTGGTGGGTTCATTTCTCCAATAACTTGGTCCCCCACTTCAAAATGTTACCCTTACATCTGTTTGAGTCCCTTTCACTTTGTTCATTGGTTGTATCTCCCGCCCCCTTTCACTTTTCTTGTCCAATAGGATTCAAGCTCCCTTCACTTCTGAGACTATATAAGATGAGCTCTCTCAACTGCTCATTTAGTTATATTTTGTTACTGATGATGACCTAACAGTCGAAATCGATTTAACTTTGTAACTCAGTATTGGGTGGAAATAGACAATTTTTTCTTTAAATTCTGTTTTAATTTTTCTCGTTACAACAAAGTTATCCACATCTACTTATCTAATAATAAAAAAAATGTTTCCCTGAGCCATGAGATATTGAAGTAGGCAAACCGGCAGGTGCGCAATTCATAACCATTTGATCTACGATCAATTTGGAATAATATGAGTTAACAAATTGTAACTGCAACCATCAAGAACTAACACCCTGTCATTAGGGTAGGACTGTCTGTCAATAGTGAAGAGGTTAAATCCCTGTCCAGATCCGTGAAAAAAACCACAAAATTTCCGTTTTTGATTAAATTTCTTCATTCATGAGCAAATTGTGTAAAATCCGTGACATTAAAATAATAGTATACATCTCAAAAAGTTCGAGTCTTTTCGGAAATACTGTTTTAGAAAAACATGATGCTCAAAGATCCTTTTAGGGTTTCAAACAATTTTTTGCAGTTTTTGTCCTTTCAAGCTCAAAATGTGCAGATATGAATGTTGGCGACGAAGTCACCTTTCGCCCGAACACCACGAAATAGCCATTACTGCCCAAAAAGGACTTTTTTGAATTTACAATTGTCGATAAACCGATGACAATTGTTGAATTAATTACTTATTCATCCATTATTTCTTAAAAATACAGATGTAATATACTACGAACCGTCTACGAGAATCACCCGTGAATTAGAACTTGAGGAAATTTTAACACAAAATTGTGCTGAAAAATGCACCTAATTGAATTCCATCAACAGCCTTTGTACGATTCGGTAATGACTATACTTCAATGCTACTAGTTGTTTTGGTTTTAGAGACTATTATTTTTATATAATATTCCTAATAAAGCAAAAATAGTGTTTTTTTTCTTTCTTTCACCCTAACATGGCGAGGGGCATTTTTTTATCGTGAATTAACAGATGTTCAATGACACCAAGAATGTCTTGGTTTCTTCAGCCTTAAGAACTCGGGTGGTTCGAAACCATCACAAACAAGTCGGTTAAGGTGATCGAGATTGTTTTTCATGAAGCAGGTCATAAATTTGTTGTGTTAATTAATATGTTGCGCTGCTCAGGTATTTTCAAGTTGAAATCGTGGTAAATGGTTTTATATCGATCTAGAGGAGATGTTTGCATGATGTATTTTTGAAGTGATTATAGACCATGTTCCCAAGACTCCAATTGTGTGTGATATGACCGGGCGAATCAAAGGTTTTAGAAGGAATAATTTGTTCTGGACGATGCATGAGGATTGTCTACGAGAGTTTTTAATTGGTGGGTTCAGGTTTTAAATTTGCCAATCAGATAATGACACTGACGAGGCATGATAATCACTGATACAGAATGACAATGATAGAAAATTAGTATCCATAACATGGTTTGTAATGCAAGTTAAAAAACGTCTGCCAAGTGGGTGTGGCACATAGCTTCCTCGTACACATTACATGACTGTATAGATCGTTGAAAATTATTATTGACTAAAGAACTTCGTTCAATTAGGCGAAGTAAATATTGAATTAGGGTAAATTTATTGTTATGCAGGAGTAATTGTAACAAGGATTTCCCGTTTGCGGATGCGCAGAGGCTACTATTGATCCGGGGGTCATGAAACTCATAAGGGGACCATCTACACATCAAACCGAACAATCCCTGAAAATTTCATCGAAATTGGTCAAGAACTCCCGGAGCGCGTAACAAGGATTTCACGTTTGCGGATGAGCAGAGGCTACTATTGATCCGGGGGTCATGAAACCTATAGGGGACCAACCCGCACAATCCCTGAAAATTTCATAAAAATCGGACAATAACTTCGTGTAGTTTTGCCCGTAACAAGGATTTGCTGACAGACAGACACGGAACCAAAATTGTTCAGAAAGGTCTAAAACGCAAAATGCGAGTGGAGTTTTTGATTTTGGAGACAAAAAATTTTCACATTCCGAAAGTGAAAACAATGCTTCCGCTACCTTGGTAGACTCGGAAGCAATATTTCTGTTCACACAAAGTGCTCAATTTAAAAAAGAAAACGACATGATGCATAAAACATGGAAATTTTGCCTTTACGGTATTGGAGGTTGATTAAAATCCTTCACCAACAAATCTATTCACCATGAGAGCCTATGCCTAAAATGTAGGTACCTCTCACACTCCTAAAATATTATCAGGTTCACATTTTTTCATATACTTGAAAAATTGTATTGACAGTAAACCATCAAACACCAGAAAATCTGTAAAATTGAAACGGATTGTGCTACTTATTTCTGCTGGTACAACACTCTGAAAGCCAACTGTTTATCCACGTCAGCCGGGGAAATGTATATTAATCATTCATAAGGATTGGGGACACCACTTTCCACTGTCCTTGCGCTAAGTCAAATTAACGAGATGTCGTGAATAACGTCCGATGTGAAGGGGTCACACACGCTCAGTCAGCTGCTTGACGTTGCGAGGCCGATCCTGGTCAGATAGGGAAAACCGTGGTTTGGTATCAAAGGGCGGTCGATCCGAGATGACTTCACCAGAACCAAAACATTCATCGCTCCCAGCTGGTAGGTCGATCTAATCAGGCATTATTGTTAGCGTCGCAGTAAGTAGATTTATTTGTTGACGTATTTTGGTGCCGTTTCTTTCTTAGAAAGGCTCCTCTACTGATGATCCTACAGAAACCTCCTTGATACCTTTGATCCAAATGGTATCAGGAATATTAGGGACGCTTGTAGTCTCCCACCACGCCACCAACAAGCCAAGCCGCCTCCACGCTGTCGCAATATCTGTGTCTCCTCTCGAGTTCTCATAGCACACTTCGTCTTCTCTAAAAGAATCCAAATTTCTGTTCCCACGGGTCCTCATCATTAGGGATGGGAAATTGAGACAAAACATCGATATTGATGTCCTTATCAGTTAACAGCATCCTTATCACACGGTTTTTATGAGGAATATTGATGCAAAATCAACAGTCCTATTTTGTGACAAATGATATCTCATTTTAAAGGTATTTCAACGCTGAAGAAGATGGTAAACAGTTCCAGTCATGTAGCATGACGAAATGAGCAAATTTTCAAAATAGTTTTGCAAGAGGAAAAATTACGCAAAAAACAATTTTATTTTCTGACTTGTGATACTTACCTCATTTTAATTCGAACATTTTTGAAAGCTGAAGAGTCTCATAATTTTTTTCCAATTTTGCAAATCTACCTTGTTTTATAATCTTCAAACTGCTCCAGTTAGAACGGATTGAGATATCTCCAATCCGACTTCACCATCGTGTGATAGTTAACAAAACCTATATAAAAGAGAGTCACCTACTTGGGAGTTTTCGGGTAATTTTCCCCCATTTGAAATGCCCCAAATCTCCCCTTCGAGTGAGGCGATTATGCCCATCTTCAAACTTAGCCTTTTGAAAGCTTAGATAGATTTTTTGTGCAAATTTGAGCTTTCTCTCTCAATTTTATCGAGAGTTATCGTCTGGAATGAGTTTTGGTGCCTTTTGACAGTGGATTTAGAATGCTTTGAGACGGATTTTGGTGCAAACATTTAAAAAAAATATTTTTGACCGAGAACAATAGTTTTTTTTTCGAAAATTTGCTAATACTACAGCAGTTGGAAGAATTTTTAATATTTCTTTTTTTTTCACATTAGGTAGCACACCAGATGGAATTTTCTCAGTGAGTGAAGAGTAAACCAAACCGATGTTATCGGAGCCAAAACATCAATATATCGATATTATCGAATGTGTGGCATCGATGGCAAAACATCGTAATATCGAAGCCAAACATCGATATTTCGATAATATCGATGTCAATGTCCCATCCCTACTCAGCATCCCTAAGACGACACCTTCATGTAATCCAAAAACCTGCGCTAGGCCGGCCATACACGTTACGGTATACTGGAGAGGTATACCTGTGCAGGTTTACCTCTCCGGTATACCTGTACAGGTGAGAGCTCACACACGCTACGGTAAACCGGATGGGTGAAGGGATTCTACAGTAGAGAAATGGCGAGCCGTGAAGATGACGTGATTGCTTTGGTGGGTTTGTTAGTGATTATGAACAGTAATTTCCTTTAATTTCATAACAAGTCTGTCATAAGCAGCCTCTCTCAAGTCACGGTCATGGCTCTTTATTCGCCACAAGCACGGTTCTGATCGGTAAATGTCAATGAATTCTTCTAGAATTCGGTTTTGTTTTCGGACAGACATAATGTATTAAACACAGCGAAACAATTAATGTGTAAACAGCATACAACGGGCTTGAAGACCAGTGGCACGGGAGTGCAGAGGATAGAAAACAGAGTAAGCACAACACTAACACAGAACACAACACGAAGCTCTCTAGTCGGAGTATTCGCCACAACTGACTCAAACCTGTGCAGGTATACCGCCCGGCCCACACACACGCTCAGGTGAGCACACCTGTGCAGGTAAAAAGAATCGAATTTCGATTCTTCTCCGGTCGCCTGCACAGGTCGTTTTGCCTGTGCAGGTTGGCCTGAAGTGGCTGGCACACACGCTCCGGTTTACCTGTACAGGTCACCTGAGCAGGTATAACCTTCATGTAATCCAAAAACCTGTATGCTACAGAGATCTCCGTTTCGACGTAATCACATCTGCCTCGAAAGACCAACCAACATTCGACCGTACGGCCATGCTTAACGCCCATACTGATGGAACACCACTCCTCTTTTCCATACCAGGTTTCGAGTGAGTAAGCACCGACCGCAAACTTACATCAGCTGGGTTCTTCGCTTTCAACATAGCGAAATCCTTGGGTTATCAGCAGACTTACACGTGAGGTTATCATCCCGTCGAAACGGTCAGAGTTTTCTGTCTTTAATTTCGAACAATTAAATCACGAAGTGATTATTAGAAATTCATATTTCACTACAGGTCTAAAATACGGTATTTCTTGGAAAGGAGCTACTATTTTTTTTATTTTTCGAATTGTAAATGTGTCATTTATTGCTACAATATCCTCGCACACAGACCATACTAATAACAGTTTTGTAGCCTTGGGTATTTGGCATTTTCAATCTCGAAAACCCCACCACTCGCTATCCAAAACAATTATAAAACCTGTTTTATTTAATATAAGCCGATCAACATGCATTTTTCGAAGTTAACCAACATGTCTAAAGGTAAATCTACATGGGAACTTAATAACTCAATGACCAAAGTTTATTCATCAACTTCATAGTTAACTGCAAATATATACCTGCACAAAACACTCTAGAACAATAGTTTAAAGTCAGATATGAAATTTTGTCGCCTCCAACCAAACTGGTCCATTAACACGGCATTGCACTCGAAGTTGTTGACCCAATTCAAAATTTCATAATATACGAGAGACGAACAACAATCTGATATGAAATATAAACAGTTGTAAAAAAGGGGTTACATCAACGTAGAGTAGAACGGCTGTTACGTCAGAATACATTTAAGATTAAAAAGCGTTAACATAATCTGAACTGAAGTATCACGTTTACGAAATATTTATGGATAACATTAATAGTGAAAATTGTAAGCAGTTGACTTCAAAATCACGAGTGGTTCGCATCAAAACTGTAGATATAAATTTTTCCAGTTGATTAAATAACTTTCCCTTTAGCTTTCAGAATTTGCTTGTATTGTATGATTCTTTGTATAGAAGAATACAAATCTATATGAACAGTAAACACTACGTTGCATTGGAACCTTGTTGAGAATAACTATCAAGCCACATATACATAACCAGGACGAACCATATCTCAGGCACATACTTTAAGAAAAAGGTGTGCACAACATTATATTTATATTAAACTAGACAGATATGAGATATGAGGGATTTGCAAATGGGCATCTTTTTAGCGGTGTTCAATCCATTGCACTCTTGGAGGAGAGACAGCACAATGATGCTGGACAACGCGTAACAGGCATACGCTGAATAATCGAAAGGAATGAAGAAAACACAGAAGAATGAGACCAATGAATTACTTGGCAAAATGGAGATTGCATTGGATCCATTGAGCAATTGACAGGACAATGAAATCAATCAGGAATAAATGAATTCATCATGGGGGAGATCGATGAATTTTGATCAAAGACAATAAACGGTCACAACACTTATTGTTTTGACGGGCAGCCGAGCCATTCTAGCTACTCACATGACCATAGATTGAGAATTAAGGAATTTTCATGCTGAGAAGGATGATTGAATTCGGGCTAGACTAAATTCTGGTCCGATTCATGAAACGACACATTGATTGACGTACAATGATGGACATACATTCCTGCAACTATCGTCGTAGTCAATAGGGATACGATACTACATGCTGAGTGGAATCTACTAATCCAGATTTAAAATAAGAAGGCAATATAACTGAAGGAATACCTAATTGGTATAGCGCACAGTGGAGCTAAATGGCCGATTTTGTGAGGAAAACCTTCAATTTCAAGAATATTATCATTAAATCATCCTATTTCAGTGTTTTGGGTAGCTGAACTGATTTGAACAAAATTCGAAACCAAAAATTTGACATCAAATGATTAAAATGGCGAAAAGTAATTACTGTACAAAAGTAGTTGATATCCAGTAAAAAGATTGAAAATGATAAATAAATGTTCAAACAGAATTGTGTTGATCCCGAGAAAATGTCAGTGTCAACAAAAGATGGGTCAGTCACGCATCTGCATTGATACTACAAAAATCCCAACAAAATTAGATGAGAACTATTTCGATTTTAGAGGTTTTTTTCCAACTGTGCGACGCGGATCATCGTGCTAACTGAATTCAACAAACTTCGGTCCAGGACAAGAAACGACACGATTTGACGGACAACCTTTTCTGACAACTCACGAGGTCCAGAATACGAGAACCTCCTTTTCGGCAGTCTAGCGTTCGAATTAACGCTCAATACCGGTTCGTCCTTTTCCGGTATTGTTTCTCCAAATACCAAAGCCCACCAGTAACTGACGACTGGTAAATCAGTTAGTAACTCGGAGACTTGCGAAGGTTGTAACCAGTTTCCTATATAGCAGAATATAAAAAGCAAAGAAAAGTTAAATGGAAACTAAATATGCAGTAAAACAGCCTGACAGCTCACATGACACATTCAGCAAACTGTAAGCAAAAGGATTTTATGTTTATTTTCATACTTGCAACCCTTGAAGTTGAAATGTCCACACTTTTGTGGTACCTCATAAGTTTGCAAGAAAAAATAAGAGCCATCCAAAAATTATTTCAATATTCTCACAATTTATCTATTCACTATCCAGATTCTCCTTCATTTTACAGTGGTAGCAGCTCGAGACAACAGAGACGCAATTTGGAGTTGATTGAGGAATCGTCTCGAAACCTCTGCTCGTTAATATTGGTTTAATGGGTCTTCAGTTTTACTTAACTTCTTACACTAGCTAACACAACAAATATAACCAAATACCACATTTTGGTACCTAATACACAGGTCTTTTTTCGATATTCAAGTTACAAGTATTCTTGTTAAAGCTCAAAATGCACGTTCTGCAGTAAAAACTGTTTTAAACTTGAGGTGTATGATGAAAATTATGAAATAACATTACTCACTCTTAGTTTTTCCAGCAATTATATTCTCCTCCACCAGGGGAGGGCTTGCGCCTACCCTGTTCCTCGCGAATATTCTGAAGTCGTAGGATTTCCCTTTCTTCAGCTCAGAAACGATGATATGTCTTTCTTTCGTAGTACCAACCTGTAACAAAATGAACAATTGATTTCAATATGAGCGCCATCATAGAGCAACCTGTAACAATGAGTTTCAAGAATGGAAGACTACTCTTCAACATTCCTCAAGTTAAAGCTCGGTGTTGTCCGTTTTCCTCATGGAGTACTGCGATCGATTCCTTAGTTCTGTCATCTCTCTTTGCTGTCGAGTCGTGGGGAGTGTCACATGGTGGAATACTCGAGAAGGGGCAGCTTCGTGCTCATAAATCTTTTCTGTTCCTACCCAGTCAAACCCAGACTAATTTCTTCGCACTGAGCTGGCACTGCCGCACTAGTAAATTTGGATTCTCCTCGTGGCCATAGGTTGGTGGTCTCGGTTGTGCAATTTGCAAAACTCCAGATTACCAAAGGCTCTGTTTCTCCCGTCTCCTTGCCTTCCACGCTTTTCAGCCAGAACCACAGTACAGCTGGGTGTCTCAAATGGATGCCATGCTTTCTAAACATGGAGAAAGCCCATCGTGGTCTGCTCAAGATCCCACATTTTCAACGTCATTGCATTCTTAGAACGGCTCCAGGCATTTTGGAGGCAATCGGATGGGGAACGTTTGCTCTCATCGCCCTATCTACAAATTACATAGTTACACAGGGGACATGCTCCCCTTCTATTTGAATTCACACCTTGGTATCCAGACTAAGAGATTGCTTGCTCAGGTTCGGCTGTCTGGGGTCCTTTTGAACACAAATTGTGCACACCTGGCTTTAAAGTAAAATTTGGCAACCTCTCTGAACCAGGCACTTTCTTCGTGTATGTCCTGTCCTCCGCAATGGGCGGTTTTCCTTTTTTCTATGTAATGTATTGTCTTATTATGAACTCTCTTCTCTGTTGTGATTTAAAGGTATACTCACACGTCAAAAAGTTTCTGGCTTTATAAATAATTTCATTAAAACAAGAGTTTTATTTCTAAACGAAAGTTTCCTACATTAATTGACTTATTTATTTTAATTATTATTTTATCGTCATCAATTTTTGCTTAAATTATTAATTATAAATTATTATTCATTGTTTATTCAGTTTATTACAATATTCAATTATCTTTAAACACTGATGGCCAACCTTGTAACGCGGAAGGCTTTTACAAATAAACAATTCATTCATTTATTTCATTCTTGTAGTCAACTCATTTTCTAATTTCCTCTGCTATTCAACACAATTTAAAGCAGGCACTAAACAACTTTCTTTGCCTGGTGAATCACTCTATAAAAAATGAACAAACCATTTAAAAAATAAAAAATCCTTCTATATTATATCCAGTGTGGATTCCACATGCACTATATGTGCTTCACGTAGCAAGAAGCCAGATGCAGCTTTTAATTCAAAATGAAACAGGAATGAGTTAGTTGAATTTACCTTAACCCAATTATCGGAATCAGTCTCTTTTCTCTCAACGGAATAATCGACGATGGGCGCACCACCGTCGGATTCGGGTAGTCCCCAACTAACAGTGCACGACGTCTCCGTCATGCCAGTCACTTCCACAGGTCTAGTTGGTGCTGATGGCCTTCCTGCAAAACCAAAATGTACAGACGGTATTAGTGATTCAAACGAATATGCCAGAGAGTAATTTTGATCACAAATCAGATGTATCGTGACCCAGCAGCGATTCTAGACAAATCCAGAATGCAATCAATAAGTGCAATTGGGAATTCGGATGGTTACTTCATTTTGTGTTATGTTCCATGGCAATATTTACTTCATGAAAAAAAAATAAAGTAAACAAGGAATTTCACCTTGGATTTTCGTCCAACTACCCGGAGGTGTCGCGGACGTCGTCAGCCGTCCTCCAGAGAGGATCGGAACTAGGTCTGACGATTTCGCTCGTGGCTTCCCATTGCCTCACGCCCCTGGGTTGGGAGCGTTTTGGATTCACGTGATATCGAGATCAGAGGTGAACTGTCTAACGACAGGACAGGTATACAACACTTGATAATCATTGGTGCCAGCCGGATTCGAACCAGGGCAATCAGTACTCCCACTGCAAGTAAACAGCTAGAGGACTGACGCCCCAGCTCGCTCGGACAACCTGTCCCCTGGGAGGTCCGATGCGATCCACGTGTCAGCAATGACATGAGACAAAATGAATTCTACTTCATGAATTGTATCCACTATGCAGGTTATCCCTGCCTAAGAATGTTGACGTTATTCCAGATATACATGCATCCGAGTAAGAAGTCCTGTCTTATTTCTCAGCCAATTAAAAATCCAATACAAAACCAATCAACTTTGGATTTAGCATATTATGCATACCAAGTTTTTTTCAATAGAAAGTTTCATACTTATCCAAAGTGGAGATGTTTTGGACAATTAAAATTGAATTGAAAACTGCATAGGTATTCGTGCACATTTTGCTGTTTTTCGCATTTTATTTGCACTTGAATATGTTACAGAGTTTAGCATTCAAAAGGCGTATTTCTAAGAAATATCTGTGTACCTACACTGAAATACACTCTCTGGGTAGTTGACCAGAAATTTCCGTCTGTGTGTAACTAGCCTACAGGAATTGACCTCAACGGACTCACTCCTGGAGATATTGCCAAGTTGAAATTAATTCCTGTTGTCAGCTGCCACGTCGAAAGATCATTTTCCGTGCTGAAAATGACTATATCAGACCCAAAAAGGAATTTCACAGTCGAAAACCTCGAAAAAGTGCTGATAGTCCAGGAAAATTAATCTGTACCTACACTCAGACATTGAAACTTAAATCTTTGTAATTTTTTTGTTCTCCAATACTTGTAATAATACTTGGTATTTCTTAGAGACCATGGGGGTAGTTTAATCAATAAATTTTAAATTCCTCAAGGAAAAATGAAACTAATAAAGCGTGTTGAGGTAATTAACCTAACATTTTGGATTGTATACATTTTTAAGAAACCTGCATCATTAGCTAATTCGATTAATTAATTGTGAAAATGACACTGACAGATTTTATTTTATAATATTATAAAGTTGATTCGATGGAAAAGAATGTTCTCTGTTTCACCGGACAACTCCAACAAAGAAGTCTGAAATGATGACATTTGAATTTGCTTATATAGTTCCGATTCTTCATAATAAGAATTATTCTTATTTACGTACCAAGTTTAGATGTGATTTCAACCTTGGTGGTTTCGGCAGGTTCGGATGTGCCAACTGGGTTTTGAGCGAAAATCCTGAACATGTATTCAGCGTTACATTGCAGCCGCTGAACTACGTACGTCCTGGTATCTCGCTCGATATCAGCCACCTGGAAAAGAGTTCAAAACGTCAAATCTCCAACCTGGGACGCTTGGCATCTCGGAATGAATGAATATTAACGAGCTTAGCTTTTTATTGCTTATCAGCTACCACTGACTTCGTCAAGATTCCTTGAAGCTCATAAACCCATCAGAAAAAATCATAATAGAGATGTCCTTACCTTGGTCCAGATCATTTTGGAAGCATCGCATTTCTCTAAAGAATATTTGGAGATGTCGACACCGCCGTCGTCAGCTGGAGGTGTCCATTGGATGGTGACAGCTTCTCCCTCAACATCCTTAATCTCGATAGACTCTGGACGCGTAGGTTTATCTGAAAAAGCATCACAATATTGGTAGACTCCATCTAGTTCAACTGGTAAAAGGTAATAACATTCCGAAGGACAAATTAATTTAATCAAATAACATAAATCGTGAAATCATAGGAAGCAAAGACACCCATAGACATTTGAAAAGTTCTGCTGCGGAAACCTTGCAGTTTGAATGAATCGAGTGAAGAAAGAATGCTCGCTTGATGAGGACTCCTCTTATCGAGGCTCCACGTGAAAAAGCGAGTAAGCAATAGACAGCAAATGACGTCAAACAATCTTTTGTCCAAATTTGCATATGCTATTGCCAAACTCCAACCCTTACATTAGCTTTGTACAACTTTTCATCTAGTTCCCAGTAGATATTTGGCCTAGAAGTCTCTGAGATAACTTGTACTAAGAAGAAAACGGTATGGACATATCGAATAATCTATAGAATTCAGCATACCTATCACTTTGAGTTTGAGATCTAACGTAGCACTTCCAGCGACATTGGTGGCAGTGACAGTGTACGTGCCAGAGTCTTTGCGATCTGTGGAGTAAATGGCGACAGTGGTGGTCTTTTCATCGATATAGCTCGTGATTCTCTTGTCAGTAACCAGGGGAACACCATCCTTGGACCAGCTGATCTGGGGTGCGGGGTATCCCGTGAACTCCACGACTGGTTTCCATTGGCTTCGAAGTTCCAGGCGCTGTGAAAGGGCATCGTCGTCGATCTTCAAAGTTGGCACCTCTGAAATAAAAATAACGATATATACATATTACAAATCCTGATTGTTGCTTTTTACATCATTAATCAAGTATAAGATGTCAAGCTCATCAAACATTGAATGAATCGTTTTACACTAAATAACAAAATCATGGAATGGTATAAAACTACCATATAAACAAATTATGATACAAACCTTGAACTAAGAGCTTGCAAGATGTTTCAGCAGTACCAGCTGAATTGCTAGCTTTACAGCTGTAAGTTCCAGAGCTGGTTTCGACAACGCTTTCGATGGTTAGTTTGGCAACGTGATTGGAATAAGAAATGGTCTTCGACTTCAAACCTTTTCCATCTTTGAACCTGCGAGCATTTATCAAGTCCAATGTATTAGATTCCCTAACAAGCAGTTATTCTATGGATATATGCGTTTTTAGTTACATTTGACAGTGCAAGTTCTACCATTGTGTATATACGACTTTCTAATCCATTCCTTAAGATGGAATTTTCGAGAAGAAATGAAAATATATAAAAACAGCAGATATCTGCTAACTTACCATTTGACTTCAGGGTCTGGAATGCCAGCAACAATACAGGACAGCGTTACGGGTTTAGAGATTCCACAAGCTTTGTCAACGAGTGGTTCTTTGAAAGAAGGAGCTTGAGTTGATCCAGGCGCTTCGACCTTGACGTACCTCGAGCTTTCTGACGTTTTGCCTTTACCGACTTCATTGACAGCAGACACTCTAAAGTTGATTTCGTGGCTCTTGGTCAAGTTGGTCACTTTGTGCGTCCTCTCGGTGATGTTGGTAATTTCTTTCCATCTGAAATATTTATCAAAACGTGTAGTAACAACAACACATATTATTTAATGATGGAACTGTTGTCAGCAAGACAAACGCGTGCCTCAACGTTGGGTCAATCAAAAGCCAGACAGGATGCACTGGATAGCCAGGAACCCACCCACCATGACGGCTTCCGTTACCACCTGACTATTTAGCCAAGCAGCCTTTCTATGTTTTAATGCAACAGTAGAAACGTCAAGTCCATTTTGATTGCCAATAAGGGCGCTGTTAACCGAGTAATACCCTCGTTTTTAGAAAGTAAGAAAAACGATTTAATCTAAAACAATGTGAATTTCCAAGTTCTGTTGTTTATCAGATAGCATAGAATTGATTCCAAGGAAGGCGGAACTCTATGTTTTTCTTCCTTGAATCTTTCATTATATGCAAAGAAAACTTAACATATCTACAAACTCGTTACTCTGGAACGTGTAGCACATGTTTTTATCAATTAATTTGTTTTGCAATCCTGGTAACCATTTCTCGAGGTCGGGCTCGTTTGTCAATAATGACATTTTGCATTGATTCTGAATTTTTTAAGATTCTGTATAAAATTGTACGTAGATAAAATACTTCATGATTGTGTACCAATGAAAGTCATATTTCCTACAGAATAATGGATCGCACACAGCACAGTTTGTTTTATTTTTTGTTTTATCTGGATTTGAACCATTACTCTCATTTCCGTTCTCAGGGCTGAATGCTATCGATCTAATACTTTCAAGATTGAAGTTCATGAGGCAAAATTGGTTGTACAACGACGTCAGTGAAGTTAGGTGGCGAAAAATGAGCTGATTTTCGACAAGAAAACAATTTGACCCTTACTTGACAAGGCATATTCCATCCAATGCGCTCCAACCAGACAAGTTAAAGATAGAAGAAGACGACAGTAAAAATATAATGAAGATATCAAAAATCATCAGAACTCACGTCAAAAACTCTTCTTTGTCGTGATGTTCCAAAATATAAGACGTGATAGGCGAGTTTCCATCTGACGAAGGTTCTTTCCAAGTCACAGTCACCGAGGAATCAGTGACTTCAACGATTTCTGGCGTACCTGGAGCATCTGGTACTTCTGCAATTACGATAAGAACACATGATGAAGTAAAAGGTTGCGCCACTAAACTGTATTTATGAAAGAGGCAATCGGAAGCTCATCTTAAGAAATTGGTGAAGTGGAACAATGAATAATAAATCAAATGAGAGATTTAGGAAGACTTGGGCAGATAGACTTCGAACAAGAGGCAGTAAAATGACATTGCCTAAATTGACAGGAAGTAATCGATTTCCTAGGGTAGGTGGTTTTTCTTTTTTTATAGATTGTAAAATAAGCTTCAAAGGTTTCTGTATGTGATGGAAACATGGGTGTTTTTCGAATACATTAGTTTCCCGTCAAAGAAATCCAAAAGAAGCGTTTTTTCATAAGTTTTAAAGTCAAATAAAAAATTTGCAACCCAAAAGGTGTGAGTAAATCTTCATCGGAACCACAGCATTTGAAAACACATTATATTATGATAATATTCGGGAAAGATTGGTAAGTCGCAGCAGTGCTCAGGTGTGGAATTTTTTAACCAGTCTTTCCCCAGTTCGATTGATTGCACCAATATCTCATTTGTGAGAAGAGTAGTGAGATTTTTGCTTTGAACCTAATACTAAGTAGCAGGCCTTTAGAGAGAGGCCCTGCATTCCCAATCTTCTTCTTCGTCCCTTCAGCTCCTGGAGGAGCATAGGGCCTGTACGAAATTTCGCCACCCCACTCTATCCTGACTTATCCTGACGACTTCGTTCCAAGTTTTTCCTACTTTTTCAATATCTTCCTCGATTGTTCTTCGCCATGTCTTCCTGGGACGTCCTGCTCTCCGCGCCCCTTGAGGATTCCATGTCAGAGCTACTTTTTCGATCGCTTCATCTTGCTTTCTTAAAGTGTGGCCAATCCACCTCCACTTTCGCTCTTTCATTTGCTCTCCAAAGGTCGTCGTTTGAGATCGTAGCCGGCCGGAATACCCAAACGATTCTTCTCAAACATCGATTGACAAACACCTGGAGCTGCGATCCCAGCTTCTTCGTCATCTTCCACGTCTCAGTACCGTATAGCAATACGGGTTTAACATTAGTGTTGAAGATGCGAAGCTTCACTCTTTCAAAGACAGTGCATTCCCAATCAACATTCAATTTAAAGAAGGTAGAACAGAACGAGAGAGAAATTGAAATGCAATAGACATGCTAAAGGAGTATTTACAGCTCACACGAAAAAAATCATGGCATGAATATGTCTGTAATCTAGCAACGAATTGGTAGAAAGCAAATGCTCCACATTAACATTGGTATCGAGTCACATTTTACTCGTTACGTGATTAATTTGACATGACTCCCAGCCAAAAGATATAGGTTTCCACGTCAAAACTGTTATCTGACAACAAGCGAATAACTTCTTCTTCAGGTACTTGGTCAGCGGAAAAGCGAGGTTGAGAATAGGAAACAGAACGTCTAACAACAAATCTATAAGACGAACTCTGGGTGGATCTCTAAAAATTACTGAGAAACGAACTGCAACGAAAACATGTTTTGTGGAAAAACAAGGGTTTTCTACCAAAAGAAAGATTTTCCTGGGTTAAAATTAATGTATTACCTTCAAACATCTGTGTCGAACAATTTTGTCACAGTCTACAAAGGGGAAATTACCAATTCTATTCACAGTTAGGAGTTGCCACAATAGATCCTAATGGTCTCAAGGACTGAGTTCCTCCTGTCCCTCGTCAGAAAAAAGTTGGTGAAGGAATGGGGAGGGGATAGATTTATGTTTCCAGACCCTGATCGGGTATTGTGGTACCTA
The DNA here is from genome assembly GCA_031894815.1 of Creontiades dilutus. NCBI lineage: Eukaryota > Metazoa > Arthropoda > Insecta > Hemiptera > Miridae > Creontiades > Creontiades dilutus. The sequence goes on along the minus strand of JAVIWC010000461.1, from coordinate 420,715 downwards.
ATCAAGATTCAGCCGTAGAATAAAACCAACTCCAAGTTCTGTAAGAATTTCATTGAATGTATGCATTTAGGGAGCTTACAAGCCTCATCACCATCTGTGATGAGTTAGTACTTACGAGGTGCATTTGCTTTCAACCAATGCGTAGTCAGTTTACAGATATCCCTACTATGATATTAAGAAGCTGAATCCTAACAAATACAACTACCAATATCACAAGAGGCCAAGCAATTCCTCAAACAAAACAAACGAATGACGAATAGTTACACATACCGATAAAGATGATAGTTAACTCAGCCGATGCTTCTCCAACACTGTTCTTGAGCTTGAGCATATAATTTCCCACGTCGGACTCTTCGAGTTTTTTTATAGTGAGGCTGGCAGACTCCTCGTCGATGCTGGGGATCACCCTCTTGGACGGTTTGATGAGTGTGCCGTTGACAGTCCATTCGTCAACGAGAATCGGCGTTCCGGTGAATTTCAGATTGAACGTGACGTCTTCGCCTTTCCTCACTTTGTATTCTTTCTGGTCCAAGGTGATTCTGGGAGCGGTTTGAATGACTGGAAATACAATGGAAGAACCAGTGAAAATCTTGTAAAATCAAAACTGTCACGGGCCTCCTCAAATGACATAGAACTTATCAACAGTAATCAATAGGTAATGCGATAGAGCTATGGCGAACGATGATGAATTTGGTCTATTAGAAACCCAAAACGATTTTTTTAGTAATGTTGAGCTAGGTGACCAGTGATCCTTCTGTGGCACCTGAGTCACCAAAATTAATTACGTTTCAGAGTTTTCCTTAGTTATTGATTCACCAATACACAAATTAAGCGTTTTTGAGGTTCTTGGAAGTGAAGTGAGTCCTTCTGTGGCACCTGAGTTTTCCACCAAAATTAATTGCGTTTCAGAGTTTTCCTTAGTTATTGATTCACCAATACACAAATTAAAAATATACGTTTTTGTGGTTCTACAAATTTTTTGCGCATGCGCAGAGGGTACTATTGATCCGGGGGTCATCAAACTCATAGGGGACCTACACATCAAACCAAACAATCCCTGAAAATTTCATAGAAATTGGTCAAGAACTCCCGGAGTTATGGGCGTAACAAGGATTTCACGTTTGCGCATGCGCAGAGGGTACTATTGAAGTGAAAATTTCATCGAAATTGGTCAAGAACTCCTCGGAGTTAGGCGCGTAACAAGGATTTCACGTTTGTGCGTGCGCAAGGCTAAGTTGATCCGGCGGTCATCTTATGCGAATGGGTACCAGCCTGAAATTTTCCAACGAACAATAAACATCTGTCAGATGGCAGTTCAAAATTATTCTAATTCGATCGATTTTTTACAAATAACGAAGTATAAACGTAGCCTAAATGTATTAAATCATACCTTCAATCTTCAGTTTGGAAGTCGTCTTGATGTTGATTGCCATACAAGTGATATCAGTTTGATCTTCCAAAGTTACCTTCTTGATAACCAGTTTCCTTGTGGCTCCAGATGAAGTGATTATGTACCGATTAGCTTTTGGTTTTATTTCTTTTCCTTTCCTGTACATGAAAAAACATTTGGGTGAAGAAGGGGTGGCAATCAATGGTCACGTATTTAAAATAAACTGTAAAATAAAATATTGATTTAAAATCAAGTGTGAGTTTTTTACTTACCTCAACCATTTAACTTCAACATCTGAGACAGAAAGTTCGACGGTGAATTCGGCGTCTGAGCCGACTGGAACCATCGTTACATCTGGCAATCGAGTGATGAACTCAACCTTAGGTTCTGGGAACATAATCACCGATTTGACTTAGATTTCGACATACAAAATAATCAATTCATAGCAAGAGATTAGGGTGAAATCAGGTGAAATGCCAGAGATACAATCCACGAGTCCTAAATTATGTTTTAAAAGTTAGGTGGAAAGGTGCATCATTTCTGAGAGGAGAAAACCCAAGATAGATCTTAAATTTTGGGAAAAAAGGTAGAAGATTGCGGATAACGAACATTTGTGTCGTCCTGCAAGTGGAATAAGCCTTTATCAATTCCAACCAACAAGGCTTGCTGGATTGGGGGGATCCAGGGACTCCTTGGACTATCAGCGGAATCAGGCTTTACAAGAAATGCATAGCTTAGGCAAACAATGGTGCCATAAGGGATCTCACAGAATTATGGAGGAAATAGGATAATAGATACCGACATTCTAGGATGAAGACTACCGGATATGACAAAAGACGCTCTGACTGGGTTATATTGTAACCGCAGTTAATAATGAGGCAAATAATTGAGATCCTCACAGAATACTTTGGTTTTATGAGGAGATTATTTCTAACGTCAAAGCTACTATTTCAACATTGTGAATGGGTTGGAGAGGAGAATTCTTGCTCTTTGCCCTGAGCAAGAGGCTCTGGAACACTGTATTATAGAACCTGGAATAAGATAAAAATGCAAACCAGAACCTGCAAACTTGTAAAGGACCCAAATCAGTAAAATACAAGCGTTCAGCCTGAGATTGCTTTCTATGGAAGCCCCATGCAGTTTGACAATCTACTAAAATGGTTCCCTGCATACCGAAATTTAAAATTGCTGTAATGTACATCAACAATATACTAACAAGTCATTTCTGTCGTACTTAATTTTAGATCACTATCCTGAAAATGAATTAAACGAAAAGCTTTATTAATGGGAGTAATCTATTAACTTGTCCATTACCTTCGACAGTGAGACGAGCGGTGGACACTTGATCTCCAACTTTGCAGGAATACACTCCACCGTCAGAGTCTTCAGCTTGATAGATCTTGAGTTTCTGCCTCTTGCCGTCAATGGACAGCTGGACATGCTCGGAGAACTGAAGCTCAACGTCATCTTTGAACCATCGGACGAGAGCGTCACCCTTTGTGAGCTCCACTTCGAGGCAAGCCTTTTCGCCCCGAGGAACTGAAGTGTCTTGAAGGTGGGTCAGGATCTCTGGAGGCAGTTCTGTGAAAGAAAGTGGACTTTGTCGTAATAATGAATTTACATTAATAAATACAACCATGTTCTAGTGCATAACTAACTCATGTACTAATAAGTGCTTGAAAAAAACTACAGTTATGCAATAGTGTTGAATATGATCACTCATAGATTAAGTAATCATTATTATGCTATTTTATTTGTAGAGAATTCCTTACGGGAAATTCTACTCCTATCTTGACTTTCTCTCCTGAAGGGAGATACTACCTAAAAGTTTTACCCCTTCTTATAAGAAGCGTCCAATTTGCTAGCTACGTAAGGTACAGGTTTTTGTATGAAATGGCGACACCACTCGCTCAATACTGCAGCACCTAATTCGCACGAGATGAAGGGAAGGACTAACTGATCAAAGAGATTTATTACTCAAAGGCTAGGTTTAGTTTAATAGAGAACGCAGGGTTAGTTTTTAAGGCTAATAGGGCTCCCTCCCGTCTGGCTCGACGGCAGGGCTTATATACGGTCTGGAGACCCCCCTTCTACCCTACTCCCTTCGGAGGAGGGTGGACAAGGACGGCGTTACCTGGTTGGCCCTTGCTTTATTTGGGAATAATTATACATACATTTGGAGAAGTCCTTCACATTATTAATAACTAGTCATTTGTTTTACTTCAACTGTAATATTGCGAGATTTTTCTCCAAAAGTAGCTCTATTCTGGCATAAAATATATTTCTCTAATTCACAGATAAGAATGCGTCCATTCATTAATGGCCAGAGTGGAGTTCCAGTGTTTCATTCCCCCCAGACCGGTTCTGTTAACTTTAATTTTGATACCCAAAGTTGTATTTCTCAAAACTTCTACGTCTGAGCATATATCTAGAGCTTTTTAGTTTCAGTGGTAACCTCTGTGCGTGGCTGGCTAATCGGCTCAATCCTTGGAAGGGGTAACTACACCATTCTTGCTTTGTGTCATAAACTTGGATTAAATTGGTAGGTGCTAAATTGCTGTATATTCGTGCTATCTGTAAGGGTGTCTCTTATTTGTTTGGATTCCATTCTATAATAATTATAGTATAACTTTGTTATTCGTTCAATAAGTAAATTTATCTACATAGCAGTGCTAAATTATATGGTACAACTAGTATATCCTTCATCCCATTCAAATGTGACTTACCTATGACTGTCACTTCTGCTGAACATTCTTCATCGCCAAGCTGGCAAGTGTACTCGCCTTCATCGTGAACAGACGTGCTCCTGATGAACAGCTTGTGAATGGCTCCTCTCTTCTCCATTTCGATCTTACCAGGCGTTGGTTCCAAAGGAAAACCGTCCTAGAAAGAGAATAGAATATGCAGCTTAGATATTATTTACACAGAGTAATTCAGGATCCAACATTAGAGTAATTACAAGCATGCGCTTCGTAGAACCGTGTTTTTTTTTCGTGTTTAAAAAACAAGACAAACAGTTAAGCTGAAACCTGTACTAGGTATATAGTCTATAGTGTCAAAACGATTCAAATAAAATATGAAACTTAGATACCACCCATGTGGAGTAATTCAGCAGCCAAAAACTAGCGAAATGATAGACATAAATTTTGAAAAATTATGTTTTTTTTTTCATAATGGTAAAACCCGTGTTCAATAATTTTCCTGAAATAAATACCAACGACACACTATGAAGAACTGCGTTTCAGCATTTAAAAAGGATTACTTAATATTTTGTTGAGTACATTATTCCCTAAAGCGAAAATGGATCGATTTTTCAAGATTTGTTTCGATATACAAGTTTAAAAAGCGAATAAAAATCAGTCTATCCTCATCCGAAGCTTTTCTCCGATACCAACGGACCAAAGAGTAGGAACGAAATTTGGCTCACTGATCGTATATTGGCACTTGATGTGCCTGCATTCTCGGCATCATTTTCAATCAACCCTAAGGAGTAACATTCAAGGGATGAAACTTTTTATGAATATGGCGACTTTTTGTTTGGCAGATTATAGGTTCATTCCTACAAGAGGTGCCATTGCCAGAATATTAACAATTGTCAACTGGCCCATGCGGTACTTGTAACTGCTGTTACAACAATTCAAGCAATTGAACAACCGTTGCTAGCAGGACTGTTCCGAAAAGGAGCCGTTGACAGCGGCTGAACTCCTGCTTCTTGGATAGAAATGGGCAGCACTGAGGGGCTTTGTACCTTACTGCTAACACAAGAAACCTTTGACGATTGAAACCTCTCACCCAACTGCGAGAGAACAAAACAAAAATTGCCGTAACGCGACAGTGAGGTAACGTTAAGTGGATGCTGGATGGCTCAAGTGTTACAATAAACGTCTGTCTGCAGTAAACAGTTGTAATCTAGAAGGCTGCACACTATATTCAACAGCTGCAGGACAGTACCGTCGTTGGTGAAACAAACCTAATGCGCTCTTCGACTTCGTTTAAACATTATGTACTGTTCAATGATCAGTAAAGTGCAATCCAATACATGAATAATAAATCTGCAATGTGAATTTGCAACGTTTCTGTGTGATTTCATGTTCCTCATTTTTATACGTTCCGAGAAAAACTCTAGACAAACTAGGTTGTTAAGTTGAAATATGCTCAAATTAACTAAGTACAACAAAACCAGGTTGTTCTTAAACAATAGATACTTGAACAGAAAATAAATTTTTTCTCCAGAAAGATGTTTTGTCAAAGTTTAATGTTTTATCGCAATTATAACAGTTTATTAATCAAAAGCAGATCCTAATTATACTAATACATTCCTCGCTTCTAAACTGCAAAGGTAAACTCCGAAAATTTCGAGCGACACATTTTTGAAGAACCTATTAATTCGCCAGGATCAAGTTTAGCGAGGTATATTTTATAAATATCAACAATCTATGATGATTAATAATGGTTATGTTGTGTTTGAGTTTGGGAAAAACGAAAGCTAAGTTAGAGGCCGACCCTAAAAAGCCTACCACTCTTAGGGGCTTTTACTATTAAAAAATTGCCCAACAATCCATATGTATGGATGTAACTTAACTCATACGAAGGTTGCCAAGAGTCCAGTAGATGAACAAATAAGGTTCGCAATCACAGCAATTATCAGTAACTAACTTGAGAGCGAATGCATAGACCATTCATGGTTTAGGGTGTACTGTCACCTGGCATATTGGATAGGTATGGAACTCAAAATTAAACGTTTTAGGTATGGAATTTCAATGTAAACGTTTTCTAGGCTTATGAGTTGGACAGGGGTATGTCAATGTTAATTGATCATATTGAAGTGCATACAGCAACAATGGGGGGGGGGGGGGATGCAGTAAATAGGGGCAGCAGGGTCAATTCGGTTCAGCTACTGAAACCTGATTGTGCTGGGAAGACCAATAGGCAATGGCTGTTGCTTTGTAAGGTTCCTTAATGTTAGTCTACTTGACTGACCTAGATCAATCCTATTTCCATCAGTCCTTACCTTGGTCCATACAACATCAGCAGCATCCGAGGAGACTTCCACCTCAAGTATAGCACATTGAAGCTCCTTGACTTCAAAATCATCAAGTTTACGCACGAAATCAGGTTTGACCTCTGAAATGTTACATTCGTATTAGGAAAATATGTAATAGAATTTTGAAAACAATATCTATTGCTCGATAACTATTGTAGAACAAATGCAATTACCGTGAACTACAAGAGACGTTTCAGTCGTTTGATCTTTGACCTTGCAGCTGTAAGTGCCTTTGTCTTTTCTCGACGCCTTCTTGATGACCAGCCTTTGAGTTCTGCCTTCTTGTACCAGCTCTCGGTTGTCCATTCCACTCAATTCTTTACCATCGTGGAACCAAGTAGTTGACACTGTATGGGACGTCTCACATTCCAAAACAACATTCTTGTTTTCATCGACTGTGTATTTGGATGGAAGTTTTTTGGTGAAATATCTGCAGCAAAGGAATTCATAAATACAGAGTTATTACACATTTTTTTGTAAGTGATATCAAAATATCTCTCATTGATGGGTAACTTACACTTTAGCCACATCGACGGTAACTTTGGCTCCGTTGGTAGCAGAACCAAGTGCGTTGGTTGCAACACACTTGTAATCGCCAGCATCTTGTTCGGAATCTGCATTTTCAATTTCCAATAGAATTTGCTCACCATCGAACATTTCTGTTATCCTCGGCGAAGCCAGTAAGATCTTGTTGTTTCTGTGATGCATAGGAACGTTAGTTAGTAAAATCAGTATCTAATTGTAATAAAAGCAGTTGGAATACACTCCATTCTTGGCTTATACAATTATTATCCAAAAGTGAGCCTATTTAAGCATAACAGTTGGAAAACATCAACTGGGTAAGGAGACAGGGATACAATAGGCTATAAACACGGCTACAGGAGAGTCGTCATTTAGACACGTGAGAGTCACATTGGTAGTTCCACCACCGATTTCAAGTGGAAATTCCAGTTTGGGTTGAAGCTGTTCTTAACTTCTCAGTATCCTAGATCGCAAGACGATAGCTGCGAGTTTAATACTAATTTGATAACCTTGGATTTAAATGTGGAAAATTCAAAATCCTCCGCCCAATATCTGAATAAAATCCAAAATTAAGCGTAGTGGGAGAAAAATTAAATAAAGTAATTCATGTCCCAAGTCTGTGCGATTCCAGGCCTTGATAATCTTCCAAATTCTCAATAATTTCACCTATTTCAACGATTCCATGATTCAGCTTCAAAACTACTGAACTCCTCATGAAAAATCATTGTTTTCTTTTTTCACATGCATTCCTTTCTTCTTTTATTTATTTTAAATTGATTGTCAAAGTTTTATATTGTGTCAATAATTAAACACCTACATATTACAATTGAAATTGAACTAACCTGAACCAAGAGACAGATGGGATCGGGTTGCCCACAACTTTCGCGGTGAGCTTGATAGTTCCATTTTCTCCAACTTTGACCTCTTCAAACCTCTCGACGAAGAGCGGCGCTTGCTGCCTTCGATCTGAAATTCGACAAAACCAACTAGTTTTAATCGTATATCTCGGTTAAAAAGCTCCAGCACGACAGGTCATTCACGACATAACCACAGCGGATTTCATACAAATTCGGTGTGTGCAGATGTGATTTGTGCGGAAACAATTCGACGACAATAAACGCAATCAAACTGTGTATCTTAAAAGGCACTCGTGTGAAAGTGCCATTCAACTGCGATTCAACTAAAACATGCTACAACACAAATTTTAAAAAATGGAACCTTAGTTCATCTTTCGGAAAGGGTATGTTTTCTTTCGCATTACCGGCAATGGTGTAACGAATTTACCGAACCAAAACATTTACAAATAACCAAATCTTATCAAAAGAGGCAGCGAATCGCGTTTGTGATTGCACGATTTGAGATCTTTCCAGGTGACCACTGCACTCTCAAAGTGTTCGGTATAGATCAGCTGAATTGAAAACCGAGCTTTGGCATCCATGGCATTCTTAGAAAAATGTGGTTTCAGTTTTTAAAGAATGAGGAATTTCAGGATTTGCCTAGAGAGAGGTTAGCAACGTTTAAACAATTAAATAAGAACAAGAACCGGATCGATTTGATTTGTGATATTTGGTTTATTATTCAATAATAAACCATTGTAATCGCTCTGGAAAAAAAAAATTTAACCCCCCCTGAAAATTTCATGGTTTACATTTCAAAGGGTGTAGAATCCAAATCTGCAATAAAAAAATTTTCCGTCCGTCCGCACGATTTCTCCCAAACGGCTGCAGCGAAAAATCTGATCTTTTTAGGAAAAATCAATACTGGTCCGACAACGCCCCAATTCTTTAGCCAGCACTCTCACTTAATTTAAAGTGCCCTTTAAGGGTTGTCCCAGTTTTGTAAAATCCCTAAAAACCTCAAAAAAGTCAAGGAGGCCTAAATTTGGACTTTTTTTGAAGAACTTTCCATGAGGAATCGAATGATCCCCTTCCCAGGTCCGTAGCTCAAACCATTCCCGATGTATGGCCCGATTTATGGTGCCAACATTTGCGTTATTTTGGTTTATTATTGTTTTTGTTTTGATTGCAGTAACCTAGTGATGTAGTGAACGTGGATACTGGAGTGAACTCCTAAAAGAGTTTATAGCCGATACACGGGTTAAAGTATTTTGGTAAGCACAAAAAAACGCTGCAAATTCTTTCACTAAGGTTTATTATTCAATTGGCTTGCGTTCATGATTTGAATTTCTACCAAGCTTTGGAGTGTGCGTGTTTCACAGGTGATAGAGCGATTATTGAATTTCAGGAGGCACACAAATATGATCAACTGATCAATCCAAATAGGTATTTTGGTTGAGAACAGATTTACGTGGTCTATGCATATCTCCTGAAATTCAATAATCGCTCTATCACCTGTGAAACAGGGACACTCCAAAGCTTAGTAGAAATTCAAATCATGAACGCAAGCCAATTGAATAATAAACCCCAGTGAAAGAATTTGCAGCGTTTTCCCCTAAGTATCGAATCTACATATTCTCATTACTCACCAAAATTGTTATCATGACAAAAAGTGACGACATTTTAAAGAAAATCCAGTGATATTGTTGTATGTTGTGGTTTTGAATAACAGCAGGGACACACAAAAATCATTCGATATCGTGTTTGATCATGCTATTGATTTCAGACGTAAACCTAACGTTTATTCGATTGCAATACATATTTCGATAAAGTGAGGTAGTGAAACACTGTGATGTACTCCATCTGTTCAACCGACAAGCCATAATAAAGACACAGGACATCAATACGATCGGAGTCAAAATACATAAAACAATTTCAAGGCGACGAATACCAAAAACTCTGTTCCACAATCAATGGTGAATCTGACGCACAAACCTTTAATGATAATGATGAGATGCCAGTCTTCACCCGAAAACGCTTCTTTCTCAACCTTCCTTAGCTTTGTGAAGCTTAGAACCAACAATTTCCCCGCACATTTTAAAAGAAGTATCACCACAGGTTTTTTTTTTTTCTTTAAATTCGAAGATCCGAACCCGACCATATTCGAAGATGTCGTTTTTAAAAAGACTCATGTTTTTTCCAAGGAAACAGAATTTGAAATACGCAGAATGGAATCCTATAAAGAAATTGCTTTTACCAAGTGTTTCATGGGGAATAATGACTTCGAAGAGGGACATATTTTTTTAGTATAAAAATGTCCTCGAATAAAATATGTATATACAAGTTGAAGAGAAAACATATTAAAATGGTGCAATTCATAATTTTTACTGCAAAAAATTACTTGGACAAGGCAGTAGTTAGTTAACCATAAATTGAAAAGATGCGAATTGTCGAGCTCTAAATTCAGATATGCAGGTAAGTATAAATGAAATTGATCTTTTTAGAAGAACAACGTTTGCCGTGAACGCGTTAATAATTTTTGCGCGCAAGTGACAAAACCTTATAAAACCATATCCTAAAATGTCAAGCGAAGGACAAGAGTGAATGTGGTTTTTTGAAATCGTCCATAGTAAATAAAGATTATTTAACATCAACTTCATGGTCCGAGAAGGTGGTACTGGATTTTAAAAGGGACAAAAAATGTTACTTTGTCATTATCTTTCCTGTTTATTATATTTAACAAAAAACGTACTTATGTCATTCGAACAGAAAATCTATCACCTAAGCTAAGGTACTTTAGACTGCGCAGCTTCAATTTTTACAAAAGTTGATAAGGTACACGTTATTCGGCGAACAATCTGATGTAATAAGGTGTCTATTTCACCTTTCGCAACAAAGGAATACGGCTAACTATGATACCGAATTCTAAGAGTAGGTGTAGGGTAGTTAGAGCATAGTGAATAGAGTTTGATGATACGGATAGCTCCCTTTTAATATGTTTTGAAACTGCTAAACCTGAGCATAAAAAGCTTCTGGGGTATCCTTCCTCTAAATGTTGCGGACGTACTGTCCCAGCTCTAGGAAGGGGCAACTAGTCCATTCCATCATCTTCTTGTTATTTAGTAGCAGAGCGTGGTTACGATACACTCACCCTCTAGTACTGACAGTCCAGACCTCTTGCCTTCGCACAGCTCCCATAGGCGAATAGGGCAGTACGTTCTAAATTTTACCATTAAAAATTACATGATTGCCCCCTCCACCACTTCACTGCTTTTTGCAAGCCTCGGGAGCGTGATGGGTTCGGATAGATCCCCCAACCCGTGTCTTGAAACAGTAAGGGCTTTGCATAAACTTGAACCATTTAGCTTCAGGAGTACTCTTGTGTTGCAGGGGAATCAAAGAGAATCAATGGCCTTCATAAACTATAGCAGACCAGTTTCTAGTACTGTCCAAATTTTTTAGCATGTGTAAAGATGGTTTGTTTGCACAAAGGCAGTAGATGTTATTGCATTGAATTCGTTGAAATTCACAGGTAGCCAACTAGAGCCCACCTTGCACAGCCCAGATAGCTGAATAGGCACCAAAGACTTAGTGACAGCGCAGCGCAATCATCAGGCCTGCCAAAATTGAGTCTTATCTCCAAGGTACGTACAAACATTGAAGATGTCTTGCTTCAAGCGGTCAGTATGGTACAGTGCTGTCACCTGATCCATAGGTGAGCAAAGATGGCACGAATGTGGTCAAATGGCTCCCAATTACTGCGGGACCGCACTAACAAACTGCGCTAAGAACTCTTATCGCAGGCCACCCCTACCACTACGGGGTAAGGAGCAACGGCAGGGGATAGGGGCGGTCACATGACGCTGCAGTAACCCAACGACCAACACCACGCTAAGAGATTAGCATCTTCAATTTTCCCAAGAATAATGGTAACTGTGCCGACTGACTGTGCAAAGCCAAAACTCTCTACATGCTTGAAATACTGTTTAAACCGAACGAGGAAGTAATGAATACCGCAACTTCTGCTGATTTAACTTTTACAGAACAATTGGTTTACATGATATGACAACAATGGAAAATGAGAAGCAGAATCTATCTTTAGGAGAATAAAATAGTCCGTAAAAGTTTCAATAAATTTTTAAAAACTTACGATTTCGGAAGATACAATATTTTCAGTCTTAAAAGTGACATCAACTGTACACCTCGATGACCTAACCTAACTAGGATGGGGAAAATCAGTTTCACCGTCAATCTTCCAAGTTTTTGAAGGATTTTAGATCTATCTTTAGGTGATATCGCCTCCGGCAGCCACAAGGATTGCAGCACGACAGTTGAAGATAAATGAGTTCTGTAGCACACGTACTACGTAACAAGTGTAAGGACAATAATTCTCTACCTAGTCCCCTAACAAGTAGTAAATACCGACTGAAATCATTCCACCACGATCGTGTACATCATATACCTACTTCGCGATAATGAATTACATTAGAAGAGCATAGTGGAGCGTATACTTGTTTTTATGGTTTATAGGAAACGTTTCATTCCACTACAGGGACTTCCTCAGTCCTGTTCTTTTTTATTTCATTAATTTAACAGATCTATCAGGTCCAGCTAGATATTAGCTTTTTCATGCCTTCTCATCTTTACATATTGTGTAGGAGGTCCTGTTATTCATTTCTCAATCATGTACAGCCAACTCATAACATATCATTGTCATCCACATTTCGATTTTTGCAAGAATAGCCCGTTTCCTCCAGTCCCCATGAGCTGGTCGAGCATCGTCCTCATCTGGTCGTGGGCAGTCCTGTTGCATCTTGCAAATAAGAAAGACAACACGACGAAATCGGCTAGGCGTACAAATTCCAAAACGACCTGACTCGAATCCAACCACAATCATAGATCAAAATGTACCAGCTCATGGGGACTGGAAGGAACCGGTACGGCTATTCCTGCAAAAATTGGAAATGCGGATGACAATGATATGTTATGAGTTGGCTGTACATGATAGGCTATTGAATGATTGAGAAATGAATAACAGGACCTCGTACACAATATGTGAAGATGAGAAGGCATGACAAAGCTAATATCTAGCTGCACCTGATAGATCTGTTAAATTAATGAAATAAAAAAGAACAGGACAGAGGAAGTACCCCATCCCAGATGAAAAGTTTCCTATAAACAATGAAAAAGAAACAAGTATACGCTACACTCTGCTCTTCTAATTGAACGTGGTCACACCACAAGACCACAACCATATGAATTTTATTATTATTCCAATTCCACTTCCCGAAGCAAACATGAACGCTGTGCAGTATTTGGTTTCCCCATTGCACGATGAGCAACGCTTATCGTCGGTAATTAGAGTATGATAGTGTTAGAATGAACATCCAGACGATTCTGACACAATCTACGAGTAGTTTTTCTGACTCTCAAACTCTAAGTTGTGAATAAAGAAACACACAAGTGAAAAAAATAAGTTATGTATTTCTAGTACACAATTATACAAAGACAAAAGTTTATCAATAATCCGAATTGAATAGTTGGTGACCTACAGGGTGACTTCTGCAAGGAGCAATTGACTTTTTAACCAATATAATTTGTAATTGAGCTTAATTGAGTTGGAGTGAATTCAAGAGATTGATTATTACACTTTCTGCTGATTAAAAGCCAAGGATTAAAAGTTATCCGAGGCGTTACCCTGATTTAGGAAACTCTTGCAATGACATTTGATTCAGAGAAAACTAAAGAGGTTGGTGATTTTGAGAGTAAATAGAGGAATTTTAGAAATCTTCTTAGAGCACGGATTGGAAAAAAGGTAATAATACCTAAAATCATCATCCAACCATAATACAATTTTACAGGTTCATCGAATGTCGAGGAATTCTATAATAAATCAGTTATGTGATATAACGCCCACTATTCAGGTGTTAATTATCCATATATAATATCCCATCATTGTCAATAACTGTTGTTCCCATACGTTATTGTAAAAGCAATGGAAACGGAACAACTGAATATTGGTCTTTTCAAATTCAGCAGTCACCCTGTGGAATATTTATTCACGGGTACCCTGGGAGGCCCTGGTCGTGGCTGATGCAGACGCTCTCGGTTTCCTGGGACCGGAAACAACATCCATGACTTCCAGTTCGTGTACTGTACGTTGAAGACGCAGCATATAGAAACATAAGACGGTCGAATTAATATGAGAAGGGTTTTTGGAGGTACGTAAAAACGAATCATGCTCAACTTCCCGTAGCCTGGGTGAAATCTAGTTTATTTCAAACAAAAAACGTAGATAGAAAACTAGACTGAAGGAAAATCACGAGTGTATGTCAGATCCTGCGTCACAATAGATCCTAGAATTCTCAGTGATCTGGGGTTCCTCCCATCCCTTATCGGAAAAAAGTCAGACCACAATTAGATTCTAAAGGTAAACTGCGACAAGCATGGGTTCAAAGGCAGAATATTCAACTGCTCTTAATTGGAGAAAGTAATAAATAGTTGCAGTATCAAGTTCATTTTCACCTCAATACTGATAACCAAAGGCAGGAGAAACCATTTTATTTTGCATTGGAATTTATTGAAATGCATATGGCAGCTGAGAGCTGATACGTGGTTTTCAGTAATCTGCTAAAGTATCCTATGTATGGTAGCATCTGGAATATTATGGAAACATACATTAATATGGCATGTGGTGTGGTTCAACTGAACTACATTGATCTTCCGAAATTTTGTTTGTAGGGGTTCCTAGACGCATCACTCCAGAATGTATCGCAAGAGACTAGTTGAAAAGCAATAAGTAATAACTTAGAGTGATAACTTACTCTCTGAGAATAAGCTTCTAAAACTACAGAAGATGACTTCACGGCAAATTTCGAATGTTACCTCTAGCAGCACTGGAGATAACAACGCAGTTTAACACAGCACTAACAACTTCGTTCTTTCACAAACCAAGTTGCTTGTGATTGGCAACTGTGGTAAAGCAGCCATAGTCTCGCTGCGACTAATCGCAGAGGCACACACTACCTTTGTGATAGTACCATCAATATAGTACCTTGAAAGAGGGCTGGACTACAACCAACTAGCTCAGATATCAAAAGGTGGAAACCCCAAGGAAATTTTCATCGAACTTGCAAAAGGTTTTGATCACTGAAATTACGCTTTTTGTAGCTTGGTTTCAGGATTAACTAGCTGTTGTTGCTAACTATTAAACCCCTCAAGAGGAACTAGTCTTGAGGAAGAATAGAAGAACTATTCTTAAGGAACTAGTTGTAAAAATTATCAGTATAGTTCATGATTTTTCTGAAACAATCAAATGCTCATTTCACCATTGCTTAATACGGCTGGCATTTACTTTATACATCAAGGAAAGATTTCCCAAAATAACTTGAGCACTCTGGAAACTCCACGATTAGAAAATTATATCTGCGTAATTTTTGTAACTAAACGGGAAGTGTGAGCATGATGAATCTAAGGGTCAAATGATCATACCATATTCGTCACATTGCTGCTTAACGCGCTTTATGTAGCGGTCTGGTTGCAGCCTCGATTTCAGCTGGTTACCGATAGACTTGACTTTCTCAACGAAATCGTCTTTCGTCATCACCACCCGCTCTTTTTCTTCCTTGCCAGAGAGTTGACGAGTCAAGGTCTTAGATGCACTTCTTGACTCCAGTAGAACTTTCAGTAAGAGTTCTGGATTCTGTGAGAGACTTTTCAGACAGCTCGGCTCTGCTTTCTGACTCAGACGTTTCGAAATCCGATATAGTGATATTGGATGATCTGGATGAAGATTCAGCCGGGCGACTAAGCCTTTTGACTAAATCGTCGATTGTGTTCTCGAGCCTGTCGATTTTTTGCGTGATTTTCGAGACCACTCCGACAACTTCCTGGACGTGAGATTCTTGAGTCAGAGTCTGAAGGGTTTCCATTGATGCGAACTCTGTTTTCTTGACACTTGAGAATTCTTGGGTTCGAGATTCGGAATATTTGGCTTCTGATTTGACTTCACTCATATGAACATCCACCACCGTGCAAGCCGAAGAACCTGAACTGCCATCCTGACTTTGCTTAGACTCTGATTTAGTAACAAAAAATCAAATAATCAAAAAGCTGATTAGTAAAAACTCTGAAGTATCTTATAAACTTACTGAATTGAGGTATTGAAGGGGACAACCAGATATTTTGAAAATGTATACTCATGATTCTAAATTCTTGCTAGGCATATGGAACTTTTTTGACTCATAAGAGAACTTGAAAGGGTCTAGTCTTCCTGTTAATTAAACAGTCAACCTTCAGTATGACATTAGCTTCATTTTCCAAACGTACAGATTGTTTGTTAGTTTTTTCTCTCATTTTTAATAATCTAAAAAAAATGTTTGATATGAAGGTAAAAGTTGACAGTTTCTTGACATCGAAGCCAGAAATGTCAAAAAACTGTAGGTACAAGTAAGCTAACCCAATGTCAAGAAAAATCGAGGATAACTTACAGTTCACCACAACAGCTTATCTCAAACTTGCCGACCTAACCCTCAAAGTCCTCAGCGCTTATCTCTTAACCAAATTATGTCTTTCCCATCAAAGTTGTGATGGGATGAGGTTACAATGACGAAATGTGGCAAATAGAGCCAGAAAATGTCCTTTAGCTAGAGAAAAAAATCTTCGAGAGACTTCCAACGAGATTGGACAGGGAACTGAATCATAGGTGGTACATTTTAGCTTCAAGGAAGGATTTTCGAATTGCAAATCACCCTCATTCTAACACGAGACTGTTCCAATCCTACTTCTTTGTATAAAAACACAAAATTTATCACTTTGGGTTCCCAAAGCATACTGTTCAAAATATCTGGTTTAGCTCCAACTACGTAAGACCTACTAAATACAACTAAGGAGTAGTAATTAGTTCAACACACTCTTCAAAATTAATAAAAGCAAGCAAAATTAGCAAAGCGTACCATCACGGCTGCTGTCCCCTTTGTGCAGTGCATCCGTTTGTCCTGTAATGTGCGGAATTAAAGCAATTCGTTTCAAATGATTGTTACGATGGTAGGTTATGGTAAAATGAGCGCTATTTACAGAGCGAGAAATGGAACGAGCGATTCAAAATAAACGTTTTATGAAAAGAAAAAAAAATCTTAAAACAACTTTCAAACCCAAAACTGAAAATTATCGGTGTACTTCACAATCTCAGCAAAGTTCTGATGCGTTTGGCTGTTTACTCAGCGGAGCAGCATTAATGCTGGGTTGAATGAAGACAATATCTACATTTATCTTAAGGTACACCGTTATTCACCTCTCGTGTTTACCATCCAACCAACCAATCAGCTACCTAAAACCTAGCTATTTCGAATTCGTCTATGCTACTTTTAGCTAGAGCAACAAAGTAGAAATCAACACTTCTTCTAGAATTATTTTCTAAGAGCTACCTAGGATCCAAAGCTAGAACAAACAGATAGAATGCGGTCTATATACATAGTAGACATCTCGAAGTGGAATACTTTTTTGTTGTGTTTTAAACTCGAGTTTAAATCGTTGGAGCAGGCTCTTCAAAAAAGGTTCTCCTTGGAATTCGAGGCCCGATAATATTAGAAGAAACTCCAGGATGCAATATTTCGAATCCAATTGTGAATTCTTGTAATTTTTGTTCAACGAGTCTTGTCTCATCAAGAAACAGGTATTCTTAAAATCGGAGGCTAGGCACTTATCTACCATAGACATTTCCGGGTCTAATATGAAACCATCGTGAGGTACGATCCAGTCAATTGGCAACAACAGTTGCATGAACACCCTTATCAACACGACATATGAGAAAATAGTCGAAAAACATCTTATGCGTTAAGCTAGAAATGACTACCTGGAAAATGTAACTCGTTTGACTTGTTCATACTAAATCGATGGTGCTTCACGAAGCAAAAAACAATGGCAACCAAAAAACACAGGTTCAATATGAATAATTTTCACTTCAGTATACCTAAATATCTAGTAAGATTGCAGTAAAACCTAGGAAAAGGGCTTAGAAGGTAAATCACACGCAAAGTGCTGGCACACTGCCTACCTTGAACTGTGACATTGGCTGTGCTGCTCGCTTTTCCTTGTGAGTTGGTAGCTTCCAATGTATACCTACAAGAGAATAAAGAATGAAACATAGAATTTGCGAATTCACACAATAAGAAAAGTTAGCATCTCCGTTGAGTCTGGATTTAAACGATCAAAAAGTCTGGTTTTCACTTACTTTCCAGCATCTGATGGTTTAGAATTTCTGACAATGGCAGTGTGAGTGTCACCCACGGCTGTAGACTCCAATTTGACTGGACGGCCATCCTTCAGCCAAACGACTTTGGGAGTTGGAACGCCGGCAACTTGAGCTGTGAGCACTATACCTTCGCCTTCTGTCACAGTCACGTCCTTGACGAGATCCACAACAACTGGCGGCTCAGGTTCACCGGTCTTAATCTGTGATTCATAAGAATTAAGTTTGTTATTCGAATAATTTAAATACGTTAAAGTCAACGAGGATTTAAGATTTTGATCAAAATCCATTGGGCATACATTTGTGAGTGGTGACAGTGATGATATCCACCAAGAAATAAGAGTTTTGGAAAATGCTTTGGAGTTATTATTAAGATGGAAAGGGTTCGATAGGCCAAAAGTGACAAATAAACTATAGTGTTGTTAATCGGATTGTTGCCAATCAAACCATTTGGTTGATGATGGCACTGCATCAGTGGGCAGTAAATTTTCACAGGCCAGTCCAGAATGCACTAATTCATTTGCGACGATATTGCACAACCCAGTCCAGCCCTCGTTTTATAGGTTAGGTATCTAAGAACTTGGTACGTACCAGCTTAATATACTTACAGGTTATGACTTTATCTTGTTTCCAATCCCTTCTGAATCTCAAAATGAAAATTATATCACTCAGGGCTCTTGAGGACGTTTTACATGTAGCATTTCTCCAAAATACTCCAACAGAGTTCGTTTAAAGCGACTTTAAGATTTAAAATCGAAAAAAATTTTCAAATTGAAGGTGGCGAAAAACAGGTCTTACTGCTTCCACCAGAGTTGACCAAACATCTCAAACCAGAAGGTATCTCCGCTTTGTTTCTCAAATGCAGGATACCTTGCTCAGCTGGGTCTAAACGAACTTTGACCAAATTGGTCAGTGCAGAGTTGAAGAAGGCAGGAGTTTCGGATTTATTTAAGCCTTACTCGACTAGGCATGCTACTGTATCTGCAGCTAATAGGGGCGGGGCCCACTTTTGTGGGTAGTTATCAGACTCTAGGAAAGTTCAAGGAATCATCATTTGAACAGCTCCCACACAATATGCTGGTGTACATAAATTTAAAATATACGATTGAATAGGAACTTGCCTTGAGTATGATGTCAACAGATGCCTCTCCTTCCCTGTTCTTGGCCACAACTGTGTATGTCCCCTCCTGGCCACGCGAGACCTTACTGATCTTCATCGTATTGGCGTACATGTGCATGTCAGACTGAGTTGTAATGGTGACATTGCCAGAAGGCGTTACGGGCTTGTTCTTGAGGAACCAATGAATTTCAGGTTCAGGGATGGCGACCAGGCGAACTTCCAGTTCCACATCACTACCTGGTGAGACGACCTTGGCTTTTGGTTTTCTGGAGAAGGTTGGTGGGATCCCTTCGAGTATGTCTGCCAGAGATGATTCCCTGTAAAAAAGTACATGAAGTCATTAGATAAAAGATCTTCGAGAAAGGCAGTCCTCAAGGCAAAAGAAAGATGACTGATCAGTTTTATTTGTCTTTTTAGGCACAATAACCCTTTTATCACCAAAAGTGTGAATCTTCTTCAACATAGGATGTCCTCTTATGGAGGATTCAGTTTATAACCTGTTTAATCATGTTTTTACCTGGATAGACTTCTTCTAGACAAGCCAGTGGTGTCTGAGCCATGATCAGACAACGGGCTTTCCACGACCAGTTCAGTTGTGCTGGAAGCGAAACCAGCAGCGTTCTTGGCAACACATGTGAATGTACCAGCATCTTCAGGGAAAATTTCGCTGATAATGAGAGTGGCTACATTATCATCATCGTAGAATATCTGAGGATAAAACCAATAAATACAGAATTAAATACAATACTTGATCAACAAATATTCGTCTTAGTTGATAAGCAAATCTGATGAACGTTAACAATAAAATGGAACAAATATTGAGGAAATAATATGTCTTGCATACGTTTAAGAATAGACTGATACGACAACACTTTTTCTGCTGTACAACGTTGAATGCAAATTTAAATTTTCACTAGGGAGGACACATATTTTTTTTACTTTGTAAGGATGAACATTTTTTTACACTTGAAGCAATATTGTTTTGCAACTATGACACCCTATTGTGTACAAAAAAGAGCGGAAAAGCATTCAATATCTTTCTAATTTGTTTATCAAATATTTCAAGCGACAGGGGATAACTCATACCAGAAATCATGAAAATTACCCTCTCACCAAACGGTTCATCAATGAACATTTATTATGAATAGTTCTCTGGTGGTACTTGGCCAAAGTCAAATGACTGTATTTCATACGTAATAAAGGTGAATTTAATCTTAAATTCGAAACAGTATACGTATTTTTCTGGTTTGTATCTTTCTTAACTAAGAACTTGAAACCTCGGATGGATACAAGAATATTTCACGACTAAATGTTGATTGTACCTGGAAGTCATGAGATGGTTTGATAATGGCAGTTTGACGGAACCAGGTGATCTGAGGCCTGGGGTTGCCTTCGACTTTGCATTCGAACTGCACAACGCCTCCATCCGAGACCCGTTTAGGTTGCAGCTTTTCCACGAATTTCGGAGCAAATACATTGGCGCCAGGACCGGGTTCTGTAAATTGATTGAACGGTTACAAAAACACGTTAATCTAATTAAGCAAATTAATTGTAATGGTAGCTTACCTGGTGATAAGTCAAACGAAAATTAAAACAAACGAGAAATCTGTTTGAAAGCATTAAAAATGTTGAAACAATAGATAATTAGAAATCAAATGACCGGTTCACTTGGTTTCACATCAACTCATAGAGGGAACAATCTGGACAAATCTGGTTTTTACCCATCTTGATGAGAGTATGGTTCGCCTCATTTGTCCGGCAATGGCGTGGGAGCAATTAGTTTTGAAACATTTCGAATCCAGAATTAACGGTGTCATCGCAGGAAAGAGATCCGTAGCTTCAGTTCATAGCTATTATTTATTTTAAATATCGCCCAGCTTGGGATTTCAAGATTAGGCTGCTTTGTGTTTGTGCTTTATTGGTATTGTCCATTGCCCATTGTTCTTCTAAAAGGCGAAGTCATTCTTATTGCTAGTTACAACTAAGACTGAGGATTGTGGAGGATTTAAAATTCGCCCTTTTCCTTTCTTTTTACAAAACCGCAGGCGTCTGGAGATAGTTGAGAGTCCAGTAACAGGGTGTTCTCCCAACAGAACTGGTACCATGGAGCAGTAGGCTAATGGCACGCAGGCAATATATACGACCACTGTGTCTCCAACCAGGCCCCCTGATGAGGTAGGATTTGTGGTGGCAGCGATTGAGCACACCACAGCTCATGGGAACTGCCCTGCAAACCACAGACTGCATCACCAGGCACTTGTACCCTAGTTATGTATCTTGGCATGGGAATTTTGTACTAACTCGAGTATCAGCTTCCTTAGCTGGTACGACCAGATAGAAAGTTATACTCAACATGCAGTACCTTGCAAGGAAATTTCCCAACAAGGTCTCCCGGAGGTGAGCCTTACCGCTCCCCTTACCCTTCACAGGCCTGAGTGGTCCCATCTACAAGCAGACAAGGTAAGAAGCTCAATCCAGGCAGGATAGGCTCCCCTAGACATACATTAACCTTCTTTCAGAAGGGGGATCATTACTCCCTATTCTTGAAACTGCTGGGCCCTAGCATAAACCTGAAGCTTTCAAGGTTCATCCAGCCCTCTGGTTGTCACAATAACATAGCCCCAGCCTTTAGGAAGTGCAACTACACCTTGCCATCACCTCCTTGTTATAGGTTTTAAGGGCAGTTTAGGATGAAATTCTTATTCCTAGGCTATGGACCCTGCTATACCATATTGCTAAGCAATTGGGCATTTTAGGCAAATGAAGGATAGAGTTTTTTTTTTTTTTTTTGGTCCTACTGAATAATTTCGCTACAAGAACTAGAACCAAGACTTTGGGATGGGCAAGGTTTGACGTGGGATATTTTGGTACACGCGTCGCAGGTGATCTACGCTATTTGAGTTTATCTAAGTCTTCACCTATTGACTCTAGACTGGCATGTACGATGTTCTCAGTTGATTCCGGTTATCTACCCCATCTCTTGTTTATCTCATATTTTACCTTTCAATCTAATCTAATCTGAAGACTCACAAGCGGCAGTTTCTCAGTTGATTCGTGTCGCGTGTTGAGTCGAGATGAGCTTGGGAAGGTTGTACCGTGAAATTATACTCGACGAGGAAATATGCACTAGGTATTTGAAGGATAAGGGTGTTTTACCGAACCAACCAGTGACTTGCTCAAAAGTGAGGGAGGATGAAGTGTGCGGCGGTGAACTAAAGGAGTGCTTAAGAAAAAGTAAAAAAAGAGATGCGAATGGAGAATTCATCAAGGCAGTGTATTTGCGATGTTCAAAGAGAGGTTGCCAAACATTTTATTCCCTTCGGGGCGCGAACAAATTTTTTACCTACAGTGACGTAAAAGTAACGTTATTTTAGTTTTTAGATTATGTTCAGGGCGGTACATCACCAGGGACGGGTTCGGGTAGATATCCCCCGAGTCCGGTAGATCACCTGCGACGGGTGTACCGATATTTTTTCCCAAATTTACAAAACAGAAATCATATTTCTAGTTCTAACATCTACATTACGTATCGTAAAACTCACTTTCAAAGATGGGTAGCTTGTCGATCTTTTCATGAAGTTTCTTCTGGACGTAAAGGGTGTAAGAAGGTTCGTCTCTCAAATATACGGCTGGCACCCAACCTTTCTCTTCTGTCAGATGCTTCTTCACAAACCACCAGTCCGAATTGTTGCTCTCTGTAATAGCATGTACAAATTACAGACATTATATACTGGAACTACCATTATTGTGCAGGACATCCACTAAATTCTTCAAATGAAATTGTTGACGTCTCTTTTCAAGTTTTACAGATTCCCTATCAAACAATGATTACATATTTGTACGAAACACAATTCTAGTATTCGTACGAGTTATGACATCAATTTGAATGTAAAAGTTCTACTTATAAAGAAAATTACTCAAACTTAAGGAATGCTTAGTCCCATATAAAGTGTTGATTAAATTGTACTCATCACAACACTAATTCATGTAATTCTTACTTCAGCCTCAGTAGTTTCTTCAAATTATCGATGTATTCGACACGTACCTAACCGACTTGCATTATTCCTCATAATTTTACTCCCACAGATACTGCATCTGGCAGACTTGGCGTTGGCCTTTTGATAAAAACGCCACCGCTTACTTGGAAACATCTTTATGGAATATTCACTCACAAACGCTGAACGAACGAACAAACAAAATCCTCGGAATACTAGCAAGAAGCGATCGGTAGTAGCGTGTAATAAGGATACTGTTTACTAATAAGGACACCGACATCGAAAATTTATATCAATTCGACATCGAAAAAAATATCAATGTTTTCCTCGATGTTCCATCCCCAGCTAGTTCCCGCTCACGTAGGACATGGCGAAGGAATTGTAACGAACTCGACCAAACTCCACCCATAGTGGCTATCCAGAAGGCAGTGCGCGGTAACCGTCGGTTCTCCAAAACGGTTTCCTTCAGTCTTCCGTAGTTCGTGAGTGTTGTAGGTTGTGAAGTGTTTCTCACCTTCAAGATGTTTTCAATTTGATTTTATCTCGAATTCGGTTCGCGTTTTCGCGGTCGGCTGTTTAGGTAAAAGGCTTTCGTAACGTTGTGATAAGTGCGGTGAAGTGAAAATTATAGCACCATCATGATTTCCTCGTCTGCGCTCACCTCATTACTAGAACATCTCACATTTACAAGGTACCTACCTGCCTGCTCCATGAATATATTCCACTCACACTTAATTTACAATAAAATAATCATTATTGAATAACTGTTAGTCCCAAACTTCGGTATTTTCCGCATGAAAATTCTTCCATATGATTGATTGAACTGGAGAACGGAAATTTCTGTGGCCCGACCAGGTAGTTGGCTTATTATCTGTACCGAATGAAGTAGATTTAAATTAATGCCTTCAGATTGAAAATCGGAAATATGTTAGTTACAGAAGAATGTATCAATAAACTTCAATAACCAATAGGTAGGTACATAGGCGATAACTCGCGTTAGGGAGAAGAGCGAGCGAGCTATTTATTTGCGAATCAAGAGGTTGCTGAGGTTGTGTGTATTAAATCTTGCAGATTCAGTTGTATATAGTTATATTTCAAGTAAGAAAAGCGAAGACAAAAGAGAAGAATACGCATACGCAATAGGAACTTTTTCTGTGCACCACGATTTTGGAGCCTCGTTATTGGCTGTAGGAACAATATGGAGGACCAATAGGAAAGCGTGTTACAAGAGCTCGGGAGGTACTCGTTCTCATTTGAATTCAAATTAATCCTCCAACAGAAGTAAATAATACTAATTTGCCTTTTTGTTAACTTTTTATTACTGTCATCACAATGCACAATTTCCATCACAGATTTGCCAACGTAAATATGAAATGGGTGTTCTTCGTTATTCCCACCCATTTTCAAACGCTCGTCGCTTTATGAAATTCTAACAAAAATTTGATGTTGAGGTGATATTTGGAAACTTCAGCTCATCTACTTTTTGATGTGTATGTTCATATTTTGAAGCAACGACTTTGTAAAAGCCTAATTCGCCATGAAAAAAGTGGGGGGAGTATCGAAGTATTTGCCATGTCAAATTCTTCGGTACTGCCCCCACGATGAAAACAGTATTTTCGACTACCAATATCGCGTCTCAACCTCTTAACTTTCGATCAAAGGATTTCATCGCTCTATATCTCATACCTGCGCGTCCTCACACCCCCGTTCCTGTGAATTGTTGTTTAGAGATAGGCAAGCTTACTAGTTTATATTAGGCGAGGGTTTGTGATATTTTCGGAGGTTTGTCCTATCGTGAAAGTTTCGAAGTACTTTCGGCTCTTGATTTCTTCTTCACTTGCGTTCCTCTTTCAAAGCGTTCACGTTACCTACCGACCTGTCTTTAAAAAAGCAACTTTTCATTCAGCTATTTGGATGAAATGTGAGACAAGAAACAACAAAATTAATTATACGATTCAATTTTTTTAAGGTTCAATAACCAAGACCCATTCGAAGAATTCATTTCTCTCATCAAATCAATTTACAATCCTAATGAAGCCATGTAATGCTACTTTTACATAAATAATCGAATAGGTACCCTTCATGTACAATGAAATAATTTTTATACAAATCCCTAACATTTCATCAGTTTTTCTCTGTGAAATTTGTGGAAGTCCTCACTTCTACGTGCTTCACTTCAACATCAAATTTTTGTTAGACTTTCATGAAGCGACGAGCGTTTGAAAATGGGGGGGGGGGGGGAGTAACGAAGAACCCCTTTAATTATTAGCTATACTACTTTTCCTTCTGTTGATCTTAATTGCTGTTCCTATTTTCTTACTAATGAATTAATACAATATTATTATTATCGGTTCAGGTAATATTCTCTGGATGTTTCGTGTCCTCTTAAAATATTCTCCCTCTGGTGTACGTAGAATTTAAAAAAGATACGTAGTGTGTTGGTGAGAGGGGGGGGGGGTTATTAGTGGTACTAAAGGTACACGAACCATATGTCTTATGACTGTCGAAAAGAAACGTGTTCCTTATTATGAGAATTTTTGGTTTATCATTCAATAATAAACCATTGTAATCGCTCTTGAAAAAAATTCTAAACCCCCTGAAAATTTCATGGTTTACGTTTCAAAGGGTGTAAAATCCGAATCTGCAATAAAAATTTTTCCGGCCGTACGCACGATTTTTCCCAAACGGCTGAAGCAAAAAAGCTGAAATTTTCAGGAAAAATCCATGTTGGTCCGACGACGCCCCAATTCTTGAGCCAGCTCTCTCACTCAATTTAAAGTGCCCTTTAAGGGTTGTCAAAGTTTTGTAAAATCCCTAAAAACCTCAAAAAAATTCAAGGCGGCCTAAATTTGGGCTCTTTTCGAAGAACTTTCCACGAGGAATCGAATGAGCCCCTCCCCAGTTCCGTAGGTCAAACCATTCCCGATGAATTGCCCGATTTATGGTGCCAACATATGCGTTATTTTGGTTTATTATTGTTTTTGTTTTGAAATCAGTAACCTAGTGATGTAGTAATGTGGATACTGGAGTGAACTCCTAAAAGGCTTTGTAGCCGATACACGGGTTGAAGCATTCTGATATGTATGAAACGCTGCAAATTCTTTCACTGTGGTTTTGGTTTAAATAGCAGTAACGCTAGTGAATTAGTAATGTGGATCTTTCACTTTGTAGGGTTTATTAAAAAAACGCTTCTTTCAATTGGCTTGCGTTCATGATTTGAATTTCTACTAAGCTTTGGAGTGTGCGTGTTTCACAAGTGATAGAGCGATTATTGAATTTCAGGAGGCACACAAATATGATCAACTGATCAATCCAAATAGGTATTTTGCTTGAGAACAGATTTACGTGCTCTATGCATATCTCCTGAAATTCAATAATCGCTCCATCACCTGTGAAACACGCACACTCCAAAGCTTAGTAGAAATTCAAATCATGAACGCAAGCCAATTGAATAATAAACCCCAGTGAAAGAATTTGCAGCGTTTTTTTTATATGTCACGGAAGCGCCTATACTAACGAACTATACTAGACAGGAGTGGTGTAGTTCATTGGTCTAAACTCAGCGTTTGAATTACCCGGTATTTTGTAAGTCTTCAAGTACATACCTATAATTGTCAGCCCTACTATTCACCGAATAATTTACTCACCTTGTTTATAGACTATTCTGTATTCCCATTCAAGAACGATTCCTGTTTTCTTTATCCTGATCCAGAACGATTCCCTGATATTTATTGGAAATCAGTGAGTGAACCCAACTTTGAGTGCTTCACAGTGCTGATCGTTGAGTTGCAAGGAATGGTGTGAAGTAGGTTGGTATGTTCCAATTCTATTTCCAATAAAGTACCGCTAATGCGCAGTTTGAGTGGTGAACTTTCAAGCCACCTATTCACGATGAATTTTGTCAATGTGATAAACTATGGTGATACATCTAAGGCTTTAAAGTACTTACCAATGACGTAAACTTTTTCTCCTTCAACCAAACTGAGTGCGTCATCCGTTTCAGCGATGTAGGAGCATATAGAGAACAAGGGGCTGCCTTCTGTGGCTTCCACTATCCTCAAT
Source organism: Creontiades dilutus (assembly GCA_031894815.1). NCBI lineage: Eukaryota > Metazoa > Arthropoda > Insecta > Hemiptera > Miridae > Creontiades > Creontiades dilutus. The sequence goes on along the minus strand of JAVIWC010000461.1, from coordinate 393,497 downwards.
TCACCGGGTTCTAAAAAAATCAGTTCTACGTTAAAGATGATCAAAACTGTGCCTACCTTTTAAGATATTTTATGGGAACTACCCTGTTACAAGTTACGAGATTTCGTACAGATCTCTGAAATCCCAAGATTTGACTTGAAATTGGTTCGTTTCCTGCCAAGCTCCTTGTTTCAATTTTTGATCTAAAAAAGTATGTAGGTATACGTACCAAACCAATACAGAAAATTGATAAAATTATGAAACATTGAACTCGTTTGGGAAGCAATTAAATCCCTGTATCCATTTTTCAAAAACTTGATAAATAAATCTTGAATCATTTTCTGTGATGAATGAATCTAAAAAAAAATTTACCTTCCACAACTTTCGTGATGTGCAACGAAGCTTCCTCTGGAAAAACAAAAATTTTCAGAACTGTTAGTACATGAATACCAAAATAACTGTCTACAATTTAAAATGTTTAACTGGAAGTTTTAAGGTGCCAATTTTAAAGACATCTTTAGAGGTCTCGGTTTCATTAAAGGACCAATGTGTTCAGGTTACATTTGTAGTTCTAAATTTACCCGGGTTTACTTCAACTCTTTGTGGCAAATCGAATGTAAATGAGACTAGTTTTGTCATGGATGAACACAGTCAAAGTTGTTTTTTACTAACAAGGCGATAAGAGAGGTTCATGTCGGTTTTCGAAATATCGTATTAATAAGGGCTTTACATGCGAACAAATCTGCTTACTTATAATGTAAAACAGAACTTGTATGTTTTGGATCATGTATGTAGATTTGTTCGCGTCTGAAGCTCTTAAATTCTTAACCGATTTTAGCGGATACGTTCGTTTGAATCTCCTGTTGCTCCCATTTAAAAATGTCGGCAAAAAGTTTGATATTTTGCTCGCAGCCATCGAAAAAATAGAGTAAAGTCGGGATTTTGGGGTTCCCGGGTCGAGCTCTCAATCATCTATTGGCTACCACATACATTTTGGAGAGAGCACTCCGTCTTTCAGCAACAAAGATACGTCCTTAGGCCCATATAACACGATGGTACCATCAAAATTGCCAAAAAAAGAAGCAGTGTTCGTGGAGAAGTCACTAAAAATATGCGAAAATGTCCACAAGTTCATGACTTGTTGAAATGCTGACGATTTTCGTTTCGTTCGGGTCGGTCTTGAAATGTTCGTTGGTGTTCCGAATAGGTCCCACATAACTTTCAAAGCTGAAACACTTTTTAAAGTAGGTTTTTATTGAAATCTAATCCATGGACTGTTGAGTTTGTCGATACAATGTCTGTACTTGCGTAGGTACATCCACAGATACCTGAGACATATTTGTATGCTAATGCTAATATTTGTATGTACCAAACTGGTTTTAGCATAGCGGGTATCCATAATTTAATGATCTCTGCGTGATTGGTACACAATAATTCTTTCTAAGTACATAATTAATTATACTGCTTTACATCAAACAATTTTCGTGAACACGGAAGAAATAATTTTATTCCTTTACCTAGTCGCTGTATTATATTTTAAAAAATATTTACTTAATACCTGCAGTTGTTGTAGGTAATTCCTAAGTATATATTGGCAAGATTTAGGGAATTCTTGAAACGAAAATTAGTTAGAATAGGTAACGAAAAGCTACATATTCCTCGCAAACCAAGGCTTGGAATGGGAGACAGACTGGCTGGTGGTCACCGCTTGACGTCACAGACCGTGACAGTTACAGTGTGCTAGTATCTGTGGGTACATCTACGTCTCTGTAGGTAAGTACTACATTACCTACTACGTACCTAGCGATTTTGGCTGGTTCTACTGGGGTGCCATCTATTTGAAATCCTTTTAACCCCATTAAAAATTCTATTCTGCCAACTAGAACCTAGCATCAGTTTCTCGAAAGCTGACATCACAATGATGTTGAAATCCCTTGGGTTATCTGGCAATAATAATATGGAATATTGGTTGGAACCATTGGTTCTGAAATCCTAATCTACCCAGATTGTGATGAACTAAACTACACTCGTGGGCCTACTCAAGCTGAATTAGAAATGCCCTGCATTGTTCGACATCCAAAGTATCATTATTAAACATTATCTGGGAATTGAAGGGAGTTTAATTTTCAGTTGATTGACCTCCGAAAATTGATTGTGTGATTGGAATATAACAACGGCCGTTAATATGTGCGAATATATATTGGTCGGGATTTGCTCCAAAAAGGAATGAAGAAACTGCAACATGGTAGTGATAATTTTAATTATTGATGTTTCGGTGAGCAATCGTGACCATCATCAGAATTAAAAACAGTCTTGATTACTCAAATTATGCAAATTTAATTTGTCTTACAATAAATGTACAATCATCAAGTTGATTTTAATGATTGTAACATGCTAACTGGCATTTCTTTAATTCGTTTTGTGACGTCTCACCATCTTGAGGGGCTTTGGCTATGTGCAATTTTCTGTGAATCAACCTTTCTTGCAAGAAAGTGGTGACTTATACATTCATTTTTTACTCTTTGCCCCCACAATTGTTTGCTTCATAAATTTGACTTTAGTTGTATATTGACGCAGCTGTCAAAAGAGGGCATAACGATCAATGTGATCATCTTTCTTCTGATGATGGTCGCAGTTTCTGATCGAAACGTCAATTCTTAAAATTACGATTACCATGTTGTTGTGTCTTCATACTTTTTTGGGCCGAATCTCGATCAATATAAATTCACAAAAATTGATTGGATTTTCAAAAAATAATGATGAATCAATTTGGCATTTGCATCTACTCGGAAGAATACAGGAATTTAAAGGTGTAGTCCACTTGGTGTGAATTGACCACCCAATCCAAGTGAGGTGTTTCCAACTACCAAAACTGAAATTTTTCCCTTGGAATAAATACCATCGAAAACGTTCTGAAATGACATTCTTCTAGTACTATTATTAGGAAACCTCTTACAGAAAGGGGATTAAAACTTTTGTTGATTGCTCATTGTGGATTTTAAATTAACCTTTGCTATTATATTATTTAGTCAGGTGAATTGTTATTTACTGAACAGACACATCATTAGCTTCAAGATATCACTATGTTGCTACTTCACTATCAGGCAGTCCATGCATATCATGCCTCTAATCGTGCATCTAAGTTATCAACACCAGGGTATCGTGTCGTACCACATTGTCGTTGTGTTACTTACTCCCGCCGTCAATACTTACGGTTAGGTTTTGTAGAAGCATTAAATAAAACAAACATGTTCGATTTTTTTTTTTGGGTTGAATGTTGCCAGCGAGAAAAAATAAGTCCTGGAAAATCCACTAGAAATTCGGCAGAGCTGTTCAAATTATTCTGGTTATTGAAGCGACATACCAAACCAAAAATGCATTAAAGAAGCAGTTGACGAATATGGGAAAACAGCTAAAGGTAAAATGCGCCAAAATAATGCAAAAGCATAAAACGAATTCAATTTCTACTCATTTAGCGAATTTTCGAAATGGGTTCTACAATGTTGAATGAACCAATTTTCAAAAAGTTTTGTCAAAAAAAAAAAACATTATTAAACAGAAATGTCGCTGTTTTTTTGCAATTTCTTTCATTTTCGGAGCGCAAATTGTTGACATGAAGTTTGTGCAAGTTTTTGTATGGGGGAAAAAAAACACCAGAACAACCCATTGATGGTGGGAATTAAAAGTCTCTTACCACAAATTTTAAAAAACGAATCAGTCTCTTTGATCAGTACTATCTCGAATTGCCAGGATTAAATTCGTTATTGAATGTGAACTATTATTGGTTAATTATTTCCAATAATCAGCCTTTGTAATCGTTTAGCAAACAATTTTCAAAGCCTCTCCAATATTGTCATTTTACGTTTTAAGGTGCTTTGATTCCAAATTCAATATCAGTCCGCTGAATGCCTTATGGCCCATGAAAGGCCCCTTGATGTGGTCTAACCGTCCCGATTGCCTCAAACGCATAGATGCAATAGGGCGAAAACTGATTAAAACGTCTTTTTCGAGATTTTTGCTGATGGAGGCAAGTGAATTGTAACTTTCCCAGCAGTTTTGGACGTAAAATCGACTGGGATAGGCTGCAGTTTCGTGGAAATTCCCCCATAGCAAATGGTTGCGATCCCTGAACGTAAAAGTGAGCCCCCCTCCCCCCATCGAACAATGGCAAGAGCAAACACGCATTATTAAAAAATAATAAACCCATCTGTTTGAATTTATACTGCCAGTCGATCTCTTCATGGCACTGGACACCCGATTAATTGGACCTCCATACGAAAATTCGCTAAAAAATTGCAACAAGAAGCTACGTTTCCCTTCTTTCCGTGTGGTCAGGTACTATTTTGCTAAATAAGTAAGCAAATACATTTGAATAGTAAGCTGTTAATTCCCATATTCGTGCTTAGGTAAATTATGCCTGATCAATAAGATAGTTGTATTCATGAAAAGCAATTATACCGAGTGGGTATATATTTTTAAACGTAAATCAGCCAATTGGTAGGTAATACCTAGTCTAGCCATAAGTTCTGTCAAACAAGTTTGACCATTCGGGTCAAGAAGCAAGGTAGAACCTGCTCTTGTTTATCTGTGTTTACAACGACTAATACTAGTTTGAAATATGCTTCTCTCATCAGTTGAAACCGTGTTTTCACATTGAAACGATCAATTAAAAAAGATAGAGCAGCAGTGGTGGCTTTATACTGGAAAGGTAAGTCAGCTGGAGAGATTTTTTAATTGCTGACACCAGGGGTATTCATTTATCGTACCATTGACCAGTTCAATGAGACCCAGGGGATAGAAGACAGGCCTTGGAAGGGGCATCCTAAGACTGTTTGGGCACGAAATCCCTTGACTAAGCAAAGCGTTAGGTATGTCGAGAGAAATGGATATTGTGAAAACTAGTGCCAAAGTGTATCAATCATTTTATTGACTTCTCCAGGAAGAGAGCTAACGAGCTGCTTAGCCTAGGAAGAAGGGAGATACGTATAGTAACGAGGCTCTTAATGGGGCACTGTCCAATTAGATACCATCTCCACAAAATGGGCAAATCTGACACCACCCTCTGCCAGTTCTGTGGGGCAGTGGATGAGACTGCATGTCATGTGATCATCCACTACCCTGTGCTGGCAAAAACAGAGTTTTCTAACCTGGGGACAGGCTTCCATTGGGTAATTAAAATGGGAGAGGTTAAGACTCTCCTCTCTTTCGCCAAAACGTGGTGGGGAAGGGTGGACCTTCCAGCTTTGGTTGGGTTCGACGACATTAGGTCGTCACAACAGACTGGAATGTCAATGCCTAACCAGTTAGTGCTTGGGTCCCAGGCAGTTCCTGACAATGGGTGCAAGTGCTGTACAGTGGGCTTATAGTGCTTGGTTCGGGAGGGTGCCCAGGTCGGGCAGTCAAATGTACCTGGGAAGGAGTTGGAGGTAACGACCTCCTTCCTACAGTCACAATAACTCAACCAAGGCCTCAGTGGTTAAAAAAAAAAAAAAGTATATCAAGATGTCGTACTTCCCTTGAATGAGACATTGTTCAATGGAGAGCCCAGGGTGTTTCAGCAGGATTCAGCACCAGTCCACTAGGCCAAAACCACACAAGCTTGGTTGAGAGGAAACATGCCCGAGTTCATTAGCACCCTCGGCGATCCCTGACCTCAATCCTTTGGATTGCAAATTATGCTCCAAATTGGAGGCTATGCCCTGTAGAAGAGCTCACCCCATCATTGACTTCCTCAAACGCGCAGTAATTAGGGCCGTGGAAGAAATACCTCTGGATAAGGTGCGTGAAGCGATTGACAACTGGCCCTGTCGTCTGATGGCTTGTGTCAAGTCAAATGGAAGACACTTTGAGTAAAGTGAATTCTTTCTGACTCATAAGTATGTCAAAATGCAAAACAAAATAGAAAATATTTCAAATCAGTATGTCGTATTAGTAATACTCCTTAAAAACTGTGTGACAGAACTTATGGCTAGACCAGGTAATAATAAAGCGGACACTGTAGCGTATAAATTCCAAAAGAAGCTGAGCGATTTTGCAGGCTTTAGTGAAGCTTTGCGAAATAATTGCGTTGTAGATTGACAACCTGCCATTCCACAATTAAAGTTAATTCTATTAATTAATGTCAGTCCTTGCATAGATCCTGGAGAGATGTAAAAGTGAAGCTGCTCATAATATTGTTCAAGTTCTTACGATATTTAAGTATTCTCATTCTCTTTGAGTTCAAAATCCATAATTGATGTTTTGCAGAAAAATGTTAGCCGATGGTGGATGTTTTTAAAAACTTAGCGAACTACTAGAATTGATTTATCTAACCATTATCGTCTCACAACCGGTGTATCCTTACACAATGGTTTCAAAACAACGTCGTCAAAAATCTTCCCTTACTACTTCAAAACTGATAGTCCAGTTCCCAGGGGAAAAAATATCAGCATGAGTTAGAAAGTTTTATAGAAGTTTTTTTCTCACTTGATTCTTACGTTTTCGAAGGTGCTGAACACAAATCTGACGTTTGTAACCAAAGTTTCTCTCCGCGTATCTGAGAAAATTACGAAAAACCACATTTTAGCACTTTTTAAAGTTTTTCGCTTTTACCTATCTATTTTTTATAAATTTTTGTATACCTTCTTTCCATTACCTGTGTTCTGGACCTGTTTCTTCGTTTCTCCAATTTGACATTGCTATTCCCTCTTAAATTCAATTTAAATTACTTTCATGATGAACCAGAACGATAAACCTGTCACCAAAACCATTGAATGAGCGAAAAATGCAACTAACTCTAAAATTGGACAAACTACTGTTTTGGTTTTTTAAGCACATGACCAATGAAAATGGCCACAATTTGAAATTTATTGTGGTTCCTGAATTTAGAATTCAATTCTCTACAACTTTCATTCCCGACTCTTTTCGATCAGAGTAGTTTTTCCTAAGAAATGAGCGCTAGAAAACAAGTGTACTTTCATTTTGCGCCAACGTGGGAAAAATGCTCGAATTTCGGCTCAAAATCATGCCCAAATTTTAAGTTTGAAGAACCCATTCAACGCAGAATTTAATCCTCTTCCAAAATAAAAAGGACTATATTTTCGATATGATGCATACTTTCTGAGTTATAAGTAAAAAACTGAAAAAAGTGCTCAAATTTCGTGGTTTTTCGCAATTTTTTCAAAAACGCGGCGAGTAATTTTGGTTACAAATGCCAGATTTGTGTTCAGCACATTCGAAAACAAGAATCGAGTGTGAAAAAAACTTTTATAAAACTTTCCACTTCAAAACCACTGGGGACTGGACTATGATGAATTATCACCGATTTTCGTTTATTAATTCAATGTGCTATACTGCTACAATAAATTTGGCCCTTGTGGAATGGCATGGTTGTGATTATTAGGTAGACTATTTTTGAAGCGTATAACCATTACTATCAAAATTTAAGATGCGCATTTATAAATGGTGCCTACCTTGATGGAAAGACTGAACTGTTGGTTTGGAGGGCTTTCGCTTGACTTTGAGCTCCAAAGATTCCTCTTCATAGACGATACTCTCTTTTCTCGGTTTTCGCAAACCCAATTGTACATTCTCTTCAACCTCCTCGATGCTGTATGGGGTTGTGGATGATTTACGTCGAAGGGGGAACTTAACGTCTGCTGGACCCTCTTCAACCTCCTGTTCTATGTAAATTGTCTCGGAATCAGCTTCTTCAGCGAATGTTACTGGCTTCTTCTTCTTTGGTAGCCTAACTTTACCTGACATCTCGACCTCTTCCTCCTCGTAGGACGAACCCATTTTGATTTTAAACTCTTGCTCTACTTCTTCCCTTTGAATCGTCTTTGGCTTGGGCCGTCTCAGTCCAATTTGTACATTTTCTTCTGGACCCTCTTCAACAGAGTATGGAGTTTCAACCTCTTGTTCAATGTATATAGTTTCTGAACTTGCTTCTTCAGCAAATGAAGGCTTCTTCTTGCGTGGAAGTTTAACTTTACCAGACATTTCAACTTCCTCCTCCTCATATGATCCCATCTTTATACTGAATTCTTGCTCAATGTCTTCCTTGTGCTTCACTACTTTAGGAGCAAAAGTTACAGACTCAACAATCTCCGGTTCCTCTACTAATGGCTTCTTTGGTTTCTTCAAAGTAATTGCCTGTGCTGGCAACTCTTCTTCAGAAATTTTAGGCTTTGATGGTTTTCTAAATGAAACCGCCGGAACTTCTTCCTGAACCTCCTCCGTCTTTTGAATTGTCAACTCTCCAGATTCCTCAGAAACAGAATACTTTTTCTTAGCCTTAGTGACTTTCTTGATTGACACAGCCTCAGCTGAAACTGTTTCTTCAGTTACTGGTTTCTTCTTTTCCTTTTTGATTGTCACCTCTTCACTTACATCTTCGCTGACCTTCCTCCTTGGTTTAATTACTGCTGTTGCCACTTCCTCCTCTTCCTTTGGCTGTTCTTTGAAAGTCATTTTGACGACCATTGTGTCTTCAATCTCAGGCTTCTTCACAGGTTCTTCTTTTTGAATCGTTATCTCAGCAGCTTCTTCCTCCATTACGTATGGCTTCTTTGGAGCCTTTTTCTTTACTGTCACATTATCAAACGCCTCCTCTTCAGTGTAAGTTTGCTCAATCTTCTTGATGGTAAAATCACTTTCTACCTCTTCTATCACCTTCTTCTCTGGTTTCTTACGCATCAGCACAATTTGCTCTTCCACTTCCTGATCTTCTGGTTGGCTTGGCTTCCTCAATCGAACCACTTCAGCTTCTGCTGGAACCTCCTCTACTTTTTTGGGTTTCATAACCACACTTACAGTCTCTTCTTCAGGCGAAGCCTCCTTTTTCTTTGGCTTCTTCTTTTTTATTGAGACTGATTCCATTTCCTCTTCCTCAGGTTTTTCAGCTGGCTTTCCAATTGTCAATTTAACTTCAGGGGAAGATTCATCTTCAGTTACTGGCTTTTCCTTTTTAATCGGTTTCAACTTCATTTCTTCTGTAGGCGTTTCTTCATCTTTTGGAGTTGGTTTCCTGAAAGTGATATCTTCAGGTTCCTCTTCAGGCCTTGGCTTACCTTTTCCTAATGGGAACCCTGCCGGCTCTTCAGGTTCTGGTTTCTTCTTTTTTAGAGACTTCCTTTTTACTGGCTCTTCTTCCTTTGGTGCCACCGGTTTCTCAACTTCAGGCAACTTTTCAGGTTTTTCAAGCTCTACCCTTTCCCCATCACCAGGTAGGTCTTTCAATGGTTCAAGTTTGTCCAAAGACTTTTCTTCCTTGGGTTTCTTTTTGATCACCACTTCTTCTTCTGGTTTCTTTTTAGGTTTTTCTTCTTGGGGCACTTCTTCCTCTTCTTTTGGTTTTACCTTCCTCAACTTAATTTCCTCTGGCTTTTCCTCTTCTTTGGGAATCGTACCTTTTCCAAGAACCAATTTTTCAGGTTCCTCATCTTTAGACAGCTTTTTGCCAGGCCTGTCTCTTGGCTTCACAACTTTTTCAGCCTCCTCTTTTGTTGGGCTCTCAGGTTCTTCTTGATACGGCACATATTCTTCTAATTGAGTTTCTTCTTTCTCTGTAAGTTTTATTTTCTTAATTTTCTTCTTTGGTAATTTCTCCGCTTCCTTGTAATTCCTAGAAAGTATTCCACAGTCAACCTCTGCTTTTGGCAGTACACTGTAGGTTGCATATTGCATTTCTGGTGGATATTGAACATGTGTTATTCTACTCTTCAACAAAAATCTCTTTGGTTCATCAGTTTTGGGTTTTTCAGGTTTGGGAATAACTGACGACTTCCTTAATTTGACAGTCGTGAATAAAGGTTGCTCTGGTTTTAGTTCTTCAACTTTCATTTTTGTAGGTTTTATTTCTTTCCTCTCAATCTTGATTGCTACAAGTTTAGGTTTTTCTTTTTCTGCTGGTTTTTCTTCTATTTTCTTTTCTGGCTTAGGTGACTCCTCCTTTGCAGGCGTTGGCAATTTTTCAGGTGACATTTCTTTTTCCGGAGAAACAGGCTTATCTTCACTTGGAGTTTTCTTCTTTTTAACTTTTTTAGTTTTGTCTGCATCTTTCACTGCTTTCTTTTCTTTCTTTGGAAGCTTCCCTTCAAACTCTGTCTCCTTCTCTTCCTCTGGTTTTTCTGGTGACTCTTTCTTGAATGGTTTGAGTGTTATGCCTTCCGGTTCTTCTGGTTCTTTTGGTTTCTCAGGTATCCTGAATTTCACTTCTTCTTCCGGTTCTGGCTCTGGTTTCTTACCTTTACCCATCTCAAGAGGCCGAGGCTCTTCTGGTTCTTCTTGTTTAGGTTTCTTTTCTTTTGGCTTCTTTTTGGGGATTTCCTCTTTCACTTCTTCTTTCTTTTCTTTAGGTGCTTCTGGTTCAGGGCGTTCTTCGACAGGTGCCTCTGGGAACTCTAATCCTTCTACAGGTCTGAGAGGCGTATCACTGTATTTTCTTTCAGGTTTTCCCTTTTCTTCAGGCTGAGACTCAACTTTCTTGGGCTTCTCTTCTTCTTGCTGCTTGACTTCAGGTTTAGGAGCAACCTTTTTCAATTTGACTTCTTCAGGTTCTGGCTCATCTTTTGGAATTTTACCTTTCCCTAAAACTATCTTTGTAGGTTCTACATCTTCTTCTGCGGGCTTTTCCTTTTTAGAAGGACGTCTCACAGTCTCCTCGACTGGTTTTTCTTCTTTCGGTTTTTTCTCTAATTCTGGCATGTCCAAAGTTTCCAATTCAGGTTTGGACTTTTTGGGTAACTTCTTCTTTGATGGCCGTTTCCTCAATTCTTCTTCTGCCTCTTCATAATTCCTTGAAATCACTCCGTTGCTCCTAACAGGTGGAGTCAAATCAGTAACTGTAAGTGTTTGTGGAGCTGGTGGGTATTTATTTCTTTGAATTCTGCTCTTTAATAAGAACTGCTCCAAAACATTGGGCTCTTCTCCCACTTTTTCTACTTTTATCCGCCGTAGTTTTACAGAAAATGGCCCTTCAACTACTCCTATAACGGCTGTTAATAGTTTGGGCTTATTGAATTTAACTTCCACTTTCTCGAGACGTTGCAACTTCATTCTCGGTTTCTCAGGTTCAACAACTTCTTGTGGCTTCTCTTCAGGTTCTGGAACTTCTTGGGGTTGCTCTGGTTTCTTTACCTTCTTTTTCTTCTTCTGCTTATCATCTATGTCAAATTCTTTTGGTTTAATTTCTTCTTCTGGCCGAGCAATATCAGATGGTTCAGGCTTTGGTCCAGTCAATTTCTTCTCAGGTTCCTCAGGAGTTGGTTTCTCTTTCTCAAAAGGTTTTAGCTTTATCGGTTCTGGCTCCTCTTTTGGTGGAGATCCTTGTTTCTTCCTCAATTTAATTTCAGGCACAGGCTCTTCTTCAGGCTTCTTACCTTTCCCAAGGGGGAAACTTTTTTCTTCTGGCTTTTCTTCCTCTTTAGGAATCTTGACTTTGGGTGTCTTCTTCTTAACTGGCTCATCTTTCTTCAACACCTCTTCTTCAGGGACAGGTTTTATAGGTTGTTCCAACTCTTCAGGCTCGCCTGTCTCAATTGGTTTCACAGGTTTCAATTTGAATGAAGCTTCTTCTGGCTCAGTTGGTTTTAGTGGTTCTTCAGGTTTTGGTTTCTTTGGCACTTTAACAGTTTCTTCAGGCACCTCTTCAGGTTTCTTAGCTTGCTTTTTCAATGTAACTTTTTCTTCCAGCACCTCTTCTTGTGGAACTTGTCCCTTTCCTAATTTTAATTTTATAGGTTCCTCTACTTGCTCAATTGGTTTTTCTTTTGGTAATTTGTATGATTTAGTCTCTGGTTCCTCCGACGTTTTCTCTGGTTTCTCTTCCTCATAAGGAACATACTCTTCTTTTTCAGCAGTTTCTATTTCCGACAACTTTATCTTTTTCACTTTCTTCTTTTTAATTTTTTGAGCTTCTTCATAATTTCTTGATAAAATTCCTTTATCAACTTGTACAGGTTCAAGTTGTGTTATAGTCAAGTGATGCAGTTTAGGAGGGTATTCAATCCTTTTTATCCTGCTTTTGAGCAAGAAAGTTGGAGCTTTGACTGCTTCTGCCTCCTTTCTTGGTGTGGCAGATGATTTTCTCAGTTTAACGCTAGTGAATAAAGGTGCATCTTCCTCTTTGGCTACTGCAAATTGAGGTTTTTGAGGTTCCATGGTTTTTCTTTCTATTTTCATGGGTTGCAGCTTCGTTGGAGCTTTCTTTGGTTTGATTTCTTCTGGTTTACTCTCCTTTGGTTCTTCCACTGGCTGTGGTTCCTCTGCTTGGGGCGTAGGTTCAGGCTTCGACTCTTCTGGTTTTGTTGGCTTCTTCTTAACAGATTTCTTCTTTTTGGCCGGCTTGACATCTTCTTGTTCTGTTGGTTCTTCAATTATCGGCTCAGATGGTTGACTCTCTGGAGCTACATCTTCTTCTGTTGAAACTTCTTCAATTGCGATGGTTTCTCCTGTGAACAAGTCATAATAACGTTAGTTTGTATTCCTAATTCTTGCTATTTTATAATGCTCGATAGTAATGTGAATGTGGACAGTAAATATTGATAATGTCATACCTGTTTTTGTTGTGTTCTCTGGTTGAGTGGTTTTGCGTGATATACCCTTCGTGTCGTGGGGTGTTTTTGTAGATGATCCAGGTTCAGTGTTCTCAGAACCTCCTGGTTGTGTGCTTTTCTTTGATGGCACCGTGTCTTGGGTGAGGAGTTCGTGTGTTTCATCTGTTGGGTGTGATAACTTACCACTCTTCTTCGTGTGTTTTGTTCGTTTTTCAGGGAATGATGTTTGTGAAACAGTGTCAAATGGTTCATCTGTAGATTTTGGGTGAATTTTCTGTTCTTCGATAGCTTCAGGCTCCTTGGTGTCTTCTTCTAAAAGTTGTGTGTGGATGGGTTCTCTCTTTTCACTTTTCTTAAAATGTGTATGTTCTCTACCACCTACCTGTTGTTTAATTGTTTCTTCAACCGTCGTAATTTTTTCATCCCCTAATACTCTTTCAGTGATTACTTCAACGACCTCTACAGCATTGAACTTTTGCCCTACAATCTCAGGTTTTAATTTGACAAGAATAGCAGCAGGAATATCATCTGTCATTTCTGTTCCCTCAGGAATTTCTGTAATTGTTTCTTTCGTTTCTTGACCATCAATAATTCTTTTGACGACCTTAGTTCTACCTATTTTATTTTTGTTTCCATCTTGGACCAGTTTAGTTGTTGTTTCTGTGACTACTTTATCAACATTTGATTCGTCAGTTTCTTCATTACAAGGAACAATCTTGGGTTTCTGAAGTATTTCCTGATCAGTTAACTTGGGCGTTTCAGTGACATCTTCAATCTGAAGGGCATCCGGCAAGGTAGCTTTTATAGACTCTGTTTCAGTTATTTGTTCATTTCCATCAACCAGCTTCTTAATAGTCATTTTCCTTGAACTTATCTTTCGGTCGCCTTCTAATTTTTCTGTGGTGACCTCCACAACTTCAGCTGATTCAAACTTATCCTCTTCCATTACAGGTTTCAGTTTATGAATAATCGGTACCATGACTGAGAGCTCTTCAGTAATTTGCGTGTCCTGGGGTATCTCATGTATAATTTCAGTGAATACTCCATCGTTGGTAGTTGTTCTTATTATCTGTTTCTGATCTACCTTGTTCTTGCCATTGTCTTTGAAAATTCTTGTTATCACTTCTGTAACTTTCTCTATTTCTGGATAGTTTGATGTCAATTCTGTTCCTACTGTTGTAGATAGCTGATCAAGGTTTGAAGCAGGCTTGTCTTCTGTGCTAATGCTTGAAGTACAGGGTATTTGGATTGGATGTAGTGGCTTCATCGTTTCAGTTTCTCTTACTGTTGTTTGCATTTGTCCACCCACCACCTTCTTTATGGTCTCTTTGGTGGATGTACACTTCTTGTTATCAATCACTCTTTCAACCACTGTTTCTATTACTTCAACCTTCTCAACTTTCTCTTCACTTAATACAGGTACAATTTTCTGTAGTATTGGTACAGCCATTGAAAGTTCTTCTGTGATTTCTGTTCCTTCTGGAAATTCATCAATAACCTCACTTGATTCACCCCCATCTTCAATCTTCCTGACTGTCTTAACCCGCTTCATTCTGTTTGCATCACCATCACGGTAAATTGATGTAGTTGTTTCTGTGATTGTGTGGAATTGTAGTGGTTCAATTTCTTTCTCTGCTGCAACAGATGGAGACTCACTGTCAGGTGAGGGTTTTATTTCCTCAGTTGTTGATTTAATTGGTTTCCCCTTCTTAGGTTTTGTAGTTTTGTCTGCTTCTTTTGGTTTTGTACCTTGTTTCGCAATTTCATCTTCTGGTAAAGTCTTCTTGGGTTTCTTCTTTTTGATTGAGACAGTTTCCAATTTCTCTCCCTCAGGTTTTTCAACTGGCTTTCCAATTGTCAATTTGACTTCAGAGGAAGGTTCATCTTCAGTTACTGGCTTTTCCTTTTTAATTGGTTTCAACTTCACTTCTTCTGTAGGCGTTTCTTCATCTTTTGGAGTTGGTTTCCTGAAAGTGATATCTTCAGGTTCCTCTTCAGGCCTTGGCTTACCTTTTCCTAATGGGAACCCTGCCGGCTCTTCAGGTTCTGGTTTCTTCTTTTTCAGAGACTTCCTTTTCACTGGCTCTTCTTCCTTTGGTGCCACCGGTTTCTCAACTTCAGGCAACTTTTCAGGTTTTTCAAGCTCTACCCTTTCCCCATCACCAGGTAGGTCTTTCAATGGTTCAAGTTTGTCCAAAGACTTTTCTGGCTTGGGTTTCTTTTTGGTCACCACTTCTTCTTCTGGTTTCTTTTTAGGTTTTTCTTCTTGAGGCACTTCTTCTTCTTCTTTTGGTTTCACCTTCCTCAATTTGACTTCCTCTGGATTTTCCTCTTCTTTGGGAATCGTTCCTTTCCCAAGAACCAATTTTTCAGGTTCCTCATCTTTAGACAGCCTTTTGCTAGGCCTAACTCTCGGTTTCACAACTTTTTCTGGTTCCTCTTTTGTTGGGCTCTCAGGTTCTTCTTGATGTGGCACATATTCTTCTAATTGAGTTTCTTCTTTCTTTGTAAGTTTTATTTTCTTAATTTTCTTCTTTGGTAATTTCTCCGCTTCCTTGTAATTCCTAGAGAGTATTCCACAGTCAACCTCTGCTTTTGGCAGTACACTAAAGACTGCAAATTGCATTTCTGGTGGATACTGAACATGTGTTATTCTACTTTTCAACAAGAATCTCTTTGGTTTATCAGTTTTCGGTTTTTCAGGTTTGGGGATAACTGACGACTTCCTTAATTTGACAGTCGTGAATAAAGGTTGCTCTGGTTTTAGTTCTTCAACTTTCATTTTTTTCGTTTTGATCTCCTTTCGTTCAATTTTGATTGCCACAAGTTTGGGTTTCTTTGTTTGCTGTTGCTCTTCTTCAATCTCCATCTTATTTTCAGGCTTAATAATTTCTCCTTCCTCAGGCACTGGTTGTGTTTCAGGTGACATTTCTTTTTCTTGGCTTCCCTTTTTCGGTTTTGTTATTTTGGTTTTCTTCTTGGGTAATTTCTCTGCCTCTTTGTAATTTCTGGATAGCGCACCACGATCTTGTTCTACTTTTGGCAGTACTGTTTCCTCAGCATACCTCTGCTCTGGTGGGTACGGAATATGAGTTATTCGACTCTTCAACAGAAATCTCGTTGGTACGACAGATTTGGGTTTTTCTGGTTTTGGGGTAGCTGAGGCCTTCCTTAACTTAACAGCAGTGAACAAAGGTTGTCCTGGTTTCAGTTCTACAACTTCTAATTTTGTTGGTGTCACGTCCATCCTTTCTAATTTGACTGGAACAAGTCTTCCTTTGTTCTTCTTTATTGTATCCACTTCCTTTGGTTTTTGTGGTACTTTTCCTTCAGGCTCTTGAGGTTGTTCTGAAAGTCCTTCTTGGTTGCCATATTTCTCCGTGTCCAGAGTCTTCTTAGTTTTAACCTTCTTAGGTTTTTTCTCTGTTACTTGACCTTCAAGTACTTCTTGCAACAGTTTTTCTCCCTCACTCTTTTCTGGTTCTTCTGGCGAAACAATCACTGAATCAGTCGAGGCTACCTCAGGTTCAGAAGAATCAGGAATCTCCAACTCTAGGTTTTCCTGAGTTTTTCGTGATTCACTTGTTTTAGGTTCGATGCCATCAGGTGCCTTGACGTCTTCCTGTTTTGGTTTCTTCTTTTTCAATTTCTTTTTATGGACATCTGCATCGGCTGTGTTCTGTTTGCCAGGGGTTTCCTGCTCTGATGTTATTTGCTCTGGTTGAAGTTGTTTACTGAATTCTTTTTCATATTCATCTTTCAAAAGTGAAATGTCAGGTTTCTTAATTTTCTTGTTTTCCTTGGTTTTATTGATTCTATTTCTTCTGGTTGTGCACTTTTCGTAGACTTGGTCTCCACAACTGCTGTGGATTCTTGACCATCCACTACTTTCTTTATGGTTTCCCTTGTTTTGGTAACTTTTGTATCTCCTACAATAGTTTCTGTGATTACTTCTGTCACCTCTCGCTCAAAGTTTTCAAAGATGAATTTTTCATCAGTTAGCACTTCAATCAATTCTCTCCCTTCAACGATATTCAACGCAACCTTTTCTCTCTTAACTTTCTTCTTACCACCTTCTTTATAAATTTGAGTTTTTGAACTAAAGGTTTCAAAGATGGAATTTCTTCAGTTAGTTCAGTGCCATCAGGTATTTCTTCTTCAATCAATTCTCTCCCTTCAACGATATTCAACGCAACCTTTTCTCTCTTAACTTTCTTCTTACCACCTTCTTTATAAATCTTTGTGGTCGTTTTAGTTATTTTTAGAGGTTCAAACGAAGTAGCTGATTCTTCCAATGGTTTGGTCACCAAACTATCTTCAGGTGCAATGCTTTCATCCTTCAAAGTTTCATATTCATCTTTCAAAAGGGAAATTTCAGGTTTCTTGATTTTTCTTGTTTTCCTTGGTTTTATTGATTCTATTTCTTCTGGTTGTGCGCTTTTCGTAGACCTGGTCTCCACAACTGATGTGGATTCTTGTCCATCCACTACTTTCTTTATGGTTTCCCTTGTTTTGGTAACTTTTTTATCTCCTACAATAGTTTCTGTAATTACTTCTGTCACCTCAGCTGTTTGGAATTTTTCATCAGTTAGCACGGGTTTGAGTTTTTGAACTAAAGGTTTCAAAGATGGAATTTCTTCAGTTAGTTCCGTGCCATCAGGTATTTCTTCTTCAACCAATTCTGTCCCTTCGACGATATTCAACACAACCTTTTCCCTCTTAACCTTCTTCTTACCACCTTCTTTGTGAATCTTTGTGGTCGTTTTAGTTATTTTTAGAGGTTCAACCGAGGTAACTGATTCTTCCACTGGCTTGATAACCAAACTATCTTCAGGTGCAAAGTTGTCATCCTTCAAAGTTTCAAATTCATCTTTCAAAAGCGAGATTTCAGGTTTCTTGATTTTTCTTGTTTTCTTTGGTTTTGTTGATTCTATTTCTTCTGGTTGTGCACTTTTCGTAGACTTGGTCTCCACAACTGATGTGGATTCTTGACCATCCACTATTTTCTTTATGGTTTCCCTTGTTTTGGTAACTTTTTTATCTCCTACAATAGTTTCTGTGATTACTTCTGTCACCTCAGCTGTTTCGAATTTTTCATCAGTTAGCACGGGTTTGAGTTTTTGAACTAAAGGTTTCAAAGATGGAATTTCTTCAGTTAGTTCAGTGCCATCAGGTATTTCTTCTTCAACCAATTCTGTCCCTTCGACGATATTCATCACAACCTTTTCCCTCTTAACCTTCTTCTTATCACCTTCTTTGTAAATTTTGTGGTCGTTTTAGTTATTTTTTGAGGTTCAACCGAGGTAACTGATTCTTCCAATGGTTTGGTCACCAAACTATCTTCAGGTGCAGTTTCAGATTCATCTTTCAAAAGTGAAGTGTCAGGTTTCTTGATTTTTCTTGTTTTCCTTGGTTTCATTGATTCTATTTCTTCTGGTTGTGCACTTTTTGTGGAAGTGGTTTCCACAACTGATGTGGATTCTTGACCATCCACTACTTTCTTTATTGTTTCTTTGGTTTTGGTAACTTTTTTATCTCCTATAATAGTTTCTGTGATCACTTCTGTCACTTCAGCAGTTTCGAATTTTCTATCAACGAGTATGGGTTTGAGTTTTTTAATTACTGGTTCCAAGATTAGAAGATCATCAGTCACTTCAGTGCCCTCTGGTATTTCCACCACACGTCCTTCTGTTTCTTTCCCGTTGACCACACATTTAGTGAACTTTTCTCTCTTTACTTTATTCTTTCTGCCATCTCTGCAGAATTTGGTTACTATCTTGGTAACTGTGTGCGTTTCTAAAGGACTCCTGAATTCCCTTTGGAGTTTGAGGTTTCAATTCATCCATTTCACCTGTGGTTTCATCAATCAGCGTTGATGTTGTTGGTATATTACGGACTATACCTACTTCTTGACCATCAGTTTCTGTGGAATAAGATACCAGCGGCTTATCACCCACCATTTGATCTGGTTGCAACATATTTACTGATTCTGTCTCTCTGGTATTTACCTGCTCACGCCCACCAACTTTTTTCCTTATTGTTTCCCTCGTTTTTGTTATCTTCTTGTTCCCATCATCTTCTTCAGTGACGATTTCAGTGATAGTCGCAGTTTCAAATCGCTGATCTTCAATTGTTGGTCTCAGTTTTTCAAGTACCAGTTTCAACGATGGTATTTCTTCTGTGATGATTGTCCCTTCTGGAATTTCTGATAAAGTTTCTATTGATTCAACTCCATTCACCTTTCGTTTGATGACCTTATCTCGTTTGGCTTTGTTCTTCTTACCATCCCTATATAACGTGGTCGTTGTTTCAGTGATCGTACTGGTCAACAGAGATGGTGTATCTGTCTTTAGTGCAGATTCTGCCTGTGGTTTCTCTTCAAAATCAACAGTTGTTTCATCCAGGATTTGTACTTCTTTTTTATGAGGCTGAACTTCTACATCGTCTGTAACATCTACTATCTCAAGAGAATCTGGCTGCTCCATTTGAATTGGATGGTATAGTTCTTCACGTCGAGTCTCATTAACGTTTGTATTTTCTCTCCCACCAACTAAATCTTTGATTATCTGTTTAGTCGTTATAGTTTTTCTATTTCCCACGACCCTTTCTGTTTTTATTTCAGTTATAACTGCCTTTTCAAATTTCTGATCTTCAATTTTGTGCCTTAACTGCGGAAATGGTGCCAATAAAGAAGGTGTCACGTCTCTCATTTCTGTTCCCTGTGGTACCTCTTCCACAAAATCTACAGACTCAATTCCTTCAAGTATTTTTTTGATAATTTTTTCTCTATTTACATATAGTTTCCCCCTAGCCTTTTCGATTGTTGTAACCGTTTCTGTAACTACACACGATTGTTGAGGACTATCTTCTGAAATGTGTGACACTTCTGCTGGGAATTCATCTATAATAGATGTGGCATGTTTCTTAATCTTCTTTGAGGTTGGTTTAGATGAAATTGGCGTTTCCTTCTCTTCTTCGCATACCTCGGTAATTTCTACTTTATCTCGTGGTTTCACTTGTTCAATCATCTCAGTCGATTGTGATTCTTTCACAGAAGTTTGTTCTTGGCCATTCACAACTTTCTTCACGGCTCGTTTTCTTTTATTAACTTTCTTATTCCTTGATAATTCCTCTGTGAGAACTTCAGATATTGTCACTTCTTCGAATGTATCATCTCCCGCTATTTCTTCAATCTCTTGAAGAATCGGTTGTACGTACAAAGGAAGTTCATCTGTGACTTCAGTGCCCTGCGGTATTTCCTTCGTCACTTCCACCGTCTCCTTCCCTCTGTCAATCCTTTTGACAACTTTCTCCCGCTCTAATTTCTTTTTCCCACCCTCTAAAACTACTTTCGTTAGAATCTCAGTAACGGTGACCGACTCCAGAGGTTGATCATCTTCTTTGGCTTCTTGGACATCATAGGTTTTGGGAATTGAATCTACGGTTGATAAAGTTAAAGAGCTATCTATTTCCGGTAGAGGTTCGTGAACTTTTGAAATTGGTGTAAATTCTGTATTTTCTTTTTTCGTTGATGACACTGATTCCTGCCCATCCACTTTTGTTCTTATGATGTTTTCGATTGTAATGTGTTTCTGGTTTCCTAGCTTTCGTTCTGTTACCACCTCCGTTATTTCGGCTACTTCAAATTTGTCCTTCATTATTACTTCAGTAAGTTGTTCGGGAATGTATTGATTGTATGGCAGCTCTTCAGTTATCTCTGTCCCATCTGGCAACTCTTGTACTTCATGTGTTGTCTGTGTTCCATTTTCAATTTTTTCCTCTACCTTTGTTCTTCCTATATGAAGTTTTGGTCCTACTTTCTCCAACCGGGTTTTAGTTGTTGTTATGCATGCAAGTGATTGAACTTTTTGTGCTGGTGTAATGGTGGTTTGTGCATTTTCATCCTCCTGTGTTTCTTGCTTTTTTACATCTGTGATTGATTCTTCCTTAACTACCTTTTTGATTCTTTTTCCTTTATTACTTCCCTTACTTACCTTTGGACGAAGACCTGCCTTGCCCTCCGTGCCTTGAGTTTTGTTTGTTTCAAGTTGTTCTGTTGGTGTGGTTTCAATTGTGTTGATGGTTTCTTCAGGTTTAGTGACATGCAATGATTCACTTGTTTGTATTTCTGATTGTTCAATATTCGGTTTGGTTTGTGCAGTGTGTATGATGGTTGACTCACCTGTTGCACTTCCTGTGGGCTGTTCTTGTATACTTGTAGTAGCTTCTGGTTTCTCAGGTAGTGTGGGTAGAACTGTTGTCGTCTTCAGCTGGTATGTCACCTTGTGTTGGAGCTGCCAACTCTCCTACTGTTATTTTCCCTTTACTCTTTCTTTTCTTTGTTCTTTTGGCGGTGTCTACATGTTTCTCTGTTGGATGTTCTGCAATATGTGGTAATACTGTTGCTTCGTTAATCGAAATATTTGCAGTTGTGACTTCTGTAGGTGATTCGTCAAATTGGGTTGTTGTCTCATCGACCTGTGGTTCTACATTTTCATGAAGTAGCTGACTTCCTACGGCCTTTGAGAGAGTGGGCTTTGATAATGTGAGGGGCAATGTTGATTCTTCTATAGATCTAATATCACTGACAGGTAAAGTCAAACCCTCAACTACTATATCTGGTTTAGAATCTCTTTTTACTGATTTGGTAATTATTTTAGTTATGTTTTCAGATAAAATTTGTTCTTCTGATTGTGGTAAATGTTGTGGTTTTGTCAAATCAACTTGAGCTTTTTCAACTTGTATAGGGGAAATTTGGAACTCACTCATTGTTTCTTGTTGTGTGGCTTCACTAGCTTCTGTTGTGTATTTCACTGTAACAGCATCATCCTTAACCGGTTGTTCAATATTAAGTGTTTTTAGCGTTTCTTCGAGTACTATGTCTTGACTAACTGCCGACTGTAACCCTTCCACTTTGATGCCAGCTTTGGAATCTTTTCTCGTCTGTACTACCTTGCTTTCTGATACGTGTTCTGAATGAATATGCTGTGTAACTTGTGGCAGAACTTTCGGTGTTGTTAACTTCAGTTCAGCTGTGACAATTTTTGGTTTAGGTTCATCAAATATAGTTGCTGTTTCTTGAATTGTAGGTTCTTGTACTTCACCAGGCTGGTATGTGTTAATAGTGTCGTCTGTAGTGGGTATTGTGGATTTTAAATCTTCAATTGTTTCTCCTGAATGGACAGTAACAGAAATCGGTAAATTCAATCCTTCTACGTTTACACCAGCTTTAGAATCTTTTCTTTTTTCTGTGTACTTTACAGTGACTTGTTCTGTTGCTACATGTTGTTCAGTCTGAGGCACAACTTTAGTTTCTGTGATTTGGATGACTCCTTGTACAGATTTTAGTGGGTGTGTCGCAAATCCTTCAACTATTTCTTGTGTTCCTGTCTCCTCTAGATTTCTAGGAATATTTGTACTAATTGCCTCATGACTTTTTGGCACAGCTGGCGTGAACATCGAGGAGTATTCACCTGTGTTGGGGGTTTCACTAATTGGTAATTGTAACGCTTCTAAATTGATCTTGGCTTTAGAATCAAGCTTTGTCAACTGAGTTGAGTCTTTGTGTTCTACTTGTTCAGATGTCAGTTGCTGTTCAACAAGGGGAAGTAGTTTTTGTGGCTCTGTCACATTAACCTCTGCACTGACTGTTGTCAAAGGTGTCGAGCTGAATTCACCTACCAACTCATGTGCTGATGGTTCCTTTTGTTCATGTAGATGCAATACTCCGATGGCACTGTCTGCTGTGCTTTGGAGTTGTGGGAGTGTTGAGGATTCATCTGTGACATGTACTATTTCCTGGCTTGGCAAATTTAAACCTTCAATATTAATAGTTCCTTTTGTACTGATTTGCTGTGTTCCATCAGGAATCTGTGGAACAATTTGTCCTGTACTGAATTGTTGCTGGACTTGTGGTAAAGCATGTGGTGGTGTTATATCGAGTTTTGCTGTTGTGAATTCAGTTGGTGTCAAATTAAACTCACCTGCTACCTCTTGCACACTTGGTTGTTGATGTTCTATTGGTTGTACAGTTGTAACTGCTCCTTCCTCAATGTTGTGAGTTTTTGGCATAGTGCGTGGGGTCTCCTGCGTGTTGATTTCTTCCTTCAGTGGTAAATTTAACCCTTCCACATTTATTGTGGCTTTAGAGTCACGTTTTGGTGTTGAAGTGCCACTAAGGTCAACTTGTCCGGATGTTAAGTGTTCTTGCACTTGTGGTAAAACGTGAGGCTTTGTTACGTGAATTTCAGCTACTGTTGATTGTTCCAATGATGAAGAAAATGAGCCAACAGTTTCCTCGATTGATGGGTTATACTGTTGGGTTGTTTGAAATGATTCAAGAGCATCGGCTATAGTACCTGAAGATGTTAACAATTTTCCAGAAGTTTCAGATGTACCCACTTCTTGTTTTAGAGGTAAATTCAACCCTTCTAGTTGTATTGCAGCTTTTGTGTCTGGTTCAGTTTGTGGGTGATCCTGTGGTTCTATAGATTCAGAAGGAATCAGTTCGTGCACTTGAGGTAGAGACTGTGGAGCAGTTAGGCTTGTTTCTGTTTTAGTTGGTTTACTAGTTACAACATCAAAGTGACCTGCCATTTCCTGTACTGTGGGTTCATGATGTTCTGTTGGCATGTGCGCCTTCACTACACTGTCTGTTGTGCGTGCAGGCGCTTGTGGTAGTATAGTGGAAGTTTCTGCAGTATCTACTTCCAATTTTTCTGGGAGTGTTAAGCCATGTACGTCCACAGTAGCTTGAGACTTACGTTTCACTGGTTCTACAAGTATGTTTGTTTGTTCAGGTTCAATTTGTTCTTGCACTTGTGGCAATACTTGTGGTTGTGTCAGTCCAACCTGAGCCTGCATCAACCCCAAAGGTGTCTCGGAAAATGCTCCTACGACTTCTGAAATTGATGGCTCCTGTTGTTCAGACATTTGAAATGAGCTAGTGGCATCATCTTGTTGTGTTTTTGGTGTTGGTAATAGTTCGGATGTTTCCTCAGTTTCAATTTTTTCTTTAATTGGTAAAGCCAAGCCTTCTACGTTTATGGATGCTCTTGAATGTCTCTTATGTGTATGTTGGATTTCTCGTGTTTCAGTTTGCTGTGGAACGATTTCCTCTACTTGTGGTAAAGCTTTTAATTTGGAAAGTTTAATCTCTGCTGATGTTGTTTCTATTGGTGAAATGTTGAATTCACTCACAAGTTCCTGTACAGATGTTTCGTTTTGTTCTGTTGTGGTGACACTTTCTACTACATCTACTGTTGAAGTTACGGATGTAGGAAGCGAAAATGGTGCATCACCTGTATCTATTTCTGTTTGAACTGGTAAATTTAACCCTTCCAGGTTAATTGTAGCTTTAGATCCCCTTTTCCCTTTTGGTTCAACATCTGATTCCACATGTTCAGTTGAAGTATGTTGTAATACTTGTGATATCGATTTTGGATGCGTGATGTTTATATCAGCTTTTATAGGCTGCGGTTGTGATATGTTGAATTCTCCCACTACCTCATGAACTGATGTTTGTTGTTGTTCAGTTGTTTGTATAGTGCTCACTGCCAAGTCTTTCGGGGTTTGGAGCGGTGCCTGTGAATATGGTGCTTCTTCTTCTGTACCAATTTCCTCTTTAACTGTTAAATGTAACCCTTCCACATTAATTGTAGCTTTTGAATGCCTTTTTTCTAATATTTTAGTGTTGTCTGATTCAACTTGTTCAGAAGCATAGTGTTGTTGTACTTCAGGCAAGGTTTGTGCGTTAGTTATTTGAACGTCTGCTTTTGTTGGTTCAATAAGAGGTAAAGTGAACTCACCTACTGTTTCGTGGACTGTTGGTTCCTGTTGCTCATCTGGTTGATAAGTGGCCAAAGCATCTTCCACTTTTGAAGGCTTTGCTTTTAGTAGTGACGGTGTTTCTTCTGATGAGATTTTCTCACTTGTAGGTAAGTTTAAACCTTCTATATTTACACCAGCTTTTGAATCTTTCCTGGTGAATTTTGGTAGTTGTCCTAATGAATCCTCGCCTGTTGTTTGTTCAACTGAGGTAGGTGTGTGTTCTGCCATTGATATTTGTGTTTGTGCCTTTTTCACTGTAAACGTCGTTACTATGTTTTCAGCCTCTTCGTGTGTACCTACTTCTCCTTTTTCAGCAATCGTTAATCCCTTTAATATGTCAACTTTGGGCATAACAGCTGTTTCTTCTTGTTCGTCAAGATCATCGGTTGTGTGTAAAATATTCGATAATTGTATTTCAACGTGTTCAAGGGGTATCAGATTTTGTGCCGCCTGATCTGATTTGTGTTTTTCTGGTTGCATGTCTGATGTACTTTCACCTACATCAGGATGCGTCACTGTTGGAGCAGACATTTGTATGACATCCATTGACGCTTGTAATGGCTTGTGTTGGTCTTCAGGTAAATCAGTGGTTTGTGCTTCTGTTAGAATATCTTGTATACAAACAGCTGTAGATGGTGTTATAATTTGCTCTGCTTTCTTTTCAGAGGGTATTTCTTTCAAGCCTAGTTCTTGTGTGTCCTGTTGAATTTCTGTTTGTTGTGTAACTAATGCTTGATGCTCAATGATTTTTTCTCCAATCTCTTCAATTTGTGGATTGGAAATACTCAACTTGCTAATGCCATTTTCTGCTGATACTTCCTCTGTCACTACTGCAGAGTGTAGAAGCAATTGTGTACTTGCTCTACGTGTTGCCACACTTTCATCTCCCATTGGTGTTACAGTACTTTGTACTTCAGCCTCTTCTGTCACTAAACCGGTACTGAATGTTATCGTTTTGTCAGCTTTTGTACTTGTTGTTGCTGGAGTTGTAAACTCTTTAACAGTTTCTTGCATTATTACTTCCTCTGTTGTCAATACATCAGTTTGAGTCACTTTTTGGTCTGCAGTGGCTGGTACCATTTTCAACTGATTACTCTCATCGGTCGAATGCTCCGCTAACGTTTCTGTTGTTGTTGCAACCTGCAATCCTTCTAGGAGATTTTTAGAGACAGTACTTGTTTCATTGGATTTTACTTCTATGCTTTTTTCGCTCTCAAACACTTCATTATTTATCTGAAGTGGCAAGTTCAGTTCTGTAATGTCAGGTTTGGCTCTCTTAAGTTCAACTTTCTCATTTGATTTTAATTCTGTCGTTTCTAATGGGTAAGTTGTGTCAACTTGCACGCTCTCATGTGGTTGCAATTGTCGAATAGCCTCTGCTGGTGAACTTTTTAGTTCATGTACTGTTTTCTGTGCATCTTCAAACGTTAGCACATTCTCATTTGTTGCTGCTTGATGGGGTATTAGATCCCCATCAGCATTGACACTTCTTTTTGTTGCCTGGGGCGTTAGTTCTTCCAGTGAGCATTGCACAATGGATTCCTCTGTGATTGCAACATTTATTGACGTAATACTTGTCTTGGGTTTTTCTTCACTTGCCAATTCAGTTTTGATGTCAGATGCTGTCTGATGTGGGATTGCTTCTTCCTTCGTTGCCACTCCTAGAGTACTCAAGTTTGGTTTTGCCAGTTCTTCCTGTGGTTTTTGATCTTTGATATGTGCGAAATCATCTTCAATATTTGTCATCTGAGTCAGGGGCAATTTCAATCCTTTATTGACACTTATGCTGACGCCTTTGGCTGTTTTTTTGTTGTATTCAGCCATTTGATCTTCTTGTTCAAATGGTGTGCTGGTATCCACTATTAAGGTCTGAGCTGGTTCAAAAATGGCTGCTGCTCTTGTACTTTTTGGTGCTTTCTCCAACATTTCTTCTGTACCTTGTTGTACTGCAGTGGTGCTCTCATGGAGCGTGAATTCATGTGCACTGATTTCTACTCCCAATTTTGATGTCTGGGGACTTGATGTAGTGAACTGCGTCGTAGTCTCCTGCACTAATGTGCTTTCTTGCATCAACACATTCTGTCCTACAAAGTTTTCTGCAGCTGTAGATGAGGCAATGATGGTTTTATCTGGAATTGGCTTTAGTGATGTGTCATAGATTGTTTCTTCAGTCGTTGCAACTTCTAGACTTTCCAATTTAGGTAATCCAGTTACCTCTTGTGACTTAAGACCAGTGTACTCTCCTGATGTCTCTTGGGTTTGAACTTCAGTTAACTGCAAGCTATCTACCGCATCTATTTTTCTCTTTGCTGTGACAAGTGGCATTGATTTCACATCAACGTCCTCTGTACCATAGTGTATCATTGTTGACATTGTTTCCACTGCTCCCATCGCATCAATGGACGAGTGAGCGGTCTCTAGTCGGTTTTTCTCGTCTCCCAATGATAAAACAGTATTTTGATCAATTTGTTCTTCATTTACGGCTACATTGAGTGGCACAAAAGCTGGTTTAGCGCTGATTGTAGGTTGTTGCTCTTGTTCTTCTAGTATGTTTGTTTGTTCTTTTATCATTACTTCTTCTGTTATTGAACTTGTTTGTGGGATGAATTCAGTCGAGGCAGTTTGTTTCATCGTATCTGATGGTTTGAATTTATCTGGAAGTTGTTCTGAATGTGTTTCCTCAGTCACAGCTATTTCTCTAGCTAGAATGTTAGTTCTTGCACTTTTTAAAGTGAACTCTTGTATGTTAAGATTTTGAGTGTTTTCTAAAAGCGTTGAGTCTTGTGTTGTAAAAACTTGGTTTGGTAAAAGTTGGACTGATGCCTGTGATTCATCCACTGCTAGTGGCTGTTGTAATTCTTTGGTGCCCCCTATTAATTCAGCGATTTCCGTTTGTGCAGCAACTCTTGGTATAGTGTTAGGGCTGGCATTAAATTCAAATGGCTTTGTGCTGACAAAAAGATCACTTGCTTCTTCCCCTAGAACCACTTGTTGTACTACAGGTACTTGGTTTGTGGGTAAGGTTTCTGAGGCTGTTAATGGTATTGATTTGTCTTCTGGGATATTGCCTAAACTATCATCAACCTTCAAATCTTCCACCACTAATGTATTTTGATGTGTCATTATTTCAATTTGTACATTTTTCGTAGCTGGTTTGTTTTCAGGCTGCATCGCTTCAACTGTTTCATGTGTTTGTGTTTCATCAACTGATAAGGGATACGTTTGTGGTAGATTAACGATTGCATTTGTCTGGTTTGGTTCACTTGGCACTATCAATGACTGTGGCGTTTCTTCAGAATGGTGTTGAGATATAATTATACTTTCATTTGGTAAAAATATTGTATCAACGGTTTTTGTGTTAGACGTGGCTATTGAAAGTGTTCCACTGCTGTCTAAGGTTTCTGTTTCAAACACTTGTGTTGATGATGATTCAATCATCTCCTGTGTTGCTTTTCTGTTTTGTGGAACATCAATGTTCAGTGGCATTTCTGTTTCATTAATATCATGTTGTTCAACAGATGCCAATGTTGTTGAATCAATAGTGACAGTAGCTTGTTTGGTTTCTGGCTTGGTAGGCTCAGATAACTTACCTTCTTTTTCTATTAGTGTACTTGTTTGTATTTGTAGAGCATCTTGCTCTGTTTGAGCCTGTGTGGCATGCCCAAGTTTTCTTGGTGTCTCTTCCAAGTTTGTAATATCCACGTCACACAATATTTGTTCACTGCTGTACGCAGTGTTTGTAACAAACTCAACTGAACTTGTCTGCTGGTTCAGTACAGTTTCAAACACACACTCACCCTCTTTGATGCTTGGTTGAACTTCGGTTATCATGATGTTTCCACTATGCTCCTGAATATTCATCTGCCCGCTTTTTTCTGATGGTTTCACCATTTCTGGAAGGTCTGTCTCTGATTCTGTCACTTCGTGAGTTGTAACGGTCACATGCTGTTGTATGGGTGTGGATGGTTTAGCGGATAAAGGAGTAGGAATGGGAAGGTCAAGGTCACCTAATTGTTGTCCAGGTATGATTTCAGTTTTCATTGCTACTTCCTGATCAAGGACGTCAGGCCGTGCCTGCACCATTTGTGGTGCACTCACCGAAACATCTTCCTCCCGATCATGAGTTGTGACTTGTGTAACTATCAAACTCTTTGTTTCTTGAAATGATGTCTCTGCTGAAGATGTATCTGGTTTCCATTGCGAAGTCAATTCTTTTTCTTTTTCTTCTGATTTCACTTCACTTGTTTCTACACTTTCAAATGGCATCCTTGATGGGGTAATTGATACATCTTTTGGTTTTTCTAATGCTCCCAAGTCTGAAGTGCTGATTGAAACTAATGCTTCTGTTTGCTGAAGAGCTTCTTGTGGGACGAAATTTCTTGCCGCTGTTGTTGTCACTTGTTGAACTTCACTATATTCCTCCTCTCTGTGCTCTGCTACAGGTTGAAATACTGAGATTCCTTCTTTTACATCTGCAACTACATTTGCTGTTTTAGTTGTAAGAACCATTTTTTCTTTAAATTCGACCTCACTTTCTCCAGTTATAGATTCTGTAAGTATTACACCTTCATGCTGCAAGTGTTCTGGCTGAGCGTAAGCTTCTTTTGGTTTCAGACTTTCGAAATCTTCTGTTTGCGTTTGAGGGATTACCTGTGATTGTTCAGCTACTTCTTGGCCCATCAATTGTGGTTTAGCTCTAGCTTCACTCGGTTTAACCTTTTCTTCTAAGTTTTCCTCTTTTTGTTCAGTCAAAACCTGCGATATTGATACACCTTTGTTTTCTTCAAACTCCACTGATGCCATCGTTTCTTTTGCTTTAAATGTACCTGTAAATTGTTCTTCGTGTTCCTGAATCATGCCATGAGTTACTTCTACACTTTCAAGTGGAGTAAACTGTGGCTCAGCTTTCTTTCCAGATGGTTTTTCACTATCCAACTCTCCATGGTGGATGCTGACATCAATAAACGTTTGCTGCAAAGACTCTTGAGGGATCATGGAACTTTGAGCCTTTTGCTGCGAAGGAGTTTCTTTAAGCGTGAGTTCTGTCTCCTTTTGTTCTGTTTGAACCTGAGACACGCTTATCCCTTCTGTCTGCTCAACCAGTACTTCCGCCAATGCTTGCCTTTTTTTCTGAGCCTCCTGTAGCTGTACTTCACCTTCTCTCACAATCACCTCTGTTTGAATGAGGCTTGAATGCACATTGTGCTCAATTTGAGCTGAGGTTGTTTCTGGTTTCTGAATTCGTAGATCAGAAGGCGCTGTTTCTGCTTCAATTTCAAACTTTTCCACTACATCATGACCCAAAACTTCACTTTTCGCCTTTTTCCCTTCTGGTACCTCTGTCTTACTTAGTTTCGTTTCTCGTTCTTCAGTTTCCACTGTGCTTATAGTCAAAACCTTCTGGCTTTCAAATGAAAAATCTGCTTTTGATGGAGCTGGTTTGAATTTTCCCTCAAACAGTTCTTCAGTTTCATTAACTACAACTTCTTTAGAAACTATGCTTTCCATTGGAATGTGGTCACTTGAAGCAGTAGCTTTGGTGGGAGTTGATGATGCCAATTCTTCCAATCCGACTTCAGTTATGGTAATAGATTGTTCAGCTACTTCTGATCCTGAAACAGATGGTTTAGCCAGATGTGACTCAGGATTTTCTTCCACTGTGTAAGGCGTTTCCCCTTCTCCAATTTCTACTTCCGTAATCGTAACTGATCTCCCTTCTTCAAACCCAACTCCTGCACTCCTAGTACTGGTAGAGGCAGCTTCAAAATCATCTTCACATTCCTGTATAATTGGTTCTTGTTGAGAATACGTTTCGTATGGTACGTGGGCCTGAAATGCTGTCACCCTTTTACTTGTGTGCGTTATTATGTTTCCAGTTGAGGATTGAGAGAAAGTTTGAATAACTTCAACCACCTGCTGGCTGACAACTTCTGGAGTTGCTTTCTTCTTATCCGGTATAACTAAACTCATGACATCTCCTTCTTTGTCTTCTACTGTAACTTCTGTCACTGTTTGTACTTTCTTCCCTTCAACTAGAGAAACATCAACATTCTTCGTTTCTGGTTTAAACTTCCCTTGGAATTCATTTTCAGTTTCTTCGATTTGTTGTTCACTTACTATTACCCCATGAATAACTTCTTGGCCTTCTCTTGCTTCTTGAAGTTCTGGTTTTTGTATATGGTATTCTGCCACAGATGTCAATGGCAAAACGTAAGATTGATCAGCAATATCCTGAGTATCTGATAAACCTGGATACGCTAATCTCTCTCTGGGAAGTTCTTCCAACTTACAAACCTCTTCTTTGTCTCCTGGTATAACCTGGGAAATTGTAACAGTTTTTCCAGATGTGATTTTTACATCAGCTTTTTTCTGTTTTGGTTTTTCTCCTTCCTTAATTTCTGGCATGGATTCCTGCACCTGTACTTCCGTTTGAGAAATACTTTCAAATGCTACATGTTCTGAAGTAGCTGTAGTAGAATTAGGTTTGACAGATTTATAATCTCCAGTATTACTTCCCAGAATCAATTCAGAAACTTCAGCTATACCATGGGCTGGAATACTTGCCTCTGCTTTCCTGGGTTTTGGTTTTTCGTCATCAAGCAGTTCTTTCTCTTTTTCACTGGACACAGTTGAGGTAACTTGAATGCTTTCCATTTCATCTATCATTGATATTGCCTTTTTGCTATCTGGTTTCATCCCAGCCTCAAAACTGCCTTCTTTTTCTTGCAATGTTGGTTGCAGTGTTACTGTCGATTCAAATGGTATTTGACTCATACTTCCTTGAGCTGGTGATGTTTTTAGATCCTCCATTGGCCCAACGTTTTGCTCAGGTGTAACTTCTGAAACCAAAACTCCAGTGCGACCTGGAACTTTCACTGAAGCTAAAGCTGTGTTTGGTTGGGTAGTGCCTGTTATAGTATTCTCCTTGTCCTGTGCCACCACTTGTATTACATGTACTCCGTGTTTCTCTTCAAAATTTGTTTGTGCTGTTAGACCTTTCATTGTTGGTTTCCCTACAAAGTCAGTCTCGTCTTCTGTGACTGATACTTCAGATGTTATTAAACATTCATGTGGAATTGCTTCCAATCCTGCTGTTTCTTTGGCAGGCTTAGTAACATGTAATTTTCCCAATGAAGTGACTGTCATGGTTTCACTTTGGGCAACAGATGTAAAACTAGTAAACTCACGCTTGGCTTGTTGCTGTGTAACTGCTTCAACCTTCTCTAATTCCACTTCAGTGTCAGTTGGCACGATTTGTGTAATTGCCAAACCACTTTCTGGAACAAACTCTACTTCAGCTTTTCTAGTTGAAGGCTTCCATTCTTTAGAAAGGACACCCTCTGATTCTACAACTGCTGCTTGAGTAGACTGTATGGATTCTAAAGGTAAATGTTGAGATGCTGCTTGAGCCACGTCAGGACTGATGTCTTTCTCTAGTTCTTTTGTAGATGTACTCACAAATATTTCCGATTTGGTTGCTACTTCCTTCGTTACAATATCTGTCCCTGCTGTCAATTCTTTTGGTTTTTCTGACCTTTCATAAGGTGTTTCCTTATCTTGTGTAGTTATTTCTGATATTATCAATCCACTTTGTGCACTTTCGAATTGAGGTTCTGCTGTTTTTTGTTCAGGTTTTACAAATTGTTCAATTTGACCCTCTGTTTCACCTGAAATGTTGACATTGGTTTCAATAGTATGGTATGGCAAGTGTGACCTTGTAGCTGTTACAAGTTTGTTAGCTTCATGTTCTATTTCCCCTGTGCTATGGCTCATTACTACCTCCTCTTTCTGAGAAACTTCTTGTGAAATAATATCAACTGTAGCAGTTTTACCTTCAGGTTTTGGACTACTGGAATACTTATCTTCTTTGTCTTCAGTAGTGTACTGAGTAACTTGAACTCCTAAATTTTCTACAATATGCAGATCAGCAACAGTTTCCAATGGTTTCTTGTCTTCACTCAAGAGACCCTCTTTTTCACGAATTACTGGTTGGATTGATGAGATACTTTCAAAAGGTATTTGATCTTGTTGAGCCAAAGCTTCAACTTTTTCAAAGTCTGGCATCGCGCCTAGCATTGATGTTGTAGTTATTTCCTCCATTTGAGCTATCTCTTGTCCAGTTATCTGAGGAATTGCTGTTTTAGACTTGGGTTTCTCAGAGATTGGCAAGTCTCTCTCTCTATCTTCCACTTGCACAGTCGACACATTTACACTTTTTCTTTCCACATAGTTTGTTTCCACAGTTTTGGTGTCGATCACCAGCTTCCCCTGAAAATCTTTTTCCTTCTCACTGGTGGATACTTCTGACATTATTACAGTTTCATATGGGATTGCTTCAAGAATAGCTAATCCTTTGGTGGGAGATTCTCTTTTTAGATCTCCTGTGCTGCTCTCTGTGATCACCATCTGTTTTTGCACTAACTCATGTCCTGTAATGTTCGGTTTAGCTCTTTTAGCATCTGGTTTTTCATCGTCTGACAAGTGAGAAGTTTGATCTTCCACTTGTACTTCGGTCACATTAACACTTTGTACATTCTCAAAAGACACGCCTGCTTTTTTATCTTCAGGTTTTATTAGATCAGTAAGCTTACCTTCAGATTCTATTGGTGCAGTTTCTGATGAAGACAAAGCATGATAGGGTGCTTGGTCAGGCGTAGCTGTTTGTGCCTCAGGTTTTTCAACTCCCAACTCTTTCACACTGGTCTCCACGAGAACTTCAACCTTTTCTGCAACACCATGAGCACTGATATCTGACTCTGCTGTTATCATCTTGGGCGTTTCCATTTGTTCCACGTGACCTTCTTTTACTTCAGAAGTTACCATACTCACTGAAATGCTTTCTTCCTCTAAGAATGTTGCTGATGCTGTTTTTGTATCAGGTTTTATAACCCCTTTGTATTCTCCTTCACATTCTCTCACAACCGTTTCTCCAGATATCACTGCTTCATAGCCTGATTGCTGAATAAGAGCCATTGATGGCTGCGGTTTGAATTCTTCAACTTGCCCAATTGACATGTCTGGCATGATTTCAGCTGTCGAGGCGACTGTATGTGTTTTCAAATCTGGACTAGCGTGCACAGCTTTTGGTTGTTCAATTTCTAAGGGTTTCTCAGTGTCCATGGTACTGACTTCAGTTATTTTCACGTAATCTCCTTTTTCAAATAACATTGTTGCTGATTTTTCATCTGGTTTCACAAGGCCATCCAGGTGGCTTTCCGATTCCCCTACTTGGAATTCTGACGAAACTGCACATTGAATTGTAGAATGCTGTAGTGATGCCATCTCTTTTATAGGAGACACTCTCTCTAGCACACCTGCTTCATCTCCTGTTATGACCTCTTCTTTTTGCGCAACTTCTTGACTAGTCAAATCTAGTACTGCTTTTCTTGTCTCTGGAACTTCTGCGATCTGGCAAATTTTTTCTTTGTCTTCAGTAACTACTTCTGTCACTGAAAGCCCTTCTCTAGCTGTTACTGAGACTTGAACGTTATGTGTTGCATATTTTGGCGCATCTTTCAAGTTGGATTCCGACTCACTTATATTAGTTTCTGTAGTTACCACTTCCTGCAGAGGCGTGGTGTCCATTTTAGCTTTCTCCATCAGTAATTCTGGTTTGTCCACTTTTCCCAAATGTAAGTCCGTGATTGTTTCAGTCTGACTTGCAATTTTATGTCCTGAAAGGCAAGTAGTTATTGCGTTAGCTGTTAGAGTTTGGTCTGTCTTCAATTCTAGTTCTTTATCATGACAAATAACTTGCTCTATTTTTATTCCTTCTTGGTCTCCTATACACATAGTGGCCGTCTTTTGATCTGGTCTCAAATCTGATTTCAATTCAGATTCCAATTCGTTTATGTGTGGAGCAAGTATCTGCACTGTTTCTAGTGGCATATGCTCAGCTTTCGCTTTTTCATGGTCAGCTTTAAACTTATCTATTGGCGTGGCAGAGTGTTCTACATTTATTTCTGTTTGTGTAGCTATTTTCTGTGCAGAAATTGATGTCTGAGCTTTTGCTCCTTCTGGCACAAATTTTCCCGTATATTCGCCAACTGTCCCATGCGCAATAACTTCAGACACTGATATACTCTCTTCTTGTAAAACTGTTACACCAGCCTCTTTCATTTCTGTTGCTGCCTTGGTTTTTTGAGCCCCCACGTTCTCTTCACATACAGTTACTTCAGTTACTCTTTCTTGGAATGGTATTTGTTTTAAAGATGCTACAGTCTCCAATTGCTGTATTTTCATATCTTTGGTCCTACCTTCAGGCAATGCTTCTTCTACTATTAATGACTGTAATGGGTGTGCAGGTACAGTTTTGCCTTTCTGAGCCTCAGGTTTTTCAAATAGGGCATGCGTGCCTTCCTTTTCTATTGTTTCAGTGGTGAATGTGACGATACCCTTGGTTGATAATTTTTCCGTTTCATTCTGGTCGATGACATACTGCTGGGGTAGTTCTAACGTTTTCAATGGTACACCACTTTCTTGGAGTTCCACTTGTTGCACTGATTTAGCTTCAACCGTTTGGAAGTTGGTCACTGCTGTATCTAGCTTATATTTCAATGTCTTCTCGAATTCAGTTGGGTATTGCTGAGTGCTGGTTTCTGTCACAGTGACTGGTTCTTGTGGTTTCACAGTGGAATCTGCAAATGCAACTTGAGGTCCAGATTGAGGAATGAAAAGCCCTTCTGATTCTTGAACTGTTGTCTCTGTCACATTTGAAGTCTCAAGACTTGATAAAGTCGTTTGTGCTACTTTAGAATTGGGAAGTTCTCCCGCCCCAAACGTATCTTCTTTCTCCTCCACTACAGTTTGTGTAGTGATCACAGATTCCTTATTAGTAAAATCAACATCTGCCGTTTTCTTTTCAAAGAAGCTGATCTTGAGTATGGATGTATGATCTTGATGTTGCACTGAGCTCACTTGCAAACTTTCTTTCGCTGATATTTCTTCTGTTGCTCTTGAAGTTTCAGGTGATTTAGATGAGACAAATTCATCCTCTTTCTCGTGTACCTGGGAATCACTGACAAGAAGCGAGTCTGTAGGAGATAATCCCCAATTGGCTTGTTGGAATGGTGGTAGCCTTCCTGGAACGTAATCACCTTCCTTTTCTGGAGCTTGCACAGTTTCCGTGATGGTGGTTTGTTGCTGCACGAATGCTGGGTGAGCTATTTCTGTGGGCACCACCCTTTCCGGGAAATATTTCTCAGGTTTTGTTTCTGGGAACACTTCACTAACTGTAATGGATTCTTGAGCAGACAAATCTGATTTAGGCTTGATTGGTGTTGGTTTCACCATGTCAATTAGTTTGTCTGTAGATTGTCCTTGGTGAATTTCGGTAATGGACAAACTTTCTTTGGGTATCACCGATTTTCCAGCACTGGCAGTTATAGGCTGCTTATCTGGAGTGACTATTCCTTCTTTTAGTGATGGGCTTGTCTCAGTTACAGACATAGCTTCATGAGTAATTAATGAAAATGTTGCAGTAGATTGTTTTTCCAGAGTTGTGACGGTTTCTTTCAACGAGTCCTCTGCAGTGGTTTCCCTTACTTCTAACCCCTCTTTAGGTATGAATTGGCCTTGTATTTCCTGAGTTTTGGGAACAAATTGTCCAGTAAACTCTGTCACACTTGTGTGTATTCTAGTTTCTGTGACAGAATAGGGCTCAACTGAATCGATACTGGATAGCGCTGTGACTTCATCCGGTTTGTCAATGATTTTATCCACTTCCCTCTCCTCTCCCTTGGTTATCTCTTGGGCAATGACTTTATGTGGTATCAGACTCACGTTAGCTCGTTCTTTACTTGTAGTCACATCTCCCAACATCGATGACGTATCTTGTGTCACAGTCTCACTCACTACCTTCGATGTACTGAGAGGCAAACTCTTCACTGGCTGGGAGGTCAAAACATCAAAGTCTTCTACTGTCTCCTCTATAGGGGAAGTGACAGCCATCCCTGGCTTTTTGGTTTTCAGTTTCTTTGTAATTTTCCTCAATCCCTCTTTCTCAACTTCGATAATTTCCTCTTCAACTTCATCCTTCCCCCTCTTTGTAACTTTCTTCTTCTTCTTGACTATCTCATCTCCTCTCTTTCGAATAATCGTCATTTCCCTGTCCTCCTCCTCAATCACACTCTCCGTATCAGTTTGCCTGTCGTCGGGCTGCGTCACAATGACGTTACTCTCACTTTCAACCAACGTTTGATCGTCATCCGTCAATTCTGTGATTGTAACGGTTTCTTCTTCCCGTTTAGGCTTTTCCTTCTCTCTTTCGACCATTCTTCTTTTCCTTTCGTCTTCAGTTTCTTCCAAGGTTTCTGTGAATCAATTCAATGTGTAAACATTGCGTACTATCTAGGAGAAGCTAAACATCCACTACTAAATTGTTTTGTATGCCAGGTTTAAAATTTAGATAGAGCAGAATTTAATTTGATTTGATTCTTAAATGAATGATTAAATATAATCTAATTTGGTAATTCAAAGGATTCCCTACTTCCATTGAGCGTTGATAATCAAGTACTTTAATATCTTTTAATTCAGTACAATATCTACTTTTGAATTTCTATTAGGCTAGTTTTTATCTGCTCTATCGAATTCTCTTTGTTTCTTGTCAAAGGCACGTGACCTATCATTTTTCGTTCCTATGAGGTTGCTAGTCTTCAATATAATTAGCTTTCTCAATAAATTAATTCGAGTTATATGTGCCCTAAAATGTATAGAAATCGTCAAGATGTCTATATATGTTTGAGGACACATATAATGCGAATCAATTGATTGGGGAAGCCAATATCGCTAACCATATTTTATGAATAGAATGCCTTAATTTATTACTAATTGCTCGTATCTTTTTTTTAAGGTTTGGTTCACTCCAAATATTGGTATTTCCTCCCCAGTTTAAAGTTGAAGTGCCTTTGACTTTTATGATGGATGATCGAGTTAGAATGTATTGATGATGTGATGAGGTTTGTTTAATAATTGCAATGCGGTAGCGTTTTCTTTTATATGCGTTGTTTTGTTACAACATCTACGTTAGGTACTGTGTTATGGGTATACCGTTCGGGTTTATTTTGGCGAATTTAGCGGTATCACAGCGTGAAATGTAGATTCCTGACTGTGAAAATTTAATGATAGATATAAAAAGGTTTATTCTTTGAAATGGGTGGCTCCCAAGTGTGCAAAATTCATTATCTAAAATGAAAATTGATCATTCAAATTACTGATTTTCGCGAATAAGCAATTTTCTTGGTGGTATTGAGTTGCAAAGTCGAGTTGATCATAGTGTAATGATTCCATAAAAAGGATATACCATTCCTGAGGTAGCGTCTGGGCAAATTTTCACCATTCTGCAATGAAACCTGAATTTTGACAGATACTGGGGAAAACACTCATTATCCTCAGCATCTGTCAAAATTCAGCAGACGCTTTCAAAAAATTTTAAATTATAATTTTTTAAAGCTCATTTCAAATTTAAAAGCTATAATCACATACTGAGTGGGATGTGTTTTACGTAGGATATCTGGTTCACGCTGTGCACCGTTAGATGTAGCTGCGGTTTTTTTAGTGTTTGCTGAGTATAAAACTATTGCGGTGGTAAATACTGCGGGGTTCTGTTTTTTTGCTTCAAAAAGCGATACATACCAAGAGAAGCAATTTTAGCGACGGCATCCATCTACTTACAACCTCATGCCATGGTTGAGAAGCTGTCAATGCGGCCTTAGTTATGGTAAAATACAAAAAAAGCGCAACAAAAGATTAATATTACAACAACAAAAAAAGAAAACAAAATTTATAATAATTGGGTTAGTTTTTTTCGTTACAACTAACGAAGCGGTTCGACTTAAAGTAAATGGATATTCCAATTTTAAAATTAAAAAAAAAAAAACGCAGAAAAATCAGGGTAACTCACCATTTTTAAAATATGTGTCTTTGTTTTAATATCAAAAAAATGCTGCGGAAGATGAGTTGTACATTGCAAGGGCATCATAAAATATTACGATACGATATCGAAATCAAAATTGTTGGTAAGAAAAATAAAGCGTCCGACGAAAGCAGAAGCAGGAAGCTAGAAAATAGGAAGCTGAAGCGTGGTTAATAAAGCTTGTTCTTATAGAAAAATTACAGTGCCCCCTAAATGGCCCTTCCCATATTCCGCGTTCTTGCATGCAACATTGAATGAAATAGTAATTTTTTGATTTTCGAGCCGATATTAGCACTGTCAAATTAGCACAGTTTAATTGAAGTTTCAAATGGGACAGTTGACGTTTTAGTGCAGTGTTCAATGTTAGGTACCTAACATCTTGATGGATCTCAAGTAGGCATCAGAGCAATGTCAAATTTTCTACCGTTGGTTGAGTTATGCTGTATGATTGTATGTTTTGAAAAATTTTAAAGTCACTTTATACTTGATTATTTTCATGTTGCCGGAATTCCAGACGGTGGAATCCCAAATTGGTTCGAATTCCAGACAGTGGAATTTCAAGTTGGTTCGAATCCCAAACAGTAGAATTCCTAGTTGGTTTGCATTCCAGGTGTGGAATTGAAAGTTGCTTCGAAATCCAGATTGTGGAATTCCAAGTTGGTTCGAATTACAGACGGTGGAATTCCAGGTTGGTTCGTATTCCAAACAGTAAAATTCCTAGTTGGTTCGAATTCCAAATTTGAAATTCCAAGTTGATTTGCATTCAATAGTGTGGAATTGAAAGTTGGTTCGAATTCCAGATGTTGGAATTCCAAGTTGGTTTGTATTCCACCGTTTGTAATTTGCAGATGAGTTTAAAATACAACATGATGCTACCTTTGGGTTTTACATTGAAAACCAAAATAAAGTCAATTGTCCCACTTGATTTTTTAGGAAATTTCATTCAATTTCTTGCCGTCTTTTGGATAACAGTGACACGGACCAACTCGACTCTTGTTTGGAATTGTAAAACTGAGAAATTATTTTTACAAATCATCTCAATCACCACTAATTGTATGATCGATAGATGTTCAACAGATGAAAATAAGCTTGGAAAATGGGTTGGGGAGCCATTTAGAGGACCCAGTAGATAATCTTAAGCTACAACAGTAAAATACTGATTGAAATGATAGAAGAAGCCGTGCGAGTACGTTTTTTCCATGCATTTTGTTTCATGCTCGGTTATTTTAATGGTTAGGAAGTGTAGACATAAACGTGAATTGATGACAACATATAGTGACAATGACATAACATGTGGATGGCATATACAATGTAGACAAGAATATATATTAATAATCATCAAAGTACATAATCAATAATTATCATTTAGGTATAATACTTCAATGGTTGATAGATAATATTTGAAATAAAATCTGAAGAAAATAAGTGATTATTCAGCAAAGTTTTACCAAACTGTGCTCGTTGAGAATTTACCTTCTATGACTTGTTCGACTTTCTTCGTTTTCTTCTGAGTAACGGTCCGCATTTCTGGAACAAACGTTCACAAATCGCTATGAGTGGATTAATCTTTACAAATATACCTTCATAGCGTGCAAACATTAACAAGAAAGAGTTGTTTACAGCGGGATTCTAAATCACATTCCCAATTTGTATTTTTTGTCGCAATTTTTGGTGTTTTTTCACAACGCATTGTGTGTGTGTGAGGTTCTACAATGGTTCTTAAAAAATGCCTGTTTTTCGTGTCAGCTCATTGAACAATTACGGTTCACGGTATTGTCTTTGGGCATGTCCTATACCCAGCATAAATGTACTAAATGGGTGACCAAATTCAATCAAAGTGTCTGGAAAGTTCAGGGGTAGCACGTAGATTGCTCCCTAAAAGTCCAATATGGATATTCTTGCATTTGAAGAATCGAGACATTTACGCTTGTCTGATAAAAGTTAAGGACAACCCCTTTCTACTACTTGATGTGTGGTGTGACTCTCACTATGGTCATCGACTGCCAGTAAGTATTTGCCTGTGCTGGCAAATCTTTAACCTCTGTCAGAAGATTTCCACACAGTATACTGATGTCAGTGCTAAAATAATAGCTATTCCCATCTAGTTATCCAATTTTTAAGTTACACTATCTCCGTCTTTAAAGGTTTGTTGAGGTGGAACTACTAGTGGTTTAGGCAAAAGCCAATACCTCACTCAGGAGGTGCCCCTTTGTTATGGACTCCTTAGCTGTCACTGATCATGCAAATCATGTGAACTCATATGGTGCTGTATCTTCATAGAGTGTACACCTTAACAAGTTGAGTTTTTACAACAGGATTCTAAATCACAGCCCCAATTAGTTTTTTTTTTTGCGATTTTTGTTCCTTTTTAGATTGACAAGTCACAGCTCTTTGAACCGTTCACATCTATTTGGACATTTCTCATACCAGGGATACATGTACCAAATGAATGATTAAATTTAACCAATTTGTTTGGAAAGTGCAGGGTTAGCACGTAGGTTGCTCGCTAAAAGTTTTCCTGCCAGAGCAATACGGAGGTTTGTGGATTTAAAGAGTCGAGACATTCTGTGTTGTCTGATACAACCAAGGAAAATCATGCTAGAGAATCGTGCAACCGCTCATGCTACTTGATGTGTGGTGTGTCCCTCACTATGTTCATCAACTAACCAAGGTACTTCATTTTTTTTATCCAACGCCCGTCGCGTTCATCTGACGTCTCGCTCCTTAGTATCTTTCATACGCCGATTCCTCCAGCGTTGATCCACCAATCTCATCCGGTGCAGGGCACTCCATGAGATGGCGGGCGTCCATTTCCCTCAGAATGCAGAGAGGGCATGTCGGCGAGTCGACTACCCCTATTCTGTATAAATGCTTTTGGAGGTAGTCGTGGCCGGTGACCATTCTGAACAGGGCCACCGACATTCGCCGTGGGAAGACAGAGGGAATGTGTCCCTCCTCAGCTACAAGAACCTCCCAGTCCTTCCCAGCGCTAGCTCCCACCATGGCCTCCCTGCCATACTGAAGTAGGTATTTGCCTGTGTTGGCAAATCTTCAACCTCTGCCAGAAAATTTCCGGAGTAAACCGATGTCAGTCCCAAAATAATAGCAATTCCCATCAAGTTATCCAAGTCCTAAGTCATATACCTACCTGTAATGGTATGTTAAATTGGTAGCTCCTAGTGGTCTTGGCAAAAGCCAATCCCTCTGCTAGGAGATGCCCGTTTGTTATGGACCCCATAAGTACATTAGACCAAGCAAATTATGTGAACTCACATGGTGTCTTATCTGAGCCTGAGAATGATGCACTCTCATCCATATATGTACATACAACAATCTGTCATGTACACCAATCCTGAGGATACAGTTCATCCTTATCAATCAATCGACCTGTAATACGTTTACAGAATTCCAATTGTACCTATCAGGGCCTAACCCAGTTTCATCTCATAAGTATCATCCTGTACGAATCTGACGAATGTACTTCTGGGACAAATCTACAATTTTTTAAAGGCGAACCTTCCTCTATCAGCCTATCCGCTGAATCCCGCGAAAATGAATTAAAACTAACCGACTAGTTTTGAAATTTCTCTTTTAAAATAAAATTTTTCGTGCATGCACACGTAGAGCTAACTTCTAATCGTGATGATTCACGACTAATCACCTTACGATGATTCTTCAAGTATTCTAGTTTTAAGCGAATTCGAGTTATTAAATAGTGATAATTTCAATAGCTCATGCAAACCCGCTCACATTGATTCTTCTACAATCCCCGAAAACGCCATCAAAATGTGATACCGGTTATATCGAGGAAACTACCTTAGACGAATATAGAATGAAACTTGTTCAAATTATGGTGAAAATCCAAAAATTGAACAATTTAATTTTGGAGATCTAATAATTTTCACCTCACATTGGAAAGCACTTCCAACGCACTCTTGAAACGAACTAAAAATTCTCTCTTCCACTCTCTAAATAAATCTTTTCTACATAATTCTGTTAAATGATCTTTCAAATTCGAACAGGATTTAGGACTTGGTTGTACAGAGTTAGTTTGTTTTGGGCAAACAATTCTGTTTTTTCTTCTTCACGTGCAACTCGCAACTTTGCATGTAACGTCATCCCGAGGTATTTCGTTTCAACGGCTTAAGGTATGACTCTGCCGTTAATGTAACCTAGCTGGTATTTTATTTGAAGGGTCCTGTTGACTGATGGGTAAAAACAACTTAGTGAGAAACCAACCTGATAAGATGTTCCAGCTTTTGGAATCAAGATTGGTTTATACTTAAGATATCCAGCTTCGAGATTCAAGTAGAAAGCCTTCTTTTTACTGTGCTTTCTATTTTTGAGTTATTAAACGAATAACACGAAATCTGATCGAAGTCAGATTGTAATTTGATTTGGGGAAAAATAGAATCTGCTCAAACAGACTCCTGAGCAGTAACGTAAGCAGTTTTGCCCAACTGTTCTTAACTCATGTCATTCAAAATTGAACGTATTTGCTAACGTCCAGCTTCAACCTTGATCCAATCGGTTGGTGTCATATTTTTCATGCTTAAGTCTTGGGCGTTTTTTGTTTCTGACGTATCCTGTTTTACTGAACTTATTTTTCTTACTCGAAATCAGAGCAAAGTTTCACTTGTCTTGCGAATTATCTTTGAACAATCCCTGTATGCAGACGTCTACCTCTACTTAAAGGCGTTGATCTAACTAGTATCCTTAATAATGGGAGGAATCTGCTTGTTCGTGTGTGCCAGCGAATGACTAAGACCAGACTACTTCGAGTTATGGTATGAAAAGTTGTTCTTGGCTTTCCACACTGAAGTATGTAGGCAATGTAGTGGGAATGAACCTCTCATATTACGTAAGAACATACAGTTAGTAACAGATTCGGATTCTACTCAAAATTTCATGAAAATGTGATGCCTCAACCAATTTTTTTAAGTCAAATTGTCAAATAGTGGATGATGGTGAATGAAAGTGTGGACACATGAATTTTCATTTTTCTTAACGCTGATTCACGTTGCTTTCCGTTTTTGTTCGATTCCATTTTTGGAAAATCATTATTTATGCCGACTTTCAACTCTCGAATTAAGAGGATTTTTCACTTGATCACTGAAGAAGGTGATCAATCTCCTATTTTTACATTTTTCAACCTGACCTCAAAATTATTCCCCGTAAAAATCTGATTACAGGCTCCTAAAATAAAAAAACGGACGCAAAATAAACAAATTTTGGTCATTATTCCGCAAAAATTGAGTCCAATCAAGAAACGGATAGTATCACGTGAATCAGCGTTACGAAACAATGGAAATTCATGTGCCACACTTTAGAGTTCACCACTATCCACGATTTGACAATTTTGGGGTTGTGCAACTTTGCGTGCTCGCTGAACCGGTTGCGCCAATAAGGTTGTCATATTTCGATGGCTTGGGTTATTTTGGTTTGGTTTATTGTTCACGAAAGCTCATTAAAAGAATTTAAGTGTTTGTTCTATATGACAGTTTTCATAAGAGCTGAAGGGTGACACTCCAGTAGTATCAAATTTATTTAAAATGAAATACAGGTTTACAATATAATGTGAAGCGTTGACAAATGATTTTATTAGTAAAACGCAGTAGTGATTTGTATTTCTCGTTTCTTTCTTTTTATTAAATTTCCTTTGCATGTTATGTTTCAGGTCTGAGGATGTGGAATACCCGAGTGTCAGCTGCGCTATTTTCGGTGAGTCGCTTTACCAATCAACCACACATTATTTCTCTCACACTAGAACAGGGGTCTCCAAACTACGGCCCTCGGGCGAGAAGGTTGGACTCGCCCAAACTAACGAAAATTGTGATTATTTCTTGTTGAACAATGAAAAACTAATATTCATGGAATTAGAAAATATGTATATTAGAAACTAAGTCTGTGTTCCTATACAGACTCTCTTAATGAACGAACCACCCTTTCTATTTCCGTTCATTGTGGAGAA
The DNA here is from genome assembly GCA_031894815.1 of Creontiades dilutus. Lineage (NCBI taxonomy): Eukaryota > Metazoa > Arthropoda > Insecta > Hemiptera > Miridae > Creontiades > Creontiades dilutus. Next base: position 349,270 of record JAVIWC010000461.1, on the reverse strand, counting down.
ATGAAAACCCCCCCCCCCCCCCCCTTATTTTTTTGCAAAGAATTTAACCATTGCATTTTTGCGCATCGCGTATGCGCACCAACTTTGTTTTTTCAAATGGAACCCTACAATTTTTATTGCAGAATCGGGTTTTACATCCAATTTTATGTACATTTTATTGCGACGACTTTTTTTGGACGCACCCAGGAGCGTCCAGAAGCCCCCAAAGTTTGCCTACGCCTGAAACGCGATGGTTTAAAAAAAATGAAAAATCACCTTATCCTGGCTCTTGATCATTTTTGTTTTAGTTAGATGAGTTTTTAGGCAGGTGGGTTAGTATCTAAATGATCTTGTCGTGACGATTCGGCGATAAATCCAAGTTGTTTCCCTCTAATGGATCAATTTTATTCAAACGTATTTGGCACCATAACAGTCCTGTTTTCTACGAGTATCCTTCTGGGCGCAGGAACGGAACCGCTTGCCTAAAAACTCATCTAACTAAAACAAAAATGATCAAGAGCCAGGACAAGGTGATTTTTCATTTTGTTTAAACCACCGCGTTTAAGGCGTAGGCAAACTTTGGGCGCTTCTGGTCGCTCCTGGGTGCGTCTTAAAAAAAAAGTCGTCGAAGTAAAATGTTCATAAAATTGGATGTAAAATCCGATTCTGCAATACAAATTGTAGGGTTTCATTTGAAAAAACAAAGTTGGTGCGCGCATGAGCGTTGCGCAAAATTGCAAGGGTTAAATTCTTTGCAAAAAAATAAGGGGAGGTTACTTAGACAAGTTTTTTGATTTCTCCCCAATCAACGGAAATAAAAAGAGTGGTTCGCTCATTAAGAGCCTAATTATAGGCCTAATTTTGAATTTGTCAAATTCGTCTAGGAGTGCTTTAAAACCATGTTTTCAAGTGTCTGACTTCCCAAATCTTCCATATCTGTAAATTCAATTTTTTTGAACAACGGAAAAGTAATTATGGAATTTAAAAAAAATACAATCACTAAAAACTAATTTTTTGTACCTATATTAGGCCTAATTTTGAATTTGTCAAACTCATCTAGGGGTGCTTGAAAACACTGTTTTCAAGTGTCTAATTTTCAAAATTGTCCGTCCCCCCTAGTCCGGACTAGCCCCCCAGACCCCCCTGTTGGCCTGCCCCACCACCTCCACTTTATGATACGTACGGCCCTTGGGTTTGGAGACCCCTGCTCTAATTCACGAACATTCCAATGTTGTTAACAATCCATTTTATATTTGCTTAGTTACACCATATTAAATTGATTCACACTAACTTCTAATCAAACATTTCATTTATAATCATGTTGAAGTCTAGTACTCAGTTTAGTAGAAGTATTTAATTTCCCCAGTGTGTATTTCGCTCATTCTTTCTTATCGTTTCTGTTTGCTTACATCTAAAAATGATTATCGCTGAATGATTATCCTGGGGAAACGGTATTCATGCCTAGAATCAGGTAGGTATACTTAATACTCGCGTTCAGCTTTCCAACCATATTGATTCTCTTACGAACCCTGTTACTTACATTCTTGTTGATAAAGGGATCTCTTATCTGATTGTCCATCTAATGGACTCTTCTGCCAACTCAATAGTTCCTTTATGGAATGAAATGAGTTTTTATAATTTGAATTTTTTGTTACTGTAGTAATTTTCTCCTTTTTCAAATGTCGGATCTATTGTTTCCGAACCATTTCCCTTTGTGCGGTTTTCATACTGAGTTCATAGTCAGCTTCACCCTTTTTTGTTTATGGACACTAGCTGTTCTACTTCTTTATTGTTTGTTTTCTGTTCGTGTACTTCAAAATCTCAGATGATTAAATGCATCGCTCGCAAGTTGTTAGTTCGTTTTGTTAAAAACCCCCCCTAAATCAACAGTTTATGGGTTAAAATACGTTCGCTACGCGTCGGTATCACATTTTGGTTTATTGTTCAATAATAAACCATTGTAATCGCTCTTGAATTCTAACCACCCCTGGAAATTTCATGGTTTACGTTTCAAGGATGTAGAATCCGAATCTGCAATAAAAAATTTTCCGTCCGTCCGCCGTACGCACGATTTATCCCAAAAAAATATCTGAAATTTTCAGGAAAAATCAATATTGGTCCGACAACGCCCCAATTCTTTTGCCAGCACTTTTACTTAATTTAAAGTGTCCTTTAAGGGTTGTCAAAGTTTTGTAAAATCCCTAAAAACCTCAAAAAAAGTCGAAGCGGCCTAAATTTGGACTCTTTTTGAAGAACTTTCCATGAGGAATCAAATGAGCCCTTCCCCAGGTTCGTAGCTCAAACCATTCCCGATATACGGCCCGATTTATGGTGCCAACATTTGCGATTTTTTGGTTTATTATTGTTTATGTTTTCATCGCAGTAACCTAGTGATGTAGTAATGTGGATACTGGCGTGAGCTCCTAAAAGGATTTGTAGCATATACACGGGTTGAAGCATTCAGATACGCATGAAACGCTGCAAATTCTTTCACTGGGGTTTATTATTCAATTGGCTTGCGTTCATGATTTGAATTTCTACTAAGCTTTGGAGTGTGCGTGTTTCACAGGTGATAGAGTGATTATTGAATTTCAGGAGGCACACAAATATGATCAACTGAACAATCCAAATAGGTATTTTGGTTGAGAACAGATTTACGTGCTCTATGCATATCTCCTGAAATTCAATAATCGCTCTATCACCTGTGAAACACGCACACTCCAAAGCTTAGTAGAAATTCAAATCATGAACGCTAGCCAATTGAATAATAAACCTCACTGAAAGAATTTGCAGCGTTTTTTTCTTATAGAAAGTCTTGTTTCATTTTTTCGTGTCCCGTACTCGTCCAAGTCCTGGGTGCCCGAAGTGGTATTCCATTCTTATTTCTGCTGTTTAGTTGTGTTCGTCTCTGTGTGAGTGAGTTACATATTAGTCGAGTCAAGAAGTTGATGGGAGAACTAGAGGTCGTAGAAGTTTGCCATGAAACACGCACTCATCGCCGATGATTTGCGATTCTATGTATGGTAAAGGAACAGGCGTTGGGAAGAAATTAAAAGTCCTGGCAAGGATACTGTTTGGAGTCCCAAAACATCTCATGAGCTGTCTCTCTTTCTGCGGGTTGAATATCGAGTTTCTAGGCGGCTCCGCCCATTTTCTTTCATGAACAAATCGCCCGAAAGGAAAATATGGTTTTTTAAAATCAATAATTGCCCACTAAAATCAACAGGACCTACAATGTTTCCTATATATTACTGTCTGAAAACTGATTTAAGACTTGATTCTTTGAAATGAACAAGACATAAAAGTAAACTTCACTTACCTTGATGAATTCGTCTAATCGATTCCCATGGGAACGACTCGAGTGGAATACCTTCGTAATAGTCAACATTTGGGCCACAATATTAATTATTTTAGGTTCAATTTACACCAAATTGTGAAACGCCTATGTTCATATCAAACAAAACCATAGGAACCTTGAAGATTTATTCGGATTACAACCTTTCAATTTCATCCATCTGAATTTTCTCTTTCCTCCTCCTTTGATAACACATTCCTTCACAACCGTTTTTTGGGGAGTTGAAAAAAAAAATATTCGATCAGTTCCGAAATATTGCCTAGTTCAGACTAATGAAATTTCCTTGGATAATCGGAGGATTCAATTTCTTACGATCAGATCGTACATTAAATTTGAAGTTTCTGAACATCAGCAAATATTTTATACTATGACTGGTTCTTGGACTAATTTATGATCTTCGTGGAATCGAATTAGGGTAAACGCATATGAGAAATGGGAACGCAACCAGCTTTGTGTGTTGTTATAAAAGTGGTTTACAGTCATTTTCAAAAGAGAAGATATTTTATTTTGATATTTCTGGCTTTTAACTTCACCCTAAAGCGATACACAGTTATTTTTCTACTAATTGCCAGTATTTCTGACGTGAAGATGACAGGAAATTAATTCGTACTTTCTAATACGGTTCATTGGAACCCCAGGAAACCAAATATTATCTATCTCTATTTTCTAGTTTACATTTGACTATTTACCACGTTTCGAAATGATAATACCTTCTGTTATTTAACGTCCCAATTGCCAGGGTGCGATATGGGATATCAGCATCGCTCAGGACCCATTTTTTAAATCTTCTATCAAATTTCTCAATAAATAATTCGAGAATCAACGTGATCGACAATCAGCAGCAAAAATTTCGGTGCGTTCATCAATTTTAAATAAAAAATAAAAGTTTAGTAGAGGGGAGCCAGAGGTACCACCACAACAAAGTTAAATTCCCTCACGTCAATGTTTTCACCTTTCACATTCTGTTCACCTTTCCATTCGTTCACATCCTTTCTGATTGTGTTGTGGTAACCCTTCAAATATGAAAGAGTACCAACTACCCATAATGCTACGTATGAATATTAGGTAGGTCCATCTCGAAATGATAACAAATTTTATGGTTGAACAAAATAAACAACTTTGATGTACGAACGAGAGTTACCTACCTACGTTTTACGAATAGATATTGAAAAGATAGCTTTATACTTTTGATTAAAACGGATTATTGATCAAAAAGATTATGTTGTTACTTATATGATTATTCGTTCATCTATTATAAGTCGAAAACCAACCGTCACTAACAATTTTGCACGTATTTTCATAACTAAAATATTACCTATGAGTTTATTTTAGTTTTGAAAACGAAGACTTTTATGCTCGCTTATTAATGGAAAATTAAAGCAAGCTCTTTTCCTTTCATACTGTGGTATGAAGTCTAGCATCTATGGATCGTCGGGTGAATGTATGAAAGAACAAATATACAAATACTGGACGAAACCTACAAATACATCTTCCAGCGGCATATCTGATTGCGTGAAATACTTAACTTGAACCGTAACGTTATGACTAAAGGCAATCAATAGCCCATTTCAGAAATCATATATTTCAAATGAATTACGAACGTTCCAAAGCCTTTATTACTCGAATAAGTGTGATAAAAAAGCGAGAATATGGTGGAATCTCTATTTTCAATTCCTGTTAATAATATACGTTTTAGTAATTGAATATTTGGTCTTAACATTTCTGAATATTACCAGTTTTCACTTGGAACTTACTAGAAGCTTAATGGGAATGACTCAGTATTCTTATAGTGATTTCATATTTAATGTCAAGAAGGTACTTCTACTAATGCGATTTCTCATGTTGTTTCAATTGATATGACATTTCCAGATGAAATTATTGCTCATATGATGTTGTCAAACGTATGCTCAGTACAGACTTACTTGATATCTGATTTAGGTGTTGATAAATCCAGTAAATAATTAAATTACTAAGAAGAAACCATTGATGTGTATCACGACGATATTGTTGTTTTCCTAACACAACGAAAAATGTGCAAGAACAAAGAATTATAAAATATTACATTTACATCTATTATAAAGCTCTAAACATTCTTTCAGCAAAATCACAAAAAAAAGCAAAAGCTAAATAGCAAGAGTCTGATAGATTCTATGTAGGCAAACGTGTGCAATGCGGATTACGTGAAATTCAGTTAGTTGCTCGAAATGTATTAAAGAAAAGAGTTGAGCGTTTGGCGTAAAAACAAGACACTCCGAGGTTTGAGGAGATAAAACAGGGTGAATGAAATGAAAAACTCACAATTTTTATTATTTTTTGCACTGCACAAAACAACAACAAAACAATCAGGATTACTTTGTACACTGTTACAAAATACAAAGATACAATTTGATGCGGTACGCAACATAGATATTCATAATATATACAAGGGCGGGGAAACATTTTGACTTACACATAAAACATTCACTAGCAATTTACAATAGGTAATTCATTTGATAAACACATTTTTGTTAAAAATTTGCTGGTACTTTCTATGTTATTTCACTCGAGTAGCGTGGTTAGTTATATTAAAACAATTGAACTATAGAAGGAAGGTAAAAGACGGACTAGAAAAAATGTACACTATAACGACACGATAATTGCTCTATAGCGAATTAAATGTTATTCAGTACCTTGTACTTCAACTTGACTCGTTTCAGTTATTGTTTCTGTGGCAGTTTCTTCAGCGATCACCTGAAAGAATGGGCATTTTGAATTGAGTGATATGGAATCGTTTTGAACACTAAGTCAGATTTAGAGTAACACTATTGTGAACGGGAGAGGGTAGATTTCATAACGCAATTGAAAATGGCTGCATCTACGTGCAATCATCAAGAAAGGGACAACATGATCTGAGATTGTCTGATATTCCACGTAACTGAGGAGGACTTGCTGAATTGGCCATTGGACAGAGGAGATTCGCTCCCTGGACCTGGTAGAGGCAATTTCACTTCTACCCGAACCCTCAAGAAGGATCATTTCTTCAAGTAGATAATAAGTGGGCCAGTTGTTGGTCTGCTTTGGGATACTGCAAACCATCTGTATGTCGATGAGCTTATTGTTTGACCCTTCAGGTCTCAGATTCTGCAGAGGACACAGGATTGATTTGATTCAATCAAGTACTGTGGACTCTCGACTACTGGTCCTAATAAAAACCACGTTTCCTTGGGAGATATTTTAAGCACAGAAACTACACAAAAAAATTATCGATTGCAAAAATACATGAAACTAATTGATAGTGTATAACTGAGGTTGGAAATGACTCCCCAGTTGTCAAATTTTGTTCCAGCATAAAACATTTGCTCATTCAAATATGATAGAAAGGTCATTATCTCAAAGGGAGATGATCTTCCTTTGTTAGTAGAACCTGTAGTAGGTTGTATATGGCTTAGGAGCAATGGGACATGGTTGTAATCGTTCTGGATGATCGGGTTCTATGGGAATGCCACTCCGTCCAAAAACCCTAACATATCTGCGGCATTTGCCCATCATATACATGGATGCACAGCACATTACAGAATGCATTCCCTGAGCGATCCTCACAATACTCTTCCCCATCTGCCTGCAAGGCGTTCTCGGAAAACATACAATAAACCTCGTCTCTGTGTGACATACCCCTTAGAATGCATCAATGATGTGAATGTACAATAACGCTGTTGATATGCAGGTAAGTTCTTTCTTTTCTTCCCCTCAGCAGATGTTGAAACTGCTGCCAAAGAGCAAAGAATAGGAGATAGAATGGCACAAATGTAAAATAATGCTTCCCTCTCTGGTTTTCACACAGCTTGACAGAACCCATTTTAAAGCCGGAAAATAGTAGGCCAAACAAACCCAAAATAATCCAAACTAATTGCCACCTTGATTACTGGCTCTCTGCAGCAACATCCCCATGCAACAACCATTTATTCGACTAATACATTCCTTAATTCAATGTGTCGCTTGGATTTACAAATAGTAGGTACGATATGTGCACATTTGGATGGGGAACTTACAGGCATGGTGGAGACGGTCTCCCAATGGGGCGTCTGGAAATCCCTCGGTCTGAACAGAGCGATTGTCTCTTGAACGGTGGCGTGGCGAAGCTCGACCATTTTGAGGAAGGCTTTGAGGACACCCTTTAGCGTGTCTTCGAGTGTCTCTTCTTGGGTAACCATTTCGGAGATCAACGAACTGTGGCCAACGCGCTCCACAAGGCTTACCAAAGCATTTTGTGCTGGAGCTGTCTTCAGAGCTGGCAGCTCACCAGTGTCGTAGAGCGTCAAAACCTGAAAATATGAAGCATTTGGTTTATAGTTTCCATAAACAACTCTATTTTCATTGCTAAATCATTCCATGCAGGGTTTATGGTTTGGTTTGTTTTGTTTTGAATAGCCAAGATAGTAAATGCACTCGACTTCATGTCTAACATAAACTAAGTAGAATCGTTGAATGGTTTTGTTCGTATATTTGGTTGAGAAGGAGTCACTGCCTAATAGAGAGGAAAAATTATTGAATAAATCAACTCAACTGTAGATATTTCATAACCATAAAATTAAAACCAAGCACCATATAATTTGTGTCTTGCAAGTTTGTTGCAATATTGACAAATTTTGTAGTTTCGAATTCAATCTGTCATTAGTTACTCTTATGATGAGATTGGAATCAATTTAGAAATATTGTCATTTTTTACAGTTGGTTTTCATAGTAACTTCAGTAATTAATATTAATAATTGAATTTCAATATCATAATAACGAGGATCCCTACAACTGATTCTGTTACTGCATCTTGTCATTGTTGCATTCGAGCGTTCATTGATAGTTTTAAGTACCTACCTATCTAATTTGAATTATTGAAACTAGTGGAAGCATATTAGGAAGATAACTGTTGGATAAGCTTACTTCTTCAACCGAAACTCCCTTCTTTCTAAGGACGTCCACCTTTGCCAACTCCCTTAGAGGAGCCTGCCAGGGGCCGAATTCCTTGACGTTCAGCCCTTCCAGCGTCTCCTCAATGTCAGAAACTGAAACGGTTGTTCGGGATGCCTTTGCTGTCTGTAGAACTTCAACAGACTCAGTAGCTCTGGTTTCAGTCCTGGTTTCTGTAATCAATTCAGACACAGTGCTCTCTGTAACTGTCTGTGATACAGACACTGACTTCTGCTCACTCCTTGTCACTGAAGCTGTCTCAGTTGTTTCCTTGGACACGGTCATTTCCACCGCTTCATCTCCTGGGATGGTTTCCGTTATGGTCACCGATTCCTGGATTGGGGCAACGATTCCAGCAACGTCAGGAACGTCTGTTGGGAATTCCTGTTCATCGCTAACTTTCTTGCAGGAGGCCACTGCTGACACTGCGACTGATTCTTGGATGTCGAAAGTTCTTTTAGCAGTTGCCTGAAATGGAAAAAAAGTCTTGTTATTACACTGCTATTCCGTAAAATCGGTCCAAAAAATGAATTTCCCAAATTATGCAGTGATTATACAAATGCTTTTCACCTCATGCATAATATCCCATATTTACTATCTTGTAGCATACTACAAAGATTGTTGGAGATAAGGTAGTATCAGGAATGTAGAATGTCGAACTACATGACAACTGCCATATGGGTGAGTAAAAAATGTAGAGTTAGTTCAGTTATACTAAGAGCTTTCGAATTAGGCAGTCTATTTAGAGCTTCTACAACGACGACGATTAATGAGTTCCAAATTTGCAGAATTTATATTTGCAAAACAATGAGATTCTCGTTTAGTTGTTCCAAGAATCGAGGTACCAAATTGGCTGGGTCAATGATTGGGATTAGCAAGTTGGAGGTTATACTACCAAATCATTGATTAGTTGAAAATGAGTTTTCAAATTAACTCGTGTTGAAAAAAGAAGGGTTCCCCCTAATCAGCTAAACAAACAAGTTGTGGTGAATCAGCAAATTCAAAATTTGGCTTATTTAGTGGTCCATAAATACAGCTTCCAGCTTCCTCTACCCCAATTGGACATCCAGTCTACTATACAATTGAGAGGCAGCTGCAATTACGAGTACAAGACTTGAAACGTAATTCAGCCTATTGATATCAGCTGTTCATGGAGGCCTTGCATCTTGTAATTGATTATCATCAGTCCATTTGACGTTCCCTTTCGAATGTCTGTGTTGTAGGTTGAGTAGGAAAGAAAAACTTTGTGATATAATCTGGCGCTTAGCTTACCAGTTGAGGGGGATCAGCGCCGTGGGCTGTGGTGCGATTTTTGTCAAATTATTATCTTTCCAACGACTGGTTGAGGATTTTGTGAAGTAAACTATGTTCTATTCTTAATTTAAAGGGAAATTCAGTTGTTCTCAATTGACTGAACACAATTTAGATTCATTTTAACATCATGAAGCAGAGAAAATGTTACAATTTAAAATTTTTTTCAGTATTTGAAACTTACGGTTTCTGTGGTTTCCGTGAAAGGAGCGGTTGACTCTAGCGGCTGAATTTCTTCGATGTCAACGGAGTCTCGCTCAACCTCCTCTGTGACCACCTTCTTTACCCTCTTCTTCTTCTTTTTCTCTTTCTTTTCGACGACAGTCTCCTCTCGGATCTCTTGTACCTCTTCTTCCTGAACTTCTCCGTAGCCTGGGGAATAAAAATAATGATAACAACAATAACAATTTATTTTGGGGAAAAAAAACATTCCCTCAACAAAGAACTGCTTAGAATCAAGATGACAGGAAATATGTTTTTTGTTCATGTGGAAACAGAGTTGTTCTAATCTTCAAGCCTGAAATTTTATTCTCTCCACTGATCTGGTTAAATTTATTTTGAGGATAAGAGTTTTCCAAGTTTCAGTTTCTATTTTTCAAATTTTAAATAATCATAAGATGAGGGGATATGTGTGTGATATTAGGATAAAATATTTAATTCATAAATTGAGCGGTTTGATGTTGGATCCTCTTAAGGGAGTCAAAATCAAGTTTATAGGAGTGAAACTTAGTTTCAGTAGCTTGCATACTGTGAAAAACTTGGAATTGTTATCTAATAAAAGTTTAAATACTAGTATTTTAACATAATGTTTGTTTAATAACCCTGTACAAGTCAATGTAGTTTTGTAAGCTAACATGATGGCAACAATTAAATGTGCCTATAAGGTCTATAACATGCAAAAGACACCCCTAAACGTGAAAGAGGCCAAGTTTATGCTCAGAAGTAGCAGTTCCACGAAATGGAAGAGATCTCATTCACACTTATGTTGACGGTATTTTTTATGGCTGAGGTGTAGGTAGTAGCCATTAGGCATTCCAGGAGAATACAATTCTTTGGAGGAATCAGGGAGCTTTTAGAATCCTGATTTGTTGATGTTTCAACCGTTCAGCTTTACCATTTATGTTAAATCAAAAGTTCTGTGATGTGTAAAACAGTTCCAGGCCGAGTTCCAACGTGGGAAAAGGAAGGTGAGGTGTTAGTGGGTTTGAATCCTACACAACCCGAAAAGTGGTCCCTTCTGGTATCTTACAAGATCCGATTTCCACCTTAGGATCTTAAAGATTTCCTCAAAAAATATCATACCTTATCTCTAATCTTCTGTGGCTTGAAATCCATCACATGTCTGCCAACTTCTATCTAAAAGCAATCCCAGGAAGGGAGGAGAAGGCTACAATAGTCAGGGTAGGGGTAAATAGTAACTTTTAAGGGCTCAATGCGTGGGAAAGGGGCGTCACGATAGGCAATGTTAGTGGTGGTTTTTAGCTTAGCGATAGGTTAATAACCACGCTCTGCTACAGTGTACAAGAAAGTTATAGAATGGACTCGTGTCCCCTACCAAGGACTAAGGCAATATGCTTACAACACCCAGTGATACCCCAGAAGATAAAAGTCCAACAGCCAAGATTATGCTCAGGAGTAGCAGTTTCAAGATACATAAAGAGGGAACTGTCCTTATTCATCAAATTCTCATCCAAACAACAATTATTCTGTTGACTATTGAATCAACCATCGACTTCCAGGTGCTACACTACATCTTTCTACAAATGAAGTGGGTAAATGCACACAAGTCAATATACGGAAAAGCCAGAAGTTAAACATAATTGAATGGCCAGGCAGAACAAGGGGGTAAGCCAAATTTTTGAAGAAATGGAGGTAAGCACAGATTATCGTACCAGACAACAAATCTGACAATGTGGGAATAAATTTTCCCTTTTCAATATCGTACAGACAACACTGGGAGGGGTGGAACTGGCCGGCGAACGTGCCATATTCATAACGAGGAGGTAACCACCAAAAATGGCTAGTGATTATCTGGATATGCCAATTTGGTCTTTTACTCTTTTGTTTTGCCCAGCCATTCAATTATCTCGTATTCAACTCACCAATTATGTTAACTTTGGCTTTGCTGATAGCTTCTCCAATGTTACTAGACGCCTTGCAGGTGTAGGTTCCGGCGTTCTCGGGTTTGACCCGCTTGATGACCACAGTAGACCTGTTGTCCTTGATGCTGATCTCCACGTTCTCAGAGGCCCTCAGAAGTTTGTCATCGTGGTACCAAATTATCACTGAAAATGAAGACCTCGTTGTGACAAAAGAACCCGAATTTGTACGCTACTTCGAAATTTTGTTAAGAAACGTGAATAACTCGATTTAAATATGATTTAAAACTCAAATAATACTATTTCTTCAAAATTTGCTTGGAAAAAATCTTGACCATTCTGTAGAGCTTATGTTAGTTAAAACTCTCTCTTATGTTTCTGCAACAATTCGGCATGTATGTAGATCCCCTTTATGATTCGTTGATTTTTACAGGAGAAATCACAAATAAAAACGGAGTACGATGTAACGTTGTCTATATTTCCACGAAAGTAAAGAGTTACACTGTTAAATCGATTTCGACGGTTAGGTCATCATCAGTAACAATCATGAACTCTGATGATAACCGATGATGTCATCTGATGTTACTGATGATGACCTAACCGTCGAAATCGATTTAACAGTGTAACTCTTTACTTTCGTGGAAATATAGACAACGTTCCATCGTACTCCGTTATTATTTGAAATGGGTTTCCACAACTTCGTCGCGAGTGACTTAGTCCGGAGAAATCACAATTATTCGCTCCATATCTTTTTAAATGTCATACGGGTTGCTTAGTTGCATAGTTCTACATCCAAGAATACAGTGAAACTTTCGTTATTACAAAAAATTCAACAGTTTGATGGTTAAAACTCAATCAAAGTTTGGGTCTACAAATTACATTAAGAAAACGGCGTGGACACAAGTGAAGATTTCATGAATTAGATGTCTAAATTACTGGCACATCCCCAGTCAATGGATCTTTTTTTAGCCAAATTTCGTCAAATTTGTCCCAGTAGCTTTGGACGGTGGACAGATAATATACGAGTATAATTTTTTTAATTCGATTTTGATGAAATTGACGTTTAATTGAAAAGTAAATCAACAAATGTATAGCAAGGGGGGTGGGGCTGGTAACATTTTATTGTTCTAAGTCCATTAAAAAGGTTTATTATGAGAAATTATAAACCAAAATTATTAATTCTATATTCATTGATCGATTACTGAGATTTTACAAGAGTATTGCGAGAGTTTTAAGCTCAACTAAGATGGTGGCAATATAATTTGGACGACGAATAATTAAACGTCCAGATCGCTGGTACATCCTCGGTCAGTTGATAATTTTTTGGCTGAATTTGGGAAACATTTTTCATGAGAATATCGTTTTACTTCGGTACCTGGTTGAGGGTTGCCAGCGTACATCGCGTCGAACACTACCGTCTCCTCCGTCTTGACGTGAGAATCCGTGATCTCCTTGACGAATGTTGGCTCTGCCTGTGTCGCTGCAATAACACACAAAAACCGAAATTCGGGTGAGATTTCAATTTATGAGGATAAAACTACTTGAACCTACTTGTAGTACTACTACACCTGAATCAGAACACAATAAAATTGTGAATTAACTATACTTTACTGTACGCCAGCCAGAACTCTAATCTGTGGAATTCGTTGAGACACCACTATGATCGGAAAAGTATTTTCATTGTTAAAAATTCCTCCTTATGAATGAATATTTCCTATCATGTACTCAACCTTAATTATAGATCCATTTTTCAAAATTTCCACAATATTAGCAACTATTCAAGTAAATCGACTTCAAAATTTTTTTAATAAATTGATTTTACTCTGTACTTTGTAAGATCCTACTTTGAAGAATGATTCACACAAATACACAATTAACTACCAGCAATATTTTAGAGTTGTCCCACATATCTTGTCCATATTTCACTGAAAATACCCTTTGCTTTGATGAGAGATATTAACTCAATCGTAGGTACCTATTATTAATTAAAACTAGAAGTAAGTTATCTCTAAAATGTAAACAATCTAGCTCCCAAAAAGTATAGTAGTCGGTACCTATCACTGTGAAGCTGAGTATTTTGAAGAAAAAAATTTACGTTCCAAACTCTTCAAAAAATTTTGTTTTAAGCCTGAAAACATATTTTCTGGAATTTTCCGTAAATCCGGGTTTAGATCCAAACTGAAATATTAAATTTTCTCGAACCCAGGAAATTGGGAGTAAATATGATTCGTAATGAAAGGATGAAACAGAAGACTGATGCTTTGCGACTTGTCTACTAAACAATTATGATTTCAACGAAACTTGGCAAGTTCATTAGGTTATCAATATCCCATATCACGTTTTCTATTAATTAATATTGGCGAATATAATTGCATTCCAAATTCATTATGAACGAGAAATTTTCAAGGTTGTAGCCAGAACAATGCTAGAAAGTAATTTGAGGTTTCGCAACATTTAGTTAATAGTAAACCTAATAGTTGGCCAATTTGGAATTCTAAAATTGGTCATTGTTCTCAGTTTACAAAGATGATCGATTAATCTAGTATCTATTTGACCTACTATTCCAAATTGGATACATTTAAGTAGTATCCTAATTGTGCATTAATTTGTGTTCTGATGTATGGTTTGTGAAGTCGAATGTCATTCTTGATTTAACGTCTCTTAGGTTGTGAGAAATCTATACATTTAATAAGAAACTTATAGAATTAGATGAAAAATCGTATTAAATTACTGTAAAGATTAATATTGATACTTACCTAACCTAATGACTAGAGTTTAAAGTTTGTAGTTGGAGCCAGTGAGACCTTCACTCGTCTGAATTAAGAAATCGCACATTTCGGTTAATAAAACACACAGAGAATTATTCAAGTCGAGTAGTCACAATAAAAAATTCACACTATTAAAACACATTTTCTTCAGTTTATTCCATTACAAGAAATCATGAACTTGTGGGAATTGAGAATCATAAATAACTTATTAAAAAACAATCGAACAATTGCGAAATATTGATTGTTTATATTTCTGAAAGGTTTCACTATTTACCTTTGATCAGGTAGAATTTTAAGGTATTATTCTTGAAAACAACAAGGGGAATAAGTTAGAACATGTTGGTAACTGGTGTAAACAAGGGCTTGACAGAATTATTGAATCCTCTTTTTCCGTGGAATTTCGATTTTGTTAGAAGGTGGGAGTTTATTTCAAATAGGTAGACACATACCTAACGTTTTGGTTCTTAATTTTCAATATTTAACTCTCTTTACACATGTAACTGACCAAGAATTCCTTTCAATTATATGGCAGAAGTTTCTAGGCGTTAAAGTTGTTTTTTAACACCACTTTAACGTTCATAGTTTCACTTCAACATAATCGAAAAAAATTGAAAAAAGGACAAAGAAGCTATTTTTGGGAACCCTGTACTGAAGACAGGTGTCAATTCTCAATACAATTAAGTCAATAGAATAATTCGCTTGGCTAGGGAATTGAAATAGTTGATAGAGTAGGCATATTTTATTATAGAAAAAGGGAGATGAACCCACTCCAAATGGAAAAAAAGGGCAAGGGAGCTGTTTTTGGGAACCCTGTACAATGGACAGCTGTCAATTCTCAATATAATTAAGTCAATAAACTAATTCGCCGAGCAAGGGAATTGAAATTGTTGATAGAGTAGGCATATTTTATTATAAAAAAGGGAGATGAACCCACTCCAAATGGAAAATAGGACAAGGAGCTGTTTTTGGGAACCCTGTACAATGGACAGCTGCCAATTCTCAATACAATTAAGTCAATAGACTAATTCGCTGAGCAAGGGAATTGAAATTGTTGATAGAGTAGGCATATTTTATTATAGAAAAAGGGAGATGAACCCACTCCAAATGGAAAAAAGGACAAGGGAGCTGTTTTTGGGAACCCTGTACTGAAGACAGCTGTCAATTCTCAATACAATCAAGTCAATTGAATAATTCGCTTTGCAAGGGAATTGAAATAGTAAATAGAGTACATATTTTATCATAGAAACGTGGGGATAAACCCACTCCAAATTCGATTGATAGGAGACACATTTTTTATTACATATTTATTAGATATTTTGTTAAATGGTTTCTCTTTTATTGAAATTGCACATAACCTCAATGGCTAAATTTAAGTACTCAGTCAAGTTTTGTGGATTGGGGTTTGTGCTCTGACATTCAGTTAAAAATATCGAAAATGAGTCAGTTATTGAACAAAAGGTTGATGGAACAGAATAAACCGACATGAAAAATCAATTAGTATCGGTTAGCTCAAATCACCTGAGGAGGTTAGGAAAGCTGCGGCAAGGCCGGCGTCCGAATCCATGCATTGGCTTTCAAGCAAAAGGAATTCTTGAAGTTCTTCGGAACTGTCAGCCGTGTGAAGCTGATGGAAGGACTCCGGGTCTAGTTCTCGGGGTTCCAAAGGATATAAAGTTCGTCGGAGGGTATTTTCCGGACCTCCAGTTCCTCCGATTTCTCTGGCGTAGGCTTCCTCCGTTGTCTTGCTCCTGGGGAAAGTTCTAGAACGGAGTTCAAAGGTCGAGTCAGACCTGGAGAGATCGGCGCAGGACACAGAGCGTTTTCCAACCTCAGATTTGTCTTCTGAGCTCGAAGGCTCGCTTTTCTCTTCTATCGGCGGCAGCAAATAGAAACTGTCCTGCTTGTAGTGAGTCTCATATTCTCCGTCCATTTCATCGCTAAGCTCTTCGCAACAACTATCATACTCTGATTCTTCTTCACTCTTCACACATTCATGCTCCAAACTGTCCGTAGACATCGTCATATTTTTACCTTTCATCTTCTCCTGCATCTCCTCCATATGAGTGACCCATTCCGGTTTCTTGTACAGAGTCGTGCCCATGATTTCTGTCAAAACAATCAAAACACCACAATTAACCACTCAAACCACATACGAGAAAACCTGAAAGAGAAATCGTTCGATTAGAGTTTGTGGTGAATAGCTGAAAAAGAAAAACTGTGAGGTGTGAAGATGTATTAGAAAAGCCGTGTTATGTTTAATATTGCTGTAGGGGTTTTTGGGAGAGAAGCAGGAGAAGATGCAGCAGAAGCTATACCCTGAAAAATACATAAACCATTAATTTTGGCAGACGCATAATCAATTTAAAAAATCATTATAACCATTAAAGTATCGTCCAAAGATCTTTTTCACCAATTAATGAAAAACAATCATGAATAAGTTACGTAATATACGATTTTAATTGGTCTAGAAATAATACAGGTTTTTGATTATGGTTTAAAATTGGAATTGCAATATTACTGATGATCGAGAGAGTACGAATAAGTAAACGGATTAACTAATTTGTGGTCGCTTTATGTTTGGGAATGATCTAGAACTACACTAAATCTCGATTAGATTGCGATTTCTCCACTGATTTCAATGTTGTAACCATTCTCATAAATTTTAATATCTCTCTTCAATCTTGGCTGGTTGAATGTTTTCGTTATGCTTTTTTGCTCTCTAGTTTATGCTCTACTTTCTCAATGGTTTTTAAGACTATTCTAGTCAAGATCAAGCCTTATAAGGCACGTTCGGCTCCGCAAGATTTCTCGAATCGGTTCAAACCTTTGCCAGCTCTCCGATATTTACCTGGCAGGTCGACATAGGCCACGGTTTGCGTGACGCCCAGCTCGTTGTGGGCCTCACAGACGATTTCGCCTGCGTCGTCCGGATAGATTTCTGGTATTGTGAGGATACTCGTGCCATCGTCCAAGTTTTCGATGATGAACTCTTCCGAGGGTTGGAGCTCAACGCCTTGCTTGTACCAGTGGACGGTTGGTCGGGGGGTTCCATCTGCTTTCACCAACATCCTAAAACCAAAATTTTATGTAATTAGTTTTAAATTCTGCTTTGCTACCTCGTATTAAATCAGCGTAAAGCATGAAATATGGAGTAATGAAGTATGCTATGCTTAGGGAAAGCTTAGACAAAGCTTATTTGGAAAATGTACGAGTCAAAATCAACAATGATCAAATCCAACTCAACATTTTCCTATGTCTATATAAACAACTTCCTAGTCAAACGTCCACTATTCCCAACTTAGAATAAACGATTCCCTAGTCAAAGTCGTAATTTCTAACTACAAATGCAACATCCCCAAGTTAAATTCGTCATTTCTCAGTTCAATTCAAATTAAACGTTTCCTATGTCCAATTCAACAATTTTCAAGTCAAATTCAACGTTTTGATGTCTAACTTAACAATTCTCAACTGAAACAAAACATTTCTCAAGACAAATTCGTCATTACTCAAGCCTAACTTAATATTTCCCAAGTCACACTCAACGTACTTGAATACCGCTTGTCTGTATGTGCACTTAGATTGTTGTCTCGAACATAGATTTTAAAATTTGAATGCAATTTTCGTTGTTTGTGTAGATTATCGCCTTGCTCGAGCGTTCAATACACAAATCGTCTGTTTCTTTTGAGTTTATAGTCTATTTCTTATGAGTTGGTGTATCGATTTCACTCAAATGAGGGTCTTTGAGTTTCACCGTTGTCGTAAGATGGTAGCCATTCCATATGTGCGAACGTTGAATATCCAAATAACCATTTCTTTGGTATAATATTTGGATTTGTCTCAATGCTATTTGTACTGTGGATGTATATTGATAACTTTCAAATATAATTTTCATCAAAATCAATTTTTGAAAAATATGAAGTGCCTCATCCATTCTGCTGACTTTCCCCAACCCATTCATTGCGTTTAATCTTGATACAATATTCTAAAAACCAAGTTTCGCATGGGGAGGGTTGATTTTTAGGTAATTATTGTTTCTCTTACCTTAAGACAGTTCCCGGTGAGGCTTGAACCAGCTGAGGAAGTGGGGTGACGAACGTTGGAGCTGTCCTGAAATCGTCCGGAGCTTCAGTCGTCATTTCCTGCAAGAATGCAAATTCGGTCCATCAGAATTATGTGCTTTTCTTATTATTCGAAAGTAATCGAGCGTCTTTACATCATTACATAAGGTCTTTTGCTACTTTCACTCACTTTATCTCCAAGCAAATCCTCTTCAGATTCACTGCGGACGGAGAGCAACGTTGAGGTCTCTACTTCGGTCACTGTCGCCATTTCGGAATCTGGTACGTATTCGTACGCTAGAATTAAAGCCGTAAATATTAATGGCTGACAGAAGATTATGAACTTATTAATAAATACATGCTACAACTATTATTTAACTCGTTACATTCAAATTTCAATGCATCGTGGCAATGAGTGTGAAATCAATGTATCATTGTATACACGTAGTTTTCTATTTTCTGTTATCTGCCAACTAGTTTTTCTACCCATACTTTCCCTCCTGTTTTTTAAAGTTTTTTATTTTCTCTGAGACTGTTAACATACGTAACATTTCTCATTGGCACTTGCTGTACCACGGTCATTGTATCTCACGTTTAGTGCTTCATACTCGTACATGGAAGAAACACTACTTATAGATACGAGTTGAGGTAGTTTGTATAGAAAACACTTCACTCCTTGGCTAAGTTAACCATGTCCATATACAGGGTGTCCCAGGAGTTATGCACAATCCGACTCCTACATGTTCTACGTTTCATTTCCGAACAGAAATGCCTCTTAGCAATTTTTTGCCAGAGGCCTCGTTTCCGAGCTATTCGCGATTTAAGATTTTTTTCGTGTTTTCGATATAATGTCATTAAAACGATCATAACTCTCTCAATTTTGAAGGAGCTCAAATTTGATGATACCGTTGGAAAGAGCGTTGTATTTTCTATCTATTGGATGTCAGAAAACTTTTTTAAATTGCATTCAAGATCTGTGATTGCTGCGCGAAACGGCAGTTTTGTCATAATCTTGAAATCGCATGTTTTTCATCTCGCCTAGAAACCCCATGAATGCTTGACGCAGAACTATGCAGGCCTGGTAAAACGTGCGCCAAAATGTCAGCTTTCAAACGGTGTTAGTCGTTTTGGTTTTTAAAAATATTTTTAGTTAAGGAAATGGTGTTTAACTGCAAAAAACCGTATGTTTTTCTGTTGAAATTGAGGTTTTTCCTAAAGTCTCGACGAAAAAAGGTTGGTGGCGGGATAAACGTAACTTTTCTCGCTGAATCGAATGGTGACAACGCCAGACCTCTCAAGTGACGATTTAAGTTAGTTTTGTCGGATGTATAAACCCGTTCTTTTGTGAACAGCGTCTACGGCATTTCTATGCTGTCCGGCCAAAGTCAGGATAATCGAAGAGCCGAGAGACGGCTATTGTTTTTGTTCATTTACGATTGATTGCGATGAGTTGCATTCATCTTTTTGCTGACACTATGGACCCTTATCAAACCAGGCTTCCGTATCACTACCAACTCTTCCTTTCGTCCCTTTCCACGCTGTATTTCCTTCAGCGAGGTTTTCCCTATTGCATATTCCCATTCATCGTGGTGCGCTATAGCTATTGAACATAGCTGGTAGTAATAACCAAAACCTTAGTGACAAAAAACAATTAGTAGATAAAAAAAACAGATAGTTTACTAGATAAAGAAGGATCAGTGACATAAACAATATTATCTACCAAAATTTTTTCCTCATACTATCCGACGTGTTCGCTAGGGTGTGAGTTGTACACAGGAGGAGTGTGACTCCCTTGCTGCTTCAGAAGCATTACCATTTGCAAAACCGTACACAAAAATCGTGTCAACATACTTTATTGTGGTATAGCTACTCAACTGAAAGCAAATCATCGCAATCAATCGTAAATTAACACAAACAATAGCTGTCTCTCGGATCTTCGATTATCCTGACTTTGGCTGGACAGCTTGGAAATGTCGTTGACGCTGATCACAAACGAACGTTTTCATTCATTAAATTAATTTTCATTTTTAATTTTTAAATACTTTTTTTTTTGGTTTATATCTTAACAATCTTGTTTAAACTCTAACTCTTTGTATGAACTCGATTTAAACCCCAGTATCTTACTATTGTCCAACAACTGGATAACATGTTCGAGTCAATAAACATTTTACTAAAACTGAATTTGCTCAGAAACAACAAATTATCAACATTGCAACACCCAATGCTACGGCCAAATCAGATTGGGGTCGATAATACACGGCGCACAAAGCAACCCCTCCTTCAAGACCGGGGGGTCGTGCGGGTCATTGCATATCCTAGCCCCTGACCAAGACAATGCCTCCTCCGCAGCTTTCCCAATTTTCAAACATTAAGTCTTTTTTAGTGATACAGAGTGTCCCAGGACTTATGCACAATCCGACTCCTACGTGTTCTACAACTCATTTCCGACTGCGATGAGTTGCATTCATCTTCGAGACTTTTGGAAACACCTTAATTTTAACAGAAAACACACGTTTTTCTGCAGTTAAACACCATTTCCTTAACTAAAAATATTTTTAAAAACCAAAACGACTACACCGTTTGAAAGCTGACATTTTGGCGCACGTTTTACCAGGCCTGCATAGTTCTGCGTCAAGCATTTTCATGAAGGGGTTTCTAGGCGAGATGAAAAACAGGCGATTTCAAGATTATGACAAAACTGCAATTTCGAGCAGCGATGGCACATCTTCAATGCAATTTAAAAAAAAAATTTCTGACATCAAATAGATAGAAAATTTAACGCTCTTTCCAACGGTGTCATCAAATTTGAGCTCTCTCCAAAATTGAGGGAGTTATGACAGTTTTAATGACATAAGATCGAAAACACGAAAAAAATCTTAAATTGCGAATAGCTCGGAAACGAGGCCTCTGGCAAAAAATTGCTAACAGGCATTTCTGTTCGGAAGTGAGTTGTAGAACACGTAGGAGTCGGATTGTGCATAACTCCTGGGACACCCTGTATAATAGGTGCTGTGTCTCAATTCTTCTAAATCCTTCAGTGACGTGTGGGCTAATGTGTGTCCTTGGTTTTGTTGGACAAACCTTGTCATATGTTGATTCCTCTTCCAATTGGGGTGTCCAGGCCAAAATCATTGTATACTGTTTCTTTGTAGAATGCTATTTTGTTGTTCTACCCTTCTGAATTGAGAGCGGGAACAATTGCCTCATACGTTTATGGCTTACGTCCATAGTGGAACAGCCCTGGTACATCAGTATTTTATTTTGTTCGGAAACGTTCCTAACGTTCAGCAGTGGTTTCAGACAGGAATCCACTCCCTGATGGTTTTGTATCACTGGATACCCCTCCTGTTAAGGCCTAATGAGAGTTCAGGAGTGTTCTCTTACCTTCAACTGACAATGTGGTCGCTGCGATAGCTTCTCCAGCTATGTTCGTCGCGACACACGTGTAAACTCCGCTGTCTTCTGGGAAGACTTCGACTATCGCCAAGTTGCAGACACCTTCCTCGTCCTGCTTGATGGTTTTGTCCTTTCCTTCTTTGATAGGCTTGTCGTTGTGGAACCATTTGACTTGCGGTGTTGGTTGTCCAACCACCTAAAATAAAAATCATCAATTGGCAAATTAAGTTTCTGTCTTTGCAAAACAAGCAGTAATAGAAGAATAGGTTTCTTGATCCTAAGATTTCCTCAGACATGATTGCAGAATGTGTTGTTAGTCAGCATCCGATGTGATTATAATTTTTCAGTATTTGAAATTACGGGAAGAAATCAGGGACGGCTCTGTTCCTCCTTCTATATTTGTACCTAAGAACCCAAAGACACCGGCTGAATTAGCAAAGTATTCTTACCACGAATGCCACGTGTATAGTTGAAGGCATCCCTATCCACAGTTGTTCATTTAGTTAGTACTTTCTTAATAATTTCTTGGCTCAACCTCAATGAGTCCTTAAGTCTGAAGAAAATGTCAATGAAAATAGCATAAGGTAAGCGATAAGGTAGTTTTACTGCTATAGAATAGTCTTTTCAAGTAGAGTTCTATCATCAACTTGTACGACTAGTTTATAATACGTATAAGAATTCATTGCAAAGTTATACGGATGGATCGCGGTTGCGTTTAATTATAATTTCGTTTGAAAAACTAACTATCTTCCTATATTTCGGCGGTACGAACCCAATTTGGAACCATATTGTGGGAGACAGTTAAGAACTACTGTGTTTTATTCCTTATTCCTCAATTCTGAACAACCCCTAAAAACAACAAGATAGCAATTCAAAATAAGCAGTGAATTTTCAGTTTATTGTACCTACCTTGGCTGTGAATAGGACGGATTCGCCATCCATGACTTTGGCCGTCTGTGGTTTGATGAGGAAGGACGGTGACAGGAGCTCGGTGACTTCGGATTCCGGTGTGACTTGGAGGCTGGCGGTAGACGTGACGGAACCAGCCACGTTCTCCGCCCTGCAAGTGATCTCTCCCGTGTCTTCGATCGTGATCTTTTCGATGACTAATATCGATTTGTTATCGTCGCTGTTCACTCGCACATCGGGTCGTGTCTGCACAGAAAGTAACAACGTTTGAAATGAAAACCGTGAACAACATGATTCAATTGTTCCGTATTATATTAATCAATATAACTATTGGAACTACCCTCTATAAGTTGATCATGATATTAACCAAATAATAATTAGCAATTATTGTTAACTATATCAGTGAGCCTTGTTTAATGGGCAACGAGTTTATTATATTAGTCATGTGGAAATTTCCCCCACCCTCCTCCAATTACCATAAAGTTAAAGCAAAACTTTGTTTTCTGGACTTGGAAAACTCACTTAAATCAATAGCCACGACCAATGACATCAAGTGATCACGTTTTTTCAACTAGAGTATCTATATTAGACTCAGCATTTCCTCCTCTCATGTTTTCCAAGATTCGTATTACGGTATTAAATCAGTTTTCCATTTTGTTTATGATTTTGAATATTTTTCTACTGTTGGTTGAGAAGTTTTTTGCATAACTTTAAATTTGATGAATGGCTGGTGACCTAATAGTTTTGAGGGATTATGGATACTTTTCGCCTTTTATAACGTAGTTAACACTCATAATTATTTTTATTAAAACACATACATTTTAATATTTATATTTTAAAATGATCGTTGAAGTTGTTTAGTTCTTAATATTTTATTCCTCGACATTTTAACCGGGTTTTGAATATTTACCTATTGATTGAAACTTTTAAAGTTCGATTTCAATTAAGTTTGTTGATTGATGTAGGTGGAAATAATTCATAATAATTGCCATAATTAAATTAGTATCTGTATTCGCTTCACAGTAATAGCGATTTCCTTTACAGAAATTGGAACAAGGCCAAACTCTCTGCAAGGAGAGTAGCTACATCAGCTTTAGTACACTTATTACGAATCTAAAATATCTATTCGATATTTGTGAAACTTTTACTATGTTCATCTATTTAAAAATTTGGAATAAAAAACTTCAAATAAATTTGACTGATTTTTGAAATTTCCATATAATTTACCACCAGGAGAACCGTTTGTTGTACCTAAGAACAAAGGATGTGACTTTAGAGTCTTAATGTTCGCAAGTCCTTTATTTTTATCTTAAGCCTCTCCAATAAAACGGAAAAATAGAACGTTGTCTATATTTCCACGAAAATAATGAGTTACACAGTTAAATCAATTTCGACGGTTAGGTCATCATTAGTTACAAACATGAAGTAAATGTACATCACAGAAAGCACATCTTATTTAGACCTAGGTGAAAGAAGATTGAATCCTATCGGCTCAGGGATGTGAAAGTAACGTGGAGGATCAACCAATGCCACTTAGGCTTACAAATTGAAAGGGGCACACCAATAGTAACTTTATGGAAGGGGGAGCCAAACTTATTGCAAGAATGAACCCAATAATGGTGAAATATTTTGAGGAATAACTTCATTTAAACATTTTCCTAACCTATCACTCCTAACAATTTCAAATTTTTCGAGCACATACTACATAACTCCTTTTGGGCAATAGTGAGGAAGTTCTACATATTTGTTTGTCAGATCAAAACTAAAGTTATGATTGGACTCATTCAGATGACTTGCAAAGGCAGAAATACCTTTGTTGTCCCTGAAATCCTTTTCATGCTCCGTTATTCGTTCATTAAATTTCCTACCAGTTTGACCACAATACTCGAGCCCACATGAACATTTTAGTTTATAAACCCCACTTTCATCCTGAACGTTAATTTGATCGTTAGTCGAACCCAAAGAAGCTTTAAGATCATTTTTATTCTTGAACCCAACATTGAAACTTCTCGTCGACAGAATTATACTAATTTTATCCGAAATTTTCCCATAAGGTATACTAATCCACTTTTTCTCTTCCAACTCAATTTCTCTCACTAAATTACACACCCCTTCCCTACTCGTTTACCTAAGAACCTTACTCCACATGGAATCAACAAGTTCTCCCCCATGTCCATTATTTACGGCTATACTTTCAATAACAGATTTTTCTCTCAATAAATTTTGATCATTCATTGGTATGGACAGTGCTGTGCCCTGTTGATCATATGGAAGGCGGTATGTTTATGAACTAAAGGATGATTTGAAAATCTCTGTAAATCATTATTTTCGAGGAAATATTGACAACGTTCTATTTTTCTCAGTTTTTATTGAAAATGGTTTCCACAACTTCGTCGCGAGTGACTT
This sequence comes from Creontiades dilutus, assembly GCA_031894815.1. Lineage (NCBI taxonomy): Eukaryota > Metazoa > Arthropoda > Insecta > Hemiptera > Miridae > Creontiades > Creontiades dilutus. The sequence goes on along the minus strand of JAVIWC010000461.1, from coordinate 324,048 downwards.
AGTCCGTGTTACGCCTCTCCCTCTCCTTTTAAGAATTCCCTTACAAGTGTTTACACCCAAAGCATGTGCCTATGTAGGTACTACTTGATCTCACTAAAAATTGGAATTGTACATTTTAATTGACTTGTATTTGGCAGGTACTTGTACCACCTCGTTATTCTTATTGATGGTTTTCCTTGACTGCAGTAAATTATTAGTGAATTTTCTTTAAAAGTTTAATAAAACGACTACAGGTACCGAAGTAATTGGGTATCCCAACACGCACTTATAGCTAAATACAGTTATTGTGATACCCGAATAGAAGCATAGAGCATTGAGCTGGCTTACCGTAACGGGAGAGTCTTTGATGAACCACTGGAACGAGCACGTTGGGAAGGACTCGACCGCCGCCTCCATCACTACGACTTCCCCCTCGCAAACGAAAGTTGGTTTGAGCGGCTTCACGAAACGCGGCGCTCTCACCTTTTCCATTTCTTCCATCTCTTCTATATCTAAATCCACAACAACAACAAGGAAGCATCGACAGTTAATTTGCATATTTATCACGTGGGGGTTCTTTTACACTCAAAACCGCCCAAAAAAAGATTCCGGTGTGGGTGCAGCCTTTCTAGTTCGCATAATTCAGTAGGCAATTATTTAATTTATATGATTTAATGATCATTATTTTCAATAATGAACCCACGTAGTAATCGACTCCGAGTTTAGAAATATAATAATCATAAGGCACCGATCTGCGTAGAAATAATGAACCTTCATGTAATAATTTCCAGTGTTTCTTTCTTTTTTTCCTGACCGAAGTAATCACAGCAATTCAATTTACACGGGTCCCATAATTGATTTTTCTGGAAATGAGAATGGAACGGCCTAATCCACAGTTTCATTAAAAAAATCATCCAAAGTTTTGGAAGTTATGAGCGTGGATTTCGTATTTTCGCGTTCTATTACCAGTGTAATATGACCAAGATGAAATTCACAGAAAATCCTTTGATCGGCGAAGGACGCTAGAGAAATTAGGTGCTCCGATACCTACTGTGGGTATGATAGACGAATAAGATGGAAATGTGAAAGTTCTGCAAATCGAAACCAACAGCAGCCAGATAGACGCGAAATCAAGAAAAGTTGAAACCTGAAGTATCAATTTTCTTGAAAAAAGAGCTCTACTCAAAAAGCATAACTGAATGTGCGAATTTCCGTATTACAGTTAGATTAAATTGTTTAGAAAAGTTTTCACTCTGGTGCTAAAAAATTGTTAATTATAAAGTTTATTTATGGAAATTGGACTTCAAAAAAGTATTCCGAGTTACCAACGAGTTTTTAGAATTTTAAATAATTTGTTGTTATCATCTATATTGATTGTTGGCATACATAATTAAATTTAAGGACATTTTTTGTGCATAACACTGTGGATGTCATAGCTCATATTCGATCAACGTTTTATGGGTTAACACATACAGGGTGTAGTGCGAGTCATGTCCCACCTCTTTTCCATCTGTTTTCGACCAAAAGTGCCTCGTAGAGTTTTGTTAGGTTTCCGAGTTATTTCACCTTCAACATTTTTCTTCTTGTTTTCATACCATTAGGAATCGAATGAGCCCCTAGTGATTTCCCGATATACGGCCCGATTTATGGTGGCAACATTCGCGTTATTTTGGTTTATTATTGTTTTTGTTTTGATAGCAGTAACCTAGTGACGTAGTGATGTAGTAATGTGAACTCCTAAAAGGCTTACCCCACTAAAATTGCCATAACTTCTGTAATTTGAGAAGAAAAATTCAAATTAGAGTATACCGCTAGAGAGAGCGTTAAATTTGCTGTCCTTCCAATGCCTAAACATTTCTTTTCAAGTAGAATTGAGGATCGAAAAAAAAATCCAAGATGTACATTTTGTCAAAATTTTAAAAATTACCTCTTTTTCAAACGCTTTGTAATCTTATTAGTTTTTGTAGCAAGACTGTGGTGCAGACCGCTTAAAAACTGCGCCAATACGTCGGCTTTCTGAAGGTTTAATCAAATTGATTGTAGTAATTGAATTTCTCAGTAAAAATGAGGTTTGAATGCCAAAATACTTGTTTTAGGTTTATTTTTTTCCGGCCAATTCTTGTGCTTTTCGGAATTGAATGGGGAAACTGTCACATCTCCCCGACTGTCTAATAACCCTGATTAACAGGAAGGTATTTTGGTGATTTTTCTTTCATCTTAGGTTGGAGGTTTGAAATTGAAAAGGATTAAAATTCTAAGTCTTTAGGTACTCCATCACAAATTAAGTTGTTCGAAATGTCCTCCATTTTCGTCTGATTCCTGCGAATGTCGTCGTCACTCTTGAGAATCCTTTGAATCAGGTGGGCTCTCAACTCAATCCTGACCTCGTACACCTTGGTTTTTAAATTTCGCCAGGGATAAAAAAAGGCATTTCGAACAACTGAATTCGTCTGAAAATTGTCTTTTTGCAATTTAAAAAAAGTGTTTAATTTGACATGCTTGAAAAGTGCTGTCTGTAGCTTCATTTTCCACTAAAACTCCCTAAAATGTAAGTGGTAAGAGATTTTGAATTTTGAGGCAAACGAGTTCACACCTCTCTCAAAAGTGAGAACTGGACGAGTGTTATTAGGTTTCCTTGTTGTCACTTACCGATAGTTTTGACAGTACACGACGTCCTCGCTTCTCCAACTTTATTCGTGACCCGAACTTCGTACTTCCCGGTCTTCTTTTTAGTTGTCTTCCTTATTCTGAGCACCGTCCTCGTCTCTTCCACTATGATCTCTTCTTCCTCGTCAGTTTTCTCGATTTCCTTTCCGTTCCTGTACCACTTGACAGTCAGGACGGGCGATCCCCGGAATTCCGCTTCCAGAGTCACTGGGGACTCTTTGGTCACCACCTGAGCCTGCAGGGGTTTGGTGATTTTGGGCGGCTCCAGCTTTTCCGGGACCTTCTCTTCGGGAATGTCTTCTGAAATGGGAAATTTCGAGTCATGATTAGCCCAAAATGAAGTTAAAGGCGTATGAAGTTACATTTTGAAGCCTGTGCGTACTCGAAGGGCTCAAACTTTAATAAAATCCTGCGCAGAATCTGAATCTGCAATAAAAAATTCGAGTTGCCATTTGAAAAACCAAGTTCCTGTTGATTGCGTACTCGAACGCAATGGCTCCTAACGCTATTTTGTAATTTTGAAATTTACTGAAAAAATTTTGAACAATGTCGTTGATTGGGAATTTTAGAACGGACTATTAGAGAAAATACGGTGGGGGAGAATTGTTACTAGTACTCCCTGTATTATACTTGTCAGCACCTACTGATTTTCCAACAGTTGCCAGCTACTCACTTAGGACCAAATTGGCTCTGCATTCTGCTTTCCCGAATTTGTTGACAGCCCTGACGGCGTAGATTTCTTCGTCGATTTCTGTCGTCTCGACGATCGTCAATACGCTTTTCCCCGTCTCCGGCGAGAACGTGACGTTGTGGAGGCGGTCAGGTACAATCTCTTGGTTGGCTCTGTACCAGGTCACCTGAAATTAAATCATGGACGAACTCTTTAGCTAATGGTCGCTCCGACATTTGTGATGGATATGGTTAGTTGGCCCTTCCCGATTCTTGAATCCGTTGCTTGAAGGCGTCTGGGTCATCGTCCGAGCGTGGCGGAGCAATAAACCGCATTCAGCTCTATGGAAGGGGCAACTATACCATTCCATCACCTCACCTATATATCCACGTTACACATTTGAGCCATTGGCTTTGCGAAACGAGAACTTATTAAATCAGCTATCTATGTATCAAAGATATAGTAGGTAGGAATGGCAAATAAAACTAAAACATCGATGTATTGATTTTCTTGCAGGAATGGTTGAATCTTGTTGCTTGAACCTTTCGGAACTGTCTGTTCCACGATTGTATGAAATGTGTGACAAAAAAATAGTGAAATATCGCTGAAAATGGATCACAATTATTCAAAAAGATATGAAAGATAAAGAAACTAATGAATAGTTGTGTAAAATGGTTTACAACTCAGATAAGGTGTGTTTTGTACCTGTGGAGTGGGTAGGCCTGTGACGGTGCACTCCAGCTCCGTGAGGGTTCCTTTCTTGGCGATTTGAGGTTTGAGGGGTTTGATAAATTTCGGTGGCTCACCTGCCTCTTGTTTCTCTGTAAAAAATTACAAACGTTCATAATATCGTAAGACAGTATGAAAAATCGAATATGGGGTGCGTTCTTATGTGACCGTCGTTCAACGAGACGCAACCTCTGTATCGATTCAGATCAAAACAAGTAATGTATTACCATTAAAGTGGTAAAATGGTAATGGTAAACAAAACAATCAGAGAGTTAATAAAACAAAAAAATACGGCCACTGCAAACCAAACTGCAAGAATACCTACACATTTTAATGTAATGACACAATCATGGACACATTCCAAACCACAATCATTATGTAATCCATTAGTTTCAGATGATGGTTGGGTATGTCTATTCGTAAGTTTGGAGAAATACATCCAGAAACTCCGGTAGAATATATTTGAATGAGCAATAAAAATAAGTTTAAGGGTCCAAGTGAATATGTGGAAGATTGTCCTTCTCCCATTCAGAATTTGATGAGGGGAAATAAAATCGTATTGAATTGTAATTTTTTCAATAGAAAACATCTTTGGAAATTCATTGTAGAGAAATCTCAATATCTCACGCCTGAGTCATAAGTATCGATAATTAATGTTATTTATTTATTTTTTTTTTTTTTTCAAACATTATTGTTCTGTAGTTGTTATTTTCGTTGCGTTGTCCCCATACCGAAATTAAGGTATCACCTATCAAATCCAAAATAGACAGCTAATTTTGAAACTGCATTGTGAAGTAGTCAAGTCTTCATAACAAATTTCATCAAAAAAGAATGTATTGTTTCATAGTTAATGATTAATTTTAATATTTCTTCAAACGTTAGTGTTCTATAGTTGTTATTTTCGTTGAGTCGTCCCGGTATCAAAATTAGGATGACATCTGAATCATATCGGAAGTAGACAGCAAATTTTGTCCATTTTGAAACTTCATTGTGAAGTAGTAAAGTTTTCATAAAAAATTAGAATGTATCCACAACACCTATCGTTTCAGCTTAAAATAGCCTCATTTTGTTTAACTATATCTTACTCTTGAGAATGTGTAACACACAATTTCAGTTAGCTAGGGAAAAAAAGAGATTAGAAAAAGTCAGTCTTAAATCAATTAGAAGGGTGCAAAGCTAAAAACAATCATCACGCTCAAAACACAGTCAATCCCAATCAATCCACTCGGGATACCTATTATGACGAGATTCGCCGTGCACGTTGCGACTCCTGCCGGGTTTGACGCTCTGCACGAGTACGTCCCCACGTCGGACTTCTTAACCTTTTTGATCTTAAGGGTGGCAATGTTATCGATAACAGTGACGGTAACCTCCTCGGTAACCTCCACTTCCGTCCCGTTATGACTCCAGGTTATCGATGGTTTCGGGAAACCTTCGAAAACGCAAGAAAATACCACGGGCTGCTCCGCCTCGCTTATAACGGGCTGTATTCTTTCGATGAACCGTGGCGGAAGAGGTGAAACCGGTTGTTGCAGTTCGAATTGCACTTTTTTGACTTTGAGAGTTCCTTCCGTGACATCTTCCGAAGTTTCTTCAGATTTTTTGAGCGGGAGCTTAAGCTTTTTTCTCCTTTCTTTAGAATCTTCAGGTTGAGGCTGTTGCAATACAGGTTCCTCGACCTCCTCAACTTCTTGTTCTGGCTTATCTTTCTTCCAAGGCTTCAATCTCACCTGTTCTGGTTCTTCCGTAGGCAATTCTCCTTGTTTCTTCCTGAATTTCTTCTCTTCCATTTCATCTTCAGGCTTTTTCTTTCCTTTACCCATCACTAGCTTTTTCGTATCTTCTTCTGGCGCCTTCTCTTCAGGCTTGGGTTCAGGAATTTGTTTAGGAGCAGGTTCCTCTTCAACAGGCTGCTTCGGTTCATCCACAAATGGAACAAATTTCTCCAAAACACTCTCCGGTTTCTGCGGCATAACCTTCCTACGTTTAGTTTTCTTTACTTTCTTTGCTTCCTCATAATTCCGAGAGATTATTCCATTATCTACAAAAATTGGTTCCAACTGAGTAACCACAAGATGTTTCACAAGTGACGCGGCTGGCATAATTTTTATCCTGCTCTTCAAAAGAACTTTAGGCACTTTGGGCTTTTCCACAGTCTTTTTAGGCTCTACAGACACTTTTTTCAATTTAATGGTCGCAAATAGAGGAAGATCTTTCACGTCCTTGACTTCAACTTTCTGAGGTTGTACTTCAAAGCGTTCTACTTCCATGGGGACTAATTCAGGTCTTAACTTTTTCATTGGTTTGGGTTTTTTCTTTTTTTGTTTATCCTTATCATCAAATGTTTTAGGAGTGACTTCTTCTTCATCGTCATCCCTTGGGAAGGGTTTGGGTTTAGGACCTTCCAAGTCTTTTGGCATGTCTTCTGGAGCTGGCTTATCTTTATTCCAAGGTTTCAATTTTATGGATTCTGGCTCATCTTCTTTTGGTGGGCCTTGCTTCTTCCTGAGCTTAATGTCTTCTTCAGTTGGTTCTGGCTTTGGTTTGCCCTTACCAAGTGGTATTTTTCTTTCCTCTTCGGGAATGGGTAGTTTTTGTGGTTTATCTTTGGATTTCTTTGGTTTCTCTGGCGATAACATTTCAGGTACATCAGGAATCTCCTGAGGAATTGGAATTTCTTCAGGACCAGGTCCTTCAGAGCTGGGGATGTCCTCTACTGGTTTTAATTTCAAGGAATAATCTTCAGCAGGTTCGGATGGAAGAGGTTTTTCTGGTTTAGGTTTTTTAGGCTTCTTTGTATCAACAGGTTTCTCTTCTGGCTCTTTATGTGGTACTTTCTTCAATTTGATTTCTTCTTTTTCTTCTTCCAGTTTAGGTACTTTTCCTTTACCCATGACAAGTTTTCGCTGCTCTGGTTCTTCTGGGCTTGGTTTTGGTTTAACATCTTTAACTCTCCCTGGTTCATCTGGTTTTGGTTCTTCTGGCACCTTCTGAGGTTCCTCATAAGGCTCATACTTTTCAAGAGTACTTTCTGGTTTTTCAGGTAGCTTTGCTCTCCTCCTTTTGGTCTTCTTCACTTGTTTTGCTTCTTCATAATTCCTGGAAACCACCCCATTGTCTACGAATACAGGTTCTAATTCGGATACTGTCAAATGATGAACTTTAGGAGGCCATTCATGATGAACAATCCTGCTCTTCAGGTGAATTTTAGGAACTTTGGGTTGCTCCACTTCTTTCTTTGGTTTCGCTGGAGCTTTCTTTAGTTTAATCTTTGCAAAAAGTGGTAGATCTTCTACTTTGATTATTTCAACTTTTTCTGGTTTCACTGATACAACGTTGAGTGGCAAGGGTCCTTCAAATGGAAATTCCTTTACTAATTTAGGCTTAGATCCTTTTGGAATCTTCTTCTTTGGTTTTGCTGCATCTTTCGTTGGGGCATCTGGCAATTCCTCCTTTTCTGGAACTGGCTCACTTTCAGGCGCAGTTGAGGGTGTTTTTGGTTTCTTTTTTCTCCTGGCTGTTGGAACATTTGAATCTTCCTCAACCTCTGAAGGAGCTATTGGTTGTTGTTCTACCTCTTCAACTTTGGTTTCAGGTTGAGAAGTCGGTTTTGACTTCCTTCTCCAAGGTGGCACAGAAGGGGACTCCTCAATAACAGTTTCAGTTTCAACTTTTACAGAATCGTCAGTCTCCTCGAAAGGTTGTTTTGTTTCTAATTCATCAGGTTTGTCATCAGGCTTCTTTTTGGGTTTTCGTTTTCTTCTTCTTGTCATCAGGTGTATCATCAAATGTTTTAGGTGTAACTTCTTCTTCATCGTCGTCCCTTGGGAATGGTTTGGGTTTAGGCCCCTCCAAATCCTTTGGTATGTCTTCAGGAGCTGGCTTATCTTTCTTCCAAGGTTTCAACTTTATAGATTCTGGCTCATCTTCTTTTGGTGGCCCTTGTTTCTTCCTGAGCTTAATATCCTCTTCAGTTGGTTCTGGTTTTGGTTTGCCCTTACCAAGTGGTATTTTTCTTTCCTCTTCTGGAATGGGCTGTTTTTGTGGTTTATCTTTGGATTTCTTTGATTTCTCAGGCGATAATAGTTCAGATACATCAGGAACCTCCTGAGAAAGAGGAATTTCTTCAGGACCTGGTCCTTCTGACCTTGGGATGTCATCCACTGGTTTTAACTTCAACCGATAGTCTACACCTGGCTCACTGTGAAGAGGTTTTTCTGGTTTCGGTTGTTTAGGCTTCTTAGTATCAACAGGTTTGTCTTCTGGCTCCTTATGAGGTATTTTCTTCAATTTGATCTCCTCCTTTTCATCCTCCAATTGAGGAACTTTTCCTTTACCCATGACAAGTTTTCGCTGCTCTGGTTCTTCTGGCGTTGGTTTTGGTTTAACATCCTTAACTCTCCCTGGTTCATCTGATTTTGGTTCTTCTGGCACCTTTTGAGGTTCCTCATAAGGCTCATACTTTTCAAGAGTACTTTCTGGCTTTTCAGGTAGCTTTGCTCTCCTTCTTTTGGTCTTCTTGATACTTTTCGCCTCCTCATAGTTACGAGAGATAATTCCATTGTCAACAAAAATAGGCTGCAACTCTGTGAAAGTGACCCGGAACACTGTGGGTGGCCATTCGTGATGAACAATCCTGCTTTTTAGGTGAATTTTAGGAACTTTTGGTTGCTCAACTTCTTTCTTTGGTTTCACTGGAGCTTTCTTTAGTTTAATCTTTGCAAAAAGTGGTAGATCTTCTACTTTAATTATTTCCACTTTCTCTGCTTTGACGTTTATGACCTTTAATGGGAGTGGTCCCTCAAATGGAAATTCTTTCAATAATGCTGATTTTGGTTTTTTTCCAGCTTTCTTCTTCTTGACCAGGATTTCTGTGCTTTCTGTTGGTGGAAGCTCTTCTTGGGAGGGTTCTACCACGTCTGGTTCAATAGCTTTTGGTTTCTTTGGTCGCCGCCATGGTGGAAGACTTTTGTCTTCCTCGACTATATCCATAGCAGGAAGTTGTTTGACATCCTCCTTAGCTTCTGCTTCTGGAATAGGTTGAACAACCGGTTTAGATTTCCTCCTCCAAGGTGGTACAGATGGGGACTCCTCAATAACAGTTTCACTTTCAATTTTAACAGAATCATCCGTCTCTTCAAATGGCTGTTTCGTTTCTAAATCATCTGGTTTGTCGCCTGGCTTCTTTTTAGGTTTTCGTTTCTTCCTCATTTCATCAGGTGTATCATCAAATGTTTTAGGTATAACTTCTTCTTCATCTTCGTCCCTTGGGAATGGTTTGGGTTTAGGGCCTTCCAAGTCTTTTGGTGTTTCATCTGGAGCTGGCTTATCTTTCTTCCAAGGTTTCAATTTTATGGATTCTGGCTCATCTTCTTTTGGTGGCCCTTGTTTCTTCCTGAGCTTAATATCTTCTTCAGTTGGTTCTGGCTTCGGCTTGCCCTTACCCAGAGGGATTTTTCTTTCCTCTTCAGGAACAGGTTGCTTTTGAGGCTTCTCTTTCGATTTTTTGGGTTTCTCTGGAGTTAATTGCTCAGGTACGTCACCAACCTCCTGAGGAAGTGAAATTTCCTCAGGGCCTGGTCCTTCTGAGCTTGGGATATCATCTACTGGTTTTAATTTCAAAGAGTAATCTTCAGCAGGTTCAGATGGAAGAGGTTTTTCAGGTGTTGGTTTTTTGGGTTTCTTGGTATCAACAGGTTTGTCTTCGGACTCTTTATGTGGTATTTTCTTCAATTTTATCTCTTCATTTTCATCCTCTGATTGAGGCACCTTTCCTTTACCCATGACAAGTTTTCGCTGTTCTGGTTCTTCTTTGCTTGGTTTTGGTTTAACATCCTTAACTCTTCCTGGTTGATCTGGTTTTGGTTCTTCTGCAAGCTTCTGAGGTTCCTCATATGGTTCATACTTTTCAAGAGTAGTTTCAGGTTTTTCTGGCAATTTTGCTCTCCTTCTTTTCGTTTTCTTAACGGTCTTTGCTTCCTCATAGTTGCGTGATACAATACCATTATCTACAAAAATTGGTTCTAATTCAGTGACAGTTAAATGATAAACGACTGGTGGCCATTCATGTAGAGAAATTCTGCTTTTCAGGTGAACCTTGGGAATAGATGGATGTTCAATTTCTGCCTTTGGTTTTTGTGGTGCCTTCTTCAATTTCAGCTTGGCAAAAAGTGGAAGATCGTCTACTTTAACAATGTCAACTTTTACAGGCTCAATTCGCACTACTTTAAGTGGTAGAGGGCCCACGAAAGGAAACTCTTTCATTTGAGGTGGCCTTGGCTTTTTGGTCTTTGCGGGTTTGCTTTCTGTAACATCAAGTGGTGTTTCCTGTGAAATTGAGGAAGGTGCAGGTTTTTTCTTCCTCCTCCATGGTGGAAGGGACTTTTCTTCTTCAGTCTCTACCATCGGTGTTGGGCTAATATCTTCCTGTGGCATCAGGCTCTCGCCAGATTTTGGTATGTTCTCTTGAATTTCTGATGCATTCTGAATTTTCTTTGGTTGCTTTCCATCTTCTTGAATCTCAGGTGCAATTGGTTGAGGTAATTCTTTCAATGGTGTTTTTTCTGGTTGTTCTTCAGCAGTTCCTAACACTTTTTCTGGCTTAGTGATTTCAGGGGTGGTAGTTCTTGTTTTCTTTTGCCTTCTCCAGGGTGGAAGAGTAGTATCTTCAACAGCTTCAGGAGCAGCTGGTTTTGGTTGTTCTACATCTTGTACAGGTTTATCAGTTTCAGGTTGAAGAACTGTCTTGGGCTTCTTTCTCCAAGGTGGTACAGAAGGAGACTCCTCAACTGTTGTTTCACTTTGAACCTTCACTGAGTCATCAGTTTCTCCGAATGGCTGTTTGATTTCTTCATCACCAGCCTGTTGATCTAATTCTTCTTTGTCATCTGGCTTCTTTTTAGGTTTTCGTTTCTTCCTTTTTTCGTCAGGTGTATCATCAAACGTTTTGGGTGTAACTTCTTCTTCATCGTCATCCCTTGGGAATGGTTTGGGTTTAGGACCTTCCAAGTCTTTTGGAATGTCTTCTGGAGCTGGTTTATCTTTCTTCCAAGGTTTCAATTTTATGGATTCTGGCTCTTCTTCTTTTGGTGGGCCTTGCTTCTTCCTGAGCTTAATATCTTCTTCAGTTGGTTCTGGTTTCGGCTTGCCCTTACCCAGAGGGATTTTCCTTTCCTCTTCAGGAACAGGTTGCTTTTGAGGCTTCTCTTTCGATTTCTTGGTTTGTTCTGGAGTTAATTGTTCAGGTACGTCACCAACCTCCTGAGGAAGTGAAATTTCCTCAGGGCCTGGTCCTTCAGAGCTTGGGATATCATCTACTGGTTTTAATTTCAAAGAGTAATCTTCAGCAGGTTTAGATGGAAGAGGTTTTTCAGGTGTTGGTTTTTTGGGTTTCTTGGTATCAACAGGTTTGTCTTCTGGCTCCTTATGAGGTATTTTCTTCAATTTTATCTCCTCGTTTTCATCCTCCAATTGAGGCACTTTTCCTTTACCCATGACAAGTTTTCGCTGCTCTGGTTCTTCTGGGGTTGTTTTTGGTTTAACATCCTTAACTCTCCCTGGTTCATCTGCTTTTGGTTCTTCTGGGAGCTTCTGAGGTTCCTCATACGGTTCATACTTTTCAAGAGTACTTTCGGGCTTTTCAGGTAGCTTTGCTCTCCTTCGTTTGGTCTTCTTCACTTCCTTGGCTTCTTCATATGTTCTTGATAAAATACCATTGTCCACATATATTGGCTCCAGTTCTGTTATTTTCAATGTAAATATGGTCGGTGGCCATTGATGATGTTTCAACCGACTTTTCAGTTGGACTTTTGGTACCTTAGATACTCGTTGTTCTCTACCATGTTTACACACAACTTTCTTCAATTTTTTCCCCATAAATGAGGGAAGGTCCTCTACTTTCACTACATCCAACTTTTCACCATCTGCAGGTACCCTTTTCAATGGTATCGGACCCTCATATTTTGAATCAAGTGTTTTTGGACGCTCAGCCAATTTTTTTGATTCCGTTGGTTGTTTGCCTTTCCTCCAAGGTAGAGTGGGCTTATCTTTCAACTCAGGGATTGGACCTACGATGTCTTTTGGTTTCAACAGAGGTACTTCTTCATCATCTGGTTCTACAGCTGCCTGCATCACAGTTGTCACTGTTGCGTCATCGTATTTCTTACGTTTAATTATCCCCTTTTTCTTCATACTTTTCGGAGTAAGCGGACTTTCAGGTTTGATTTCTTCTGGTATCTCTTCTGCGACATCTGAAACAAAGTGGACATGTTTTTCTTTTTGTGGTGTTGTTTCATCTTGTTCTTCAATTTCTGTGGGTTTTTCAGGCTTTGCATCATCTTTTATTGCAAATGAAATTTTTAGCATGGTAGTATCTTCAGCTGTAAACACTGGTCTTTTAGGTTTCTCAATATTTTCCACTGGTCTTTTAGGTTTCTCAATATTTTCCTCTAGTTCTGATTCGTCCTTCTTGGTTTCTTTCAAACCTCTCTCTTCTTGCTTTTTACCATCAAGTTCAATCTTTTGAACGGACGTTCTTCTGAGTGTAACCTTTTCTTCCGTCCATGGTTTAACCTCCTCACCTCCTAATGAAAGCCGCTTCTCAGGTTTTTGAATCGTATCTGAAGTAACTTTTTTCAATTTAACCTTTTCTTGGGTCCAGGGCAAAACCGTTGGTTTTGTTTCTTTCGGCTCATCTTTCTTTATTTGTTCATCCAATGGTTTGATTGGTGATTCTCCAGCTGAAATTGCCTTTTGAGACCAGGGACGCCTTTTGCTCAACTCTGGCTTCTCAAGTTCCTTATCTTCTCCTGTATGTACTGGTTGTTTGTCTCCTTGCTCCACGTTCTCTTCAGTCGGCCTATCTCCTGGCAATTCTTTTGTTCGTGGTTTGAGTTCAACAGTTTCTTGTTTCTGTTTTTCATCAACTTTTTTCTGAGTTTCAGCGGTTTTCAATTTCACTTGCTCCTGAGTCCATGGCATCGTGGTTTTTCGTTTTCCAATTTCTGTAGCATCTTCTACTGTTGTTACTTCTTCCTTCAACATCGTACTTGTTTCCAAGTCCTGTAACACTTGCATTGATTCCTGCTGTTGCTGCTGCTTGGCAGTAGTTTCTTTCATCCACGGCAATTTCTTGCTTCTGGTAGGCTGCTGAGGAGTTTCGTCTTTATCTGATTTTGTAGGTTCCTTACTTGGTTGAGCCAACGTTTTCTCTGGACTCTGTACCGTTGCATCAAGTTCCTTTGGTACTGTCTCCACATCTTCTGGTAGTTCACTAGTAACTATTTTCTTTTTTACTGGTTTCAATGGCACTGTTTCCAGTTTTTCTTTTTCTATGTCTCGCTTTTCTGTGACTGCCTTCTTCAATTTAACTTGTTCTTCAGTCCAAGGTGCCGATTTCTGTTCACCACTTTTAAGTATTTGACTATCAATTTCATCTGGCTTGCCGGTTGTTGCACTTGACTGCAATGAAGGTTTTTCAGTGGTTGATTTCTTCAGTTTAATTTGTTCTTGAGTCCAAGGAACACTTTTAGCTTTGTCAGACGAAGTCTTATCTGGCGATTCAGAAGCAGTTGTCTCTTTATCCAGCACATGTGATATATCACCTTGTTTCTCCAATGGCTGCTCACTTTCAGTTGCAGGTTTTTTAATTGGTTTCAGTTGAACAGTTTCTAGTTTTTCCTTTTCTATAACCTTCTTTTCCGTTACAGACTTCTTCAGTTTAACGTTCTCATCTGTCCATGGTATTGATTTCTTCCTGCCACCTTTAGAGGCATTAACATCTGTTTCTTTTGACTCCTCCTTCACACCAGTGGTCGTGCCTGCCTCTAGGGGTTGTAAATCCTGCCCACTGGATGTTTTATCTGCCGATGGTTTCCTAAGCTTAATTCGTTCTTGCGTCCATGGGATGCTTCGAGGTTTTTGCGATGAATCTTTCTCTTGTTGTTCGGTCTCTGGTATTTCTTTATCTTCGGGTTTCTCCTTCGGAATGGCTTTCTTCAATTTGACTTCCTCTTGAGTCCATGGAACCACTTTAGGTATGTCATCTTTCTTGGTTTCTAGCGGTGCATCTTTCTTTTCTGGTTTCTTAAGTTTAACTCCTTCTTGAGTCCAAGGAACTACTTTTGGCTTATCAACCTCTTCCATACCAATCTGCTTTGGAACTTGCAAATCTTGATTATCCTCAACATCTGCAAGCTCATTCTTTGGTTTTGTCGTTTTCACTGGTTTAAGTTTCACACTTTCAACCTGCTCCTTCTCAACTAATTTCTTTTCGGTTACCGCTTTCTTGAGTTTGATAGATTCCTGTGTCCAAGGTACTGATTTACTTGATTTTTCCTGTACTTGTTTTACATCTAAAGTGGATGTATCCTCTACAATATTGAACTCTCCTAATTCACGTTTAGTTTCCATTTCCAGCGTTTTCTTTTGTGTTTCACTGATTTCTTGAGATTGCTTTGTTGAATCCTCAACAGAAACTAGGGTTTGAAGTTTCTGGCGTTCCATTTTCTGAGCCCACGAAGGGATCTTTTTTCCTGGCTTTTGCGGCTCAGTTTTCTTGCCTTTCTCATCGACCTGACTATCCAAAGACCTTTCTCTTGGCTTCCGCCACGGCGCTGCTGCTTTCTGGGGTTCATGTGACTTACCCCTGGGTTTCCGCCAGGGAGTCGATGAAACCTTTGTCTCTCGCCCGCGTCTCATCATTTGTGTTTGGATGCTATCGCTTACGCTTCCGCTAGTGGATGCATCACTTACATCACTGTACTCTAAACTCTGTGGACTTGCGGGCCCTTTGGGGCTACCTGTTTTACCGACACTGGGACCGTAACCACCACCCTTTTGATCAGGTACAGCTGTCGGCTGTCTGTACGAGTCCATTCCTAAAATGCAGATAACTTATGATATTTGCTCCTGCTAAAACTGGGGAATAATTAATTGAAATTTCAAATGAATATATAATAATTGAAACAGGATTCCTATGTGAAGTTGGTAGGTACCAGTTGAAGATCTAAATTTCAAAGGTTTGCCTGTCCAGAGCAACTTATTGCTATATGGTTCTCAGTGTTCAAAAAGTGAAAACTGAGTCTAGAGTTGCTAGGAAGGCTACGTGGGTGAGTTGTCAGAGTCAGTAGCAAGCTGTAAGTATTGGAGCCCTCTCGACTGTTCTGCTCATTACTGCCTACATAACTCAACAGTTTTATTGCACTCTGACAGCTCTCCAAGCAACCTACTGGTACTTATTATGATTATAAAGATAAGTGTACAGGTCAAAAGGAACAAAATGAAATGTGATAACACATTACCTGAAAGACAAAAAATGATTAAATACACCCAAAAAAGTATGTTTTATTCAAAGTTCCGATATAAAAGCTGGTGATCACATTTTCATCTTAGTCATTTATCTTAGTCAATCATGGATTGCGAATTTTTATTAACTATTCAGTGTGGTGCTTGAATACAGTGATAAGTTACATTGAACTTACATTGAACAGTAAACTTAAATTATTATTAAAAAAGAAAATAATTAAAAGCCCGAATTATATGTTGTTAATTTAAGTCAAAAGTTATCATTACCTTGCACCTATCTGACATCAATAACTCTTTGACCAAGTAGTTTGATTTTATTTGGTATTACATTTTGGTTGCAGGTTCGGTCCCTGGCTTGTACTCTTCGAACGAGGTTGTCGTCAGGAGAACTAAGAAACAGGTAGGTACATAGCTACATAGATACATGTACATATATACATAGGTACATAGTTTCATACCCAAATAATGAATAATTTATAAATATTTCATATCAGAAAGCGCCCTTAGCGAGATTAGGATTAACGGGTTGCGGCAGATTCCTACTATAAGCAGGCAAGTTCGCATTTCATTCAAGTTTTGACATATTCCTATTCAATGAGTGTTTTACCGTATTCTATAGAAATGTTGACAATGTGCATTTAGAAATTCGAAAGAGCTAAAGGCAGGGTGCGGCGATGTCTGTATGTAGCGGAGATTTTTAGTTCTTCGTGAATCTATCGATCATTATTCAATTGTGCAGTTTGATATGCCTACTTCAATTAAAATAGTTAAGTAATCATCATCAGATATAACGTATATGGATATTTCACTGGGTAGTTAGTAGGTAACTATTAATTGGTATTTAAAACCAATACTAACGAACATATCATTAACGAATATGTTGATGCAACGATGTTGACAATGCGGACTGCATCCATGTAATTAGTTCGACTCAAGTCCCTAAAAATAGCGTGCTGATTCGAAAACAAACCATTGATTGTGTCACCGGACGAGATAATTTCGGAATAATAGCCGCAGAAGGAGGAACCAACTTGGAGCAATGACTTGGAAGTGATTCAGTGTTCAGAAAAGGATCTTGAGCCACCGCGACATCGGTCGTTTGCCAACGGTTGCAAAGCCCGGTGCAAACCTCCGCGTTGGGAGGATGCAAATACGATCTCAATCATCAAGTAAACATTCGATTTCGATTTATAAATTAACGAACTTGTGAAGTCCATTAACAAGGTCATTTTAGAGCGTTGCGGATACATTATAATCACTTATGTGATGTTATGAAACGATGGCGGAATCAGTAGGCTTGTCGTAGACCTAATTAAGTTCACATACGTTTATCAATAGATGAGAACGAAATGCCAAAATTCCTCAAAATTATTCTCTAAGAGGCTTTACAAGCTCTAACAAGTCCTTCAAAGCCAAATTTATGTTTATTTTTTTCCAATTATTTTGATTCAGGATACTGAAATCGCAATCACCCTTACAAATGTAATAAATCTCATTGCAAGAGATTATCTCTTTTGTATTATTCAAAAAAATGTGTTCACAGTGTGGATCCGAACAAATATTTCACGGAAGTAGATTCCAAATAGTATCCAAGAAGCCCTATTACATAAATTCTGCCGTTTCAGTGTTTTTGAAAAGTAAAAAACGTCTGCCAAGTGGGTGTGGCACATAGCTTCCTCGTATCCATAACATGACTGTATAGATCATTGAAAATTATTATTGACTAAAGAACTTCGTTCAATTAGTCGAACAATCCCTGAAAATTTCATCGAAATCGGTCAAGATCTCCTGCAGTTATGCGTGTAACAAGGATTTCGTTTGCCCGTGCGCAGAGACTACTATTGATCCGGTGGTCATGAAACTCATAGGGGACCATCTACACATCAAACCGAACAATCCCTGAAAATTTCATCGAAATTGGTCAAGAACTCCCGGAGTTATGCGCGTAACAAGGATTTCACGTTTGCGCATGCGCGGAGGCTACTATTGATCCGGGGGTCATGAAACCTATAGGGGACCATCTACACATCCAAACCCCTGAAAATTTCACAATCCCTGAAAATTTCATCAAAATCGGACTATAACTTCGTGTTTTGCCCATAACAAGGATTTGCTGACTGACAGACACACAGACAGACACGGAACCAAAATTGTTCAGAAAGGTCTAAAACGCAAAATGCGAGTGGAATTTTTGATTTTGGAGACAAAAAAATTTTCACATTCCGAAAGTGAAAACAATGCTTCCGCTACCTTGGTAGACTCGGAAGCAATTATTACCATGTCATATGAGGGAATATTTATAATTACTTTCCTAATCGTCGATCACGGTAAGTAGAAGAAAGTTATAGGTTATGTAAGTAGCCATACTTAACTGCCTATGGTACCTTGATCCAATGAATAATGTTTTAATTTTGCAAGATGGATGCAATAAATTATTGGAGAAACTCAACTCATTTGTTCACAGATAAAAAGATGAAAACAAAATTAAATTAATTCGTTTACTTAGGATTTCAGTATTTGTTTCGAAATTCCGTTATTTTTTATCGAATCTAATCATTTGTAACGGCCTATTTATAAAATGTGCTTTTAATATGTAGTTTTAAGGGAAAATATGTGCTGTTTGGCATTGAACCCGTCCGGTCTTGTATTGACAGTATTTTCGGCGTCAGGCTTTCTAAGCGGGAGCGGGCAGGAGAAAAACATTACCAGTTATAGAAGTGAGGTGTTTATAATAACTGCTCGGTTGGAGGGCGAGCACAGAGGTGGTTTACTCGAGGAGGCCTTGGAACACGCGGGAGGTTCGCTCGTAAAAACGAGGCACATGGCCCTCGGTCCGTCTCGTAAACTTTCGATTTCTTGGATTCTCCGTCTTGGGCTTCATTGCCATTCTACTTTCGAGACAGAGTCACAGGATATTTCAGTTTCATTCGAACAAGTTCAAAAAATGACATTTTCTCGCATCTGAAGATTGTTTTATGATAGATTAAAAGCTGGGTAAAGAACGTTAAAATTCCCTTCTGCATGACACGCAATTTAATCATTCAAATCACAATTCAATACCGTTGTGGTACTGTTACGATCAAAAAATATTGATGCCTCTGACTGGGTTCGAACTCGTGTCCTCACTATTAAGGGGAAATGTCACCTTTAATTGCCACACTAACGGGAGCTATGAAACCTGTTCGACCGTGGGTTATACTCCTTGAATATTGTCCCGAATACCCGTGAGCACCCTATTGTCTGAGTGAGATATCCAGATTCCTGTTCAATTGTTGACTAGATTCTCTAGATTGTTCCCAGTATATCACAAATATGCAGGTTTAGACTGAGTGTATAAGTATGCAGATGCAGGTATACCTATGCAGATGTTCCGACCTAAACCCGAGCTGCCTACTCTGTCCAAAGACTCTATTCTAACTTTTGGAAGGTGCAATGTAAAGTAATTCCGATATAAACTTCAATTTTTCAATACAACACAATGCTTTCGTAACGTAGTTGAAATTCGCAATATCTGTTAGGAAGTTCCTGGCAACCTCATTTTAATTTAATTTATTTCTATCTAATTCTTTGAACTATTTTTTACTAGCTTGATTGATTCTATTCTGATCCCTGTAGATTTTATCAGCTTTCCAAGTCCACAGAAGATTGAGGGAAAGTTATTTGGATACCTAGTACCATTTGACTTCACTCCCCCAAAACACAGGTTTGCCCACAAACTGAAAACATACTAGAGAAATTACAAGAAAGAAAAACTAATTTTTGTCTGTCGTCAATGCTGAAGGGTTGTTGGAAACATTTTAGCCTCCGGTGCATTGTTCAATGATATCTAAGATATAAATTAATTGTAAGAAAATATTTCTTGATCCATCGCTTTGAAAATGATGCCTACATCATTACGTATATGTTTACCCTTAACGGTTCCTTATTTTCAATAATGAACTTCAGTAATCGATCAACATTTGCTCTTTTAAACTTTCCCCCCAAAATACTGGACCAAAATTTATTAAATTTGGCCGAGTGGGGCTTAAATCTTGGCATCACTTTCAATCAGCTCCAAAGCGTCAAATAAGAGTTGAATCGTCGAAGCTCAGAATTTCAAAAACGTTCAAAATAATATGGCAAGTAGTTTATAAATTCATTTTGATTATTCTCATTTCAATGATGAATGAGACCCACCGAAAGTAGTTGAAAATGGGGAAAATGTTGAAGGTTTACCTACTCACAAAATTGATGTTTAAGTGATCATTTAATTGCTTTAAATGACATTTCCAAGCCAAATGAAAACCTTTTCTGAATCAAATGTATAATTTTCAAAAAAAAAAAAAAAAAAAATGACACCTATTGAGAAAATGAGTGGAATGAGGTACCTAGGTACGTAGGTACCCTGCAAATTAGGTAGATGCAATTGATCCTATCGTAGAAAAATCTATTAATTAATAGATAAAGATTCTATTAATTAATTAATTCTATGACTTTTAGGTTCAGGATTATTTAACAGAAAACAAGTAGGTAAGTTAGAAAAATTTCTATCTGTTGAATGCGAGTGGGGTACCTTTTCTAGGTACCTCATTTTACTCATTTTTTCAATAGGTTTCATTTGATTTGAAAAATGTTTAATTTGGTTTGGAAAAGGTTTAGTTTGAGTTGTAAAAGGTTTCATTTGGCTTGGAAATGCCATAGATTGATTACTCTGTATTATTTCCAATTGTTTTTATCACTCTACTGTACTATCCATTTAAAATCGAAGTTGAGTACACAAAATACTAAAACATGGTTAGGTAAAATGAGTACAGTTTTTCTTAAATTTCAAAAGTAGGTATGTTAATATCAATAAATTACTGATTTCTCGGTGGTGATTGACGGTCGCCACAAAACATAGAATTCGAATGGAATCGAACATATTTCAGAAATAAAAATAGAATCTATTCTGTATTTATGCTTTTTTTTTTTTAATTTTGTATATGGCTTCACACACACACACACACACACACACACACACACACACACACACACACACACACACACACACGCACGCACGCACGCACGCACGCACACACGCACACAACGTTAATTTTTGTTCTGCATTCAGCCGTTACAAGTATAAAATAAAATAGTACAATTTTCATAACAAAGTAATAAACTAAATCAAAATAAATGATTGAAAGAAACTAAATAAATATCGTGAAATTTTGATTCTCTTAATTTTGAGTTAGGCAGATAATTGTGAATTGTATAATACACATGAGATCGCCAGTTCCAACCATGATGTCAACGTTCAGTGGGTGGGTCACTTTATCCATGATGTTGTTTATCAGACCGATTCGGTGTTCACTGTGCTTTTGCCATTCCAGTATGAGGTGTTTGTTGTCCTCCACAGGGCTGCCGCATGATCTGCACTGTGGGGAGTCCGATCTTCCGATTCTATGCTGGTAATCGTTTCTGCAGCAAACTCCAGCTCGAAGTCGAGTAGATATTTTTGAAGAAGGCTTTGGTTTTCTGGTCGGGAACCTTCCTGAACCACGGCTACCAGTCTGATGAGGGATGTTTTTATAACGGATTCCAGTTGCAGTATCGTAGTCCCAAACCTCTTCTTTCCAGCTTGCAGTAGGGCGAGTTTTTATGAGACATTTGAGGTCTATGCTGGTTGGGTTGACGAACAAAGCCCCAGGTTTCGGTGATTTGTTGAAATGAGAGATATAGGGAGAGAGAACGACCTCTCTCCCACTCAGACGTAGTTCTTAATCCT
This sequence comes from Creontiades dilutus, assembly GCA_031894815.1. Classification (NCBI taxonomy): domain Eukaryota; kingdom Metazoa; phylum Arthropoda; class Insecta; order Hemiptera; family Miridae; genus Creontiades; species Creontiades dilutus. Next base: position 302,953 of record JAVIWC010000461.1, on the reverse strand, counting down.
CCCACCATGTCGCGCTGCCGTCGTGGAGGGGACTCCTTCAATGCGTGCGAGACTATTTCCGAAGACAAACTCAGTTCTCGGTCATCTTCGCTCGGTTCTGTTTCTTGTCTTCTAGTTCCTCTCGCGTCAATTCCCGCGCAAGTTTTGTGGGTCTAGTTTTGTGAAATTTCGGTGCTGTGAATCTTCGTCGATTTTACTCCCCGACATTCGTGTTACATCTCAAGAGTGTTTTGACGTAACTATACAAATATTTTTATGCAAACAGAAAACCACAATAAAAGGCCTTGCTTTGACGTATTACGCCGTAAAACTTCCGTTATCTTATTTACTCTAACGAATATAAAACTCCATTTACTATGACTTTAAGAAGAATAGCGTTTCTGCGTTCAAAATCTCAATTAATCAAATTAAAAAAGTTCTATCACTGTCCAAAAGTGTTCGAATCAACATAGGTACGTTAGATTTTTGTTGATATCTCATTCAGTACAGATCAATTAATGAGTAGACCATAATACTTTTGATTGAAACACTATGAAAATCAGTTTTTAAAATTGTTTAATTCATTTCATTTTGTAGGTGTTTGTTTCTGAATATGAAATAATCAACGGCGAATTATGTTTGCTACCACAATTATGAGCATAGTACATATTATATTTAACTAAAACTTTCAAAACAACCCTTCATAGGTTTTGTAGATAATAATATAAAAAATATAGGCATGTGATATGCAATCGTGAATTTGAACAACCCATCAATTAGTACTTAATTCTGCAGTTTCACATATTAAACCAAAGTTGTTTGTTCATCAATTCCATTGAAAACTATAGCATTTTCATTAAAGAAATACAAAATTTTCATACAAATGGAGTTTTGGTCGTAATCCGTCTGGCAAGGCCTTTTTTACACAGTACAAACGTTTTGTTTGCATTTCTACAAATTTGTCAAGATTAGGCTAAATTTTCTTGTTGTTTTCAAAAACAAAGTCTCCTATTCATTGTAAATATCATGTAATATTGTTAAGGCATCGTGAATATCACAATAATGATTGTAGAAAAGAGTTTATACTAGTTGCCAAAATATTTCTGGGATGATTCATTCCATAGTTTTGTTTTGCGAGGAAGTGGAGCCAAAATTCTACTTTTCTCGTACCGTTAGAATCTTTTAATCTCTTTAAAATGACATCGCCGGCGTTGCATTTTCAAAGCTTTACTCCGTTGGACGCGTGCCCTATATTTCTTTTCTGAAGGCGAGCGATAAATCCATTGGGCACCGGTGGTTACGGCTTCGAAAATTGATGTTCTCGAATTAATATGGTCGATGGTTCGAGGCGCCAAGGCCGAGAATGCGCTTGCCCATATAAAACAGGCCGGGCGCCCAGTTTCCTTGTAGGGACGGTCTCTGTATGTTGTCACGATTTCTTCTGTTTAACCTTGTCACTGTTTCCAAAGATGACTCACGTGTCCATGATGATTTCCATATTGTACTCTGGTTTGTAGTTTTTATTTTTTTGAATAATAAAAGGAATCATTGTTTTGAGTTTTGTTTCATTTACCACAACACCTGTTCTGTTTGTCTCTCCTCATCCTTTTTGATCCTTTCAATATCAAGTTGTGTTTATTATTAAAATTAGGTAATCTTGAGTTTCCTTCTATTGCGCTTAGTTTATGAGTCAAAATGATGCCCTCCATCCTTCACTCACGAGATGCGTTTCCAAGCCCAAACAAGTGCGGATTTAGTTGCTGATGGTATGGCGTAAGTATGGTTTAGGGAAAATTCATTCTACCTTTAACCCTTTAAATAGTTGAAGAAGAATTCTAGAGGTCCCTATTTATCAATTCTTCAGAATTTCTTATTGAAAAATAATAAATTTTATCCATAGGAGCTATTTTTCAGGCCATTTCAATTATAACTCCAAGGAACTGCACTGGTATTCGAATTTGGGTAATGAGGGTTCTTCATGAAACAATTTACTAATTTTTATCGAGCATCCAGTTTCTAGAATTTACTCGTGAATATTGCTCAGGATTTCAAGCCTGGTGGTATTGCTTCAAGAATTTCAAAAGGTTTTCTGTTTGTGCCTCCAAGAAGGATTCAAAGGAATAATGAAACCTTTCAGCGGATTCTACGTTGAACCAAGAATTTTTGTTCCTATTAATTAAGATGCAAATTCGTTGAATTCATGTCATTTTTTCAACAGAAGGTTGAACATTTGGGTTATTTGCCGAAAGGAATTCGGAACAGATCGTAAAGATTTATAGTTCAAGGTAAAAGGTGTGAAGAATGACGACGGACAGGTCGTTTTTCCGAGTTTATTTCTGGGGCCCTTAAAACACTCTCTCTTGAGAGTTTTATATTTAATACTCAAATCCAGGAACAGAGAGGGAGTTTTCACGATAGGAAAGGCGCGGGCTTGAAGGGGGCAGAGGGACGGAGAGGGTTAAGAATAGCTATATCGGTTATGGGCGGGAAAGGCGTAGCCATCGCCCCAGTGAGTCAGGGGGTGTTGTAAAATGTGGAAGAGCATCCAACTGTGAGTCACCGCGTGTATAGGTAGGTTTTTTGGCTGAGGGCCCGAACGAGGGAAAAAAATCACGTCGGGAATAGGTCCGTCTTCCACGCCCTCTGAGAGAAAAAGTCCTTGGAAATCAGTGAGTCAAGACGCAGAAAAACGTCTGGTATATATTTTTTCGAAGGAATCCGATATTATGTAAGTGATGGGAGTTTTCAAGTGGAAATAGACCCTTCTGGTTCCACTTACCTATTTGCAAGGCCGTAAATCTTCATGCTTTGTCAAGCGACTACCTCGCCTATTAACTTTCAAGATTTATAGGGTTTTGCGAAATCTATTCTACGGAACTTCTTTTTTTTATGAAGAATACGTAGCTTTTGGGACGAGTTATGAATAACAAGTCTTAGAATGGCCTGTAATGGCGTTTTTAGAGGGGTCACTCTAAAATAATTGCAAATATGCAAAGTTTGGTGTGGAAGCGTATGGGGCCATGGATTCCTCACAAAATTGTCTGCTGGTAGCTATGGCCTTTAGGTTGGTGTATCGGATTCAGGGGCTTAGAACTAATAGACAACAATTAAGTGGCGATCTCTGATCTCGTGATATCTGTCACTAGTCACTAGGTGGAACTAGACGATCCTATAATTCCAACATTCCCCATGTTTTATTGCAAATTATATTCTGAGTAAGTGGGTTCCGATCAATGGTGTTCTAGTGACTCAGAAATGAAAATACCAAGTGACGGTGGACAGATATGACCAATCCACCCAAGGAAAAATGAGTGGACTGCTATGACCGCATCACGTCTTATGTTTATAAATAGGTACCAATCCATTGTTGCCTCATCAGAAAAACATTTACTACCAGATCTATAGCAGCTATTACGATTTTAAAATGTTGACGCTCATGTTGGTTGGCAGAATTCATAAAAAGACAAATGTCTGAAGGAATCTGGGAGGAAATGGCCTCACATACATCGATACGTGTGCGACACCTCTTGGAAATTACAACGAATGCTAATTTTAAGTGGAAATCGGTAGTTCATGGTAAGTACTGAAGGAAGCTAGCAAATTGGGATTTCAACATCGTGCTAAATTTCTATCATAATGATTTGTTTGCTGTATGGATCATTTTGGGTGAAGAGTACCCTTGAGATCAACTTAATGAAAGCAGCATGTTGTGATTTCAATAATTGGTAATGCTGTATAGATATCTCGTGATCCTGGTTGTGTAACCATTGGACAAAAACATTTTTCTATAATTCCTACTTTGGAGATTTCTGCCTTATAGTTCAGACTGGAGCTAGAACTGGAAAAAAATGCCACTCAAGGCGGGATGACGTCAACCACGGCCGTTCGATGAGCGTCTTATTTGATATCGGATGGGCAATCAACTTGTCCGGGCTTGAAGGGGGTTGAGCAAGGAACAGGCCGTGACCCCATTGCACGGTCCCCCCATCTGTGGAAGGCCTCCACGTCCTAGATCCGTCTATATCGCCCTAGATCCATCGGGGATGATAGGGAGATTTTTCTTCTAAAACCGAACATTATCTCTTGGTTGGGGGAAGGTGAGTGAACTCTCCTGGGTCGAGTATGCAGACAATAATGCCGCAATTTGTCAGAAACTCTTCGGAAATATCATTACGAACTGGATAAGAAGAACTGAAACCGAAATTGCTGCCAGTAAATTTGATGCTGCCCCTGTTTCGACTTTAATGTTGAACTTATCATGTCATTGTTACAAAAACTGGATAAACTCTCTTCCTCTCATGTTATTAGTAAGACGTTTGTTGCAAAAGTAATTCTTCAGGAACTACAGAGAAGGAACAATGAAGCAAATCAGGCATTACCGTCTATTGATTCGATCACACTAAAATTTCAACTCAAATACCCGAAATCTCTTGTGGGGGATGGAGTGATTTGCCTTTAAAAAACGCACTTTACACCAGTAAACTTGGTTAGATGACCTGAAGGTGATGGACTTTCTTCATCTCAGGATATAAACCTTGTACAACTTTGTTTTCATTCTTAAAAGTCATAATTTATGAGGATTGTCGACAAATAATGTAGGATACTTTAAAGAGCTTTGTTGATTTTGATGGGAACTCGTTTCAAAATAGATAAAATCACTAAAATAAATATGATTTGACGGTTACTCGAAGTACAGCTAATAGTATTACTTCTGTTTTGAGAGTTTCATTTCAGGCAATCTTCCGATATCCATTCTTCAATACATCAAGTAAAGGATAAATGTCACCTATTATGTTTCTAATTTTATTCCACGAAAGAATATTCTAGAGATTTGTAGATTCTCCAAGAATATCCTAGATTCTGAATGACAATTGTAAGCCTCATTCGTCACGGGCAAAAATGTATCTTATAGATTTCAGAAGTTTTCCCACCTAACAGACCTGCTGACTAAGCAGCATTCACATCTGGATGGTATTTCACGCAGAAAATATGCGAGAAATGGTGTCTTTTTAAAAGTTTTATTGCTGAACAGCTGAAAACATTGCCAAGTAGGTCGTTTTAAATGCGTAATGCTCTACGAAACTTCTGAAATGCACTAGAAATAGTGCACTATACAAATTTATAGGTCGTAGCTACACGACGTCGGAGACCATTCGTCTCGACCACCCTCGAATAAACCCTTGTCCAGGTGTCACGGAGCCAGGTGATACTCGTCTGAGAGCCTGACGCTGAGATGGGGCGGACTCCGAAAATAGCTTCTAAATATCTAAAGTTACACATCTTGACTCTCCTAGTTCGAAAAAATAGACCAGAAGGAAAACCGCGGTAACTTCCCATACGACCCCTTTCGAAACTTCTCTTCCTTCCCATTCACGCATTTTCAAATCTTTTCGAAGCTCATTCGCTTGAAGAAGGCTCGCGAAAAGTTCCCATCTTCGCCCTGTCAAGAAATCCATCGCATCCAGAGCCTTCCCATTCGCAATTGCTGTTGACTACGTTCTATTTTTTCCTGACAAAAATCACTCGTTGAGGTGTTGGCTTCAACTCAAGGTTTATAAATTCTTTCGTTTTTTCACGTATTCTTGATTTATTCCCCATTCCGTTTAGCCTTCATGAAGTTATCAGTAACTTCACAATATTCACCTAAAGTTGAATGAATCTGCAGCGTAGGGATTATATTATTGGAACAATATTATTGGAAATATAGATTTGCATGTAAACATGTGGTGTGATGGAGGAGTTTCGGTGATCGACAACAGAACTGATGTTGGAAGTGCGAAGAGACCACACACAGCGGGGCAGAATTGTATACGGCGAACTACAGGTGCTTGCTTCAAGTCAGTTTACGTAATAAGGCTTAAGCTACGTCCGTACCCATCATCATTACATTCAGCGATGAATGATGCGGAATTACTTTTTGGATCAAGTATTGACTGAGTGTATGCAACTAGTTTCAAATCACGTCAGAAAAGTACAGAATTGATGTCGTTAACATTCGAAAATGCAGCTTGCATTAAGCTATTCCGCAGGTTTCTTCTTGTATTCGTTGCCGCCATGAACAATTCCAGCTCAGGATATTTTCCTAATCCTGGTCGAGAAAAGCAGAACCGTTTTGGCTACCCTTTCGCTGATAGAAAATAGTGTACAACCGTGGCACCATATACCCTTAGATCTTGATACCTAATCTCAATAAAAATCTATTTCGGCTATAAGGAGTTCTCTTAAAACTAATTGAAGTAAATAAAAAGAAAATTTTGCAATGAAAATATTTATTACATGGACTTTCCGTTTGTTACATTATTTTACTTAAATTTAACTGAAATTAAGTACACAATCGGTCTATTGTTTCATCACTTATCTCTCATAAATAACTATTTGCACACATCGCATTAATTTAATCTTGAAAGGCACTAAAGCATCAAAGCACATAAAATAAAGTATGAAATTTAATTAGTGTCATGTTTCTTGGTAACTGCACCTATATATCTTCTTGACTAGAATCCTGGTATTGTGATTTTTCCCAAAAAATATGTTTCGGTGACAATGAACTGGCGATTGTGTAGGAATGTAGTTCACAAAATTTCTTATTTTTTTCGAGTGACAACCAGAAAATTTATACATCTTGAAATCTAAATGCGATATCGGCCATGGTTACTACATTCCTTTCAGTATGTGTTCAGCAGCAATAAATTAACTAACTTAAAATTTAAAAAGCGCAATTTCGTTATCAACAATAAACAATTAAAATGAAGCATCCTGCTGTTCAATATGGATATGTTTTTGGGTTTAATTCAAATAAAATGGACTGAACCAAGATACAACTTTGCTCCAGATTTAAGTACAAGATTTCTGCTGGTTTTTACATAGGTATTAACATTTAAGTCTTTGAGTATTGTAAATTTTCGCTTTCTTACTAAGGAAAATGTCGACTCTCTCGAGATAATTTCTTTATTACAAAATACTCTCCGTTTCCATGAAATGTGGAGTACCAACTTGGTTTTGTTAGCCTGATAATTCAACATACCAGCTTGGTAGAGTTTTGTGCCTTGATTTACTCCCTTGCAAAACTGAAGGCAGTTTATCGGGCTTCCCATCGTATGGGTCGAACATTAAGATCCTTCAGCTATATCGGAAATTGACATTTAACTTTTTTTGAGATGTACTTAATTGCAATTTAACATGTAGGTTTCGTTTTCAGGTTTCGTATCTGGTTCAGTTTTGAGTTTCCCCCATTAATACTGTATGAGGGGGAAATGTGCCCGGAAACATATCCATTCTCTACTGTAACCATCAAAATGCATTTGAGGGTTGGCTTTTCGAAGCTAAGAAATTTAGAATGTCTTATTCGTTTTATCAAGCACCACACCGAAAAAAAATTCGCTGTAAAATACAGCTTTCACATTGATATTTTGACGTATCAAACTATATCATTGAATCAATAAATTGTAATAGGTACCAGTAGGTGTACGTTGTAATTCGTTTTAGATATATGTAGGCTTAAGTGGGCTTACTTTTGACGATGAGCTTGGCAGAAGTTTCGGCCTGACCGGCGGAATTGGTCGCACGGCAGGTGAACACACCGGAATCTTCCTCGTAGGTCGTGGCGACTAAGAGTACAACGTTTTTCCCTTCATGAATCATCTGCAATCAAACGTAAAACAGCCTTCATAATCTCGGCTAATAACTCACGACAAATTAGCAATTAAGTTGCACATTTTCTTCTTCGAAATATAAATTAGTAACAGTTCTTGACTGCTGTCCAACAATAGAACCCAGGTGTGGATTAAAGCTGGGAGGTTCAATCTAGTATACCTACCAACAGATATTCAATTCGCATAAGTTTTATCTATATCGGGAAAAATGTTGTTTTGCATCACATTTAATACCACCAGAGTTTCGATCGCAGTAGAAAATTCCCGGACTGTTCGCAACTTCCGAGTTCGAGAAAATGGCCGCCACCGGTTCTGAACTATGTTCGGGAATCCCCATCACTGCGAACGCTTCGGTTCTCGAACTCCCTTCGTGTCTCCGCAATGAATGAAGGTGTTGTTAAACATTTTGGTTGAATCTACGCAGTGGAGGGCTGGAAGTCTCGTTTTGACGTGAAGGGTAATACGTTAATCCACTCATCAAAGTGAGGTAGGAGTTTTGCTCGAAATTTCCAATGTACCATGGACTATGTTTGATAATTACATACTAGTTATCGGCGTGGAAGGGACATCTACTACAGAAATAATAAACGTTTACGTAATGAGTTCCAGCGTTTCTTGCCATTAGAAGCGAAAATAGCAAATGGCAAAATATTGGAAGCGAGTACATATTCATGAATGTTGAGTACTGGCCTCCAAACACATTCTTTATTCTGAAATACGCCATTTTGATGAGAAAGTCATCGGCAAATAAATTATAGAGACATTGTTAACAAACTTGATAAAACGTTTCCAGAATTAAACACAACCATGACAAGGATCATCTCACAGGAATTTGCCAAGACTCACAGATTTGCCAAACCACGCCACATCATTTAAGCTCAATTCAAAAATAAATTCAAGTAGGTAATTTATGAAAAACCAAACAAGAGAAACCTCTGAATGATAAGCTACGATGTGAAAGTTTCGCTCTGATAATAGCTTCCTGTCCCCAGAGCGCTCTTCAGTAGCTGTCCCGAGTTCGAGAAAAAATCCCGAACTCGAAAAGGGTGTTCCGAACTATTCCGGAACTACTCCAAAAAGTTACTGCGAACAGCGAACTCGGAGTCAGCACTCGGAACACCTGCACTGCGAACGCGTGAAGCTCAAGGGCGCATGCCCGGACAGTTCTGGAACTGTCCGGAACTGTACTACGAACGAAGCTCATTATAGAACTGATGAGAATCGAAACCGTTTATATCCTATAAAGAATGAAAAATATTGCGCATTTTTGACAAAATTCAAAACATTTATAGTTTAAGAGAAGTCCCGAATACTTCTTGGAACTACTGAATCAGGAATGTTAATCATTACATACTTCGCTCAATTCTGATTTTGAGTTTTAAATAGTTAAAGAGGGAAACGGGGACCTTTTTAATCATATTCTGAAACTCGACTGTGGGATGGTTTAAACCAACTAACCCAAGTTGATTGGAAGTTCGCACTATACTTCCAGAGTTGCCACTCAAATTATACAAAAAAACCTCTTAAAGCAAGAGAATTCGTGGTGAAGCCTTGAAAATTGGCCACCCTGTACTTCAAACTGCATCAGTTTTGTTGTGAATTGGCCCGAATTCAAAATTAGATGACAAAACGTGCGTAGATCACCTCCCGTGACAGAGCGCACGCTTGGAAGAGACCGCCGTCAAGGTTTCCGGTTTCTGTGCCAGATTCTCTGAGGTTGAGTGATTTTTTTTTCTTCTTTTTTATTCAAGAATAAAACCTTGTTCTATTATTTATACTGTGGGAACGTAAGGGCCTATTTTATGAAAATAACGCTGACCTCGGTCGCATGCTAACATCTAGAAATACTGTTGCCTTACTAGGAATTTACCAGAAGTACACGTGAATGTAGCAGAATTTCAAGATTTACCCGGTACGTAAAGACCAAATGACTTTAACTGGCCCGGTCCCCCTTGGAAGCAAATCAATCACAAATTAATCCAGTTATCCCACGCTGCTTTTGAAGGATAGGTACCTCCTGATTGTTCCTTATTGATATTATCTAACAACGGAATTGAATCGAAACCAGTTTACAGTGAACTAAATAATGGAGAAGTTCCAGAATGTGAGTTAATTCTGAGAAACTATGAACAATTGGATTCCTTCATCTAGCTTCATCTTTTCTGTAATTTTTATCTACTACTTGACTGTAATGCCCCACAAATGGCCAGAACGTTCAAGAGCGGTTCTTCGATTTCAAAGTCGTTTCCACCGAGGAGCATAAAAGAAGAAAGACTAAAGGTGTCGTTCATTAGCATTCCTGAACGTGCCAGAAAAACAACCGTATTTTTTGAGGCGCAAAGCATGACTTGCGAGTAGTCGGACTCCAAGACAAAAGAACCCAATTTCAACTGTAATGGCCTGGAAATTTTCTCAGGATGATAGCACATCGTCTGAGCTTAATACGATCTCCCATTAGAAGATGCATTCTTGTATTGTTATGGTGAGTTGCATCATCTGTTTCCCTGTTGAGCCGTAGCGCATTTAATTGTTGCATTATCAGGGAGAATACCTGGGTTTTGAATGAAAACCCACTTCGACAGTTTCCATGAAATAATCGGGCTCCTTGCTCCCATTCCCACGTCTATCTCACATGCTGCCTTCTTGTACCTGTACGTACGGCTGATTACGTCAAAGGTTTTTGACGGCGGTGAGTGAACAATTACCTAACAAGGACAAACTCCTTTTTAATAAAATGGAGGTATTGCAATAAATTCACAAGGTGGACGCCACTAAGAACGCGTTAGAAATTACATCTGCAGGTTGCGAATCTATAAGACAAAAAATGCATCCTTCGGTTCATCACTATTCAAATACAACTAAACAGACTTTAGCACCTAATGAAAAACATTATGTAAGTATCGTTTATATCGTTTTATATGGCAAGTGATATCATATACATGGAACTGGGGCGAACCAATGTGGGAACAAAAGGTTGGTAAAGTTGGAATAAGCTTTTGCATCATCTTTACCAAGAACGAGCAGCAAGAAAACCACCCACGCGTAATCTACGCTTTCCTAGTCTGTAATAAACTCTATTTCTGGAAAACGATGATTGTGGCATTCATTCTAATTGTAGAATGTAAGGGAACTCAGTACCTCTTATACCTTCTTACATGTCACCTGATATCATATACATTTATGATTTTGAAAAGGAGGTGATGGAATGGACTATATGCTCCCTCCAATGGCTGAGGCAGTAAGCCTGCAACACTCAGGAAGCTAACAAGGGTCAGGGAGAGCATTTTTAAGAACTGGGAAGGGGGAACTATCCATATTCACACTCATGTGAACATGTCATTTTGTATGTCTTAGGTGTAGTAGCCCTTAAGGAAAACGGAGGGATTAACGTATATGCACCCGGTAGATTAGTTTTTATGGATTTTATCAGGAAATTTTTCTTTTGTTAATATTTCAACTTATCAGTTTGATCATCTAAGGTAAATCGGATGTGATCAACACTAGGTACCTAATTGAAAAAAAAAAATGTATGTTGAAAACTTGTCTGACTTGAAACCAATTTTTCGTTGAGGAATTAAACGGTGAAATTTCATTTTCCCGTTCAGTACTGAAAAGTTTTGAAATTGAGTGTATGTGTTCATTATTGGTCCCCATACCCTGTCTGTAATTAGCAGTTTCGAGTTTCAGATTGTCCGTCAATGGGTCAAAAAATCGTTTCGGAAAACTTGAATTTTGAAAGAACATTCTGGAAGCTGATTTTCAGTAATCTAAGATCCGCACTAACAACAAGAGAATCTGGTGTTGCTAACGGTCCATGGGAAAAGTTTCCATGATTAGGATTAAGGCAGCAACTGAAAAAATTAGGAATGATTCCTTGGACCTGTGTGTAACTAGTCCCTCTACCCTAAAGCGAAAGTGGTTCGATCTTGATAAATTTAAGAAGAAAATCGTCCCTCATCTTCAATTTTTTGTGGTATGAATGACTTAGTCTGAGATCTAGGGGTTTTCTGACAATACGTTATTCTTCCTCTGTAAATTTCTATGAAGCACATAACTAGGTGGAAAAAATTTTGCTTCCTTGACTACCAATATGGGAGCGAAAGCTTGGTAAAGTTGGAATAAGCTTTTGAATCATCTTTACCAGGAATGAGCAGTAAGAAAACCACCCACGCGTAACATTAAATCTGTAAATGACAACCTAAAGTTGGTCTCGTTCCAAGTCTATTATTCTACTTTCCCTGCGTGGTACAATCATATCGTATTTAACCTCACGGTTCACTCCCACGCCCTCCCCCGAAAATCCGACGGATTCCAATGACATGTTGGTTTGCCGCGATTTCATGCTCGAAGCCCCTCTCTCCCCTTTCCTCGCTTCTGTAAATATAAACTCAGTGACTCAACCATCTGGACAAGCAAGGGCGGAGGTTTATTTTGGGAACATCACAGAGCATTGTTCTCCCGCGGAGATTGCCAACGCGAAGTTTCAACTTGAGATTTCAATCCTCGATAAATGTGGGAGGAAAATCGGAATGAGCTGAGAAGAGACGGAAGTTTGAACTTGAACTCTGAATATTGTATGCTCCCAACGTAATATATCTGTGTGATTAAATGTACCTATGACTTGACTATGGGAATTTAAAAACATGACAGTAAAGTTGGTGGATTTGTGGAATGCTTTAGTTGATTCGTGAAGCTCTATCCATAATTGTGAGCATATCAACGTAAAATGTAAGTATTGATTCTAGAATCCAGAAGCTGAACACATTGATCTGATAGGTATTGGTTTTTGGTTTTATGTAGTATCAAGTCCTTGAAAGGCATTAGTAACTGAGGGGTACTCATGCGACACAATAACTCAAAAAAAGCCAAGTTATTCAAAAACACCAATAGTGTTTGGTGTCCAAATAATGACATAACTTATAAATTGAGAAGAATGTGTGTAAGTGTTATGAGTGTCTGTCAAGAGCCGAAGGAGATTGATTTTACAGGGAACCATCCAAAAGCCCTACTTCACAATGCAACTAAAATTGGCATAATCCTTTCGGGGTTTTGAATTTCACACACGTTCATGCGCAACGGATGATTCTGATCCATAAGCAATATAATTCATTGGACGAATTAGGCGAATTCGAACCCTTACATCAGTGCATCTTTCATGATATAAATATCGGCACAAGCTTGCTTAGCAACTTATTTTTTGACATAAATCAAAGTATCCAAACATTTGATGATACTTAGTCCCGCAATTCTTGAAATATCAATGAATTTAGCCTGTAGATTCGGTGCTTTTCATCTGAGGTAGCATTTTATGTTCATGCCTTCGCAATGACCACTTCTACATTGTTAATAATGCTCGTATTAAACCAATGAACGACTTTTAATTTTCAGCACATTTAAGACATTAAGACATGAAAAATAGGTGTTTTGTTTTAAAGGACGATGGTAAGCTGATTGCTTATTTTAACAATCACGTTTTCGCATTTCATAACTGTGTACGGGTTAACCCAATCATCCTTTGAAATTTTCATTGAAATGAAACTGAAGTTTAGTACATTTTTTCCGGAGGGAGACCTTACATTGAACACCTGAAGACTGACATGGTCTACGAGATTCAGAAATCGTGAAACCCAAAAACCACCGGTAATTTAGATTTTAGAAGACAATCATCTGCCTCCTATAAAAAAAAGTTCTGTACATTCGGTTGTGAGGAACCGAAATATGGAAAATTGGCAAACTGCAGCAGCAAAATTTGAACTGGGTGACCAGACTTCAATCGAGAGACATTTAGTTATACTTGAATTACCAAAGTTATACTACAACTATTCAAGAAATAGCATAGGAATATCTTGACATTCTTATCACTAGGTAGCCTTGTCTCGGTATACGAGTGCCTGTCACCTGAACACCGCCAATAGTTGAATAAATTAACTGACAACTTCAAGGGCGCTGGTTTTTCAGGATAGTGAGATTATTCATCCAATTCAAGTGACAGCTCATTGTGTTTTCAATAAAATATTTGCACAACAAAGGTCATAAATTGGTATCATTGATTGGTCAACATCAATCAATGTTAATCAATGCCGATCATCCCACACTGACTTTTGACTTGAGTGAATCTAGTCTAACGACGTCATTAATGTCATGAAATGATTGTATGATCATTGGATGATGTATTTGGATTGATGAATAATTGAGTGAGAAGACTTGATCAGATGTGTTAATAGTCACTTGGAAACATTTCGAAATCGATTCAGCAAATCAATACTGAGGTACAAAGCTGTAGGGTCTCGAAAAAGCTATGAACTTCTCAAAATGGAAATCAACAGCTTTTGCAGTTTCGGTCATAATTTTTCCTGATAGTGGTGAGCATTCAACCCAAAAGTTTTGGAACTTATTGGATCTCTTTTAAAAAAATGTTTAAACAACCCTTACACCATACATTCTGAATTAATGAAATGTGGATATGTACCTGGAAATCTGGGCTCTGCGGTATGAGATCGCCCTCCCTGTACCACTGGATGGTCGGTGAAGGTTTGCCGGACACTTGCGTCCTGAACTGGGCGGACGCGCCTTCGGCCACCACGACGTCCCTCATCTGCGACAACGTTGGAGCAACGTCCGTGCTATCGGGCTCTGTGAAAATATCAAAAGCACATGATGATGTTAGTCTTTTAAGTACGTGCTTTTGGAGGTATTTAGTTTTGACACGCACATTTTCCATTATTAAAGCTGTCAGGGAATTGCAGGATAAAGGTGTTATTTGAAAAACAGCAAATTAGAATTTGGTCAGAACTTTTATATTGCTTCCAATTGAGGTTATAGCTATCAGCAGGCATCTGGTAACATATTTGACTGCCTTTAAATTTGGCTTTTTGCTGATGGTGTCCAATAATTTTTTCTTAGCATACAGCCGGTATTTTTAGTTACCATCTATCGGCTTTTAGCTCAATGTCTTGGTGGTCGCGTCTATCTGATAACAGGTCAGCTCTGATCCACTTATCCATCTCATAAGCTAATTTGATAACTATCAAGTTGGCTTTCTGATATCCAACAGTTTAGCTACCAGCTCTTATTGCAGTACCATTCAACAATTCGAAATTCATTCATGTGACATTGGGAACTTCATCAGGTCAATTTTATTCCAGAAAAAGAAACAGTGATAGTATGCGGAACGGGTTATTTGCGTTTTGAAACCCAAAACCTGTATTCTCATTAGATGGTGAGATGACGGCACAAAATCACCATTTTATGAAGTTATCGTTAAATGTATCATCTGGTTTGAACTGATTTTAACCTTCCCATTCACCAACAATTGTTGTACTCATCCAAAGTTTCAGAATCCTGACTGGGCTTTGTTTTGCTGGTCTGGTTTGCTTTATAGCAATTACAGTATAGTTTGTTTTTTCGACTAGTATTTTCTTTGTATCCACCTGCTTTTAGTTTAGTTTCTTAAATTGCTTTCCTTAAGCTTCTAGAATGAATTTCATCTGAGACCTATCAGCTTAGCATCCAGCTTACCAGCCTTCTGCCTAACTCTAAGCTGATGGTATTCGGTTTTATTTCCGACTAATAGCTTTTAATTTAGATTTCAGCTAATATCTAAAGTTATATTGTGCGATTCTGTGGTCTAAGTTGCCCCTCGGGTTCCAGAATTTGCTGGCAGTTGGTTAATATTGTTGAGTTGTAGCAATGCAGACCAGCATGAATTACACAGCGGATAAGTGAAGATATGATGTGCTGCCTTGCCTTTGGACTAGGAGCATAGATAATATTTACACAAGTGATATGTAGTCATGGTATGATTAATTTGGCGTATGAACGTAGTTGAAAAGATCGTTTTTGCCTTATATATAATGACAGTTAGAAGATCGTACTCACCCAAAACTTTGAGGTTGGCAGACAGTGATGTTTTGCCAGCTGCGTTGGAGGCCTCGACTCTGTAAACTCCCTCGTCCTCTGGGAACACTTCGGTGATTCTCAACGTGTGGACGTCACCATCTCGTCCCATCTGGAAGTATTTGCTCGGCTTGATGGGCTGGTTTCCTTTGAACCACTGAACTGTCGGAGCTGCAACACATAGTAAAGTAGCAAATATTTTACCGATCCTCAACTGATGTGACTTCCCAGAGAATTCTAAACGATCCTTGAGCGATCACTGGTTGATAATTTAAGAAATTCCAGTTGTGCATCATGCATTTGTGTATTTATAACGATTTTTACATCTCATAAAGAAGTATCATCAATCAGAACTCATTTTTGAACACAAGAGTTTGTAAAATCAAAATATTTACGATAGCTAATTGTTACAGCAGAGTATGCATTAGTTCCTCAATAATATTCTACGATTTTGTTCATTATTTTCAATCCATGAAAGAATGTAGAACTCCCTCCAAATTTGTTGGTCTACATTTCAAGATGAATAGGATCCAAAAAACTAATTTTGAAAACAATTTCAGTACACGGAAATACTAAACCATGAAAGTTTGAGTGAAAACCGCATATTTGCATCACTTTTGAAATTGAATGATCATGAATTGAACGTTCATGATCGTCAAATTTGCATTGGTTTTTATTTTCGTCTTTATTTCAACCTTCGAAACTAACAAAATTCACGCATAAAAGGGAAGTTGCAGATCAGTTCATTTTGGTTTATTATTCAATAATAAACCATTGTAATCGCTCTTGAAAAAAAAATTCCAACCCACCCTGAATGGTTTACGTTTCAAAGGGAGTAGAATCCGAATCTGCAATAAACATTTTTCCGTCCGTACGCCGTACGCACGATTTCTCCAAAACGGCTGGCGCAAACAATCTGAAATTTTCAGGAAAAATCCATGTTGGTCCGACAACGCCCCAAATCTTTAGTCAGCTCTCTCACTTAATTTAAAGTGCCTTTTAAGGGTTGTAGAAGTTTTGTAAAGTTTGGACTCTTTTTGAAGAACTTTCCATGAGGAATCGAATGAGCCCTTCCCCAGGTTCGTAGCTCAAACCATTCCCGATACACGGCCCGATTTATGGTGCCAACATTTGCGTTTTTTGTTTGTTTATTGTTTATGTTTTCATCGCAGTAACCTAGAGATGTAGTGATGTAGTAATGTGGATATTGGAGTGAACTCCTAAAAGGCTTTGTAGCCGATACACGGGTTGAAGCATTCTGATACGTATGAAACGCTGCAAATTCTTTCACTGGGGCTTATTATTCAATTGGCTTGCGTTCATGATTTGAATTTCTACTAAGCTTTGGAGTGTGCGTGTTTCACAGGTGACAGAGCGATTATTGAATTTCAGGAGGCACACAAATATGATCAACTGAATAATCCAAATAGGTATTTTGGTTGAGAACAGATTTACGTGCTCTATGCATATCTCCTGAAATTCAATAATCGCTCTATCACCTGTGAAACACACACACTCCAAAGCTTAGTAGAAATTCAAATCATAATTGAATTTCAAGCCAATTGAATAATAAACCCCAGTGAAAGAATTTGCAGCGTTTTTTCTCTTGGTTCGTTGAGTGAAATTTAAAATATTTCACACAGCGACCCACCGAGTTACTGGGGGCTGGTGCACGGATGAAGACGATTTGGAAAAAACCTCATTCACTACGCTACCACGAAACGAAAAAAATACGAAGGTTTTTTCCTTTGCACAATTTATTTTCGTAGTTTCAAATGCTAATTAAACTGAATCTAATTCGGCAGGAGACACTGATTTCAAAAGGGTTGGCGTTAAATGGGACGCCGTGTTATTTTACGTTGGGCCTTTAAAACGTACGTTATCTAGTTTCTTGGATCGTTTAATCGTGAGCATTAGCTATGCGTGTTGGATTCCCTTGCCGAAATAAAGGCAGAGGACCCGTTTGAAAATGAGATTGATGTGTTGTTTATTTTTTTTAGGGAATCTTGGCTTCTGCCGCAGGTTGATTTCGGGGGATAATTAGAAACTTGAAAGGAACGGATTTCGCGGAAAAGACCTTCCGTTTTGGGATTCAGTCGAATTGGGACAAAGGGATTCGGTGTTCAGTATTGTGAATACGTCAATTATAGGCGTTGAAGGGGACGACGGCTTTTAATCATCTCTTAGATAATGAAATTGTATTGAATCCTCTGCCAACAAGTGCATGTCAGCCTAGATAAACCCCACATCTGCTTCAGATAGTTGCCAAATTTTTTTTGAAGGGAAGGCCGTGTGAAGTTATATAAATTACAATAACTAATATAGGTACAATAATTATGTACGTATAGAAACAAGAAGCAGGCAATTTTGAAAACACCAGTAAGCAAGTAATTGAGGCGTTGACGTGGAGAAGGACGTAATCGAGAAGAGAAAGAAAGTGTGTGAAATTATGGTCCCAGATGAAGTCGCAGACATGATTCGTGAAGCAAAGTGTGCTCAACCATTCCAAACCGTCAAAATGTTCTCTGCTGATTTCAAAGACATAGCTAAATCCAGTGACAAATCTCTAAACATTACCACATCAGCACGTTACTCTGGATACAGATATGAAGAGCCGAATTTTTAAACATCAAGACTCGAATCACTCTGAACGAATTGGAACAGTGGAAGGAATTAAAAATATTCAAAGAAGGCCTATTAATTAATCGGCCAACCATTGCCAAACCAAAAACAGGACTTGCTGGCCATGCTTGATTACATGGATGTGAAGGACCATCGGTTTTATTTGCTGTGAAGCCGCCGTTTGGAAAGTGTGTAGAAACATTTCAATATTTTCTTAAAAAAATCCAGCAGCCGGTTTTTTGTTACATAGCCTTTTTGGCGATTTTGTTCAATAAATTTCAAGTTGAAGAGTGGAAAAATAGTTTTTTGCTTCTCCTGCAACATTTTGGTTCCTTGACTTAACGCCTTTCCCACATCAACGCCTCAATTTATTGGCTAACGTGGCTGCAACATGGGGTTACAATGTATAACTATTGGAGTTGCTGCTAACACTGCATCTCTCTTTTTAGAGTTTTTAACAGAAAACGCATTTTGAGGTTTAGTTGACAGTCTGTTCGATCTTGTTGGTTGATGTCCACCCCGCTCCGAGGCCAACTTACTATTTTCTGATTCCTCCGGTGGAAGAACTAGCAAATGCCACTGTAGTGTTGAGGCCTTTTTGTAGGGAGAAGTCACCGATTGCGCTTGATAAAAGTGTTTTATTAAATTGCTTCACGTGTTACGTTTTACGTGCATTACATGTCTCGATAGAACGAGAGGGGATAGCCCCGGACTCCAGGGGTCAACATAATAATAAATGATTTTCTATCTTGCCTCCTAATTACAAATTAGGGTAGGTCCAACTATTCTTCCTTATTTCAGTCTCATTGTTAAGAGTGACCAAGTATGAACGAGGATACTCGGAATGAGCTTTTAATGTACTTCTACTTTTTAGATCCTTAACCCAAACATACTCTCCTAACGCCAAAGGAGGTCCATGATGCACAGCTGGGACTTCCAAAATTTAGTTTTATACAACTATGCGAATGTATACCTCGTGGAATGTGTGTTAATGATCATCCGAGCAATGCGATTCGACACTAGATTATTAGTAGTGAATTTTACCTTTGTATAGAGGTGTAGCGAGCTGAGGTGGTTTGAAAATGTAAACCGATAAAACCAAAAGGACAAACATGTTTGTTTTGTAAACATTAAAATAGACCGGCATACCCAGTTTAGAGTACAAATAGAACTAGAATCGTAAAACTCTATCATCATGTACTCTACCACCATATTGCGATGGTATACTGACAGTAGTTGTATCTTAATTTTTCGAAGTTGTTAATACTTTCATGGTTATTAATATTTTGAGATTTCATAGAACGTCGTTAGATTCAGTGGATTAAGCTTTGAGTTACTTGCAATAAATGTGTGAAATTCTGGTTTTAGGCATATTTTTTCAATAGTTTTGATGAAGATTCAAAAATGTATTTTGCAAACATTCTCGATTTCTGAATATTAATCAGTCGGAAATTAGCTCCAGAGCTTACTCAATTGATAAGGGTAATTTGTATTTATATTTTCCTTAATTAAAAATTTGTTTAGCGTGGCTAAGTCCTTAGGAAATTCAGAGCTGACGATGAAGTGAAAGGTTCCGAGGAGTTTACTTTATCAATTTTGATCATCAACTTGGCGATCATTTAGCAAAAAGCTGGAATAAAATCGGTCAAAGCGTTTGGTTGCAAATCGAACTTACAGACCAGACATACTTCTATCTTTTATATAGGTATAGGATTTTGACCTGAGGTAATACAGTTGATTGGGCTTGAATTTAGTGAGTTAACAGGGAGAGATGTATACATTTGTGAAAATGTAGCTATCCTTAAATAAACCGTCGATCTAATCTGAATGGCTGTGTTTTGAAAAAATACACTTTTCTCTATTATTGGTCATGGGCTCTAAGTCTCGATAACACCTCTGCTGCTGATATAAGAGGTTTACCTGGTTTGCCGGCGATCTTGCACTTGAACAGAACGGGCTGCCCTTCCTTCCTGGACTGATCCGTCAGCTTCTCGATCACATTTGGTGCCGACTGGGGTCCGGAGGCTTCCGGTTTTCCGGGCGCCGCACCGGGGCCCTTTTTAGGCGAATCGATGAGAAGTTCAGCCTCGCAGCGAGCCTCTCCCGACTGATTTATAGCGACGCACTCGTAATTGCCTGAGTCTTCTGGCACGCTTTCAATGATGAGGAGCGTGTACGTATTGTCCTCTTCAAGAGTTTTGTATCTAATGTCAGATGTGATTTTCTTCCCATTCTGTAAAACAGCAATTAATGATTATGTTAATTGGTACATTGCCAATCGTAAGTTGAATGGAATGGGATAGCCCCAGCTTTGTAGCTAAGCGTCGTGACATATCTATACTTTCTAAGGTTTGAAAATTTTTGGGATAGCGCATAATTACAAAAATGGTTTTTATGGTAGAATATATCATTAAGCCTTTACCTTGAGCCAGTACACGTCGAGTGGTTTGGAGCCATCGATCTTGGCATCGAACCTGGCCAGCTGACCCGCTTTGACAGCAGCGCTCTGTACAGTCGTCAGGAAGCTGGGAGGGATGACACCTCCACGCCCGGTTCTTTTACGCTCTTCAACCACGAGGTTCGCCGAGCACTTGGCCCGCCCTCCGCGATTCTCTGCAATGACGGAGAAGACGCCAGAGTCTTCGAGGAAGACCTGGCGGAGGACCAGGATGGACTTGGTTGAGAAGGTGTGGACCTGAAGGTCTGGGCTGGAAGTGATGGGGAAGTCTTCCCTGTACCATTGGACTTTGGGAAGAGGGTCACCGTCAAACTCAACCTCGAAGCGGGCTGGCTCGTTCTCGAAGGCGCGACAGGGTTGGATTTTCTTCGTGAAAACTGGCGGAACGGCAGGTTTCTGAAATCAGATCAGCCCAGAATCAAATACCTTTAAACACTTTGTAAATCAATACAGATAGCTAAGGGACCGAGTTTACTGCTGTCGTCTCCGGTTTTTATACCCTAATAATTTGATTGCCATGTATATGTATTTAAGTAGTCTTGAATAGATTGATACAAATTGCTACGTAACGTACAACTTAAATTGCGCAGTTCTTTAGAGTGGAGGACATATAAATTTGTATAAATTTATTAATTGAACTATTAATATTGTGTTGAAAGTACTGACCACTTGTCCCTGAACCACGCGCTCCTGAGTAGTCGCTTTGTGTTCCACTTCCGTCGTCTCCGTCGTAGAAATTTTCCTGGTGATCTCCTGATCGCCCTTCACCTCCTTCTGGACTTGCTTTTGAGTCTGCTGATGGACCTCTCGTCCGTGCACAGTGCTTTCAGATGGGTCCACAGGAGGTCGGCCTTTCACCACTTTCTGCAGAGGCTTCTGCTGTACCTGTTGCTGCAAGAAATTTTGCTGCTGCTCTTGAGAGACCTCTTCAGTTTCGATCTCTTCGCCGTCTTTGGTGAGGCGGCCAGTGGATCGGAGATTTCTAGGTTTCTGCCACGGCATGAGTTCTGGTTCCTTTTGCCTGTTGACACAATGATTACAATTTTAGTGTGAATCACGATCTACGAGTGCATGGACGTTACATGACTGCAAACATTTTGGATCAATTACCATGGTTAACAAAGTTTAAGAGACAACAATCATAAGCTTAAAAAATGTCAAAACTTACAAGTTAGTTTCGTAGCTTTGCGCCATTCCCCTGGCTACAGACTTCCTTGAGATTTTCTCGCCTGGGATGGCAAACTGGTGAGAAGACTCTCGAATTCGATTTTCTTTCACAATCTGTTCTCCTTCCAGCTAAAAAGGCATCAACCATTATTCATAAGGATTTCTAATTGTTTACACATGACTTCAAATATACCTTGAATTCAAAGGGAAGCTTATTTAAATAAAAATTCATTCAGGATTATATATTCTAGTGATTCGGACCAGCCCTTACCTCTCTGAGTCTGTTGTAGTAGTCTTCTCCCTTCTTAAGTCTCACCTCCTGAGCCCATCCCGGCTGTTCATCTTTCGGTTGTGCCTTCATCTTGGCCAAGTCGCTGCTGATCTCAGCTCCCCTGTGATCCATGTGGGAACGCTCTTCGAACACCTTTTCGAGCTCCGTGTCCTGCCTTTCTTGTTGATATTGTACCAATTCCGAATCGTACCATGCTGTGTCAAAGTATAAGTCGTATTAAATTTACATTCACCCTGCGAAATGATCTGTCTCTATCCAAACTTCTCATGCCAGTACATCCATCATTTTTGTGGCAAGTTTAGTGGAATAGTGCTGCAATAAATTCTCATCAATCAAGTTGATTTTATTATCAAACAAGCCGTTAAGGAACAAATATTCGACTAGACTTGTTACGGTCCAACCATTTTTGGTAAATTTTTGTATAAAATTATGCCGCAAACACATATTTTTACCTGTGTGAAATATTTCAAACTGATTTTTGTTTTATCAACAAATTAATTTATAGCTACGCATGGACTTCGATTTCAATCTTTTGTAATTCAAATTTATCATATTATTTGAGCGTTCACGTTTTTCAAGATTTTCAATCTTTTTAAGAATCTTGAAAATTTAATTTTGTATTGGGGTTTTTTTACTCACTAAAAATGAACGTATTCTTCCACTTTTGAATGGCTTAAAACATTTTTCTCGCAAATTAAATCGCATAAATTTACTTTTGAAAAGGCTGCTTCGAAACGCAAAAAATAGGTATTTTTCTACTATTTATTGAATAACTTATTCAATGTAGACCATTGGGAGGTCTTGCACCGCAATCATTTTGACAATTTTAAAACTACTTCAAAAATCAATAAATGTCGATAAAATCGCACTAATATCTCAAGAAGTAACGAATTGATTTGAAAGCTAAGCGGCTTTTTAACATTGTTCAATATTCTGCTATTATTATTTCTACATAAAGTTGTTAAAAATCGTCCATTTATACAAAAATTTATCCATTGGTTCATGCTGGTCGACACGGACACATTTTAAAATCCCTTTCTCGTACTTTGGTTTTGACTGTTCCAAGAATAGTAAACGATAGAGCAAGTTTTCAATCCACAGTCCAAAAATGTGCTCGCCACTGCAATAAGTCAACAAAGGGAAGCCTCTTGTACAAAAAAAAAATCGAGTTGCCGTGGAAACTGAAGTTTTTCCTTGTACATTAGGCCAACGGCTGTCGCAGTAACACCAGCACATTTCCGCGGTGTACCACTTAGAGGAGACAACATCAAAATCATTCACCATGCAGTATGTTCAACGGATTTTCGAACAGGGGAAATTTACATTTTTCTGTTTCAGAAAATCAAACTAGAGGCGTACTTTGAGTAAGCATGGACTGCAAAATATGTACACAGAATTCTCAATCCGCAGAAGTATTGAATGGATACATTTTAATTGATATCTAACAGAATAATAAAGTTGTATATTAAATTAATCAAACAGAATCAATGTGGATTAATCCACGTGTTACATGAATGGTAAGTTGATTTTCGATAGGTTCATGTACATGAAAAATCCTTTGTTGCGAAGTATTACAGCAGCTTTATGCAATGACCCGAATAATGTTTTAAGCAACTATAATAGCACATGTTTGATGAATGAAGAAAATAGAAGATAAAAGCGAAACGGAAGAAAAATACAGCGATGTATTAATTTTTGAGCGATGAAGTCATAGGGTTCTATATTCGAACCCGCACGATCCCAGAAACTATCAACAAATCGGATGGACACTGTACAAACTGGATTTGTTACAAGGATTTCAAGTTCGCGCATGCTCAGTAGTTACTAATTATACGATCGTGTTTGAACTGGGATGAGATCATTAGATCGTTCTTTCCCGACTACTTTGAAAATGCAAGGTCGATCGGACCATTAGAATTTGAGAAAATGGTGCTTGGTGGGTTTTAATTTGCGCCTGTGCAGACTGACGCATTGATTTCTGAGCAACGAAAGTCATATAAGACCATCTGCAGCCTTCATTTAATCAAAATTGGATAGAAACTGTAGGAATTAGGTAAATTACTAAGACCCACGGAGCCAGGAAGAGAGTTAACGAGCTGCTTAGCCTATGAAGAAGGGAGATATTTATAGTAACGGGGCACTGTCCACTTAGATACCATCTCCACAAAATGGGCAAATCTGACACCACCCTCTGCCGGTTCTGTGGGGCAGAGGATGAGACTGCGTGTCATGTGATCTGCCACTGCCCTGTGCTGGCAAAAAAGCGTCTTCTGGAGGCAGGCTTACATTGATCCTCTGGTTTTTAAAACGGGAGAGGTTAAGACTCTCCAATCATTCACCAAAACGTGGGAGAAAGGGGGGGGGGGGGGGAGGCTTCTAGCTTTGGCTGGGGTCGACGACATTAGGTCGTCACAACAGACTGGGATGTCAATGCCTGCCCAGTAATTACCAAGCAGTTAGTGCTTGGGTCCCAGGCAGTTCCTGACGATGGGTGCAAGTGCTGTACACTGTGCATATAGTGCTTGGTTCAGCAGGGTGCCCAGGTCGGGCAGTCAAATGTGCCTGGGAAGGAAATTGGAGGTTACGACCTCCTTCTCCAGCCACGATTGGCCCATCAGGACCTCAGTGGTTTATTTAAGTAATGTGTACTACTGAGTAATGCAGTGAAGTACACTTCGGAATCTTGAAAACAAACAAAGCTTGATTTTTCATTTACTTGACCATTTTCTATCAATTTAATGTTCATGCAACATGTGAATCTATCTACATTTCTTGCTACGTTCTTTGATACCACCAACAATTCGTTTTTCCCCTAATAATTCCTAAAATAAACTCGGCAAAACCTTAAACTTGGTCCTCCCAGAGTACAAATTTGTTATTGAAGAATCAGAATGTCTTGATGTTCGGTAATTTGAATCAATATTTGAAATCTAATGCACAATTGTGATGTTTTGAAATTTATCAATTATGTTCGTTCTCTCAAAAAATGAATTCATCGTATAAAAACTTTCGAAAATCCGTTATTAGGCTCATGCGTCAACTGCTCAACAACAAAATTTGAATGCAGTGTTCGATGCATGTTTCAAAACTATATTGCACATCAAATATGTCAGTTGCACATGGGTTTTGCTTGATAGGTTTGGCAGTATTTAAAACACCAATTTTCGATACGAACGAGATGCGGTCAAAAAACATCGAATAATAAAAATAACATCCATATGTAGGTAAACATTTAAAATTCATTGTCAACATCCACTGAACATTACCACGACATCAAGTAGTACAGGAATGCTGGAATTATCATAAAATATGATAGATTTTTTGGACGCCTTGGACAGTCTGAGTCCAAGTATTTTTTAAAAAACATATATCTATATTACAAGGTGTATAAAAAACATAAAGCATCGTGCGTGTAAGGTTAATATTAGCGAACTTGAAGTGAAGGTGAATTTCTAAAAATCTTAAATTTTGGAAATATCACAGACCAGTTAGGAATGCATCTATTGGAATGTATATCTGTTAATATACTTCGACGGAAATTTCATATTCAATTTAATAGGTTTAAATATTTATAAGCGTCAATGAAATCACAGCAAACAGTTGAACGTTGGAACATTGGTGAAATTATTGGAAAACATTTCTGGAATGTGAATACATCACGGAACGGGAAGTTGCATCCGATTTGAATGTTAACCTTCCGTATCGCACCTTATGTATCAATGAAAATACAGATAAAATTTTCCCATTTAGAGTTAAAACAACATGATTCTGGTATCGATCGTAGCTTTTAATGCTCGCCTAAATACCAGGGAAAAGGGCGTTAATTTAAGAAAAATTTAACTTTTTGAAATATTCCATTGCGGATTGAACACGATACGTAAATGCAAAAAGTAACATTTTATATAATTGGCTTTAAAAGCTAGAATTTTCTAAAATTCTAAAAATTTAAGAGGAATGAAAAAAGGTGAAACACCACTATTAAAACCAGCTTGAAATTGGGCCCCAATTTCGATTTTTATAAGGTTGAACGTGGTAGATTAATGAATTGACGAATATTGCCAATCATTCGTTGGAATACAATTCTAAATGAAGGTAAAAGGATTTGATAGTTGTCGAGGGAAACAAAAAGAGCTTGTTGAAATACAAAAACAAAGATTTAAAAGTTATTTAACTGTAATATAGTCATTGCCAATGAAAATGTTTTCTCCTTGTAGAGACGACAACAATTAGTACAATTTTCCAAAGATTTTCCATGGTCTTTTCATTCCCTACTCGTCGTTTTCACCATAAAAAACAGAATCGTGTTTAAATGTTTTATTTGTACTTCTTTCATCACATTGTGTTTTTTTCTGGCAAAGAAATAAGATCATGCTAGAATTTCACCTTCACTTTTAAAAGAAAATTATAAGAAAAGCGAGGAAGATTAAGGATTACGGTACGTCATTATAAGTATTTAAGCCAGTTTAAATGATTTTTCGGTTTCAATAAATTATAGATTAGGATTTTCAGGTTAGTATTATAGTTGTCACTACAGCGAGTATTCATGCTTTTAACCGCTCGTTGTAGAAACGGTTTATTATAGGTCGGGGAAGGTCTAACTGCGCATATTTGGAGAAGCTCGAATTGTAATGTCATTAACAAAGGACATTAAATGTAATTTTGGTGAATTTTACCAAAATCTAGAGTTTGTATCATCTTTTGGTTGTCTACGTCACTAATAGCCTTTCATCTAAGACCACTGCTATTCAAAATTTGGGGAAGCAGATAACAAAGAGTTGAATATTTTCTTTTAAATATGCCCTTCAACATCGAAACATAAAATAAATGAAATCGCCCCCACGTGGTAGCCCTCGAATTTCTGACGCTAGACAATAAAATTTTCATCATCTAGACCAGGGGTCTCCAAACTAAGGTCACATAAGGCCCACCGAGCTTTTTGAACCGGCCGTGCATTTTCACCAGCCTGATTTCTGATTTATACGCCATATCAAAGCTCTTGAACTAAAACTGGTTCTTTCCGAAACTCGTACAGCAATAAATGATCTGGTCCATTTCCCAGCCTGCAACAACCTTAAAAATTCGAAAATGATGAAGAGTTTCCGAGTGAAATTGCGATAAATCTTATCAGGTGCCTGCGAGACCAGTTTTTGACCCGTTTTCAAGGTTTTAAGGAAGCATCTTCGAACATCAGGATTTTTCAAAACCCTTTCACTGCAACAGTTGATAACTTAACCCCCGGTCTTCAACTGGAAGTCACTGAAATGCAGTCGAATGACATCCAAAAATACAGCTTCAAGGATAAGGATGAAGAAAATTCTACGCTGCGCTCTCAAAAAAAGCTTTTCCAAACCTCCGAGACTTACTCGCGAACGAACCTTTTGAAGGATGAAGTTCAAAAAATCTAAATACAGGGCCAGCGTAAGTGATGAAGTTGGAGGTGAGTCTGTTGATAGGAGCGACTAAATTTGAGCCAGATTACGAATATATTTTGAGCTACAAACAATTGAGCTCATTATTGCTCACCTTTTATGTTGCAATACTACCTGGTAAGCCTTCTCAATAAACGTCATTTATCCCTGTCTGCCTGTAAATCTCTTCTTTTTTTCCTTATATAATGTTCGGCACGCGCATTCGAAGAAAAATTTCAATTTGGCCCACCTTGAAAAAAGTTTGGAGAACCCCGATCTAGACGAAAATGAATTTCCTACTTTTCATGCAACAAATCTTGTACGTGTCTACTATATTGTCTTGACCTCATCCAGATCTGTATGCGAGATTCCCTTATTGTTCGAATAGATTAATTAATGCTTACATTATTAATTATTATGGCGACCATTTTGGCGACAAACAAATTTACTTACTGCGGTTAAAACTGAAAACAGCCTTTTCTATGTTTATTCCCCCTGTAATGACCTTTAAAATATAAATTTTTTGAAGTAAAAACAGTTGAACTCGTTTTCATGACCAAGTCATGATGTTTAAAATCCTCATAAAACCTTGAAAAATTCAGAAACAGTCGTCTAAAGTTTGGAGTTTTAAAAGATAGTTTCATCCAAATGTGCGCAGTCGTATTAACGTCCTATCGAAGTCAGTTCGTCCCTCACATCTGTGATAAAGGGTAAATAACAACTTTGGAAACAACCATTCGTGCAGTTTTGACCCACAAAACGACACGAATTTCAACACATAGGGTAGGTAGTGTATATATAATGAATTGGTTTCATAACCATTACCTGGGAATGTATTTACCAATCGTCGAGTAGGATTCCAGAACCTGACACCAGGTTGGCAGCGACCGCATTAGAGAAGCATTTTGGTTTTATTTATATTGTGAGGGGGTTGGGGGGGTGGTAGTTCAGAGGTATATGCGGGTAAATGATAAAGTTGTTTTCATGTTATGTGTTATAATGCGTAAATTTATCTACGATTACATGGAGTAATAGATAAAGAAAAACCTGTGCACGCTAAGCGTGCATCAAGAAGTAAATGTAGCTGTGTATTAGTGAGAGTAGAGATAAAATGCGCTGTGGATTAATGGATAGCTTGTACAATTTTATAAAAAAGAAAAAAAAACACAACAAAAGTAGCATAAATACAAGAAAATTGAGATAATCGTACAAATCAACAAAAAATATTCAACAAAATGAGCCAAAAAAATATTCTATTTAAAATTGAAAATACAAGTTTGTTTTATGAAGCCAGACCCCGATCTTTAGGGGTAGTATAAAATTATGATCTGTTCGAGAACTGTGCAGGAATATAATAAACACTCACGCCTTGGGGAGTTCTTGAGGACTCCGCGGTAATCATCGCCTCGTGGTGTCACCGTGAGTTGAGTTTCCACCCGCTGTTCTCCCGAAGAATTGCGAGCCACAACTGCGACAGTGCCGGTGTCGTATTGGCGGGTCTTGGGGATGTCGAGGTGCCACATGCCGTCGTAGGTGAGTTTGCATCTTGCACCCTGGCAACAACAATTGGCGTTTTATTTTGGAATGATTGCCCCTTCCAAGGGTTGAGGCGATTAGCCTGCAATATCCAGATGATAACTTGAAGCTTAAAGGTTCCAGGTAAACCGCAGATGCAGTTATTTCAAGTGACGAAAAGGGGGGAGAATATCTTAGGGACCATATCTCCGGGTATGGTTTTCAAAAAGTACGATGGAAGGGGGAGATGGGTCATCTCTTCAGCATAGGGCATCAATAAACAGCTTCCATTCATCTCTGGTTCTGAGCCAACCTTTTCACTTTTCCTCGAGTCTTTTTACCAGTGTACTTGAAAGACAGACTCATATTAGAGGATGGGAGTGGTCCATTATGAAATGGAACAGTGGCCCCTTCCAAGGATGGAGATGATACCCAGATGATAACTGGAAGCTTAAAGGATTCAGGTAAACCACAGATGCAGTAATTTCAAATGAAGAAAAGGGAGAGGGGGTAGGGATTCTTAGGAACCATATCTTCTGATATCCTTTTCAAAAAGTGCGATGGGAGAGGGAGGGAGGTATATCTTCAGCAAATTACATCAATAAACAGCCTCTATTCATTCTTGGTTCTGAACCAACCTTTTCTCTTCTCCCAAAATCTTTTTTCCAGCGTATGCTCGGAAGACAGACTCACATTAGAGTATGGGAGTGGTCCATTATGAAATGGAACAGTGGCCCCTTCCAAGGATGGAGATGATACCCAGATGATAACTGGAAGCTTAAGGGTTCCAGATAAACCATAGAAGCAGTAATTTCCAGTGAAGAGAAGGGGAGGGGGAGGGAGAATATCTTAGGATCCATATCTTCAGATATGGTTTCCAAAAAGTACAATGGGAGTTGGAGGGAGATTGTATCTCAGCATAGGGCATCAATAAACAGCTTCCATTCATCTCTGGTTCTGAGCCAACCTTTTCACTTTTCCTCAAGTATTTTTTCCAGTGTACGCGGAAGACATCGAAGACAGATTCATATTAGAGGATGGGAGTGGTCCATTATGAAATGGAGCAGTTGCCCCTTCCAAGGATGGAGATGATTAGCCTGCAATAACTAGATGATAACTGGAAGCTTAAGGATTCCAGGAAACCCACAGATGCAGTAATTTCAAGTGACGAGAAGGGGAGGGGGAGGATATCTTATCACAAGTTCGTTTTGAGAATAAAACGAAACGGCTGTTATTTGAACCTTTTGGTAGATGATGTACTGTTTTCCACTTGAAAATAATGGTGTCCCACATCCTATCCCCCATCTTATTGTTAATGCATTATCTTCTTATGAACCAATCTTCTGGTGAGTGACAAGTGGTTTGAAAATGTTTCATAAGCGATCCAAGAATTGTATGGAATGGATACAGACCAAGATAATCAGTCTAAATAAAGAAAACCAGCTGACATTCTGAGTCCATCCTAACAACGCCAACATCCTATGTTTAATGTATTTGTCGAGATTTACAAGTAGTATAGCATGCAAATTTAAATCCATCAATCTTTGTGCAGTATCTATCAATGAATTTCGTGGCGAATATATAGAGTTACTTACGTTGACGACAGTGTGGTCGTTAATGAGCCAGACGACTCTAGGACGAGGATAACCAGTAACGCGGCAACAGAACCTAGCGCAATCTCCTTCTTGAACTGTGCACGGTTCAGGCTTGCTCACAAACACCGGAGCTTCTCTCTCCTTCTCTTCTTCCACTTTTTCCTCAGACGTCCTGAAAATGAATAAGAGAGAGGTGATTCACCGTACTCGCGATAAAAAGTGCTATTAAAGGTTCATTACACGCTATATGTTGGTTTCTCTCTCACCCCTCACTAAAGATTTATCGAGGGTGATGGATTGGTAGATTTGATTCGGATTGATTTATTTTTTAGTAAAATTGTGAAGTCTAACAGATGTAGGTGTTACATTCTACTGAATTAGTGGTCAGAGAAGTTTCAATCAAGTTAAAGTTCAAGTTCAATTTTAGTGATCATCACACAACCTTGGGCCCGTTCTTTTAAAAAATA
Source organism: Creontiades dilutus (assembly GCA_031894815.1). Taxonomy (NCBI): domain Eukaryota; kingdom Metazoa; phylum Arthropoda; class Insecta; order Hemiptera; family Miridae; genus Creontiades; species Creontiades dilutus. The sequence goes on along the minus strand of JAVIWC010000461.1, from coordinate 271,902 downwards.
TTTTACTAGAAGGAAAGATTTACCCTACAGAATTCAATAATGAGAGGGATATTTGTAGAAAAGTGATGAGTGAGTTCTTAACACCTCGTAGAGCTGATGGTGGTGTCAGCCAACCCCTACTAATCCTGACATCTGCTTTATGAACTGTTTCATTAAAATACGAGCATAAGAACACTTACAAGTACATTGATGATTCGAGCTCTCTGATCTTTTCAATACTCTTCATTCCCTTTGGCAGTTGAGAGTCGTAGATGATTCCTGGTTTACCGGCAGTTTTTATTATCGCTCTGGTTTCATCCATGCCGTAAAGATTCGTGGCTCTGCACAGATATTCGCCGCTATCTTCGGGGTAGACCCAGCCGAAGTTCATGGCAACGTAGCCAAAGTCGTAGATGGGCGTGAATCTATTTTCTGTAAAAATAAAGTTGGTTTCATGAACAACCTGGTTCCAAACTACGAATGCCTTAGGTTACATTCAACATACTGACGTTAGTTACCATTTAGGCTTCAAGAGTGTTATAAAACATTATTGTTATAAGTGCAGAAAGAATGTCCCAGCTTGGAGCAGAATCTTTAATCAGTTCGCTTTAGAATCTCTCAAGGACCACATGGTGGAGAATGGTAGGAGCACCTATGAACCATTTTGGCCTGTTGGATTCACATTCTGTGAACCATGGATTAGTTTCATCTAACTATAGGGTCAAAAATTGACAGCTACTAACGATACGACCTGACGAAATTGTTGAGATTAAACCGTTTTTCCCTGACTACCATTCGACTTTAAACGAAAATCGCAGGCAAGAATTAATGGGGGTCTCAGTCACTATCTCACACCAGTGGCGGCTGAAAGGATTGATACAAGGCCAACCGTGGACAAAGTATGGAGGAACATTTCTTAACCTCATTTAATTTACACATTAAAAAGAATAATTGCTCAGATTTCCGTCTTCCTGATTAGATATAAATGATATTTTATTCTTTCCAGGTAGTTCCAAAGTGCTCAGACAACTAGAGATCTATAAAGCCCTGTTTACAGTGCTAAAGCATTTGCCGCAAGCACGTATTTGAACGAGCATTCTTTCGAGGCTCAGGCAATGTAAAGAATCGCTTCGAGCCGAGCAATATTCGCCCGTAAGGCTTGCTCCTGCTCGAGGCTGATTCACCCAATGTCGTCGCCCTCTCAATGTTAACACCCCGGACCGATGTTGGTTGACATAAGACAGACAGCAATCTGACCGCAGGAAATGCTTGGGCAATGCCAACAGTAGCGCTTGTTGCAATCGTGCTAGTTGAAAACCTGCAAAGGTTTGATCGCGAATGCTCGATGCTTGAGGATGTAGCTGTGTAAACGGGGCTTTATATTTAGGAATTCAGTTTATATTCCACAGACTCTTTAACTCCCATTGAAAGTAATACTTACTGTGGTGCAGTGGTTTTCCATTGTAGAACCATTCCACCTTCATATTTGGATCACCCACTGGAGCAAGCTGGCATTCGAACTTGGTCGCTTCCATTTCAACCAGCTCAGTTTGATCTTTGATTTGAGTGACGAACCTGTTGCAAAAAATTAGAAAATGTTATTAGCCAAACGATAATAATTGGGGCATCCAAGCACATTTTAGCTCTGCATAAATTCCATATACAAATTGTGAGTAGAATCTGAATTCTTATGACTAACCTTGGCGGTTGTTTCTTTTCAGGTTCGTACAAGTCCTCTTCAGTCAAATGTACTTCGGAAGTGTACTTCTTGATGGTCGCTTCCATCTGCATTAGAGTCTCAGACTTCTTCATTCCCCTCGGCACTTGGTTTTGGAGGATAATTGATGGTATTTCTGAAGCAATTTTATTGTGTATAATTAATTATTGCAATCAACAATTTTAGAGTTAATTAGGTACGTCCTAACCTACTGACTTCTAATAGATAGGATATATAACTCTGGTTATTACTTTCTCATTAACCTGAAGGTCTGAGGAAATTAACACAATAGGCTTTTCAAGTACTTCATCACACGTGTATGACTTTAATTTGTATGCGTAGTTATAGGTCGGAATATGGTCAAAACCTCATAAAGTTTCATAAAACTACTTTCAATCAATGGTACAACTTTTCTTTGGTTCTTCTGGTTGTCGAAAAAGTACAATCATGATAGGGGCGTAATTGAAAAGGCAAATTCAACTGTGATTGCACGACACTTAAGTAACTTCATCTAAGACAATAAAAGGCTGATTTCATCCTAATTTAAGGCTCCTAAATAAGCAAAATTAGCTTACTAATAATTAAGAAAGCTCTCAATTAGCAAAACAGCCTTAACTTATTTCTTCATTCACTTCAAAGAATACATCACACTTTATAAAAGTGGTTGGATAGGATTGGTTTCAATTACTTGAAATCCTGCTTTTAGGTACAGCGCATGATCAAAATAACCATGAATAATAATGGATTTTTAGCGAACAAAATGAAAGGGTCTGATTGTTTCTAGTTTTGATGAGATCGTGGAAAGTTGGAGAGAGCAATTTATCAGTTCGACCAAGAAAGCTGCGACTTTTTAGGTGTCTCTACCAAACGCTTGGAAGTATTTTTGCGTATTTTAAATAAAGTAAGGTGTTAACCATGTGTAAGAGGTTGTTGAAGGAAAGTTTGCATAACTTCAAGAAGCGTTTAACTTGATCATGATTACCGTGTTCCTAAACTGCGACCTTTTCTGATTGAAATACACTTTTGGTTCTTCAGGAACTCTTTAATGCGTCTCCAAGTACAATTTAAAAACTCACTCTTGCACGAGATGGTGGCTTTGGTGAAGTCCTCCCCATACGCGTTATACGCTCTGCAGACATAGTCGCCCGAATCTTCTGGATAGACGTAGAGAATATCGAGGGACACGAATCCCATGTCGAAGACCGTCTTGTACCTGTGGCCCATCGGTAGGATTTTTCCGTTCCTGTACCACTCGATTTTGAGAGTTTCGTCGTTCTTGGGTTCCACTTTGCACTCGAACCTGACAGGTTCGCTTTCACCCACAGATGCTGAGGTGATCTAAACATACAAACAGAAACCGTAAGTTAAATAATTTAGTAACTGCATTAAAATAGGAGAGTATTTAGGTAAATCTTGAGAGATGTAAATAGATTTTTCCATTGAATCGAGCTTCATTTCTCAATTGTTGGATGAAATCCTACATTTTTGTAAAGGTTTTGGGAGTCCGAATTATTTAGGTTTCTCGCATAGGCAGATGAGGATTATGGACCTGCCAGGGGCAATAGGCTTGTGATGTTTGATCCGTTTAATATACTTTTTTTCTGTTGTCTTGTAGAAAAAAACCGATGGAAGAATGGATTTTAATTAGTTTTTTAATTCAAATCTTGAAACGGGAACCAAGTAATCTGTGGGGAGTTAGCTTGTATGTTTACTTGGTCGATTCCTAAGATATATTATTAGCAAGGATTAATGCAGAATGAAAATTTCCATATGAAACAATGAACTAGTGACAATTTGAAATAATTAGGCACCTACTTACTTCAGAAGAAATGGATAGATTTCATATTAGAGGATACATGAGATTGGATTTCTGCTAAATAAGCAGTGGAGAAGGGATAAACCGTCCTTTATGAAATAGTGCAGGCTCTTGAAATGTGTTATCGATTGCATACGGTTCGTTTCAAGGTGTTCTGCAGCTTTGGAACTGCTATCAGTAATGCAAATGATCTAGAAATCATAGAAACACGACAGAATCCTCAAGAACCATCAAGAGAATTGTGGGTTCTTGGGCTGTACAAGACAAAACACAACTGCGCTTGACCAGAAGAGGATATATATTGGGTTGACAACAGGAGAGACCCTTTTGGCAATGTATGACGCTGATCACAACCTGCATTTTGAGGCTGCTACCCTAAAAAAGGATGTGGATGTTATGGTGGAAGGATTTTCACGCAGAAAAAGCAATTTCCGACGGAGAGCCCAGGACTCTGAGATATTTACATTATATCGAGAGCTGAATCAGATCGTCAAGTGTGCTAGTTTCCTGAATAAGTCTGCAGCAGTACCTCTGCATGCCTTGAGGTGGGTATTTAGAATGCAAACTGAGCTGTTGCCTCTCAATGCCAAGACATTCAACACTGGCATCCAAGAAGAGTGTTATATGTGCAATCTCCGAAAGAGGGAAGACACTTATCATTTTCTGTGTGAATGCCCTGTCCTGACGGAATTTCGAATTATTGCATTCGGCCAGCCATTCATGACGAGAGACTTTGCAATCGATGTACTGAACGGACCAGATTGGATTGCTCAGGTTGAATTTTGTAGGTTGGCATGGCGCTGCAGGAAATTTAAGATCAGTCATTTAAACTTTTGAAATGCGCGTAGTATGATTGTAAATGAATTCCACAGCTCCATTCACACAAGCTTGCCTTTAACGATTGTTAGATTCATTTTGGATAAAATGTTGAACTTAAATAAGATTATTTTATTCAGAACAAAAGATTTCATTTGTTATTTTGTCTTTCTCTTCTATTGTGTAATATCAGAAATATCCACGATTATTTCGAAGTCCAAAACTCCAGCAGACGGGTAATATAACCATGCGGTAATGTTTACTGTATGTGGTACGTGTTTCAACTTTTTGTGGTCTTGAAATAAACCATTTTTCTACATATTTATCTAACTGTTCTTCACCATTTAGAACTGGGAGAACTTCTACTGAGAACGTAGGTGTGGGTGATAAATGTTTTAATGTACAGTCAATAAATCTGGCTCAATACTTACGTGTGTTATGAATTTAGGCGGTACTGCAGGAGCTGCCACTTCTGGCTTAGGCTCCGTCACTTTTCCTCTCTCAAGCTCCCTCAGCTTCTCGCCGCTCATTCCTGATGGTAATTGAGAGTCAAGGACCACATCGTGTTTGGCTTTGCACGTCAATTTGGCTTTGCTCGTCGCTGTGCCCCACTTGTTCGTGGCTCGGCAGAGGTACTCGCCGGCATCTCTGGTGTAGACGTACTCCATGTCGAGGACGACGAACCCGAAGTCGTTGATCATGTGGACGCGCGAACCGGTGGCGAAGGGGCGTCCGTTGAAGAACCAGTCGATCCTCAGCGTTGGGTCACCGACGGGTTCGACTCGGCAGTCAAAATGAGCTTTGCCGGCTTCCTGGGCTTCGAAGTCCCTCAAGTCCACAATAAACCTAAACAATTTCAACACCAACGTAAATTTTTGTAAAAATGGGCATCACAGTTTGTTATATATTATTCTAACAATTTGAAAAGCAATGTGCAAAGTACCAGTTGATTGACACTGGCCAAATCACACACTAGTGTTGCGTGTGTATATGTGTGTGACTTCTTGGAAGAACATCCTCACACCAGCTTCCCCTGGAGCCACAGTGCCACCCAACTCTGACTTAGATCAATTTTCTTTCTACTTTTCGTCCAACACTTTCATGGGAGTAGGCGGAAAATCAGCAGTTTTGGGCTTTTTAAGGTCAAATCCAATTTTCACCCAGATTCAAAATTTAAATTTCCACTCCCACTTCGGATTTCGAAAACAAAAATTACAGATTTCGACTTTCCTTGAATGATTTTTTTCGTCTGTACAAATTTTCCTGATTTATCAATTTTTTAATAAATTATACCGCATTTCAAGTTCAAGTTTAAAAATTGAAACGATCATCAGTGTTATAATTTTGCTTCATCTCAGTTACAATGTTGTCCAATATTGTCAAAATTTCAGTTATTAATGAGTCATGACAGCTAGGATGTGAAAAGCTATGATAATTTTTGCTTTATACCTGGGTGGATTGGGTTTTTCTTCAGTTTCCATGACTTCATCCTTTTTGTGGAGGTCTTCTTCCAATTTCTGGATGCTTTCGGTTCCAGAACTGAACGTGTTGGGAAGTTGGGGTTCCATGATGATGCCTTGACGACCACGTACTTGTAATTTGCACGATACTACGGCTTCACCGTGGTTATTAGTTGCCTAAAAATGAAAAGATGTACAAATTAAAGATAGTGATGAATAAAAAATCGTTATAATGAAGTAGCCATTATGCACTTATTTTGCGAGTACTTCCCAAAATGTTGTATCTTTCCGCTGGCCTGAATATTTGTTGAAAACTACACTGCTTAATAAGTTCTATCGGTTCGAATGACATAGCATTTGGTTGAATGCTGAACAGCTGATAGCTGACTCATGGACTCTATGGCTGCAGAAGTAGCGTTTTTCTTCGAATGTATATTAATTCTTAGTTGTAGTTTAGAGATTACTACAGTGGGACTCAACACGTATTTATGAATCGTTGTTACACTTGCACAATTGAACGCCTTCAAAATGTTTACCTGAATCAACAAACAACATAACTTCTTTGAGTGACTATAATTTGCCAAGATACATCTATCCTCCATCTATTTACAGAGAGAAAATTTAAATTCTTACTGTAGGACACACGTGTTACATAACCTTCACACACATTTGTGTGAACGTTCAACTTCTATGTGCTGCTCCCTTTGGAACCCTACTGAACTGGGCACCCTATTGAAATCTAACATCTTCTACCGATTCATTTCTTAGTTTTGATTAGAACTCTTGATTTCCTATTGCATTTCCTGCTAATTAAATTAAACATTTTCCTAGCATTCAAGTGAGTTAATGATAGATATAAGGGGCGATTGATGTTCACTAATATTTTTTTGTGTTAGCTCCTCAAGAAACATAAATATTGCACTCAAGTTGTCTTTTGGGGTGTAGAAAAATAACATTTTAATCACTTTTGACTTGATTATACCAAATTCTCATTTAAGTAGGCGCAGTGTAGGTGTAAATTCTCCTTTTTTTCTGCCACCACTGTTTTGTATAATGAATTGTTTGAAAGAAGAAGAAAATGCTCAATATTGAGTAAAAACCACGAAAACCTCATAAATGTTCATTCGAATTTGCTAAACAATTCATAATCTTGAGGAAAGTACCCGTCATTATCCTAGCATCAATCAATGCATCTGCATATATAAATACCTTGCATGTATAGAGACCAGCGTCTCTGGTGTCGACGCCCGCGATTTCCAAAATGACGAATCCAAAATCGTTGATGGTTTTGAACCTGGAACCTGCAGTGAGCGGTTTTCCGTTGTGGAACCATTCGACGCGGAGGCTCGGATCATTGATGGGCGTCAAGCGACATTCGAAGTGAGCCAGCGAGTATTCCACCAGCGTGAGATCGGCCGGTTGAGTGATGAACTCTGGAGGTTTGCCCAAATCGTCTTCTGGGAGCACAGGAGGACGGAGTTGTCCGAGACCTTCAAGCTCCGCGATTTTGTCGATGGTGCCTTCCATGCCTTTCGGAAGTTGAGACTCGATAATGATGCTCCTCTTACCTAAAAAGACAACAAGAAAACCAATCACATTCAAAAGTACAATTCATCTCAGATATGTGACAATACAATTGATGAATCATTTTCCATTTCAAAGGTCTACGTGAATAAGTCCACGTTAGCCTAGGGTTGTAGAAAGTTGGGATATGGCCATATATCAGTAATTATTTGTGTATTAATTTTAAATTGCAGTGTAGCCAAATGTAGAAGCAGCAGTTTTACGAGCACTTACCTTAAAAAACAGTTTTTCAAGGAATCTAGAACCCATACATTTTTTATTACTGGTTTATACGATTGTTGGGCGATATTTATGTTCCTCAGTAGGTTTACATGAACATTTTCATGTAACGGAGTTGATGGTTTTTTGTAAAAAGTTGCTAAGTGGTCCCTTTATTTTAATCGTTATACATTTGCCTTGGAGTATGACACGTGCACATGAATGCATAAAAGTATTGTAATAGGTATTACAAAAATATAAGGTATGTTACATTTACTAAGCCATTTTTTGGATTTCGAGAAACTGTGATTCCCTGGTAAATTACTTTGTCAGGTACCGGTGCATGGTTAAAATGGCATCTCAAGATATAATAATAGTTTTACCTTCAACTTTCATGACAGATGTGGTGACTGCTTGCCCGTACTCGTTGGAAGCTCTGCAAGAATATTCACCAGAGTCCTCTGGGTAGACGGGAGAAATTTCCAAAATGACGAATCCGAAATCGCAGAAAGTTCTGAACCTGGCTCCAGTCCTCAGAGGCTTGTTGTTCCAGAACCACTCGACTTTGAGCTTGGGGTCGTCCGTGGGCGTCAGCCTGGCTTCGAAGTGAGCGTTTTCACCTTCTCTGAGGCTGTCGATGTTTGATAGAGGGACAGTAAACACGGGAGCTTGTCCCTTGGTCTCGGACACCTGTTCATCTCGGGTTTTGATCATGGACTCTTCGAGAGACTGGATTTTCTCGAGTCCTCCTTCCATTCCCTGTGAAATAGATGAAAAATAGTTCAATATCCAAACAATAACAAGACAAAATTACTAATAATTTGATATCAACGAAGTTATACCCAGCAAACAAGTATCTTATGACAATCTCAAGCCAGTCAGCGTCTGCAATCAGATCTACGTTTATGTCTGCCATTTCAGTTCTCCAAGATGACAAAATCTTCAGAAATACTTTCACCTTGCTTAACTTGAGACTGCACGATGTTATACACGCGCCTAACAAAAATTGGATGTGGAAGAATATTTTGTATTTCTTACTTCTGTGCTCACTTTTGAATGGACTCTAAGAAAAATCAAATGATCCAGAAGGCTGTCGCATTAAAATACATGAACTGTGCTATGGATGATATGGGTTAATATCCGTAACTTTGTAGTTTTCATCTTCATTAGCTGTTGACTTTTAACTTTTGGTCTAATCATTGATTTCCCATCAGGTAGGCTATTCCTGCAGACTTTTTACTTCTCAAATATAAATTAAGTAATATCTTTCAATGACTTCTAATCCTAACGACCGCAACCCTGACTGCACTATTCAGAATTTTGAGTTGAAAATTGGCTATCAAATATGGCTATCGAGTATGGTTACAGGTGCTGTTAAACAGTCTAAGTTCTGTAGTCTGGATACAAACCTCAGGAAGTTGAGATGTGAGGATGAGGTTGGCTTTGGAGCTGCACTTGAGGACTGCTTTGGTCGAGTCTGTTCCAACAAGATTTGTCGCCCTGCATTCGTATTCTCCCGTGTTCTCAGCGTAACAGTACAGAATATCGAGGATGACGATACCGAAGTCGTGGAACGTTCTGTACCTGTGTCCATGAGGCAATTTCTTTCCGTTGTAGAACCATTCGACCTTGAAAAAAAAGGGATTTCATTATTAACTTAATTAAACTAACCAACTACAAAGCAGTCCAGTAAGATGTGGCCCTTGGCTTCCCGAACACCACTCCACCACCAGGTGCGGTCATGCGCCTGGAGGTCTCAGGCAGCACCTCATCAAGCCAGCAATTCTGAGGACGACCTCTTCGTGTTCTAGATTTCATCCGAGCTTGCAGCATCATTTTCAGCGGTCAACATAACCCAGCCATTGCATGCCTCCAGCCTTGATAAATCGCACTTATCAACTTGAGACCCGTAAATATTAAACATCCTGTGCACTTTTGGACTGTTTCCCGCTTTCAATTTCACAATGGAATCCTTGAAAGATATTTTCTCTGAATACTTAGGAAACGTGATATTTTTGTTACAGTACTCCTACAGCTTTGAATGTTGCAAGTTCATTCAAATTTTCCTTTGGGAAAGCTTACATTTTTACTCATGCTGTTTGCCTACTATGTGGTGCAGCTTTCATCCAACATTTAAATATTTGTTCGATCATTTCCAAACTTCCAAACATTTAATTAAGCTCCCGGTGTGGTGGGATTGGAAGGGTTATTGATGAGAAGGAACGTTCAAGTTTTAGTAACTACCTCTCTACTGCAACGCACACATGAGTTGGGTGTTCACAGGATTATTGGTTGTCCAACTACTTGACGTCAAAATCAGGAAACCAATCGACTCTCCAGTAATTCGCCTGCTCCTATATTGGCTTACTAACTACTTTCCGCACATTAGGTTCACTAGAGAGATTTTCTAATTACTTCCTGGTTTTGTTCTGATGACAATGACGACCCTTCATTAATGTACGATATTCATTATTCACTTACGAGTTGATAGGATCATTGACAGGGGTGAGCCTTTGAAAAAGCTGACATTATGGCTCATTCTACTTGTAGCTTCATACGGATCGAATGCGACATTTAAAAATTCTGCACATTCAACTCTTCACCGAAGGGATGGAAGGTGATTGATTATAAGGAAATCGTAGTTGGCCACCTTTAGGTGGAAGGGCACATAAACTTACCTACCACCTACCTTCGAACTATGTGCCTACATTAAGACGTACGGATGCAGGTATGCAGGATGCACAGTGAAAAAAGGTGAATTGTTTCTAACGAAATCAGCGTTTTGGCATGAGATGCTGCCTATGTTGTCTGGCGAACTATTTGACTACAGTAACATCAGCAGGAAATGCGCAGAATACATACAACTCTCTAATGATGTTGCTACTTGCTGTCTAATTCAATTATTATTTGGCAAGCAATGTGCTTGATTATGAGATTATGATGCTCATTTCCAGTATTAGCTTGCGTCCTCTTTCTCTGCTAGCCGTTTTGTAGAGCAATAGCAGGTAAGACTGTTCAATAGCTACTATCATTCGTGCTTTAATGACTACTTGCATTATATACTTACGACGAGATTGGGATCGTTGACAGGGGTGAGGCGAGCTTCGAAATGCGCGCTCTGTCCCTCTTTGAGAGTCGTGACGTCGGAGATCTGCGTGATGAATTTGGGAGGTTCCGTGATCGGGGTGGGCGGAGCGGCCGCCTGTTGTCCCGCCATCGACTCCAACTCTCTGATCTTCTGGAGCGAGTCGGGTTGGAGGGTGTCGTAATAGACTCCGCCTTTGCCGATACATTCGACATGCGCTCTCGTGAAATCTTCCCCGTACCTACGAAAAACAAAACGAACTGATATAATCGGTTCTCATTATCTTTTTGAACTTACTTTACCCATTATGGTTCCTGTCAAATAGGGAACTTTTATAACTTGGGTTCCCTTAGTACAAAAATGTGTTTTAAAAAACTCATACGGTAAACGAATTCCCTATCAATATGTCAATGAAAGATTTTCTGTGCAAACCACTGATCGTTATAAACGTCGAGAAGAGAGAGAGAGAGAGAGAGAGAGTGAGTGAGGGAAGGTTGTATAGCTTTTCCGAGTCAAATTAATACTTTTCCCATTCAAATTAATACTATTCCCAACCAAATTATAGCTTTTCCGAGTCAAATTAATACTTTTCTCGGTGGAATCAATACTATTCCCAACCAAATTAATACTTCTCCCAGTCAAATTAATACTTTTGCCATTCAAATTAATACTTTTCCCATTCAAATTAATACTTTTCCCAAAAATTAATACTTTTCCCATAAATTAATACTTTCCCAGTCAAATTAATACTTTTCCCAGTCAAATTGATACCTTTCCCAGTCAAATTAATACCTTTCCTAGTCAAATTAATACTTTTCTCAGTCAATTAATACTTTTCCAAACCAAATTAATACTTTTCCCAACCAAATTAATACTTTTCCCAACAAAATTGATACTTTTCCCATTAAAATTAATACTTTTCCCATTAAAATTAATACTTTTCCCAGTCAAATTAATACTTTTCCCAACCAAATTAATACTTTTCCTACCCAAATTAATACTTTTTCCACTCAAAATAATACTTTTCCCGACCAATTTAATACTTTTCCCATTCAAATTAGACTTTTCCCAACCAAATTAATACTTTCTTTCCCTACCAAATTGATCTTAAAAAATTAAGGAAATAGAACACCGCAAGGCTTGCAATCCAACGAATAATAAATGTAGGTATATATTTTATAATACAAATTATTGGCAGAAAAAGTATTGGTAGTTTATCATCCGGCTGAGTACGCTTTTGCCAAGATTAAGACGGCAGTTAGAGGATATCTCTCTCAGGGTACCCGAGATCAAGCCCTTAGAGAAACAGTTTCAAGAGCCGTAGGTACATTGTCCCCCACAGATTGTTCAAATTTAGTGTTAAATTTTTTGCTCAAACTACCCGCAGCAGTGGCTGAGAAAATCCTTCACTGAATATATGTTTATACAATTAATATACCTACACTAAAAATAAACTTCAACTAAGATGATTGTTACGATTATTCAATTTTTTCTCTACAGAGATTTCAATATTGCTGTATTTCATTTTCTTTTACTGGAAACAGTGTCTGTTCCCCGCAGTGTCTAAAATTGCAACGAAATACGTGCTAGCGGTGACGACCTCTGTTCCTTCAGAAAGGCTTTTGTCTGAAGTTGCCCAAATTCTGAGGGAACAGAGGAACAGGCTTGGTAAACAACTTCTTTTCTTGAAAGATATTAATGACAAATATTGCACCTAGTGTGTTGCAATAATTATTATTTCTTAGTGAAAATTTGTAGGCATTTTTTTTTCTTCAATTATAATGAACTTCGTTAGTTGAGTTTGTTATTTATATTGCACTTACGACCTACCCAGTTTTTTGTCAACCTTATTGATATAATATCAACTGAAGCCCCGATTAATCAGTGAATCGATTAATCCAGATGAAATAATCGTTGAGACCATTAATTGATGGTCGATACCCATCCCTAGCTCTAATCCATCCGTAAGAAAGCTCTAACCATACTTGGAAAATGCGAACAGTTATTCAGTCCATGAACTGTTTATTAACTTTCAGTACACTTGAAAGAACAAAACCACATTAACTAGGCTAGTAATTCAACCATCAAAACATAGCACCAAAGTGCAGTATCCCAAATATTATGAAAATGTATATTAATGTATCAACTTAATATTCCTTTCAAGTTGTTCTTCATTGGGCAATAACTTGTCAGAAAATTTTTTCGGTAGCAAACAGTAAATCCGTGATTGATTGCACCATTTCCAACCATGTTTTGGGAGCAACTAGAAGTGAGATGTGTGTGAGAGATCACTTAATTTGTGGGAAATCAGCTGTTTTTCAAACCGTATTTAGAAACGACGGACGTTGTGTGGCAAAGAGTGTGGGTTATGAGTTATAAAACGGTTATCTGATAAAGGTGCGGTAAGCTGTTGAGTTAGGACTAACTTGTGATCCGTGTATGGGGACAATGAGTCGACAAAAAGATGAGTTGTAGTAATCTTGTTTCTCATTGGTAATCGTATTTTGGAAAAAGGGAGTCACGCCATGTTACGGTGCTGTGTTTATGTCTGGATTTAGCGTTAATGGAGGAGAAAACTGGTATTAATCCAGGTGCAAGATAATTTTACTTCCTTCCGTTTAAGATTTAGCTTGACGAGGAAGTTAGTGGCAGTTATTCATCTTTGAGTAAACTAAACCGCTATTTCCTAACATATTCGGGTGTAATTAAAGGCGAATTTCTTCATGTTTTCCCTTGATGGCTTCGTGGGAGGTTCATTTATGAGTAATGTTGGTATTATACTGAAGGAATATATAAAAATCAAAGGTTTTAATGATAATAAACCCTTAAAGAGCCTCTCAGATTGTCATTTTATGGATTTTACGTGTTAGTGGAGAGGGAAGCTTGTAGCTGCTACGTTAATGACATTTCCACCCCCTATTTCACGGTGCGGTGTTACTTTTGAATTCGGAATCATAGACAAAAATCGTAAATGGAAAGAGACCACGAATAAAGGAATCTACGAGGGTAGTTCGGAAAGTAAAAGTACTGGTGCTCTCACGGGATGGGGCAATTTTTTTCCCTAATCTGGCTGCAATGCGTAGTTGGGGCATCTCAAAAAGAAATCCTTCTTTGAATATGTTGTCAGGGTTCACCCAGATAGTACGAATTAGATTTGCAGAGGTCAAATTTTCGCACTGTTTTCAGTTTTTCGTTTTGGGACCAAAAGTCACCATTTTGGAATCGCTAGTTACGAAACCTCTGGTGTTGGTGAACGCGTTTGCGTTTCCAAAAGCCAATTCAAAATCAAAACTTACAGTACCCAAATTTCGTTGAAAAAAATCATGGCTTCGGTTTTTTTTTTTACTTGGGACCGAAAAGGCATGATATTAAACCGAATATTTGTCATTTTATGGAGTTTACGGTTATGGATGGGAACGTAGCTACTTTGACGGTGCGGTGTTACTTTTGAATTCAATCAAAAAAATTTGGAAAGAGACCACGAAAAAGGAATCATCGCTCGAAACTCGGAAAGAAGAGTCTGGTGCTCTCACGGGATCTAATTTTTTTTCTCTGGTTGGCTGTACTGCGTAGTAGGCTCTGTGAAGAAATTGAGAGGTAAACCACCTCGCTAGTACGTAACCTCTGGTGTTGGTGAGCGTTTGCGTGAACAATGCGAAAAATGCATGGCTTCGGTTTTTGCTTGGGACCGAAAAGGCATCATTTTGATCGAATATTTGCCACATGGAGAAACCATTAATACGGAACGATACTGTGAAACGTTGAAGAAACTCAGAAGGGAAATTCAGAACAAACGAAGAGGGATGCTGACGAAGGTGGTCTGTTTTTTGCATGACAATGCGCGACCGCACACGGCGAACCTCACCAAGGTTCTTTTGGACTCCTTCGGTTGGAACATTTTAGACCACCCCCCTTACTCCCCCGACTTGGCGCCTTCTGATTACCATCTCTTCACTTCTCTGAAGATGCACCTTGGTGGGAAACATTTTTCAACCGACCAGGAGGTTCAAAAAGCTGTCATAAACTGGAGCAAGGAGGTGGCGGGAAGTTTTTATGACGAGGGGATTACAAAGCTCATTTCACGGTCGCAAAAGTGAATTGATCGAGAAGGCGATTACGTGGAAAAATAACTTAGATGTATGCCTGTAAAACACTGTTATTTATTCATTTTTTTAATAAAATTTTTGCAAAGTCCGAACAACCCTCTTACTACTTAGGAAATAAGGTAACTTACTTGTTTTTGGCTCTGCAGACGTATTCACCGGTGTCGTGGCTCTGTGTGTAAGCGATGTCCATGAGGACGAATCCGAAATCTGACACTTGTTTGATCCTCGTCGAATGTCTGATGGGTCGTCCGTTGTGGAACCACTCGACTTTCATCGTTGGGTCTCCCACCGGGATCAGCGTGCATTCGAAGTGAACAGAATCTCCATCTTTGAGACCAGAGACGCTCTGCCAAAAAA
This sequence comes from Creontiades dilutus, assembly GCA_031894815.1. Lineage (NCBI taxonomy): Eukaryota > Metazoa > Arthropoda > Insecta > Hemiptera > Miridae > Creontiades > Creontiades dilutus. Next base: position 256,784 of record JAVIWC010000461.1, on the reverse strand, counting down.
CACAATTGTCAATACGTTAAAGGTTTGTAAACTTGGTGTGAACTAAATTTTTGAATAAAACCCTGCTTGTTGATACAAGTTTCATTACATCCGTGCTAGATCATCTAAACTCAAGATTGGTGCTAACATCGTTGTTTCATTGAACGATTATCAACCATTAGTAATCAATCCAAACCTTTTTCCAGTAGCTACTAAAACTACTAGTTATAAAAAAGTTGGCTTAAAAACTTAACATTCATCGACAATCTTGGCATGGGCTTAAACAAGCATTGTGATTTGGCTTGAAGATTCGGGATTCTTTTTAGAATTTTCTAGTGCAATATTGACAACTGTCTTTGTGGAAACAGATTCTGCCTAATTTGCCAGTCGAATTTCGTAATGTGTAATCAACATGAAAGAGGTTTGAAAAACCTGCAGTAGACCTGGATTAGTATTCGGCTGAAAAAATTCAACGTTTCACGAAAAAAGTGTGGAAAATCCGGAAAATTGTCAAAAAATCGCAACAAAACTGGAATTTCAAACGTCAAAACCTGCAGTCAGCATGAATTATTATTCGAGAGGCCACACTGAACATTTCATGGATACAATTTTGTGTGAATAGGGTTGTTGGAGCTCTTCAATTTTTAAAACATCTTTATTGTCGTGTACGTTTCACCCATACAACGTGGGCTTCATCAGCAGGTATTTTCTTAATTTTTATATAAGCAACAATCTCTCTGGTATTAAACATTCTTCAGATTCGTTTGTATCATCGTCAACGTGATCATCTAATTTATTTATATGTGCTACTTCGGTCATCAGTCTTGCATACATTTATATTAACTTTGCAGCTAGTCATCCTCCTGTGAAGTACCTTGGCAACACCCCAACCTCCTCTTTCAACTGTTCCAGGGTAGGTACTACTACTACTTCTTCGGCGCTACAACCCATGGAGGGTCTAGGCCTGACCAACGACGCGCCTTCATTCCGATCTGTCCATTGCAACAATTCGCCAGCGGCGAACTCCAAGTCTCCGTAAATCCTCTTACACCCCGTCACACCAGCGCAGGCGTGGTCTCCCACGAAGTCTTCTCCCTTCTGGCTTATTGGTGAAGAGCTTGTGTGCAGCTCTGCTGGCAGGCATTCGTTGGACATGTCCAGCCCATCTGATCCTGGCTTTTTTGGCCTCAATGACTATGTCAGGTTCTCCGTACAAATGGACAATCTCGTGGTTTGTGCGAATACGCCAGGTTCCATCCTTCTTCGTAGTACTTTACGTTCCCATCGCCGGAGTTGATCCTCCTCCCTGCTGGTTATCGTCCATGTTGCGGAACCATAGAGAACAACTGGACGTACAACCGAACGGTATACCCTCACTTTAGTTGTTCTGCTTAGCCGTTTGCTTTTGAAGAACTTGCCCAACGCATAGTAACATTTGTTCCCAGCTTTGATTCGTTCCCTGATTTCATCTGCTTGAGAACTGTTGGTCGTAACCATCGTGCCCAAGTTCTTAATGTTGTCACACCTTTCAAAGGTTTTCCCATTCAAGGTGACAGTGGGATCTAGGGATCGGGTATCGCTGTCTCGTCTGGTCATAATGTACTCAACTGTTCCAGGGTGAAATTAAGAAAATACCTGCTGATGAAGCCCACGTTGTATGGGTGAAACGTACACGGCAATAAAGATGTTTTAAAAATTGAAGAGCTCCAACAACCCTATTCGCAAAGAAAAATGGTCAAGCCATACCCCACCAACTCAACTAATTTTGTGTGTGTGTGTGTGTGTGTGTGTGTGAAAAGCCCGGAAAATTGTAGGAAAAGCCACAAAAATCTGGGATTTTAAACTTATTGAGTGAGATTGGGGGTGAGGTCAAATTGTCAGACAATTCTGTCGTTCTACTGCATGGACTTTCGTTTCAGAAATATATCATTTCGGTTTAGCTGCATGACTATTCGGAAACTCTGATTATGGGTTCTCTTGACTCCTAACTCATTAAATACGCTTACAAACGGATACAATTGAAATGAACCAATTGGTTCTGAATTAAACAGTGCGTTTAGTACATGATAAAAGTGTAATCAAGATCACGGTAAGAAAATACGGCAAATGGCCATTCTTGTTTAGTTTCACGGACAACATATCCACCGCCACGGTTAGCAATGTTCGGTTAGCATAGCAATCTCCGTTCATTCGATTCCAATAGGTGATTCTGGCCGATCGTTATATAACGTCAAACGGTTTCTCGCCTGAAAATATGGAAACCGTCAATGCTACTGATAATTGATTAGTTAATTCATATTTGCTGTAACATCATGACGTCTTTATGAATGCAATTGGTTGTTCATGTAATAGCAAACTACTCTTGTAGCCGTTTTATATCATTTTATTTGATCTTCGACTAAATTAAGTCAATTAGAAGCTAATTAGATTTTTCTTTTTAGCGCCAAGTACATAAATTCTATTTCCAATGACGGCGTCTTTTAAATGCAAAAATTTAGGATAATTTATTATCTTCATGCTTCGTTTACATTACATAACAAGGGTGAAAAACAGGTTTAAAATCCAAAAATGTTTATAGTGTGTCTCCTGTGTACTACCATCTGGACCCAATTAGAGAAAATAGATGAAATTCTGTCTGCATTTGCGATAGAAATCAAGATTCGAAAGCGGATTTGAGGGTACCATGGGCGGATTTAGGTCAAAATTTTTGGGGGTGAGGTGCCAGTGCCGGGGGCCTTCCCCGGGAAATTTTTGAAAAATGTTTGTTTGAAACGTGTTTTTTAGCTATCTTTCAACAAACGTGTTTTCAACAAAAATATTATTACAAAAATACAATATGAATTTTAAAAAAATCTTTAAAAATCTGGGGGTGCCAGGCACCCCCGTAAATCCGCCCATGGAGGGTACGTTCTCTAACAATATTGTTGATCCTTGCAACTCGGATATTCATGTAAAGGAGTCAAATTCAACGTGAATCTAAAAAGATGCTTGCTGCTAAAAAATTAAGTCCTTTCCAAACGACCCCGAAAGCTTCTTTTTTTTTAACCAATTTCAATCAAATTCCGAGTGATCATTTTTAACAAAAGCGGTGTAGAGTTTTGCATTTATTCAAATTGGAAATGACTTTGATTGAGAAGGACAGGTTCAAAACATCTTCTAAAAATCATATTTTAGAAGAATATGGGTCTCTAACTTGTACCACCAGTCTTCACTTGACACTTTCTAAATAGGTAACTACATTTTTAATTGTGGTAACATGTAATTCGCACAACGAAATTTTAAATGACAGTGGAAAATTTTAATTCAGTGACTATTACAGGACCAAATGATCAGAGTTACAGGAGGAAATGATCGCTGCTTAATTTTTATACATCCTACCTGTCGTGCTGAAATTGATAACCAAAAATCCAAATAGGAGCTTAACCAACTAATGTATACCTTGATCTGCGTAGTGAATTTGGGCTTTTGTCCTTTTGTGATGTCAACGCACTCCAAATTCACGCTGATTTCGGCCTGTCCCCACTTGTTGGTTGCTCTGCAGGTGTAAACTCCGGAATCTTCGATCTTTGTTCCCAAAATCTCCAGCACGACCATACCGAAGGCGTGTACAGTTCGGATTCTGTGGCCTATAAACAGATAACGAGGGGTTCAATTCTATAAATCTCCAACATATTATAATGTGTACGTAATGTATTGTATATAATAAGAATTTATATGTTGTGAGGAGGGGGAATTTATATGCTTTTGTCGGTAAACGACATTTCCTACAACCAACACCGTGTACAAGACTTGGAGCGAAATGTCCGATCCAAGATTTATCATTTTTAACTTGTTCTCTTCAAGAAACTTTTACATTCTTAGATATTGAAAAGTACTTTGTTTCTTACTGATGACTTATCAACTTAAAAGTAACGCAAGCCGAAAGTGTGACAGCAGTCTCATTTCGACATTTTGATTTTCAATTGAATCTAGATTTTCATCTAGTTTTCGCTACTTGTCTCAATTTTTCAAAATCGGTGACTTCTTTTATAAGGCAATTTCAAAAAAAATTTAATGTTTTTAGATTTGAATTCAACGGTACAGTTGACCAAACCATACTTTGGAATTAGGATTCAAGTCTAATCGATCAAAATAACGTTAATTTTCTAGTACATGATGAACGAAATCCAATTTTACCCTCAAACTGGGTTTTGCTATTGCAAAAACCTTTGGCTGGTAGAAAAGACAATCATTAACCATTCAAAATTTATTTACAGTTGTAGAAAATTATTGACTCACTAGCTTCGATGGTTTTTCCGTTGAAGAACCATTCCACTCTCATAGTTTGATCTCCCACGGGGGTCAGCGAAGCCTCGAAGTGAGCGATCTCTCCTTCACCCAAATTGCTGATATCTTGGAACTGAAAAATAATGTAATTATTACAGTAACTATTATGTGAGTAACACTCTACAATTATTTACTGCGATTTGTATCAGACAAGGTAGATTTGCTTCAAGATAGATATACGCAAATGTAATATATTTACTTGATCCATTGAACACTCATTTTTTCGAGTTAAAACAAGGAATCCCATCCGCTAATAGGCCGAATACCACCCAAACCATGTCATTCTGATTTCCTATTCATATATCCAAGTGTGCCTATTGATTTTCCATTAACCGTATCGCTAACTTGATTGATTTAATGAAAATTGGCTCTATCGATGGGACAGATTTAATTACAATAACGTGTTCACTTTTGTTGAATCATCCAAACGTTGGAAGGGTGATTGAAACGCGTTATGCAAAACAAGCAGTGCAGCTTTAAAGGGCTTTTTAACAAAAACTGCGCCACTTAGAAAAAATGCTGTTTGCTTTATATGGTTCAGTAGTACGCCCCATTTTTCAGTCACGTTTTAAAGATCACATCAGCAAGATGATGCCTCCAGCAGCGATGCAGTGATGGAAGATTGAAGTTTTCAACCACCTTCTGGCACATATTGTAGGGAATCGCGGCAATTTCCTCTGTAATGCGGGTCTTCAGTTTGCAACATGGGGAGGAGAGGTGATGGAATAGTGTAGTTGCCCCTTCAAGAGCGTAATGCGGTAATGCCCGCCAAGCTCAGAGGATGACCCAGTCGCTTAAAGGCGTCTGATTCATCTCCCAAGACGACGGATTCAAGAATCAGGAAGGGCTAACTAACCATACCCATCACAAGTTCTTCCAAAGTATGAGGACAGTGTTTGAAGACCTTTTCCTTGAGGTAGCCTCACAGGAAAAATTCCAAATGCTCAAATCCGGTGATTTCGCTGGCCACCCCAGGTCTCCCTCCACGGAGATGAGGTATTAGGGGAACATTTGCCTTAGTTTTGCCATCGAAATAATCGTTGTGTGGCCCGTAGCCACATCTTGCTGGAATCAAATATCCTCCCGATCTTGTTCTTCAGCGAACTGCTTCAATCCTGGCTCAAAAAACGTTTCCAGCATGAAAACATAACGGCGTTTTGTCGTCGTGTCGAAGCGATCGTGCTTCACCCACCCTCTTCAAAAAGTTAAGGCCTAATCACCCAGGATTTCGAAATAGCACACCATACATCAACTTTTGGGGAGTGGAGAGGTTTCTCGTGAACTTCTCGTAGATTATTTTCAGACCAATAGCGAAAATTTTGCATGTTCACGGCTCCAGAGAGATGAAAGTGGGCTTCGTCACTAGAGAAAAAAGTTGATCCTTGATGGAACACTTTGAAACTGCTCTGTTTGTTTTGCCCCTACCGGATTAACGGATAACTACAGTGTACCAATGACAGTCATAAGTATTAATACAAATTTGATTTTCCAGTTAAACGAGTGAATTGTGTTTTATGAAGTAGTACCCAGCAGTTTTAACTATGGTGAGGGTGATGTCTAACCTAAATAAATTAATCCACCACCAAAATTATTCTGATTATGAAGTACCTGTGTAATGAACCTTGGAGGCATAGGCGAGTATATCTAAAAACAAATACATGAAAAGTGCAAGGGTTAAGTTTTCACTCGTAAAACAATTAGTTCAAATATTGTTATTGGTATTACGTTATTAATGCGTAGCAAGAGGTCTCATTTATAATCATTTCAAATAATCCATACAATTTTGGAATACTGAGTTACATTATTTACTCCTAATTGATGATTCATTCAGATTTAATTGAAAATCCTATGATATTCCACAACCCTACTTATACAGTTTATTGCAGATCATGGAATCACTGAAAATTTCAAACTAGATCGTAACACTTCTAGGTTTATTATTTTCACTAATTGAAATTTGTAATGGAGCAAGAATAAAGATGAATCCTCTCTCAAAATTTGTTGATTCAATGAAAAAGTTATTTGCATATTCTCTGAACAAATGCTGAAATCTCCGTGTCGCATTCTCTCAACTCTAAATTTGAGGGTTAAAATTGTGAAACAACCTTTGTTCAATACTTTTGAGGGTACCAATTGGTGTTTCTACAAAATCAGACTAAATTCCAGTTAATTGGGTCATTTATGACCATCCAGAACACTATGACCAACTCTCAATGGGGACAACCTAGTCATTGTCGAGATGTGTATTACATCTTGTAAGCAACATATTAAGTTGCTTACAAACATGTATTATACGTTCGTCATATAGTTGATGAGGCGTCATGCTACATGAAAAATAATTAAGTATGCTTCACAGATGGTTATCACTTGCTACTTTGATGATATATAAGAAATTCCTAGTAATACGTATGGATTAATACAATGAAAATTGAATTGAATTGATTAAATGCACACCATAACGTTGTTTTAATCCAATTTTACTTGAGAACACTTATTGTGGTTAACATTATCATCGTTGTTGTTAATTCACAATTAACAATTAGCACACAGTTGAATGTTGCGACGTTTGTTACCTGTGAGGTGAATACTGGAGCCTGGCCCTCCTCGGCCTCATCCTTCTTGGCGTCGTCTCTCCTGAGCGACTCCTCCAGTTCCTGGATCTTCCCGAGGCCTTCCTGCCCCTTGGGGTGCTGAGTTTTCTCGATGAGACCCGCTTTCGTCGAGCAGTAGATGGTCGTTGTCGTGAACGCCTCTCCCGCTTTGTTCCAGGCCTTGCACGTGTAAATGCCTTGGTCCCGTTCGTATACCTCTATCAGGTCAAGAGTGACGAATCCAAACTCAGAAGTCATCTTGAACCGTGAGCCTGCAACGGGAATATATGTGAAGTTTGAACAATCAACCTATCATTGAATATTGAATTCAGGTCTGAGGGCACGATAAATTATGAAACCTAGACTGTTTTACGCAAGTTCCCTTCTTTCAAGACCGTACAGATATCTGTACAAAATCGGTACCTATCTTATGATTTAAGAGGTTTTGACGGAGGTTTTATTGATCCACTGGCAAGGGATTGCAGAGGTCTATCACCTATGTCAAGCCAACTCCGCAAAATCGATGAGAGTTCCATCAAAATCAAGTTAACATTGAAGAAATATTGACAGATTGAGCGTTTGCACGATTGCAGTAGTTTAATCCAAAAATGATGACATTCTTGAGGCTCGTGTCACCATGAATTAATCTAGGGTTAACCTACTCACTGGTATCTCTTGGTATAGAGGTTCAACTCCCGTCCTTGGATTAACCTTACTGTTTAGTCCTGCGTGGGGGAACGTGCCCTCAAACAACGATCTGCCGAGCAATCCTCAACTAACCACGAAATTTGAGCAAAATCGATGTGACAAGGATACTTGTATTAAACATCAAGATCCTGATGTCAAATCTTTAGGAAAACCCGGTTTGCAAGGCTACAACATTTGTGTGATGCTCTTTTTCAATGTTGTTTAGAATCAAAAGAGAAATTCAAAGAGATTGCATGAGACTCTAGTAGTTATTGAATGTTCTGTTTTATGTGAAATAGCTGAATTTAATCAAAGAGGCAAGGGCTCTGAAGTTTTGCAGTAGAATCGGGGAGTACAAAACATTCAATTGCCAGCTAAATTAAGCACAATCCAACATCCACAGCATGGAAGTACCTACGTAAAATAAACGACGACCAAATGATAGCTTTGGATGCGATTATCAAAGATACTTTCGCTTTTCATCAAGTTTCCTTACATTTAGCGTCATTCTGGTAGTTTGAAATTGCTGAAACTTTGAACAGATGCTTACCGTGTTCAAGAGCCTTTCCGTTGAAGTACCACTCAATCTTGAGATTGGGATCTTCTTTAGGCTCGACGGTCGCCTCCAGATGGAGGGGTTGAGCCTCTCCCAGCTTGAACTCCGGCGTCAACGGCGTCGTCCATACTGGTTTCGGGTATTGGGCTTCTGGTTTGGAATCCTGTCTCTGGAGCTTACTAGCGTAAGCATCATCGACCTCTTGGACTTTTTCCAGGCCTGCCTGGCCTTGCGGATGCTGCGTCTGCAGATAAATGTCACTCTTCCCTGTGCACAAGTAAATTCGCAGTTTGTAAAGACAACACGGCTTCATAACAATCAACACTAATGTAGCTTTAACAATCAATCAAGCTCATCATCGTTCTTTTTGTTTTGCTGTTCGCTTTTTTGTTATTTTTGAAACCCTACACGGCATTCGAAATTCGGGCTGTCCCTATTGCAGTTAACCACTATCCATATCTACGTGTTATGGACAAATAGACATACATGAAATTTCTTTATTCCTTTGGATATTTTGTTGCGGTAGGCCTTCAAATGTAATAGATTGAGCTCGAAAAACATGTCAGATGATCTCATAAATCGCTAGCAACTTTCGGGAAGCCGCAAGTCAATATTTGGCTTTATAGTATTGATGAACCCAACTACTTACTGTCGTATTAAATTATTCGTATTAAACAAATCATGATATCCTACTAAGCAATCACATTCAGTATATTTACCTGTGCACTTGAGTGTACCAGACGTAGATGCTTGCCCCTTACTATTCGTTGCTTTGACCGTATAAATTCCTGAATCTTCCGAATAACAGGAATTTATGTCGAGGGTAACAAAGCCAAAGTCGTGATTTCCCTTGAACCTCGCTCCTGATGGCAACGGCTTGCCGTTAGCGAAGAATTCTAAAGAAACAAACAATGATTATCAGCATTAGTTGATTGTATGTATAAAACAATTAATCAATTAATAGAATAATATTAGAAGCGGTAATACTAATATGGTGCATAAATAATAATGTCTATTGATACAAATGTTTTCAAGCAAGCTACTATTTTCATCAATTTAGTGAATTTTGTTCAGTTTAAATCACGATTACGCCATCCAGTGGAGCCTGTCCCATGTAGGCATCTGGGGAAATGAACAGGCAGATGCCCTTGCCTAAGCAGGCTCCCAGATGCCAATGCTTGCCGACCCCACCTGCTACAGAACTGCAAAAAGCGAGATAAAGACGTCTGTGGAGAATAGGGTTCGCAGTCGAAGGGAAGCAAGTTGCCTTCACTGGTAGAACCTAGGAACCATGTCCCTTTACATCTCTCCTGTCATGAGTCAGTCGCAGCGTTTAGAGCGATAATTGGGCATGACTATCTGAATGCCTATCTACAAAGAATCAGAGTGGTGGAAATCCCTGGCTGCAGTCTCTGCAACCGTGGGACTCCAATGACCCCATCTACTTGACTGCCCTCAAGTCGAGGGCATTATACGAGACTTTCGTCCTGACAAGACCAATTGGTCGAAGACAGCAAACTTCTATTGGGCGGCAAGAAGTTTAATGGCACAAATCCTAATAACAGCGTGGAAAAAAATTTTAAACATACCGAATTTCAAAAATTGTCCTTTCAACGCAATTCTATCGAATTTTGATGCCTTTGATCTGTAACTCGACTGTACCAGTATGGTGTTCTTGTTCCTAAATTACAATATTTTCATACCATTAATGAAGTCAGCATTTAATCTTCCCGAAGTTTCTTAGCTCATCTGATAGCTCCCTCAAACGAGGACTTTCAAATATGAGGAGATGATGATAATCCAGATTAATGTTGATGAATGAATGACAATTCAAAACAGCTTTACTGTCATATATTTTCAATGATATCAAACAGCAACTACTCGGTTCAAATTTGAGCTTAATGATCGGAAGTTGATACCAATTTAAGGCAGCATTGGGATATTATTGGCTTAAATGTGAGGGTATTAAACTTAATGATGTAAACGTATATTGAATAATGAAAATAAATTTGACGTTATTAAAAGGGAAAATTAAACAATCTAGCTTTGTGGCATATCTGATGACGAAAATGGCATAAAATCTCAATTGTTATGTGTGACGCATTGAAAGATGCACTATAGCAACCAACTAATTAGCTAGGTATGCATTAGACAGAATATAAAATGGGTTATTACTATCGCTCCTCGACCAAGTATACCGAATATTTTCACTGGAATTCTATGCCACAATTCCTCCTCCAATAGTCAAACAAAATCCCCACCTCCAGGAAACACCTGGTCCAACTTACCGATATTCAACGTTGGGTCTTTAGCAGGTTCGACGCGGCATTCGAAGTGGGAGTTCTCCCCTTCGGTGCACACGACGTTGTTCAGATGTGAAATGAACACCGGACCCTCGAAGGCGGGTTCGGGGAGCTCGCCCTTGGCCTCCTTGGGGCCTTCCAGGGCGTCGATGAGGGGCAAAGCTTCTGGGCGCAAAGAATTCGCAAGGAGCCAGTGGCGATCTGAAACAGACATTGAAAATCCATTGTAACGAAGCTACGTGTCGTATTTTGATAGATATATACATAGTTTTGTAGATTCAAAATCCAATTTAAACGAGTCCAAGAGTGAAGGACTCCAAAACCCATATAAAGTGGAGTAAACAAGGAATTTCACTTTGGATTTTCGTCCGACTACCCGGAGGTGTCGCGGACGTCGACAGCCGTCCTCCAGAGAGGATCGGAACTAGGTCTGACGATTTCGCTCGTGGCTTCCCATTGCCTCACGCCCCTGGGTTGGGAGCGTTTTGGATTCACGTGATATCGAGATCAGAGGTGAACTGTCTAACGACAGGACAGGTATACAACACTTGATAGGATTTTGGCCCTAATCATTGGTGCCAGCCGGATTCGAACCAGGGCAATCAGTACTCCCACTGAAAGTAAACAGCTAGAGGACTGACGCCCCAGCTCGCTCGGACAGCCTGTCCCCTGACCAAAGCCCATATTTACTTAACAAATTTCATCAGGGAAATTGGTGAATAGTTGATGACTCAAGAGAAAAAGCTTTTACTCTAGCAGGGTTGTCTATGGCAATAGGTGGAGATTATGGATTTTATATTTATTGATGCCCCCTTTGCCTCCACACGAAAACATGTTCAGTATGTTTGACCATTTTTCTGCTGCGACACTCTTGATTCTGTCGGTAGATCTGTACGATGCAGAATTTTATTGCTTTTGAATTATTGTAGTTCTAATTTTTGAGTTAGGTACTGTTTCCATAATCGTATTTAGGGATGTTTCACACTTTCTCTATATTTTCTTTTTCAAACATTTTTTAAATGATTGACTGCTTATCAATTTCTTCTGTACTAAGTTCTAGTTTCATGGATAACTAAAGATTACTGTAGCAAATAAATATAGTGAAGTAACGCAAGAACTGTACCTCAATGTACCATAATAGAGAAACTATCTCTCTGTTGATCTTCAAGCTCTAGATCGGAAGCCCAAAATTTGATTAAATATAAATGATTATCCAAACAGGTAAACTCACCTTCAACTTTAATGGTACAAGTTGAGACCGCCTCTCCTAGTAGATTTGTGGCCTTGCATGTGTAAATAGCGGAGTCATCAGGCCTCACGCCGTTTACTGAGAGCGTAACAAGACCGAAATCGAATGTTGACCTGATACGAGCGCCTGAAAAATGGAGAAATATTTCGTGGTAATGTGATCGATAAATAATGAGGGAAAATTCAATCTCAGAGAAGCCCTAGAAAGCCACATGAGACTGCTGAACGTTGAGGAGTATGATTAGTTTGTATAATGAATGATGATGGATTAGTTTCTATAATGTAGGTAGAGTCGGTTCATAGTTCGTTGACCTTTTTCACACCCAAAACCGTTAATTAGTTGCAAATATTAGTTTGGTGTGTGAAAACTGAAAGACATCCCAGAAGGGCAAGGAACTATGAATCTACAATACTTCATACAAACTAATCCAAAAACTTGATCGAAAAAAAGAGTAAATTTCCACGCTAACACAAGATCCTAGTATGACGATCATTCAAAGAAAGAAGACCTGATTGTCTTCCGTTCTGTCTGAAGAACAATAGTTTCACAAACAAAGAAGAGGGTTTTATTTTTATTTTTTATTATAATTTTGATTTATTATAAATTTTTTGTTTAACAATATATTAATTTTACTCAACTTTTCACTAAACTCACTATTTGTGTAATATAAACATGATTAATTGCGTAGTATTGCATTGGACATTGCTGTTTGCCTTGAAAAACAGTGAATTCATCATTTCCTACTAAATTATTTGTTCAAAGTCCTCTGAATAAATGCATAATAACAATAATCGTGGGAAACTAAATGGAAATTCTTTGAATTGCTTGCATTGCAAAACCATACCTGTTGTAATAGACTTTCCATTCTTGAACCATTCGATCTTCAAGTTAGGGTCAGCCTTGGGCTCGACCAGAGCTTCGAGGTATACATGGCTGCCTTCCACCAAGTTCTCTGCGTTGGACAGATGTTTGGTGAAGACGGGAGGCATTTGTGGGGTAACTTCTTGGAACCCTTCGGGAACTTTGTTCATCTCAGCTTCTTTGAGTTGGATCTTTTGCCAGGCATCGGGCTGCAATGGCTCACCCGATATGGCGGATCTCGCTGTAAAATACCGAAAGACATAAATACAACTCTTCGACAGTATAAGTTATAGTTAGAGATGACCAAGAGTCAAAATGTGAATTTGTACATTGAAATCAAAGCAGGAACTCACGTTTAACTTTGAGAGTGGTCGATGAAACGGCTTCTCCAGCAGCGTTTATGGCTTTGCACATATAGATGCCAGAATCTTCCGGAACTGTTGCCATTATGTCAAGTGTGACGAATCCAAAGTCATTGGTTGTGTGGAATCTCGATCCTGCAGAAAAAATTGTTGGTTTAATCGTGTTTCTGTATTAAAATGAAATCGTCAACCACATTGGAAAACGTGAACGGTGCAAGGAGCTAAGACGTGTGCAATATACGAGGGGGGCATCCATCAAGTCATCAAGGCAAAGTGTGAAAGAACAGAACATGGAGTACATTGAGAAATAGAAAGATGCATAATGAATCATCAAACCTTCTCTCACAGTTGGTGCAATGACATCACGTTGCTGAATGCAAAGTTAAGGCAAAATTAGAGAACGATTTTCATACAGATAAAAAGAGAATGAACAAATTCCAAATTATGAATCAAGAAGTTTACTGAGCAGGTAACTAGAAGTTTGGGTCTGCTAACTTGCCAGGACTTCTTCAAGCCAGGGACCCATCCTCAACCCTTCTCTCCCCGCCATTCACTAACCTCTGACATTCTATTATATCACAATAGAACAGAGACGGATATAATGACACTACCTCATTACAAATTGCTCCATTGGAAAGTATAGTCAGGGCCAGAGAAATGCATAGTTTTCATGCCCCAATAAGTTAATAATAATTTAGTTATACTGAATCATTGTGTAGATGAGTTAAATCTTTGGCAACATGAAAAACTCTGTTGACAGTTGAGCTTTACTTGGAGATGGATGAATTTTATGTTCTGCAGCCTGAAGAAAGTCCTACCAGTTAGCTCTAATAAACTATTTGACTGATTTATCTTGCTCTTCTATTCAGGATTTAGATTTGCCGAAATATAACTCAGACATTTCAACGACCATAAACACCCAAACGTTGAAGACTTGGACAGACATAAACAGACAAAACATTAATACATTGCGTGGCCATGCCTGTAGTTCTGCCCTACAGTTCAGCCAACTCACCACTTGGTATTTCCTTCATTTCCACCTGGCTCTTTTTTCCAGAACTTTCATCTAAAAGTATTGATTTCTATGTCAGTATAGAAATGTGTAGTCAGATGGTGTCAATGAATGAAGGTAAATTTTCGTTTACTTTTCATTATGCGAATCAAATAAATCATTAATTTAGTGTTCAATGTGAACTTACCCATCTTGAGTTCAACGCCATTACAGTACCACAAGTATCTCATCGTGGGATCACCAACTGGGACAACTCGGGCCTCGAAATGAGCCCTTTGTCCTTCCCAGAGCTCTGAAGGTCCAGTAAGGAGGTTGGTGAAGATGGGCTTCTCAAACACTTGGTCAGGCTCATCTCGCCGGGCGGGTTCTTTGCCTTCTTCCAGTTGTTGAATTTTCTTCATGCCCTCTGGATGCTGCGTGTCGCGTTGAATGGAGGCCTTGCCTAAAAACAAAAAGATATCAGTTATCATAAGGGACAAAACCAGGTAAATCCATTCATAAGATCCAGCAACAAATCACAAATTTTGCTAACAGGTGATACATTCATTATAGACACCATAATGTACTTACTCTTGATCTTCATTGAAGCTGTTGTGACTGCTTCACCCAAAGCGTTGGACGCTCTGCACATATATACGCCTTCATCATCCTCACGAACGTGCGTCATATCCATGCTAACATAGCCAAAGTCGTGAGTCTTTGTTATCCTTGAGCTGTCCTCGAGGAGCTTTTCGTTTCTGAACCATTCGACTTTGAGAGTTGGGTCTCCCACTGGGATGAGACGGCATTCGAAATGAGCGTTTTGCCCTTCAGCAATTCCATCGATGTTGGCCAGCGACTGTGTGAAGACTGGACGTTGCCTGGTAGTGGCTTCGGGAACTTCTGGCCTAGGTTGTGGGCCAGCTTCGAGCTGTTTGATCTTTTCAAGTCCTTCAGGCCTCTGGGATTCAGAGATGATACTTCCTTTTTCTGCAAAAACCATTGAGTGTATGTTTTAAGCCAATATTGATTAAGCCCATGTAAATGGCGAAAAAAGGATCCGTTGCCAACAATGAAATTTATAATACTCAATTTAATGGTGTTTATTTACTAACCTACGACTTGCATAGATGTTGAAGACACGCAAGATCCCAGTTTGTTGATGGCCTTGACTGTGTATTCTCCTGCATCACTCGGCAGACAGTGACCAATATCAAGTGCGAAATAACCGAAGTCAAAGGTGATGTGGTACCTCGAGGCAGATCCCAAAGGTTTGCCGTTGTGGTAGATCTCGATACGAAGATTGGGGTCATGAAGTGGCTCGATTTGAGCTTCAAAGTGAGACGTCTGCCCTTCAGCGATCTCCTTGGTACCCTGAAATCGTTAAGATCACCCAATTTATTGATTAATTACTTAGAGAGTAGTAGAAATTGAACGTTTACATTTTCACCAAATGGATTGAAAATTACACTAGTGCAAATGTTACTTACCCTTAATTCGGTGACGAATCGTGGAGGTGTGGGCAAAGGCTCTTCAATTTCTAACCTCTGAGGGTGTCCTTGCGCCTCCAACTCTCTGATTTTCTCCAGACCTTCAGGGTGCTGGGTTTCCAGAAGGATGCTATGGCGGGCTATAACAAAACAGTTAATTTAGTTATTGATGTATCGGGTTTTAAATATGCTCCACTTATAACGGTTATAGTGTTGAAAAAACAAATTGATTGAATAAAGTAGTATTTTAAATTGATCATGTAAAGAATCTTATGCAGGTATTCAAGTACACAAAGATTCTGAAAATTGATTGAGGAAATTTCCTATTGCTGCATCGTTTTAGATGATTTTATTATGAAAATGTTTTATTTTTGGCAGAATTCCAACATTAATTATTAGCGATTTGTTTAAAGTCGTTAGTATTAATGGATTTTTTAAAAAAGGTTCAAGTGTGAGCTTTTTAGGTAGGAAACAAGAAGTATTTGTGTTTTAAATAGATGCCATATTTAGACTCCTCAATAAGAGGTTTAGGTGTTATTGACTTATTCTAGAAGTTCTAGAATGTAATTGGTGGCAAAACTCTTAATTTTCTTGGGCAACCGGGGTTATGTTACGCTATCTACTCAGAACCTGGTTGTTTCTAAACGGGAACTCACATTGTACTTTGATGTTGCAAGTATTGACTGCTTCACCCATCTTGTTGGTGGCTTTACACATGTAGGTCCCAGAGTCTTCGGAATAGGTGTAGAGGATGTCAAGAGCGACGTAACCGAAGTCGTGTGTCGTTCTGAACCTGTGACCCGTCTTGATGGCTTTGCCATTGACGAACCACTCGATTTTCATGTGAGGATCGTTGATGGGCTCAACCCTGCATTCCAGATGGGCGTGCTCGCCTTCTTTCAGGTTTTCGAGGCTGCAAGAAAAATGAAAACGAATTTTTCATTTACAAAATTTAGATATTGTAGCAATCCTCACTTATTTGTTCAAAGGAAATAGGTCCCCTTGTAGCCTAACACATGTACATAGTACATAGGGACAATTTCTGCAGAACTTCGACAGAGGTCAACGAATTTCATCTCTTGAGTTTTATCAAAATTCGAAAATCTAGGGTTTTTTGAAACCAGGGACTTTTGAGTCCCTATTAGAGCAGTGGACAGACTCTGCCGGACTTTTCTGAACTCCGTAATCGTAAATTCACAGCACTTTTCCATATATTTTTAATTCGTTTTTTAGTAAGAAAAATGTGCATATACCAACGGTGAGACAACATATTTGGTAGGCTAATCTTGAAAGGTTCATAGGGTGAATTTTAGGATGGCAGATATCAATGAGATTCTGTGTGTAATGTCTGGCTAACTCTTTGAATTATTCATATCAATACTGTTTCCCTACTTTAATAAACACCTAGAGTGTGACTTTACGAAACTCTAAATCAAATTCACCCCTAAATCCACCTCTCTTCCATCACTCTAGGATTGAGGTATTTATCTGTCTAAAGAACCATTAGCGATTTCTGATTTAACCAGGTTCTACGCTCACTTATCTAACACCCTGAGAGTTCACTGTTCCTTTTGAACTAAGTTTGTTATTTTTCATAGCTAAACCAATCCTTAGCGCCTTTGAAGTTGTGATGGATATGGATAGTTGGTCCTTCCCAATTGTAGAATCCGTCGCCTTGGGAGAAGAATAAGACGCCTTCAAGTGTCTGGATCATCCTCTGAGCGTGGCGGCCATTACCGCATTCAGCTCAATGGAAGGGGCAACTATACCACTCCATCACCTCACAAAGTTCTTCGATCAACTGATTTACTTGCTGTTTTATGGCAAGCAACATCAATATTTGTACTAGTTACCTGTTGAGTGGAGTTAAGAACACGGGTTTCTGTTGTTCGGCTTCCACCTCTTGGGGTTGAGGTCTTTCATAATGTTCCAATTCTCTGATCTTCTTCAATCTCTGTTCGTCCAGCGTGTCCAATTGCAGACCAGCTTTGGCTAAAAAATGTTGAATTCATGAAGTCACAATAACCATAATATGTTATGAACTTATTTGATAGAATGTTTGAGACATTTGGTTAAATTTATGAGTTCCAATGACAAGATTCAGATGTTATTGCCACTCATTGTTTTAATTTACTAAAAAGGGGTACAACAACACTGCGATACCATGAATTGATGTATTTGAAATGTCCATCAGTCCAGAGGTATTAAACCAGCTCTTTGCAGCTTTTAGAATTCCAAGTTCAACGGTATCGTTCTTCCCACTCCGGCGCTTAAATAATTGGATGACCAGCTCTAATATGGTTCTCACTATGGTACATGGCATTGCTATTTCGTGCGTTCTCTCGATTAATTTTGGATTAGGTACTAAAAATTTGTTTTGCTTCAGAAATGTCATTTTGTGCGTCAATGTTAAATTTGGCTGTCAAGTATAATCCCATTGCATTGGAAACCAATGAGGCAACAATATTATTTGAGTCAGAAAACAATTCATTCTCTAAATGTTTTTCAGAAGTTAGTTTGATGCGGTACCATTAATGCTCACCCTAAATGTGCGGTTTTCTAGAAATTAAGAGAGGGTTCGATAGTAGGTATCTGTGAGATGAGGTTTGATCTTTGCCAATAATCCACTATGCCAGACCTTGTCAAATGCTTTTTCAGCATCAAGATATAGTCCAAGATCTATTGCTTTTGTCTCGTATGCTTTGAGTATATGATCCAAAACCCTATGCAGTTGCCAAGGGCAAGAGTGGAGGTTACGAAAACCAAACTGAGTTGATGGAAGCAAGTGTTCGATTTGACGTAAGATCGTTGGGAATATGAGCCGCTCGAACATCTTAGAAAATACAAATGTTTTTTGTCCCAACCACTTTTTTATGGAGCTGTACAACATGATAAATCTTTCACTAACTATCTACCTATATAAAAACGAAAAAATAACTAAGGAAGCTGCTGTTATAATTTTTGAAACAAGATTCAGAAGTTTAGTGTTATAAAGATATTCTGGTAAAAAGCAGTGTAGACAAAAATTTTGCCAAAATATACTTAGCCGATGTTAATTTCTTTTAATTTAATGGATTGCCAATACTCTTCACTGCCAAGCTTCCATTTTCGCGATCTTCGTGACCGAAGTAGGAGAGACAAAGTTTACCTTTCTGAATTTTTTTAAAAGCAAAATCTCTGCTGTGATAGATGTTTGTAGCATATAGGTTTCGTTATTGTGAAATAGATCCTTATAAATCAATAAAACATAATGGTACTTACAGTCGACAGTGATAGAGCATGTGGTGACAGCTTCTCCTGCGGCGTTCCTCGCCTTGCACATGTATGTTCCTGAGTCTTCAGCATAGGCGTACAGAACGTCCAATGCAACAAATCCAAAATCGTAAACGGTCTTGAACCTGTGACCTGAAAGACGGCATTTGTTGGTTAAGTGCTGGTTTATTATAATAATTTCATTTCATAGGCTCAAAAGGTTGTAACGTTCCAGTGAGTTCGTCATTGTTCCAAATGATTTAAGAATTTGGGTTCTGTAGAAACTGGCAGTACTTCTGCCAAAACATTATAAAATCAATGGAATCATTAATAATGACCCAATCTTAATGTATAAGGTCATTAGAGCGGTTTGACAGATCAGTCGAGTAGATTCTGAGTCATTTCTGGAAGTTACCTGCCCCAAACTTCACGGGAAAAACTAATGTTTGTGACTTTCCGTTCATATTTGGGCTTTGTCCGTTTAAGCCTTAAGACATTTTTTTTTACCCTACGCCGATATGTCATGGCTCTTCCGCCAAAATACCTTTAGCAGCCCAACATAATGATGGGAATTTCGACTATTTGGTCTCGTCAGATTTGAATGATTGTCTCATGTCCCCAAGACGGGGACAATCAAAAAGATGCTCAGAGGTCATCGCTACACTTGTTACAGAGAGTGCAGCATGGGTCGTCTCTCAGTCGAAGCCTATGCAAATGAGCGTTCAGGTAGTCGTGCCCTGTCAGTGCTCGGAAGGCAGCTACCGATTCGCAGCGAGGGAGGTCCTGCAGGATGCGTTCGCCTGGATTTAGTAGTGTGGCCCACTGCTTTCCGACATCCGCTTGCCTGTGGGCCTCCTGCGTTTTTTCCGTGGATGGAGGCCTTCGTTACGCTTTTTGGTGCAAGGAAACTGACCGACACATTTGTCATGGCCATCTGGGAGCCTTCCTTGGCTACGGCATCAGCCCTCTCATTTCCCCAGATTCCCACATGCGAAGGGATCCACTGCAGTGCCAGAGTAATCCCTCCATCAAGCAGCTGCTCTATGAGTTTTCGGCCCTCGAGAACATCTCGGGAGGCTGTCCAGCCATTAGTGCACAGGCTTGGGAGTCGCACAATGTAACACACTTTTGGCAGTTTGCGATAGTTAGCATTTTGAGGCCAAGCCTTAAGACAATGGTTCGTCATTCTACTATTCTGGTACTTATGTTTTCTATTGCTCCAGTACTCTATCGCACTAAAAAATTCAAACATCAAATGATAAAAGAAAACTGAAGGACGGAAATCGTAAATATAGATCTTCATCGTCGATTAAATACGAATTTATCAGTGGACTTGCTTGTCTCGACCATGTCTGGAAGTTGGCACGTCTCTTGATTGGAAATATAGCAACACCAATCAAACCAGCACAGACAACACGCGGCCAAACCAAAGCCTTTAGTGCAGGTTTTTCGATCAATCCATCTCAGGAGGATAATCACACAGCTGCTTGCTGACTATATTCAGCTGGCTCAAAAGAGCCGCCAGCCGCAGTGGCGTCTACCTAAGTGTTTGGTATATTTGAACGTGCTCACACTTTTATAACTTTTCTTTTCGATTTATCTTCTTCTATACCTGTGTCAATCAACCCCCTGTCACTTTCAAATTTCAACAAGCTACTTTCTCTTGGACTTTCAATAGGATACAGATACCATTATATATAGTGGAATAGTGTACTATACCACTAGAATGTAGTGAAATACTATACCACCGTAATATAGTGGAACACCACTACAGTAGACTGAGTTTTTAGCAGGTGACTGTAGGATAAGTTATCTCCTGCAGCCACCTGCTAAACATCCAATCCAGGATTTTTACTATGGTAAAAATTGTCGATAATCATAATTTAAAAGCTTTTATGTTGATTCAGTTTCCTCTTCCAACAAATACGTGGCAATTACCTAATTGTAGTGCTTACCTTGTGGGATGGGACGTCCGTTTCTGTACCACTCGACCTTCATCGTCGGGTCGTTGACTGGCGTCAGAGTGGCTTCCAAATGCGCCTGCTTCCCTTCAGGAAGATGCTCGATGTTTTTGAGTGGTCGTCCGAATTGAGGTTTCTCCGTGACAGCGGCTTCCTCCTCGGCGATCCTCTTGTAGCGGGCGTCGGACTCGAGGTATTGTATCTTTTGCAGAGCTTCTTTATGTTGCGTGTCACGAATGATGCCAGACCGACCTGTACAAAAAGTTCATGAAACTAAACTGCCACCCAAACACTGTCTCATTCCCAACATATTTCCTAGTAACAATCCAATATTAGGAGTTCTGCTGATACCAGAATGTACTGTCAATACTTGAGCAGCTGCGATTGATTCAGTTGTATGAAATCCTAACAAACAGAATAGCCTGAACTTTGTGTCGCTTCGTTAAATATTTCATCGAAATTGAAGGAAATTGTAGTTCTCTCACCTTGCACTTTGAGATTGACTGACGAAACAGCTTGGCCAAGTTTGTTAGTGGCTCGACAAGTGTATTCTCCTGTGTCCTCTTCATAGACAGTTAGGATGTCAAGTGCTGCGAAACCAAAATCGTAGGTGGTCCTGAATCTGTGTCCAGTCTGCAAGGGCTGGCCGTTGTGGAGCCATTCGACTTTGAGATTTGGATCAGGATACGGCTCGATCCTGAAAAGAGAAAGACACACATAAATCTACAACAAACTCAATAACATAGTAATCATTATTTATTTAAAACATTGATTCTTGCTACATGTCCCCATAATATTTTTTAATATTACGTTTTGTAATA
The DNA here is from genome assembly GCA_031894815.1 of Creontiades dilutus. Classification (NCBI taxonomy): domain Eukaryota; kingdom Metazoa; phylum Arthropoda; class Insecta; order Hemiptera; family Miridae; genus Creontiades; species Creontiades dilutus. The sequence goes on along the minus strand of JAVIWC010000461.1, from coordinate 235,355 downwards.
AATTATTGTATTTTGTCTGTTATCCGAGCTTACTTTTCTTAATTTGATTCTATTGGTGATTGAAAATATTTCATTTCCATTCCTAAAACCTTGATAAATTCAAAATTGCTTTCTCTTACCTGCATTCATAGTGTGCACTTTGTCCTTCAACCAGCTGTGACGGTCCGTTCAATTTGGCCGTGAAATTAGGTTTTTGGTTCACGACTACATCCTGCTCTTCGGTACGATGGTATTTGGTTGAGTCCTCCAAAGCTTGAAGCTTCTGCAAGGCCGCTTCATGCTGCGATTCCGTGAGCAGCGAAGCTTTAGCTGTAAGATACAAAAATCATGCGATCAATATTTGACTTATTACAACTGTGCAATCATTCCATACTACACAAGGGAGGCACTTGTGAACTCTAATACATTGAAATAACTTCATTTGATAAAGTCAGAATCTCCTCACACTACACTTTTGTCGTAGTTTATAATGAAAAATATATAGAAAACTTACATTGAACTGTCATAGTAGCAGATGTCACTGCTTCACCAAGATCATTCTTAGCTCTGCAGGTGTATGTTCCTGAATCCTCAGCGTAAACGTACTTCATGTTAAGAGCAACGTATCCAAAATCGTGCATGGTGCTCACGCGATTTGCTGTAACAAATTGATCGATTTGTTATAATACTAATACAGTTGGCAACTTGTAAAAAGCGAGTAGGTAAGCAATTATTCTCTAATTTTGTATTTAGCAGAACGGTAAAGAAGATCAAGGTCTGAAACTAGTTCCCTGTATCAACCCCTGTTTCTTTTTGTGGATCATTCTTTTTCCAAAAACCCACTTTGAACTGGAAGAATTGATTGTTGAAGGAAGGAATGATCGCAGTTCTCTCCCATTCCTTGATGATTAGATGAGTGCTAGTTATCTACCGATTCTTCATTTCAAGTAAGACATTCACAGAAGAAAAAACTAAATCAAATATTTGAAAATCATGTTTTGAGCCAAATTATTAGAAATGCTGAGTTTAGAGAAAGCTTATGATGTACTTTTGGCCAGAGAGTGGTGCATTCCTTCCATTCTTATCACCCTGACTACGACTTAACATCTCAATCTTTTGATACTGTCGATTGAACTATGAGTATGATTGAACATCAAAATATATCATATTATAGTTGATACTTACAGGCGGCAATCGGGACGCCGTTTCTCAGCCATTCGACTTTCAACCTGGGGTCGCCCACGGGGATGAGTCTGGCTTCGAAATGCGCCGTCTGGTTTTCCGTAGTCCGCAAATCTCTCATCGGCTGCGTGAAGACTGGAGCCTGAGTGGCAGTTTCTTCGGGGCCGCTGGGTTTTTGGTATTGACGATCTTCAAACTGGTTCAGCCTGCTCAGAGCTGACTGGTGTTGAGACTCCAGGTAGATGGATTTCCTCGCTAAATTGTTAATAAAAAAGTAATTTTGATAAGCTGTTATTTTAAATGATCATTTAGGTAGACTTCAGTCAAAACTGGTATGCTAAGAAATGGGTGAACTTCGACGGCTGAATTTTCTTATTCTCCTGATGGTTTACCAAGTTATATTATTTTGGTAGCTAAGTAGAACTCCATTCCGAAAACAAAAAACATTCTCGAGACAATGCAACTCGTAATCATCATCAAACTTAACACTTCTCATTTCCAAAATCCCACCAAAATCCCAAAGGGAAGCTTAGTTCCTTTCGAAATAGTCATAACCGATGAGGGAGTATATCCCACTGTAAGTTATATCCCGTTATGCTAATAACCGTTGATGTTTAATCTAAGATACAAGGCATATTTGAGCTAAGGTATCCATTGATTAATGTTTTACTTCCACTGAAAACATCGATATTTATTTGTTTTAGAGATGTCGGATTTATATTTTAAATGTTTGCCCTCTCTTGTATAAGAAACCATTTAAAATGATTTGAGTATTCGAGAATTTTGGTGAAAGAAATATTGCATTTTTCTTCATGGCAGTGGACATTGGTGGCATAAGCAGATACGCAACTGTCAAGAGTGTTAATCAAATATCACTCGAAAAAGCTGGATTATTTTCTGAGCCTGTTTTGGTTTATTGGTTTCAATTATAAGCCATTGTAATCGCATAGCAAACATTTTGGATAACCCCCTCCTCAAATTTTGTTCCTTTACATTTCAAGATGGTTACATTCTAAAGCTGCTATGTCGCCTGTCGTATGGGTCATAAAAGGCTTCAAACCTAATGGACCAAATCCGTTCTTTCGCGCACATGGACTTCACTTGGGGTCTAGTTGGTCCTAACTTCTTGCCAGCCTAGATGCTATGGGCCCAAAAACTTGGTTTTTCGAGGGTTTTACCAACAGGCAAGTGGAATGACATTTATTAGTGGGATTAGGTTTCAGATCTGTAAAAATTCTAATAATCGCAATTTTTAAACATACCCGAAAGTTACCCCAAAACTTACAATGACACGAGCAATCACGTGTTATTTTTAAATATGTTAATGATGAAACCCATGAGTAAGAACTGGCAGCGTTTTTGCTTAAGTGGCAACGGAAATCTCCAGACAGCACTCGCGATTTTCCGGTATCGAACCTTAAATATTTTGATGATTCTGGTTTTAGCACTTAGGACTCACATGAAACGTTGAGGGTGGATGAGGTGACAGCCTCTCCGTTGATGTTTCTGGCGCGGCAGGTGTAAGTGCCGGAGTCTTCCGGGAGACAATGTAGGATGTCCAGGGCCACGAAACCAAAGTTGTTGGTCTCGGTGAATCGCGATCCAGACTTGACTGGTTGTCCGTTGTGGAACCATTCGACCTGCAATCACGCGAATAACAACAAAGTTGAAAATTCAGTGATTGATTCAAAGTTTGTTGAAGTTATTCGAGTTTAGTGGAGCTGCGACACTGCCCCATGCTTGAGATGACCTGATGGGAGTTAAATTTCGAACACCTGAAGGGGTACCTAGTCATCACCACAGTACATGACTGCCAGAGCCAAGAGCTTCCAAAGGCGGAAGAGTTTGAGGTATTTTAAAGGTCTTTACTGGTTATGATAAAGTGTATTTATTGATAAACGGACATAATCCCAGTGTATGAGAGAAATATAATTTTAAAAAGTTAATGCAATCTACAATAATGCACTACAATTAATGCACGTAAAATAAAATTAAGAAGGTCATCACTTCCCTCTTCCTCCCACCCATCGATAATAAAAACCACAAGTAAAAACTTGACCAATCTTCAAATCTGGATTAAGCTTTGATTTATACTAAACTTCTAAGTAGGAAATTAATTCAAGCGACTTTGTTTCAAATCCCCAACTATTATAACGAACCGATGAAATTCACAATCGAGTTGCACTTAATAGGGAAAAACGTTTCAATTAGCTCTATATATCTTGAAATTATTTTGTTACATGTTAATCACTATAGTGCTATACGCCAACATTAACATACTATATAGGGCACTGCCCAAAAATGTACCTTGTTGGAAAAAAAAGTTGTACCCAATAATTCAAGAAGGTCCCATTTTATCATTTAAATGATTAACAGGAGCACAATCCAGTTCTTAGTGACCGACCCGACAGTTCCGCCCCCCTCCCCCTCTCCCACGCTCAACACTCCTTCAACTAACCTTCGGTGCTCTCCTTCCGCCCTTTGTTATCCCGGCATCACCACTTTTCCGTCCGCCCGATATTTCAATTGCAAAATTTCAATCTGTTCACTAGCTCTATCACTGAGGTAGAATCCCATATTTGTAGGTCGCATAAGCAATTTTTCATCTTCGTTACTTAAATGTGTAAAATTAATTATTTAAATGATCTGGCTGGAGAACCATAGAGGTCTACTGTCCCGTTTTTTTAAAGTTTATTATATACGAGAAGAAGGTTTTTAAACTGAAGAATATTTCTGAAGTCATTAAATTTCCTCATATTTCAATAGGAAAATTCAATAGCTCTATCACATGTCAAATACAGAACTTACGTCCTGGTAAACACCAAAAAATATCGAGTTACTTACCTTGCTCCAAATCATAACCATTAAACGGCGGTTTAGACGTGGCAGCATTATTTTTTAATAGCAGGTAGAATTTATTAGTTTAGTATGATTCTAAGAAGATCAAAAACTGATTCTTAGAATATCAACAAAGCTAGTGAAAACTAAATTTCTTGTTTACCTTCATACTGTTGTCGCTGACGGGAATGAGACGACACTCGAAGTGAGCCCTCTGCCCTTCTTTGATTTCGCAGTGCTTGAGGGAAGATGTAAACACGGGGGCTTGCGTCGTGGTTTCCTCAATGTCGGAGTGTCTCTGATACCTGGAACGATCTTCAAGATATTGGATCTGTTCTAGTCCCATTTCGTTTTGAGTGGCCGTTATGATTTGGGAAGTACCTGGAAAGGAAGTGAGGTCACATAAGCGTTATGTATTGTAATTTATGGGGTCACAATGAAACGAAGGACATCTGGATTAACTCGATGATGCTTTATTGCTAATGGGATGGGAGCAAGACGTTTGCGGAAAAGGACCTGACATTGCAATCAGCTTGTGGAAATTCCGCGACCTGTTTGCGGAAACGTAAAGTCTTCATGAAACCAGTGAAATGAAACGCGTCCATGAAACTTCCACGATCAGTTTTGGTATGTGCAAACGAGTTTCCCTCCGCAACCCCCACGGGCAATGAGTGCCACGAACGGATTGCGCTCAATAAAATACATGTACACGGCTGGGATTCACTGCTTGAGCACTGAGGGTCACATTTGTACTTGCAGAGAGATACATGGTAGAAACAACGCGGCTGATGAACGTCTCAAGAACTGATGACGAGGAGTGAAGCGGCCAATAATATTGCAGTTGCTTGGTCAGCACATACCACCAATGCAATACCCTCTGTGATAGTATGCAAATTATTTTATGAGGTTGGCAGGTGTGTACAAACTTTGTTATGGATATAAATAATGCTGCACATTTTTAATGTCTGTAACTTTATATGTGCATAAAAACTAACTCTGGTAACTTCTGATGAAGTTTCAAGTTCAGCTTAAGAGTGAGTTCAGGATGGGCAGAACTAAATATCATCGGAGCTAATTGTGAGGTGAAATTAGTATGGTTTTGGATTCGTTTTCCTGTTAGTATAGGGCAAAATAAATTACTCACTTTTGGCTTTCAACGAGCAAGAAGTTTCATCGTAGCCAAGCATGTTCGTGGCTCTGCAGGTGTAAGTTCCCGAGTCCTCTTCGATCACATCGATAATATCCAGGGCCACATAGCCGAAATCGTGGATGGGCCTGAATCTATGGCCTGTGGACAGAGACAGTTAGTTGAATGTACAGAGAAATTATGAGTTTTATGGACAGGTACATGCGATTTAGGAAGGAAGCTGATTGATATCAGTTTCGTGATATTTCTGTCATTAGATGCTATTGCTCAAGTATTTGGGCCTCAGCAAAACAGCTGACGTCCCGTGTGAGCTTGAAATAAACTTAGAGTTTAAAGTGAAAGACATACTAAGTGGTTTACTCACCAACGATAATGGGGCGGCCGTTTTTGTACCATTCAACTTTGAGATTGGAATCAGTGACTGGCTCCAATTTACATTCAAAGTGAGCGTGACCACCTTCCCTCATCGCGTCGATGGATTTGGGTTTGGTGATGAATCTTGGGCGAATGGTGACATTTTCTTCTACTTGATCCGTCCTTTTGTATCGGGAAGCGTCTTCGAGGTATTGGATCTTCTCCAGGCCACCGGGATGTTGTGACTCCAAGATCAAATCTTTCTTGGCTGCAAAGACAAACCCACGAATATTAACAAAATCCGCTATCAGGGAACTAATTACATAATTTGAAGCTTAATTGGAACTGCAAACCCATCAACAGCAAACTTTTCAAAAAGTAGCAAAGCAGCTTTTTGGTGAGCTTCCTCAAGAATTGAGTTGGAAACCTGACGTCTTTGAAATGCTACATTGCTTAATAATACGTTTCAACTAATTTATTTTAATCCAGTACCACGAATGCAATGAATATATTTGTTTTTATTGCTTTGTAAATTTTCATTTGAATAAGTTCCTCAGATTGGAAGTAGAGCCCACAATAAAGTTGTTCACCAACTTTTACGATTAGTTTCGAGTGATACCAGTCCATTGCTACTGCTATTTATAGTTTGAAGACTTTTCTTTTACGGTGAGAGGAAAATTAGTGACATGTTGATTCTAAAATCTTTTGAGAAGTTTTCCATTGGTGAGCTTCTTTGACTCTGCGGCACGTACCAATTATCCGAACTGAGCAAGATGTAACAGCTTCTCCCAGTTGGTTTCTGGCCTGGCAAGTGTACACTCCTGAATCGTCAGGGTACACACTGAGGAGGTCCAACGCCACGTAGTTGAAATCGTACGCTGGTCTGAAGCGATGTCCTACGCGTACAGGTTTTCCATTCACAAACCAGTCAACCCTCATGGTCGGGTCTCCCACGGGCTGGAGCCTGCATTCGAGGTGAATGTTGGTTCCTTCCAACGTTTCAATGTTGTGGAGAGGTCTGGTGAAGACTGGAGCGGACATGATGGTCACGTCTTCCTGCACGTGACGCCTCATCTTGGAGTCTTCGAGGTACTGAATCTGCTCCAAAGAGTTTTCGTTTTGGGTGTCGGTCAGAATGTCCGACCTGCTCATCACCTGTAAGCAGAGAAGTCCAAATTAACACTGATTTTATTGACAGTGAACCTCAAAAGTTTCCTTAATTACCAAATATAAATAGTTTCATCCACTCTATCCCGTCCATATTTGGAATTGAGGGAGTACAGTACAGTTACTCGAATTAAACATTAACAACACATCATGCGGACCAGTAGGTAGTATTTTCTGCCCAAACCTGATTGAATTAGAAGTAAACCTATGTAATATAATCTCAAAACAAGATTGCTTCAAAATCAAGTTGTCAGTTTGCACTAAATAGCAAAAATCAAAATGAATCATTTTACTTTACTATTCACATGTCAATTGGATAAAACATTTCAAGAGCTACTTTATATAATTTTCTTACACAAACGATTTGCTTTATAGATTCATGAATACATGAAGCATTCTCAAATCCAACGCTTGTAAGCAAATTTCAACCATGAATCACCTTCATTTCCTATGCACTTTCTTCATAACAAGCAGCATGGAACTAATTATTTCTTCCTTCAAATAACTAGTACTGCATATTTATGTTACTATTGACTATGAATTAACGAATAACAGCAATTGCATACTTACGCGAACGCACGCTGAAGTGTGAGCCGACCCAAGATGGTTAGTAGCCCTGACGGTGTACTCTCCAGAGTCCATTGACGTTACGTGGACGATATCCAAAGCGACGTATCCGAAGTCGTGGTAGGTCCTGAACCTAGAGCCGATTGTGATGGGTTTGCCGTTTTGGAACCATTCAACCCTCATCGTGGGGTCTCCCATTGGCTCTAATCTGCACTCCAAATGGATGTTCTTGCCTTCGTTTGCTGGAGGTGGGTCTGACAGGGGAGTCACGAATATGGGCTTGGACTTGGAGATTTCTTCGATGTTGTAGGTCGGCTCGACGTGACGGTGCTGTTCAATTTGCTTGGTCTTGTCATATGCACCATGGTGCATGCTTCTAGTGTCAATTCCAGATCGAGCTGAGGACAAAGATCATAATTTATTATGCTTATATTTCTGTCAGGCCTTAATACTTTAATGAAATACCCTTTTTCACAGGCAATTAACTGATACCAATTCAACATTTGTTAAGAATAAGGTTTTTTAAGTCTCTATCAGTGAACCCAAAACTAATTGAGAAAAGTATATTTGTTGTAAAGCTTCCACGGAGGTGTATGCCTCTTTGGAATTCTCAACAACTAACCTAATTTCCAGCAAACTCAGAATTCACAGAAAACATTACAAGGGTTTTGCTTCCAAGTTTCTCCGAATTTTAGCTACAACGGAGAAAATATTTGGTACCGTTTAGTACCTACTAATTTTCCAGCCGAATTCAAAAAATGTGTTTTCTGTTTACCCCAGACATTACGTTTTCACGAAAGTAGTTTCGTAGCACACCTCGCTTTGGTACAAATGTTAAATTGCAAAACAAGTGTTTGGCTCCAGTTGAGGAAGATTGCTAATTTTCATAGTACTTTATTTCTAAACTCTGCTCAATTCATATAGAGTTTAGAAATAAAGTAGCAATCTTGTGCACATTATACAGGGTGTCCCAGGAGTTATGCACAATGGGACTCCTACGTGTTCTACAACTCATTTCCGACCAAAAATGACTCATAGCAATTTTTTGCCAGAGGCCTCGTTTCCGAGTTATTCGCGATTTAAGATTTTTTTCGTGTTTTCAATCTTATGTGATTAAAACGGTCATAACTCCTTCAATTTTGAAGATAGCTCAAATTTGATGACACCGTTGGAAAGAGCGTTACATTTTTTTTTTATCTATTTGATGTTAGAAAACTTTTTTTATTACAGAAGAAGATGTGCGATTGCTGTGCTAAATGGCAGTTTTGTCAAAATCTTAAAATCGCCTGTTTTTCATCTCGCCTAGGAACCCCATGAATGCTTGACGCAGAACTGTGCAGGCCTGGTAAAACGTGCGACAAAATGTCAGCTTTCCAACGGAGTAGTCGTTTTGGTTTTAACAAATATTTTTAGTTTAGGAAATGGTGTTTAACTGCAGAAAAACATGTGTTTTCTGTTAAAATTGAGGTTTTTCCAAAAGTCTCGACGAGAAAAGGTTGGAGACGGGATATACGTAACTTTTCTCGCTTAATCGAATGGTGACAACGCCAGACCTCTCAAGTGAAGATTTGAGTTAGTTTTGTCGGATGCATAAACCCGTTCGTTTGTGAACAGCGTTCTACGCATTCCTAAGCTGTCGGGCCAAAGTCAGGATAATCGAAGAGCAGAGAGACGGCTATTGTTTGTGTTAATTTACGATTGATTGCGATGAGTTGCATTCATCTTTTTGCTGACACTATGCTACGAACAACTCTGTACCACCCTACACCACTACTAAAAAATACCTAATGTTTGAAAGAAGGGAAAGCTACGGAGGAGGCATTGTCTTGATCAGGCGCGTGGATATGCAATGACCCGCACGACCTCCCGGTCTTGAAGGAGGGGTTGCTTTGTGCGCCGTGCATTTTCAACCCCAATCTGATTTTTCCGTAGAATTGGGTGATGCAATGTTGATAATTTGATGTTTCTGACCAAATTCAGTTTTAGTAAAATGTTTATTGACTCGAACATGTTATCCAGCTGTAGGACAATGGTAAGATATCGGGGTTTAAGTCAGGTTCATATGATGTGTTTAAAAATTTAAAAATGAATATGAATTTAATGAATAAAAACGTTCGTTTGTGAACAGCGTCTACGGCATTCCTAAGCTGTGCAGCCAAAGTCAGGAAAATCGAAGAGTCGAGAGACAGCTATTGTTAGTGTTCAGTTCATTTACGATTGATTGTGATATTTTGCTTTCGGTTGAGTAGCTACACCACAAGTGAGTATGTTGACATGATTTTTGTGTACGGTTTTGCCAATGGTAATGCTTCTGAAGCAGCTAGGGAGTCACTCCTCCTGTGTACAACTCACACCCTAGCGAACACGTCGGATAGTATGAAGAAAAAATGTTGGTAGATAGTATTGTTGATGTCACTGATCCTTTTTTTTATCAAGTAAGCTATCTGTTTTTTATCTGCTAATCCTTTTTTGTCACTAAGGTTTTGGTTATTACTACCAGCATTCTTCAATAGCTATAGCGCACCATGATGAATGGGAATATGCAATAGGGAAAACAACGCTAAAGGAAATACAGCGAGGAAAGAGACGAAAGGGAAGAGTTGGGAAAAGTTACGTATATCCCGCCTCCAACCTTTTCTCGTCAAGACTTTTGGAAAAACCTCTATTTTAACAGAAAACACACGTTTTTCTGCAGTTAAACACCATTTCCTGAACTAAAAATATTTTTTAAAACCAAAACGACTACACCGTCGGAAAGCTGACATTTTGTTGCACATTTTACCAGGCCTGCACAGTTCTGCGTCAAGCATTCATGGGGTTTCTAGGCGAGATGAAAAACAGGCGATTTCAAGATTTTGGCAAAACTGCCATTTTGCGCAGCAATTGCACATCTTCAATGCAATAAAAAAAGTTTTCTGACATAAAATAGATGAAAAATTCAACGTTCTTTCCAATGGTGTCATCAAATTTGAGCCATCTCCAAAATTGAAGGAGGTATGACCGTTTTATTCACGTAAATTGAAAACACGGAAAAAATTTTAAATCGCAAACAACTCGGAAACGGGGCCTCTGGCAAAAAGTTGCTAGGAGGCATTTTGGGTCGGAAATGAGTAGTAAAACGGAGTCGGATTGTGCATAACTCCTGGGACACCCTGTAGAAACAAGAACTAAGCGAAATCTCAGAATTCTGCATGTGCCTTAAGAATTCTGAAATTTTGCTTAGTTTTTGTTTCTATAATGTGCACAAATTTTTTTCAAACTTGTTCCTCACTAAAATGAAATAGAAAAATCGATGACCATGAATAGAACTTACTTTCTACTTGCATGGAAGCTTGAAGTTGAGCTTCGCCCAAAGCATTCCTAGCGACGACAGTGTAGGTGCCAGCATCTTCCGCCCGCACGCTCTCAATATCCAAAGCTACGTAACCGAAATCGTGGTACGTCTGGATTCTATTGGCAGTCTGCAAAACTTTGCCGTTGAAGTACCATTCGATCTGCAAAACACGATACATGAAACCCCATTGAATCAACACAATTTTTGATGTATTATATATAAACTATAGGGAAATTCAATAACAAAGTATTCTAATCGTTTTTGTACCTTCATTGTTGTGTCACTGAGTGGCTCAACGCGGGCTTCGAAGTGAGCTCTCTGCCCCTCAACAATCCTGTTGGTGCCTTTCAATGGTCCGAGGAAACGCGGTTTTTGAGTGACAGCGGTCTCCTCCTGAACTTGTCTCATGTAACGGCTAGAAAACCATTTTTAACGTTAAATGTCATAATTATAACCATTTTAGAATTGACAGTGTCATCCTAAGATGTAATCAAATCTTTTCCGTACATAAAAGGACTGAAATTTTATCGACTATGCCTCGCTGCAAACGTATAGCTTACCCACTTTGACCCACCTGGGAGGTACCAATAAACCACCTCTTCCTAGTACATCTAGATCATGCAAAACAAGTTTTCTTTGTGGAGCTCTCCATTACCTAGAATCTTCCAAATGTTGGATCTTCTGAAGGCTTGAAGAGTGCTGGCTGTCGCTGATAATGTCTTGCTTGCTGATGACTGTAAGGTTGGCGGATGTGGTAGCTTCACCCAACGTGTTGTAAGCTCTGCAAGTGTAGCGTCCCATGTCGTGGGTCGCCACGTGCTTGATCGTCAAAGCCACGTAACCAAAGTTGAAGAATGACGTGATTCTTGAGCCTGTAGAAAAAACACAAATTACCATCATTCCATGGCTGCAGCACTTACATAAATTGAAAGCTGATATTATACCAAGAATAGCTTTAAGCTTAGCATAATTTTTAGCATTTTAGCATACAAACGGTAGTTTGCAATAGAAATAAGCCTAAGTCTTAGAGGTACGAGGAAATTTCCATTCTGTTCATTAGAATGCATCCAGAATCATAGAAACTGATTTTTTAAAGCTGCGATTCATTCTTTCTTTCTTTTCTTTTCCATTTGGTCGCTTAATTGTAATCAAAGGTGAGTTCGCAAATTGTGGAAGCGTGCAGTTCAAGCAAACCGACCTTGAGTTGCAATGCAGGTATGAAGTGCATACTCGTAAAAAATTAATTTCAAGTTTTGTGTTTGTTGTTCGATAGAAGTATCGCCAGATTTTAGTTTTTCATTCAAAATTTTGAAAAGATAAGAACCCTATTTACACTTAAAATGTCCTTGTTGTTATTTAAAGGACATGAAAGTGGCCGGTAACTATACCAAAACTATGAAGAATATGAAGAATTCTTTTCGACAGGTGTTTACTATTGTTTGGGGTCAATGAATTAACAAATGTTATAAATTTGATCAATCAGTTCAACAAATAATTGGTTATTTGAAAGATCTGTTGGATTAATGTCACATAATCAACGTTTAACGAGTGACTACTTACTGGCTTCAACGGGCCTTCCATCTTTGAACCACTCGACCCTCAAAGTGGAATCTCCCACGGGCTCGAGCCGAGCTTCAAAGTGAGCAAATCCTCCTTCCTTGATGTTCAGCTGATCTTGGACTTGAGATTGGAAAACTGGCGGTGAAGTGCTCTCTGGAGGCTCGTACGTCTGACGAACGTGGGACTGCTGGGTGTACGCCTCGAGGGCTTCCACGCTGTCGATGTATCTCTGCTGCTCTGGGATGCCCAGATCGGCTGTCACGCTGTTCCTGGCTGTTGGGATTAAACAATCAAAAAATTAAACTTAAAAATGAGATTGGTAGCATGTGTTTTTCAGCCATCCAAAAGCAAGTCGGATGATTCAACCAAAACAGGAACAATTCCAGACTACATTATTCAGTACTTGTAATTTTTATCGTTGAACTTCAAATTATAACGATGATTTAGGATTTAGAGGGATGAGATATTACACGTTGACGTTATAACTGGGGACAGGTTTTCTTGGAAGTCTACTATTTCTTGCTTCCTGGCTTCGCTTCTCTTGCATAGCTCCACGGCTCGTTCGACACCAAGGGCCAGACGAACGAGAATTTTATCTCTTCTGGTTAGTTTCAATTTGTGATTTAGCTGATCTACCATGCTGATATTGTTGTAGCGTTAGGTGGCAATATGATTACAGTTGGACCATTAAATCAGGAGTACTACTAATATAGCTGTTGTCTACAGAGAACAATTATCCTTTGGTTCATCCTTGATTCACAAGAGCTTACTTCTCCACAATGTCCTTCTTAGCAACAATCGCAACTCCAAACCTAGGCCTTTTACACTATGGATGTTACTACATCCTTTTTAAGCTGACGTATTAAATCAAACAGTAAGCGTAATGTTTTCTACCTATAAAGGCGTTATAATCCCTACCTTTAGAAACTATCTTATTGATTCACTATCAACTTCTTTATACGGTGCATCATTTTCAAAATAAAATACAGTGTAACGAAACTACTTTGTAAGATTGGCGGTTCAATGTAAATGTTGAAGGGAATAAAAACCTATAGGTTCAGGGTTATTGTTTTTCCAAAATTCTTTCTTAAAGTCGAAACTGCCTGCTGGAGCTGAATTGTTATGAAAAAATGACATCTCAGTTTATGATTTAAATCTTTACAACAGTAGTGGTTTGTTAAGTTAATCTGTCATGCAATGGGGTGTAGTGAGTTTTCTGTGAGAGAATTTAATCAGGCAAGTACCTGCCTATTATTTTTATATGTTTTGCACCTCTGAGATTATTCAATCTTTGAACGTATATCCAATCAGATGGTTTCACAATGTGACCAAGCACATACATAACTACATCAAACTTACAGATAACAGTGACCGAGGACTGTGAGACGGCCTCTCCCCAACGGTTGACTGCTCTCACAGTGTACACGCCGGTATCCTCCGATCTCAGGTGAAGGATGTTCAGCGAAACGTATCCAAAGTTGAAAATAGTAGTTATTCTTGAACCTTGAAAGAAGTAATTAAGAAATTGTAATCAAAACATAGTAGCCAAATTCAACTGCAACTGATATGCGATGTTGAACTGTGGAAATGTATTTCTCAAGGTCTCTGTAAATTTACAGGTAAAATGATTAGAAAAGAAGTACCTACGCGAGTGACCAATTCTTTGAACTATCTGAACCGATAGCATATTTAATTTCGACCGAATTAAACCATCAATCGTTAGGTTAAAACACAAGCTTGAACAAAACGATTAGCACAACAAACACCTGGAATTTAAAAATGGAGTAATAGTTTCTTCACTAGCTTAATAACACTTTAAAAGCAATATCTTTTTCTAGCATCCTTTATCACGTTAAATAATGAAAATCCAGCTAACATAAACAGGTACAGGAGCGTAACAAGAAAACGATCACGCGAATTGGATAAGAATTGCAATCTACTATAAAGTCATTTACCCAACTCCTCATTGGCGAATAGCTTTCGAGGTTAATTTCAATTTTAACTAATCATCCCATTATATTCATTCTCACACTAAAAAGTTTGTATGACAATGGCTAATTCAATAAAAGTGGTTTTCCATCTTTCATTATTAATTTTGAGCATCTTCAGGCTTAAAACTACAAAATTTATATTTCTCTAAGTGGAAATTAACAGCATTTTTGGAGGTGGGTTTGTATTATACATCTCAACACAGCGCGATGTATACCTTTTCTTTTTGGTATGAAATCATCAAGGAATAGTTAAAATGATGCACTTGCTTTCCGGAATATAGTTTTGGGTTCGTATTCCTTATATTGGACCTTAGGCTTAGCTAATTTGGATGAAATGTATCCCATTATGATGAAATCAAAAGCCATAACCAAAGGCTTGTCCACTACTCACTCTAAAAATTTTTTTCAATCAAAACCTTGAGCTTTTAATCATTTGGAAAGCTTATACATTACGTCACGTGAGATTTCAGACTTACTTGCTGTGATGGGTTTTCCATCTTTGAACCAATCGACCCTCATGGTGGGATCGCTGACGGGAGTCAATTGAGCCTCAAAATGAGCGTTTCTGCCCTCTTGAAGTTGTCCCAGGTCTTTGAGTGGTCTGATGAACTGGGGTCGAACTGGTGACAGCTCTTCGACGCTCTCGGACCTCTGGTATTTCGAATAGTCCTCCAATTGGGTGATGTACTGGAGACTCTCGGGGTATTGGCTTTTCTGGTCGATGCTGACTCGCCCTGAACACGTGTGATGATATTATTATTACCAATTCATATGTGTTGTCAAGTTACCAAGAACACAGTTTGTGATGTATATGGTTAGTTGGCCCTTCCCGATTCTAGAATCCGTCGCCCTGGGAGATGAATCAGACGCCTTCAAGCGTCTGGGTCTTCCTCTCAGCGTGGTGGAGCATTAATCCGCATTCAGCTCAATGGAAGGGGCAACTGTCCCATACTCACCACCACACCTACATGTTACAAGTTTCAAATCTTAATTCTCATATCAAATCACAATTGTATCGAGATGTTCTACGCAGAATAAAGCCTTGTCTAAGGTGCTATTCTATTACCTCTATAACAATTTATTCAACGTAAAAATGGAAAGGAATCTTCGACCTGAACGATTTAGTGTTGATCCGAACTCAAGTAATACAGCAGAGGAATGGACACACTGGAAGAGAACATTGACTAATTTCCTGGCTATCTCTAAAGGCTCCTTCAACTCTCGAACAGAAGCTTCTTTACTTGACAAATCATGTATCTGTCTCTATCTTCACTCTTACAATACTACTTTTGATGATTTATTGAAAGTTCAAGAGTATGCCTTTGTCAAACCTAGGAACATTGTCTTGTAATGCGACGTCAGGCTCACGGAGAATCCGTGGACCAGCCTTTGCAAGGGTCGAATGTCCTCAGTTAAGGACTGCGATTTTCAAGCAGTCTCGGCTGAGGAAACATTTGTATAATTCGTACATTCGAGGTTAAGGGATTGTAAATTTTGGATCATATCAAACATGAACATCCTTCAAGAGCTCATTGCAACGTGAAGAGGTAAAGTGGAGTCCTTATGGACTTGAGAGGTATCGCCCTAAGACCGCAGTATTAGAGTTTGTTTAAAAATCACTACTAATATGCTTGTTTCGCCAAAATTCGTTCTTTGATCTAGAAGCTTGTGAAGAGAATTAAATAGAGCTGTATTCTGATTTTTATAATCCATTTATTGAAAATGCCAAACTAAAACATCAATTGACGCAACCATATTTCTCCGGCACTTAATTGGATCAGAAAAACACTCAGTGTACAACCGAGCCACTGTGCTACAGAATAGTTACAGTAACTACAAGCAATGAATAGTTTACAGTTTCTTTGCTACTTTTCTAATGGCCACTTTTTTGTACCTATTCAGGCAAGTTTTGTAGTAATTCAGTCTAGGGGCTCCAACATTAGCTTAGTTGATGTGGGAATAGTACGGACGGGAATAGTATCTTGTTCAAATATCCAAATTTTGTTGGTAAGAGTATTTTTAAATCGAATTCAGGATAATATCTGAATATATTAGATTACCTGTAACAGTGAGTTTTGCGACGGATTGGGCGTTGCCAGTGGCAGACGCCACGACGCAGGCGTATTCACCCGCATCTTCGGGTACGATGCTCAGCATGTCCAAAGCAATGAAGCCAAATCTGAATGTTGTTGTAATTCGGGAACCTGAAAGAACAGAAGAAGTTGGCATGTTAGAATACATTGTCACTACCACGAATCCATAGGATCGCTAACTGTACCCCACTGAAGAAAACATATAAGGATTTACTTATATCTGATTGAAATCCCCTTGCTACTGTTTTTAACCGGTTGAAAGTTAGATTTCTTTTGGAGGATATATTAACTGAAGGGTATACTGTACACATACGATGAATATCATGCATTAAACAGCTTGATACGAATGCAGTCGTTAGGCAGATGAGTATTCTGGACTTCCCAAAAGACTTCAGAATGAGATTAGATACTGAAATGACGAGAGTATGGGGAGTAGCACAAAAGAGCATTTAATTGGAGTGGAAGTGGGAAACGTCTCAGATTTCCCCTTTTGATATGGAATATTGAAACGTTAGTGAGATACTAATATTTGAAATCCAGAAATCCTTAGTTTATATTTTGTAATCCACAAATATGAATGTCTCCCAGAGTATTCGGTGCGTGATTTTCATTCATTCTCATGACAGGGAAGAACCCAAATCTCACAGTCTGAGTATTCTGATCTGGGGGAGCCGAAAGTTTTAGTAGAAATAACTTATGGTCATGGGCGTAGGCACCAATCAATAGTTATTATGCAGCTCAGGGGCTGGTTAAACACTACGCAAATGATCCATATTCATATGGTTCTGACCCAAAACACTGTCGGGGGTTTGTTGAACAACCAAGGAAGAATAGGATTGCAGTTACTTACTTGCTGGAAGAACTTTTCCGTTGTGGTACCACTGGATGTTCATGGTTGGGTCGCCCACAGGCTCGACTCGAGCCTCGAAGTGGACTCTGTTCCCTTCAACTTGAGCCTGATCCGACAACGGAATGATGAACTGCGGAGGAGGGTAAACTCGGTCTTGCTCTCCGCGAGCTTGCCTGGGAGCGGCCCGCTCGACGTGTCTCAAATAGATGATTTCTGGCTCTGGTGCAGGTCTGCAAAATTGATAAGATAATGTAACAAGCGGTAGCGATTGATAATATAATGGGCATTTGATTGAATAATTTAGGAAAACCTGATCGTCAGATGTCAAATCTGACTTTACCAGCCCAGAGGAAACGACTGGCTACTCACTAAAGAAAACCAGTGCCGCATCTCCGAACGTACAACTTCAATTGCTTGTTTACATCTTGAATTCTAACTGTGTAGCAACAGTCGGTGCTCCTAGAATATATTAGGAGCTTTCTTTCAAAACTGTGTTCTTCAACTCCTATTTTTTTTTTGGAAAATGGCTAAAAACCCCTTACTCTCCTACCTGAATGTGTAAGTCTGACATCAATCATCGATCCCCCCAAAATTGAGATTTTAATCGAGTTTAAACACGAAGATATAGCAGTTTTGATTTTTGATGTACTGAGTTTTGGTGCAAAACTTGGATACGTTACGTTTTGGTGGAAAAAGGCAGTGATAGAGAAAAAATACTGAGTAGGTACAATGTTTTTCCATGAAATCAGTCAAATATGAAATATTAGTCAGTACTTATTAGCAATGTAAACCAAAATACAGGTACGAAAAGAATTGCTAATGCTTTTTTTGTTTGTTTTATACCTAATATCCAAAAAGACTGTAAAACCCCAAAAACCGCTAATGAAACCCAAATTAGATCAGATAGACCCAAATTCAGCTTGTCCAACAGATTTACCAACCTAAATCACCTGTTTGCAAAAAAAGAAAAGGCTAAAAAAGAGAATGCTTCCTTCATACGAGAGCGTTTCCAGCGGGAAGAGAATGTAACAATTCAAAATTCGGGCAGTAACTTTCATTCCTGGATGTGTGCACTTTTGATTTGGACAGCATTTTCAGTGGATGCGTGCCGTTTTGGTTCAAAAACAATACTGCCCATGATGGGAGGCTGTACTTAGTTTTGGTGGACAACTGATAGTTTGAGTCGCTCTTAGGATGGAATAAGATCGTTTTTGTTGGGAAATCAAGATATGGATCAATGTGACTAAGCCTGAAGATACAGAAAACGAGAAAAAACTTGAAAACTTGCGAAAGAGGATGCACGCCGTTTTGAAGGAAAGCTCTTCGTATGTCGCCTACAGTAAAACAAGTCAACTTATTGAACTCACTCAGGTTGGATGACGGTGGTCGGGGTGGGGAAGTGAAGCCTGCTAGGTTGGCTTACATCCTGAGCAACCGTTTTCTGGACGTGCACGCGCGCCCTTGTGGCTGTGGATCCTGCCATATTCTGAGCCATACACTGGTACCATCCAGCGTCCTGAGCTTTCGCCGCTGATATCTCCAAGGTAGATCCTCCCCCTGAAGTAGTGATGTTAATGCCGATGCCGCTGTTGATTGGCACCCCATCCTGGACAAAACAGCATTGCAGCAATTATTCATTGCTTAATAACAACTAGAGATGGACCTTTTCTTTCTGCGTTGTCTGCTACAACAGTATTTGAATGATAAAGTTCTGTTCTGTAATGAAGTGTGATCAGTTAAATTCTTACTTTCTGCCAAGTGATGTTTGGAATTGGAGTTCCCACAGCCCGTGCCGTTAGACTCACTGGCTCCCCCTCTTTGATGCTTGCTGCTCCGAATCGCTGCACGAATTTCGGTGCTACGACAAGTTCCTTTTCGATCACATTCAGTTTGCACTGAAAGCAAAAATCAACGTAAATTAATTGTAAGTTGATTAGAATAAATGTAGTTATTCAGGTACCTACATTGAAAAGTTGCTGAACAATATCCGACAGTTTCTCTGAAAAGATGCATGGTATGGCTGGTTGAATTGACTAATTTCACAATTCGGATAACATTCTTTCAAGTTTTTCCAAAGGAAGGAATCAGGTTCTGCTGATCTAAATCCGAACGTATCTCAGAAATTTGATCCCACTAAAATGACAAGAAAATGCTTGTTCTCCTTTTAATTCCGACGAACCGATCTTCAAATGTATTTACCGGTTCTCAAAATGAGTTTAATATTTGATTACCTTGGTAATAATGGTTAATATAGTCTTATGAATAGAAAATTAATTATGAAAATTAATTTTGAAAATGAAAGGAGGAAATTGTGATCATAAATAACAGAAACAATCATATATTTTCTCGAGTATCAATGTCAGAGACGCTATAAATAGATGTAGGTGCTTCAATCATTCATAATTTCTAGTTAAAGCGACCTTCATTTTCTTTAGCCGAAAAAAAAAAAACAAGCGGTTATCCTCGCGAGCTTTTGGTTTGCCAAAAAGATTACTGAACAATTGCCAAGCTGATGGGATATTTCGAACGTTGACTAAACCCTGTTTGAATTGGTGCCAATTTCTCTCTCCCTCTTTCTACACTCTTTGCCTTCTGATACGAGCTCCAAGATCATACCTAATTAATTTGACTGTAACTTTAAAGTAAAAATACAGTTTATGTCAAATTCTGAATTTTAATTGAATAACCGAACTACAATGTGTTCTGGAGTTCATAATTCTTCCTTGACATTTAGTTTATAGCTATTTATATATATCTAAAAATTATTGCTTTGTGTAACCGCATGACCATTTTGCATTCTCTTATCGATATGACAATTAGGTCAAGGTCATCTAGGGGATTTATCATCTATATAAATCCTCAAAATGTCAGTTGGTTCCCCCTAAAACACCTTCAATTACCAGATTTACAAAAATAATATCAGGAACTTGTTAATTTTTTAAATTCTGTTGAGTACATTTGTTTCAATACTTCAACTTGTAATTGTATTTATGATTGAAATGATGCGGATTTGGTTTAATTGTTTTACTATTGAGTTTGATAAACGTTTTATCTCATTTTCGACGATATAAATTGTTTTTTAGATCTATAATTTCGATCGGTACCTTGTGAATACAGTTAGCTATGGATGAAGAACACCAAAATTATTCTAAAGAAATAGTAGAGTGCTACATGGAGCCTCTTTCATGCTGATGAGGATTCGATAAAATCTGATTCTAGTGGTGTCGTGTCAGTCATGGGGATCTGGTGTACAATTTTAAAGTGAGTTATTGGATGGAATAAGTGAAATTCACCATATTGTCGCCGGAGAGCAGGTTGTGGGAAATTAATGTCTGGAAGGGTCAAACATTGGGTGGATTGTCGGGTCAAAGATAAATGTTTTCCTTCAACGTCAAATTTAAGGGAAGATAGGGCCACTGAAATTCAGGAAGAAATCGCAATACCATCTCAAACAAATGCCGCAACAAAGAAATCTCGTGGAAGGAGTGTTTTGTGGTTCGTTTGGTGAATGCAGAGGTTCACAACAGGTCAACCGAATCCTCACTTTGTGTAATCCCATCCTTCTGGAAATCCGAAACCCCTATAGTCGATCCTGCCACAACTTGTGAGGGTATGTTGCTAGTAAATGTGTGATTCACAGGGTCATTGCCAACCACACCAAAACAGCTTCTACGTTTCATTCGATCCTAAATCTGGCCTTACGACTCTTTTTCAGTTTTTGAGAGAGACAGTGTGAAATGCACTTCATTCAAAATTCAATTCATGGTTCTGTAGTTAGTACTGTTAGTGCAGGAATGTTTGGAATTTTCCTGTTTTAACTTACACATGAACCATTTGTATTCTCATTCTGCAAGCTGTATCATATCTGTACTTCTACTTCAAATATAATTTCATCACCCAAATGTTCTTAACACTCTCTACTTCTAAGGCCTGACGATGGTTGATAAATAAGCGAAACATTGCCTGAAAAATACTATTATTTATCGACTGAAGCTCGAGAGACTTCAAACATTCCTGTTATCAACAAGCAGTTGAGAGATACATCATACTTTAATATCATTAGATGTGATTTCTATTTCGCTTACTTCGAAAGAGGTTTCTCCGGCTTTGTTCCTTGCGACACAGGTGACAACTCCGGAATCAGCCCTGGAGACGTTGGTGATCATGAGTGCATGGTTTCCGCTCTCGTTTACGAGGATCTTGTGGGAGGCGTCGTCAACAACCTTGAAAAGTGAATGTTTAATGTAATCATTACAGTTTAATTATTCTGATAAACGTGGAGTTATCTTAAACTTTCATCGTAGAATGGGTGAAAAATGTTTCCAATATCAAAGTGGAAGACATGAAGAGGTGGTGGAGAGAGCTAATGAACTGAGATGAGAGGTTTTTGTCTAATTCAGCTTACAGAAATCCTTTATTTTTTAAGGAGCTCTAACATTTCTATTTACTATGTCTTGAACTGGGTGCAGGAAATAATGGAGGTCATGGAGACATTCTGGAGATTCTGAAGCAGTTGCGTACTTTCCCAGGTTTTTTTGATTTTTGGACACATTAAACACCAACACCAGTTCCGTGCGTCCAAGTAGGCAGTTACATCTAGACAATGTTTTGTAAGGATATTGCAGCCATAACATTATGTGAATCTAGTATCGTATTAATGTACTCGGAATGTATTATCGATAGACGTGTAATTAAGCATTTTAAATGCCAAAATGCCCTCAAGTTTAATCGATTAATTAGTGAGTGAAACGCCAAGACCTTCCCCAACAACACGGGTTCTATCGCAAACGCGAATTAGATTTACATATTTTGTAATATTTGGAATGGATTTCGTCATCAAAGTTAATTGCACTGATTTCACTCCAATCAAAATTCCAAATCACGTTTCGTTTGATTATTCGTTTGTTGAATATATTGTTGGACTTTAACATCTGAATAAAGGTTCATTGTTGGTAAAAACCTGAACAAGAGTAGTTCTTTGTATAAAATAATAAAAAGTACAACAAAAAATTGAAAGAATTAGGGAGGAATAGAAAACGAGAGTTCCCAACAAACTCAGCCTATCGTTGAGAAAGTAACTTGAAGCGAGTAGCTCATGTTCAAAATACTTTTGATACAATTATTTTATCATTCACATGTATCCTTTGAATCAATAATTGTGCCAATAAAATTATTTTATTTGTCAGAATACATCATCTATCCATCTAATGTGTTCTTAAATTGCTCTTCATACAGAATTAATAAACCTTTGTGTAATGATTTGCACAATTCTAGAGATACTGGCTTATATCTTCCCAAATCCCGAACCATATTCGGTTTTAATGACAAAAAGCCCTCTTTACACTTTACATGTAATTCACCGCATTTTACCTGAATCACTAAAGTATCCTAGATGTTTTGTTTCGAGGTCGAATTACAAGAAGGGAATCTATTCTTGGCTTATTAAACTAGGTTTTACAAAAGCTAAAGCCGTACCTGAAAATGAGTAGGTTTACTTGGTTTTTGTTTCTTTAAATCATTTTGTATCATAAATCAATTGATTTCAAATGTCAAATGTTTGGAAGCTAAATAATTCCATAGCTTTTGTACCAAATTGTAAGTTGAACATAACTCTTGCGGTGCGTCACGGGCTTTGCCCATTGCCGCGCAATAAATTGGTGTATGCACTTATATTGATGTACAATATTATTCTCTTAATTAAGCATTGCTCCTTTTTGTTTCAATTTCTTTTGCTTGATATATTATTGGTAAGTAATCAATTGATCTCTCTCCTTCAAATTCACTTCTTGTGTTCCCTTGATAATGCCCAATTTCCAATCATCATATTGCACTTATTCCGAATTTCTCCTTAAGGTTAAAATACACCAGTGTTTCTCCAAGATTATATTGCTATAAGAATCCAATAAGCTTCTTACCTGACGACCGTTGATGTACCAGGTGACCTCAGGGTACGGACGGCCGGTAACCCTGCAGTCAAATCTCGTCATTTTGCTCTCGGATACTTCGCGGTCGCTGCACGTCCTCGCAAAGTTTGGAGCGATCATTTTCCCTTCGACGGATTCCTCTCTCTCGATTTGAATCATTTGCCTCGTCTCCCTACACAACAACATACAAATTAACGTTATTTAATAAATATACAACAGTCATTATTACATGCTACCAAAGGTGATACAGCTCGAAATTGTGTGGTAAGCTATGTCCAAGCAAGGGTTACATCAATGTCAACAAGCGTTATATACTTTGAATTTGTAGTGGCATGCAGCTAAAGACTGAGATCTTGGCAGTCATCTTTAGTTTTTAATTACCAAATAAACCTTATTACCTAAATGCCTACATTTTATCGTTTTGAAATTCATATTGTCATTACCTTTTGCCTATAAAGTCTTAGAATGTAGTTAAGAACCTTTCAGAAACAAAACAGGTGATCCAATTTCTACAAGTAAGGTACTGAACTTCCTTAGGAGGGGATGTCACAGTTTTAAATAGTACATTTCTTTCTTAGATCGACAGCTTTGATCCGAAATGGTTGACATTTTTAGTGGGCTAGAGTTGCAGTTGTCACGTGTGACGAGGTAGGTAATGAACTTCCGTAAAAGGTGAGGTGACAGTTTTAAATAGTAAACATGTTTCTTAATTCTTCATCCCTGAGATTGTTAAAATTTTTAGTATTCTAGTTTTGCAGCTACCATGTGTGACATTCATCCCTAATTTTCATAAATTGTACAGCTTCAGAAGAACTATGAATTGTTACCTCTCAATGGTTTGTTCATAAGCAGCAGATGGTTCCACAGCCAGATAAGCTGAAGTCACCACACATCCTGAAATTAAACATTCCATGTATTCAACTGCTAAAGTACTGAGCGAAAATTGATATCAATATTGTATCATTATATAACATAATATATTCTAGAAATTATTTAAATGAAATAGTTATGGTATTTATGGTCAAAATGTGATTTATCTCTTTCAAGATGTCACATGTAACATGAGTGAAAATGAAATACTGGTAAAGCACGTTCGATTAATGACGAAAATATAGAGGTGCATATAGAATTTTATCTCTGAAACTTAATCATTATGAATGAGGAGAAGATCCATGTAGGATTCAGAATGCTGGATTTGAGTGTACTAAGAGAAGGGAAATCTAGGGGATTGAAAATGCAGTTTTGACCAGCGTGGAAATAGGTTTTGTAATTGTTTTCTGATGGATTGATCAAACGTCTCAGGGACTGGTAGTCCGTTTGGTCTTATACCTATTAAAAAATTAAGAAATAGATAATGTTTTCAACGCCGGCAAAGAAGCAGAAGGAGATGAATTTTGTCTACATAAGACACCACACAAATCATGTGTGAAACTTGGAGCGTTTATTACCTTGTGGGTTTTCAGCGAGCATGGTGTAGTGGCCGCTGTCCTGGCTGTTCACCTGGCTGATTCTGAGCTGCGCTTGCTGATTCGAGTAGGCGGTCTGGTGCTTTTGAGAGAACACCAAGCGTTTCCCGTTCTTGAACCATGTCAGCTGGAACATTATTTCGTATTGTAAGTGTCTGATTCTACCAATGTCCAAATTAAGAGAAGGTACAGAGTGAATATAGAAAAATCCGTTTATAAACTCCAATGATAGAACAAACTGGATTAATTACAATGGAATTTTGTCTATAAATCGATGTTGTTATAACTGGTGCTACATCTGGACGATCCTTTGAAGTGTATGGGATTGTTTTATTTTACACCATTTCGTGATTGTCTTTTGGTTTTTTCCAAAATGGTGGTATTCGAATTTGTGATAGCCGACACCATCTATCGGCTATCAGCGGAACAATCGCGAGAGGAGAGGCGAGGAGTGACTGGGGGGGAAGGAGAGATAACGAACCGGCGAAAACTACGGTGACGCTTTCCAAGTTATCATTATACTCAAATCAAATTGATATTAATATCCATACCCATCCTATTAACTGAACTCGTTACCCAATACCACCTGCGGTACTATTTTATAAAAATAAAAATATTAAAGAATACCAAAACTTTTCCACATCGTGGTTAATAGGAGCCCCGTAGTAATTCTTGGAGCAATAAATACGATTGTTGAATAAATAACTCAATCTATTACCAAACCTTGTGTAGCATTATTTCTTGAACCTTATATATCCTTACATAAAATAGTAATTAATAAGGTCAAAAAAGGGAATAATATCAAGAAATCGTAATCAAGTAAAGGTAGAATTGATACAACAATTCCTTTCAAGTATTACAAATTAATCAAGAGCTCATTAAATTATCTCTCTACGGGTTTCCCCGTTTCTACATGAATGTAACAGCATGTAATTCTCTATGGTGGAACAGGCCCTTACGGTATGTAGTTACATGTAATCGCAGATAATTGTGTACTTTATGGTAAGCTATGGACCAATGATCACCATAGAAGGCTATTGCAATACTAAATAATAAACGTATGGGTTGCGTCATATTTTTCGTAATGGTCCAAGGATTTGTTTGTTGTGAGGCTGAAACATTGTAGAACCATCTGTAGAATGAGAATATAGTTGGTACAGTAGATTACTGTTTCTGTATCCACCCTATTCATCTGCCCTTATGTATGATACCCAACAAACTTATTACTGACTAGATATCTGTCACCAGACAGAAATGAAGACGCTCTAAAGGAGATGATGCTTGTGGGTCCTTCTGCTGTAGTAGAAGATATTAAAACCAAATAGTTGAGTTTGTGCGGTAGATCACTGTTTCTGTGTGCACCTCACTCGACCGCCACTATGAACGAAACCCAGCAAACCTATTTCAGATTAAATATCTGTCACAGGAATAAGTAATGACGGCACCAACTGCTCTATAGCAGATGATGCTTGTGGGTTCTTCTTCCCAGGCAGCAGATTTTAGAAGCAAATAGTTTAGTTTGTGCAATGGATCACTGTTTCTGAGTGCACCCCACCCTGCCACCATTATGTATGAAACCCAACAAACCAGATATCTGTCACAGGAATGAGTAATGATGACACCAACTGCTCTAGTAGCAGATGATTCATATGGGCCTTCTGCTCTTGCAGAAGATAAAACCAAACAGTTGAATTGACAGAAGTAGATCACTGTTTCTGCTTGCAAAAGGACCAATATGTTGTATTTAAGAGGATATCGTAAATATTTTCTCAGGAGACTCACTCTTGGTCTCGGGTTGCCAGGAACGACGGCAGTGAAAACAGCGTCGGCGCCCTCTTGGAGTTTGGAGTTGCGGGGTTTGGCGGCGACCTGAGGAGGCGCCGGCGGCCCGAGCTGCTGCTCCAACGTCGTGCTGAGACTGACGTCGCTTTCCCCCGCGTAACGTCTCGTCAACGACTCGCGGAACGAGACCTCGCGGAGGAGTCGGTATTCGAATGTGTCCACCTTGAAATCCTGCAACAAAACAAACTCCTTAGCATGAGAAGCATTTTCAAATTTAAAATTCACCAGACAAGAATTCCAATAAAACTCACCCATCTACAGATTAAACCGCATCAAAATCTGATAAAAATCGCAGGAATAAGGCTATTGAAGTACTTGACGACAGCTCATGTACAGAAGCTACTAACGAGACGGTTGTTAACGAATTGATATTAAATGACCAATCCTACATTCCCTCACTACCCTTCAAATTTCCAGAGTGGAGGGCGAGTCCACTTGGGCGTTTGAAAATCTTCTTACATTGCTGGCTTTCTTTCTTATTGATTACTCGGCGGAAATCATATTGATCTTAATCCGCCAATTTACTGAAAATGTGATCAAAACTGGATTCAACTGTTAACAAAAAGGTTGTCTCAAGGATCTGCATGGCCCAACGCACCAAACGACAGATGTAGAGAACGGTACAAATTGTAAAATGCCTTAATAGTTGTAAGGACTCTTTAATTACCAGTTACGTTAATAAAGTTGGTTTCAATTCCACTATTAGTTTCATTTGACAAGTGTAATGATGTTATTTTGATTGATTCGAGAAGGTTTTGGGAAATTACACTGGTAAGATGTGTCATTTTACGCCGAAGGCTGTTCTGTCCATACTAAAACATGATAAACTGTGTATAAATCACTTACCTCTTCAATAGTGGTAAATCCGTTCGCATAATGTGTCGATTGTTGTGTGCGTTGTTGAATCATTTGCTGTTGCGTTTGCTGTGTCTGCTGTTGCATCGTTTGCATTTGTTGCATACTCTGTTGGGTTTGCTGCATCTGCGTCATTTGTTGAGTTTGTCTAACTTGCGTGTCCCTTCGGAGTCCCTGAGGTTGAACTGGCATCGCCACACCTAAGAAAAATGAAAACAATTCGTGACGGCTGGTATATCATTACCATTGTAGATTAATACCGATGACTAATTATCATTAATCCTTTGTAGAATGATGTTTCCATATAGTCCAAGCCTCAAACCTGTAACAGACCACAGGCCACCCCATGGATCAGCCTCATCTTTGTTGTCCTGGAGATCACACTCTCCATCAACAGTTTTATATTGGCAAAAAATGCTCGGTTGCCCTCCATTATTCGAGAGCAAATCTCATCCTGTACTTTATTCCTATTTGTCTTCAAGGTAGACGAGAGACTTGATTTCATCAAACTTACAAGTACCAAACGTCACCATCCTGGTACTCGCTCTGCACGGAATGGTGGGGATATCTTGAAATACTGGGTTTTGCTTTCATTTATTCGCAGCCCTATTGGCTTTCCCTCCTCTTTAAAAATCTCGAAAGCTGTTTGTAGAGCATCAACACTTCATCCCATCAATGCAGTGTCATCGGCATATGCCAAATTTTGCCATGTTTTGTCGACTATTGTTCCTTTCTTATCTGCATTCCTGACAGCCTCATAAAGAGCTAAGTTGAATAATTTGACTGACAGTGAATCTTCCTGTCTGACGCCCAAGTTTGTCATATATGTACATTTCTAAATTTACCAATTCCCAACTTCAAGAGATATCATTAGTTACCTTATAACCATCAATATATATTAGTTATGTACGTACTAAACGAAACATAATTTTTTAAATGTTTTTGGGATTCGTTTTTTTAGAATATAATAAGAAATTGTTAGCCCTTTTTTCCTATTGGATTAAGTACATTTGCTGCCAAAATTTTAGTTTCCAGCCTTGACCTCCGGAGTTTTTTTCTGCATTGATGATGACATCATGGCATTCAGCATTCAATAAGTTTGTTTTTTTCTTTCATTAAATGCTAGTTTTCGCTATTTTTTTGTTTGACCATTTGTTTGTCAATCGATTGTTTTGCTTTTCTGTAGATTTTACTTATGATGATGGTAACTGCTGTTGAATGAAACTTCGAGGCAATTACAATAATTACATGTGGTAATTAAACTATTCCTTCTGGAGTGAATATCAGCTAAAATACATAAACAAAACATTATGTGTTTCAATACCTTCAGGTTGTATGTAAACAGAGCACATAGCTTCGCCCAGCTGGTTCCTGGCCGTGCAGGTGTATTCCCCTTCGTCTCCCGGACCGATCCTGCTGATCAGCAGAGAAACATTCCCTGTTTGTTCCTCGTACCTCAGCTGGTGCTTCTGGGAGGCTAAACAATAAATTAATTATTGATTAGGAATATTTCAATATAAAATAATTTTTAAAAACTCCTGCCATTTCGGGAGTGACAAGAAGTTTCCTTGCTACCTTAACATTAATGTACAGATCATTGAAATGTTTCAAATTCTTTATATAAAAATGTGCAGCAAAAATGAGTATCAGGATCAAAAAGATCGCCCACACAGTAAAATAAAAAACTGAACAAATTGGTACTAAAATCCAATCCCTGGATCAGAGCAGAAGTATTTCAGTAGGTGAGTGTGGCGGCGCACCCGAAAATCCAACTATCGTACTTTGCGAAAGTACATTTTGGCATCCCATAACTATGACTATTCTCACAAGGAGCTCATTCCTCCAATGGAGAGAGTGGATCATTTCCATTCTTACTTAGAATTACCAAACACTACCTTGGCATTACAAAACATGAAGACCTGATAAGGAAGACACACATTGAGGCAGTGCAAAGACTCAATTACCACAGTTTCCAGATTCTGATGACATTTTCATTGTATAGGTCAGAGTGTAGATGGTTCCGGGTATGAGTTTTGTAGCCCATAAATTAATAGCGCTTTAGTCAAATCCATCAAGCACCAATCTGTTCCTTTCTTAATCGTCCGATCTTGCTCAAATTTAGGAGGTAATAGAAGATTGATGGTTTAGCCACCTCATATCAATTTCAAGTTAAGTATTCGTGATATAAACTCACTATACACTCCGACAGATTTGCAATACTTCGCATCCCCTGTATGTCATGAGACGCTGACCCACTTGAATGCGTTCATGTCTGTAGAAACAAGTCCCATGAATCCTTGTAACTTTTAAGAATAAGAATCTCTTTAGATTATTTGAAATATTTCAATGATCTGTACATTCATATTACCGATACAAGGAAGAAATGTGCAACATCCAGCTTGGCAGATGTTTTTTAATATAAGCCTCAGTTGTTTTCATTCAATTCCTGAGCTTTTTACGTTCCAAGAGAAAACATCGTTTGTTTTTGTTGATTTAATTGTTTCAATTCGAATGCAACTCACAATTACTTTCAGTTCTTTTTTCTAACTCCAAAAATATACGTCAAATTCGGGGATAACTATTAGGATATCTTTGCAAAGAAGCTAGCGGGAACTTACCCATTAGGGGGGCACCTTTCCTCGTCCAGGAAATGACCGGTTTCGGGTCGCCGGTAACGCGGCCTTCGAAGAGAGCATCTCCGCCTTGAGCGAACCTCGCGTTGCTGAACACCCTTTCGAATACGGGCGGTGTTCCGCTAGGGCTGTAACATACGAATGAAATGTCAGTCGAGTGAAACTCTCAAATGAATACGAGAACAAACAACTGCAATACAATTATTAACTGAAACGGTATACTGTAAACACTATTGATGGACAAATTACTCAGATCAACACCAGAGCATTTTCATAGAGCTGCTGTGGTAGCGCATAGTTAAGGAGATTGGAAGCTGTGAGAATACTTCCTTAAAAAGAGCAACAATCAGGACGTTGCCGAAATTTTTCAAAGTGATATAGTAATTTTCTAACACAGATGCCATCGTGTCGCTCTGTAAGGCCCTTGTGCTGCCCTTGCTTGAGTATGCCTCTACTGTTTGGTCTCCTCTGTAAGAGGTCCGTGGATATCGGATACTGCGAGTCCATCGAAGGTTTTTACACTGTATTGCTTAGTAGATGGGTTTTCCTTCCGATGACATCGATTATGACATTCTGTTGCGGAAATGCCACCTGATCACCCTTGAGAGGAGGCGGAGCTCTGCTGACCTCTTACTTCCTTACAAGCTCCTGAACATCGCCCTGGATTGCCCCCTGCTCCTCAGGGATAAATTTTGCAACAACCCGTACATCCGTTTGTTCATCTATGCTGTCCAATGTAC
The DNA here is from genome assembly GCA_031894815.1 of Creontiades dilutus. Classification (NCBI taxonomy): domain Eukaryota; kingdom Metazoa; phylum Arthropoda; class Insecta; order Hemiptera; family Miridae; genus Creontiades; species Creontiades dilutus. The sequence continues at coordinate 204,833 of JAVIWC010000461.1, read as the reverse complement.
CGTTTTCGGCTACAAACTATGATCTATATCGCCCCCTCCACTGACAACCCCTCTTCTGTTTGGTCTTCTCTGTACATGGTCCATGGATACTGGCTAGACCGAGTCCATCGAAAGTTCTTACGCTGTATTGCTTATAAGATGGGGATCCCTTCCGATGACATCGATTATGACCTTTTGTTGCGGAAATGCCACTTGCACACCCTTGAGAGAAGACTGAGCTCCGCTGACCTCGTGCTTCTCTACAGCTCCTGAGCAACGCCCTGGACTGCCTCTGCTGCTGTCAAGAATACATATTGCAACCACCCGTACATCCCTTTGTTCATCTGTGATGTTCAGTGTACCGTTTTCAGCTACTAACTGTGATCGCCATCGGCCTCTCCACCACCTACCAGCAGTGTTCAAGTTCTTGACTGCTATTATTGTATCATCTGAAAATTTCGTGGAGAACTTGAGAGTCAGTCAGAGGTTGATAGAAAACTACAATTTCATTGCCTACTGTAGTTTTGTATTACATTTTGTTGCTTTTGTTTCGTTTTTGTATTGCTGTTTTAAAATTGTAGTTTTCCGTCAACCTCTGAGTGACTCTCAAGATATCCACGAAATTTTCTAGTCTTTACTAGTCCGTCAGCACATAATAAAAGCTGATGCTGATGGTGCCATATACTGAATACTGATATATACGTAGAATTCCACGAATTGAGCAACTGAAAACCTGTCTGCAGTTCTACAACGAACGACTGCCTGATAGATAGGAGGAATCTGATATTTCATGCGAACAATGGGTCTCCTGCTAGTGTAATATAAAGTCAACAAAATGCAGCAGGTCTGCCAATATATAGTGAATGTGCCGTTGACAGAAAGGAGAAATTGAGTCGATGAAAGGAGCAGGCAGAGAGCCAAGGAATTCAGCTGGAGAGTTGACTTATTTATCTATCGTTTTGGGGGGGAAAATGGGTCTGGCGTCTGATGCCTATTTTTAAGGTTCCCAGTTCCCTAATAACTCTCCACCTCTGAAATGGCGATGGGCTGTCGCTTTCTGTTACTATCTTGAGAATTGCACAACCTCACCGATCCGTTGTAGACTTTAATAGGGAAAACTGTGGGTACTCAGCGGAAATGGAAAACTCCTCTATTTTTTTCAATTCAAATATTTGAACCATGGCATTTTGTTTCTTGAATCTGTCAAGAATAATCTCGAAGCTTTTCCACGCTTTTTCATTTCACGAGTATCTCAGGGTATTGCTGCCACATCCCCTTAGCCCTCGATGGGGGCAACCTGTTCGATCCGTCCCTTTCTTCTGATAAACTTCAAAGTAATCCGTTACGTTGACACTTTCCGAAACTAATCCAGCATAAATATATTAAAAAGCATTAAAATCCCCGATGTTCTTTTCAACATTTCTAGAAATAAAACAAGTCACTGAGTGTATAGACAATGACACCACTAGAACAAATGTTTTATGTTGTTATCGGTATTGTTTTTGTTATCCCATTGATTCATTCTTTCCTTCTCAGATAGAGTTTTGAAATTTTGATTTATCTATGACAATGGAATGGACTGGTTATACCTTTTAAGGGCTGAAGCGAAAAGCCTGCAACACCCTCTGAAGCAAAAACGTCTGAGGTGTATGCCCAGGATCAGTAGTTTTCCAGAAAAGATCATTGGAATTACCCATATCCATCACGTATCTTTTTCTTTATTCCCACATTATCTATTAACAGTCATGGAAAGCTATCTCAAAAATCGAACCCTGGAGAAAGATTACTGCAGGAACCGCTCAGGGATCAGTCTTGGGTCCTATGATAGTGTCCTACGACTGGAAATGCCTGAAAACTGCTACCTCATTGGATATACAGATGATATCTCGGCTGTGATTTTGGTTAGTACCATAGAACTGGCCCAGAGCAAACTAAACCAAGTCAAGACAAAAATCACCAGGTGGATGGAAGATCATATGTTGACTTTAGCAGCTGCCAAAACAGAAGTACTTGTTTTTACCAGAAAGCGAATCCCTACTATTATCCCAGTGCAAATTGAGGGCACTAAGGTCACAAGCAATCAAACAGTTACGTATCTAGGAGTTACATTGGATACCAAAATTACATTCTGGGAACAAATTAAAAAAGGAATGGACAAGGCAGGGCAGAAAACAAAGCGCAGTGGGAAACACAAAGATGATTTACGCCGGATGACCTGGAAATGCCATCTGAGGACATGACACCAGATAATAGAGTCGCAAAAATGCTTGAAAGAGCATTGGACCTCTGTAGTTGTCTATGTCGAAGGCATCCTGCAGAGAAAGATCACCCAAGAACGGGAGAGACAGAGGAGACTATCACTGGACCGAGAGGACTAAATACATCCCAAGGACTTGGCCTAGAGTAGTGTGATGAACAGTTTCAGGCCGATTCCAATGTGGGAAAGGAAGGTTAGGTTTTAGTGGGTTTGAATCCTACATAACCTGAAGAGCGGTCCCTTCTGGGAATCTTATGAGATCCGAGTTCCACCTTAGGATCTTAAAGATTTCCTCACCTTCCTCAAAAACAAATACCCATCACGTACCTAAGCAGTATTGTTTGCTTAAGTCAGGTTTCAATCTCCTCTGTTTTCTACATTCTAATCTTTTATCTGTCTTACAGCCTTAGCACCTGCTATGTACAAAAGTTTCTCTTGACAGGTGAATACTTTTGAAATTGTACAGGTTATAACTCAACTGTTGTTGTATTTTGATTTTTTCTCTTTCTTCTCTTAGACACCTATGCTTTTTATTATTCCTTTATTGAGCGTGTTTAAAGTCCTGATACCGCTCAACATGAACTTAGTTGATAGTACCTTTTGAGCTTTCCCCCTTGATAGTTTTGAGTTTATCCTGTGTTTGTATTTTGTTAATGTTTCTGTTCTGAACCTAAAAGGGACTAATCACGAACGATATCGACACCATAAGATTTATCAAAAGAAAGGAACGCAAGGGTGCAATACCCGATCGAATATTCATTGTTTACTTTCTCAGAAAAATGTGTACGAGGTTGTGCGAGATTCGCGTAGAAGTAGTATTCAGACAAACTAAACATTCTTGTAATAATTTGCAGTACTTTCAGCTACTTCGTGCTGGTAGAACTCACTAGCCGTACGATCATCGCTCACCGCTTGTTTCCCCGCTAATGAGCCGCGGGCGGTCGGCGATAAACCGACAAAAATTCGCCTTTCGCGACGCTCAGTTTGGCTCATCGAGATTTCGACGCGTTCCGCTTTCTTCGCTCTGCGTGAGGAGATCTGCCTCGCACGAGCTCCGAATAATCATCGGCCCGCTTCGCTATATTTTTCCTTTAAGCTTCTTTCATCGAACTATAGATATGTAAGTAGGTGGCGACTCGCAGGTACTAGGCAACTAGTATACAGGACAAGCAGGTGGGTCGTAGAAAGAGAATCCGGGCCCAGGGGCAAAATCTGTGACCCCTTAAAAACCACTAGTGTCTACGCACTACTGTTACCATTTATTGACAGCCATTTCGAGAGAAAGGAAAATAAAGCGAGGAATCTCTTTCCCCTTGAAAAATCTCTCTTCTTAGGAATCTCTCTTCCCCCTTAAAAAGAATTCTCCAAAAAATCCGCTCCCTCAAGAAAGAATGATATTTTTAGAATTGGTTGGTGAATGGAGGAGGTTAGTGTGATAAATCGTTATTTATTCGCAATTTTCTATTGACTTTATTGAATATTTCAAAAACCTTTTCTCCACTCCAATTTTTCCATTTTTGTCTAACTGTCAACAAACCTAGAAAATGTAGGAAGGAAAACGGAGGTGGGTACCCTCACGATCAATGAGGCAAGGCAACCTTTCAAATATGGATCAGCTACTAATAGCATTGCCTGATTCGAGATTCAAGAGCTAAGGATGGACAAACTCCAAGTTCGTAGGAGTTTGATGGTATTTTGGCCACTAGATAGATAGATAAATAGTTTATTTGGCAAAATTTTCAGAAAAGCAATAATCCTTCAATGAATAAACAATACGGCATGGTTTAAGTAACCGTCTGCCGGAGGTTCGAGGATAATAGAAATAATATTAATGTGAACAGAAAGGATTGGCACAAATGGAAAGAATAATTCAAGTAATAACAACAATGGCTAGTAAGTACGCTGTAGGCCAGAAGCATAATGGGCACCAGAAGACATACACAACAGTAACCCAAGTTTTTTTTCCTGTTTCTAATGCCAGTTGCTCCGCCACCATAACTCATCGGAATTTCCATGCTCCAACGCAAAATTTAACAAGGGGAGTCCAGTCGGGGCCATTCAAGATAGAGAGAGCCTCTCCACGAGTCAGGATCGCACGACGGAAGTCCTGTACTCAGCGAGAAATAGACACACAAAGGAAGTGGAACTCATCTTCTCTCTCCCGCATATTGCACAGCGCAAACTCCTGTGGCGTCGAGATGGGATATGGCTTTGCATTCAAGGAGATCATCTCCGTCCTCATCCTGAAGATCCATCGGGCAGCCTCGACCGAATAACCGGAATTCCCCGAAAAATACATGCAGCGAACAGCTCGATCCAGCTCGCGGTAGATTCAGTGGATTCAGCCCTTCTCCAGAAATACACCCTCTTTTCCCCCTTAAAAGCCTTCATCATAGCATCCGTCTGTGATCTGAACGGTGAGGGGTTCATATTGTATAACATATCAGGCAAGTTTAAGTCCTCAGCCCGAGAACACCACTCCCGTGCCCAGGATGTCCCAGCACGTGCCAACTCCTTTGCCACAATCCTTGGCAATCGGGAGTCCGGCATTCCAGCCACCCTGATGAGGTATTGGGAACCTACTTTCAGGGTATAAGAGGCAACGGTCTCCAAATTAGTCTCCAACAGAAGCAAGTAATCAGGGGCGAACCGGGGCAGATGCAATACACGCCTAATAAAAATTAGCAGAACACGTTCCACCACTGCATACTCCTTGTATCCCCAGATTTGTATTTTGGCCAATATAGTATATTGATAAACAGCATCTCAAACTGCATAACCGCATGTGTGGGTACAAATTAAGCTCAAGACTAGGAGATTCAGGAATCGGGGCTCTTCGCAAAGAGCAATCTCTATGACCTAAGCAAATTTATTATTAGCAATTTTATTTCATCAATATCCGTTTTCGCTTATCCTGTCATCAATACTCATTGTATTCGAAGAGACCTTTAATTGTTGCAAATGCTGCTGTTTTCAATGCAGCTCCTTAATTTTTTTCATACCATCAAATTCCCAAGTACGTACTTTAATATCATGATGACTAATTACGCTGTGTCGTTTGTTTCAGGTAAGCGATGACCTTATTTGGTAAATTGGTACAAGGGATTAAGAAAAAGGCGCTCGACTTCTGATGATGCCAAACCCTACTTGTCATGTAAGTACTACATTATCTATAAACACACACAACCGACACGTGCTAAAACACACAAACATTATCGATAAACGCTGTAAATTCTTTCACTGGGGTTTAATATTCAATGATTCATGATTTGAATTTCTACTAAGCTTAGGACAGCGTGTTTCACAGGTGATAGAGCGATTATTGAATTTCAGGAGGTACACAATTATGATCAACTGATATTTTGGTTGAGAACTGATTTAAGTGCTCTATGCATATCTCCTGAAATTCAATAATCGCTCAATCACCTGTGAAACAAGCACACTCCAAAGCTTAGTAGAAATTCAAATCATGAATCATTGAATATTAAACCCCAGTGAAAGAATTTGCAGCGTTTTTTTTCAAGAGCGGTTACAATGGAAAAATATTCTATTTGAAAATTTTAAATTTCGTAAGACGGAGCATGCATATCAGAATGCTTCAACCCGTGTATCTTCTATAAACCCTTTTAGTAGTTCACTCCAGTATCCATATTCACTACATCACTAGGTTACTACGATCTAAAAAAAAAAAAAACCCTGTTGTTTGTTTTGATTGCAGTAACCTAGTGATTTAGTGAATGTGGATGCAAATGTTGGCACCATAAATCGGGCCATACATCGGGAATGGTTTGAGCTACGGACCTGGGGAGGGATTCATTCGATTCCTCATGGAAAATTCTTCAAAAAAGTCCAAATGTAGGCCGCCTTGACTTTTTTTTTAGGTTTTTAGGGATTTTACAAAACTTTGACAACCCTTAAAGGGCCCTTTAAATTGAGTGAGAGAGCTGACTAAAGAATCGGGGCGTTGTCGGACCAACATGGATTTTTCCTGAAAATTTCAGATTGTTTGCTCCAGCCGTTTGGGAGAAATCATGCGTACGGCGGACGGACGGAAAAATTATTATTGCAGATTTGGATTCTACACCCTTTGAAACGTAAACCGTGAAATTTTCGGCGGGGGTTAGAATTTTTTTTTTCAAGAGCGATTACAATGGTTTATTATTGAATAAAAAACCAAAAAAACAATCAACAGACTGATACTACTGTAACTAAACATCTATTTCTAAATTTTGAGAGCGATTTTTCCATAAACTATGTCCAATTTTATATTGATATAATAAACTTCTTCTGAATCAGATGTGATGTGATGCTGAATTTACCAAACCACCAAACTTTACTACTTCAGATTGTCAAATCCCATAAAAACTTTATCCAAAATCATGTTCTCAAACGATAAAGTCAACATTGAGAACATCACAATCATGATGTGAACGAAACTGGTATTGGTTAATAGAAAAGATGGAGAAGTACTTTTTAGTTCGCATTTGTTTTCAGCAGTTGAAAAAGACAGAATCGAAGTTGTTCAATGCATCTTCCGTCCAAATTGAAAGCCAAAAAACAACGCAGCGCCCACACAACGACCCCCCAACACATAGCTCCCTCCCAAACGAACAAAATCATATCACAGCTGGTTCTGAGTTTTTCAAATCGCGTTTGGTCTCAAGCTCTCCCTTTTCCAATAAATATGCCGAAAAGGCAGAAGAACATTGTCATCCCTTCAAACTAAAAACAAATAATGGAGCCACAAGCCCAAAGTAAAGTTTAACGATAAAAAACCAACAAATTGAATATGGGCTCAAACGTTTCTAAAATAGGCATTTAAAAATTAATAGAGAGTTACATTGTATGATATTTTTTATGTACAGAAACTATGTGTGATCTTCAGTTGTCTGAGTATGATTATGTAAGTATTAAGATCGGACTTACTATCCTTGTACGATCATTCCTTCTTGAACCACCATTCCTTGCACTGAAACAAAAATTCGTAACATTAGTCTTGGATTCTCGTGTGACAGTAGATTATCATAAGTTCATGTGGATCTAGCAAACTACGAGTACCAATACAACGATTTATGAAGATAATAAAAAATTACCCCTTCGGGATTAGATTCATGGAGGTTCCACCCAGGTGAGATTGGGGATCTGAGTATTTGAAAATTGCTGAGTTGACTGAAATTCTATTTCTCTTTATGATTCATTACTAAGCACTCGATCAAGTTGTTGGCCAAGCAGACTATGTACCTATCTCACGATATATATCAACATTACGATATCGATACCGCTGCCATGTCGGATTGCTTTTCTTTATCATCGATTTATATATCGAAAGCATGGATCGATATATAGACATCGAGTTACGACGGTCTTATCAGGAAGGGCCCCCTATTCTGAACTTCTACCCAATTTCTTGCTTTATCTTTCAAATAAAGGCTAATGCAGTACATTTTGTGAGCTTGAGGATGCAGTTTCATTTTTGGAGGTAACGTGTACCTACCTACCTACTCTACCTAAACCCCATTCTTTAGTGTGTTGTCATGTCCGATTATGTGCTGACAGCCAAAGCATGTTCTGTCGTTACCTGGGAACCCCTCTCTTCATTTCTCTTCCATATTTATTCCTGTCCCTGCCTGTATGAATGAACAGTGCTTTGTCTAAATAGAGCATGAATACAACCTTGACTGCCTCAGGAATATTTTGGCGTAAACAAACTTCGATTCGTTACAGAGAAACACTACCAGTAGCCGTTTATGTCTGTTTATGAGTTGATTCGAGAAATTTATCAGGAAGGCAACTTCTAGCTCGGGCTTCCAAGCTCCCCTGACTCCTGATCCATCAGTACAGCAGGCTCAAGTAGGGTTTCTGGAGTAAAATTACTGTCCAGCATTCTTAAGGAAATTCCAGGCCGGAAAAACAACCGAGTGCAAATTAAGGTCATGAAAACTTAAATGATCCCCTTAATGGAGTGTTTAATTTTTAAAACCATTTCTCATAATCAGCCATGTCCAGTTGACAGCCACACCGATTTTCGTTAGAAATATTGAAAAAAATAATTACGGGACAGTACAGTTTTGTTGTGACCGATATACTGTCAGGAAATGCTCCTTGTAAACAACAATTCCCTCTTCCTAATAACTGGGTTTTTGCAATACAATCGTTTTGCATCAGTGCCCTAGAACGTACATTTTAGACTCCTAACTCACGAAAAAACATGACGTTTTGAAAATAATAGGGTTGTACTAAACCATGTAAGCAGGTATTGGAGAATTAACGCTGTACGCAGTAGGGAATTAACGCTTAATTACGCAAGATGAAAGAAGCGAGTTAAAAAAAAACGAAAGGAATATGATGTGTGAGGGAGAGAAAGGAAGAAGTTTGGTAGAAAAAGGAGAGGAGAAAACATGCTGAAAGGGTGACACGAAAAAGAAGGATATGCTTCTAGTTAGAATGCAGGAAGTGTGCAGATTCGTTAATGTACTAAATAGGTAACCGTTTTGATTTAGTTTTCTGGAAGGTTTAAGGTACGGGAATTGTGAGGTGCTAGAATCAGTGGCTGTAAGTGACAGTTGAAGTAATGACTAGGAGAATGTAGGGTAATTGTTAGAGGTTTGGTACGGTATTTAATGACTAAAGGTTGGTATTACGTAAAACATTACAATTCGCTTATTATAAATTCTTGTGAACCCTAATGACTTTCTCGCACTGCAGACAAGTGTTTCGCTAGATGTGTTGTTTTCATAAAGCGATTATTTCTCAAGGTAGTTTGGTTGAATTAAGACCAACATAGTTTTCGATCAAGGGTGAATGAATATTTCTATTGGAACGAGTTCAAGAAAAGAATAATGGTAGAGGAGAGGGAACACGTGGAACTATTCACATAACTAGTATTAAATAATTAATATTTATAGAATTTTAGCATCAGATATAAAGACGTTACGTAGCGGGAGGCGAAGATACCCACTTCGAAGTGTAAACAACGCAGAGAAACTTACCTACTGGGTACTTATTTGTTTTTACCGTTAGCTCGCCGGCGTTTTGGAAGAATCCTAGAAAGGCCTCTTTTTTTAGAAACTTCTGCTGGTAACCGTAAACCCAAGCTTTGGATTTGTGGTTTGAACTCGTGAATGAAAAACATCGTTATTAAAAAAACAGGCTCACGCAAAAACGCCTAATGACTTTCTGGCACACCGATGGATAATAACACGGACTCTTTGAACCTTCATTAGGATTCATGAAGATGTTGAAAGAAACGCTGAAAGATATTGAAAGTTTATCAACGCTTTGTTTTTTCGAAAAAAGACCTAAAGCGAATGGCAGTAGCATTAAATGGGATATATGATAACTCTTTTCAGCAACAGGGACAACTTAACTGGACAAAAGAGGGACATTCGAGAGGTTATTGAAAAATCTACAATTTTTTAAAAGCCGGATTGTATCTGTTCTTTGTAAAATGCTGGAACAGTAACTCGTGTAGGTAGTTGAGCTGTTGACTGTAGATTGTAGGCCACTCTCGGTGAAGAAGTTAGTGACAACACTGTCTCTCCTGATGACGGCACTCAAACGAATGAAGATATTGGCATCATTGGTCGAAGCATAAGATTGAATCCACACAATAGTGCAATAGCGAACCCCGATTTGGTGCGACAAAAATCCTTGTACTCAAGAAATCAGAAGAAAGACCATTAGGATGCTCTATATGACAATTATATGGCCTAACTAAGGATGAAGCCGACTCACTCCAAATACATAGTGCGTACCTACTGATACTTGGTACTTCATTTGTCCAAACAGGTCAGTTCGAGATATTTAACATTTTCCAGAACAGAACAGAAAAAACCATTAAAAGGTAGCAGATGGCCCAAATTAAAGCACGAAATATCAAAAAAACCCTGGATGCAATTTTTAGGTCGTATCTGCGACTAGGAAATAAAAAATCGTAAACATATCGGATACGAAAAACACAGACTTCAATATTCATTGGGTTTCACCGGACAAGGAAGACATAAACAGAAAACGTGGAAATGCTTAGAAAAAATCAGTGGTCTGCGATTACTTACAAACAAGAAATTTCGAGGAATTGCACATTTTTCTGTACCAAACGAAAGAATCGGCAGATGACAACATCTTTGACTCTTCATTCAGGGGTTTACCCCAAACAAGAAAAAATAATCAGAAATCATGGCAGCGCATGGAAAATAATTAGCAATCAGCAACAGCTATAAACATGAGTTTTTTTTACATATCTACCTACTGAGTGGCTCAAAGGCTCTGTGTTAGGAAGGGGGGGGATGCATTATATTACTATTTATGCCCGTGTAGAATATACGATGTAGGTACATATAATAACATAATAATAACGGTATGTTATTTTTTATAACCCCGCTAATGGATAGGTGCAGGGATATACGTGGACGTCTACCTACGATTCCCAAAACAGGCGGGCGTTTGACACATTTGAGTCCATCTTTTTACTCTATTACAGATGTACGACAGATGTGACGACGCTCGCCGGCGGTCGGTCTGTCTGTTAAAGATAGTCGGGCTCTGAGAATGGAGGAGGTAAGACGATCCGGAGGTCACAGGAATAGAACGCGAGCCGCAGGAGGCGCGTAAACTTGAATGGTTTGGGGTGGAGGTACCGCGTTCGATTCAAGAAATTCGCTAGGATTGCTAATTCTGTGTTGTTTCCAGGTACCGTAAGATTATCGAAAGTCCAATTTGATTATTGGTCGATCAATTTTGAAATTTACAAAGCCCTGCTGAATAAATGTGGTATCATGCATTCTGCCGTACCAGAACTATTAAACACGCGCAAAAAACTGTTTATCCATCACTCTTTTCGAGCATTACATGGATTAACCTGATTCAATATGTTTCTACCAACTTTATTGATTAATTTTTGTACCCATGTTGACCCACCTAAATCGATTTGCCATCCAAAATTACTTGTAAATACCACACCACCTTCCTTGGTCAATGAAAACCTCGAAAACCGTGTTTTTGACTAGTTGTGGACCCATATCGTCAGTGCGTTAGAAGCAATCTAATTTGCTAAGATAGAAAATTTGCTCAGTTAGTTACCTAACTTGCTCAGGATTAGTTTGGACTAACTAAACCCCAAGTAGAGTCCATATGAAAATGAACGGATTTTTCAAATAAATTCTGAGACCTCTTATGGGCCATACGGCGGACGGACATTGCAAATTTCGAATCTACGCAACCTGAGACGTAATACTACAAGGTTTGAGGAGGGGGGGAATTATACAAAATTTTTGCTATAGTTAATCAAAAAATAAATATGAGAACAGTGTTGATCAAACCCTTCGTGAAAAAGGGGGGCATTTTTCCGCTTTATTAAACCGTTGTGTAATAATTCGGTGTTTTTTTAATCATGGCCAACCTAAGCGCACGCAACACACCGATCTCTTAAATCGATAATCATAAATTATGATCGGATTTACATCAAATTAGAACAGATCAAATACATGAATAAATTGCAAAAAATACATCTATAATAAAAAATAGAAGCGAGGCTTCATAAAATTTGCTCAGTGATACTGAAGTTGATGATTTTTAGATAATTTTCTTGGAAAATGGATGTATTTGAGTTTACAATCTCAGAAACCTCCCTATTCACTGTATTAATGCCAATATTTTATCTTTTCACTACAACCATGAGCACCCATATTCATGAATTATTTACCCAATACTTCTTCCAATAATTATTTATGTTGTGTCTTCAGCGATAAAAATGTTAAGAAAAACACCTTATTGATCAGCAAGCTCTTATTAATGAATATTAAAGCGGCATATGTCACCAATCAAAACGGTTGAATGCAACCAGGCACGGTTCATTCCCATTTACGGTCTCGCATTAATTTAGCAAGTAGTTGTAATTTATTGCCGGAGACTGGACGAGCGTTGAGGAAAGAGAACGTGCGGCGTTCAATGAAGGGATAACGTAAAGTAGGTCGTGGTCAGACCTAGATTTAACATGGTGCATTATATCGCCTCGTCTTTTGTTTATGATGCTGAAACCTTGCGTTTAACGAAGCGGAGAAAGGGAGAAATCCGAATCTTCTGTCAATAGTTAGCTCATATTTTGCATCCTGCTGAAGGTAACGACAGCGCTATGTTTACTTTTGCGAGACGTCTTTGTTATTCTGCTCTAAAACTGGAATTTCCTCCCACACTTTATATTTTAGACCTCCCTGACCAAGTTCGACAGCATCTGAATGCCTGATTGCATATCCCAAAGTCCATGCCATTCATTTTCGATGACAGTTCAGGACTGGTGATTTCCAAAATAGGTATTTTACACTTGCGCAACAACTAAATTCTCAAAACGTTGTTGAAATTATCCTGAGTATTTGGAGTTATACCTATCTCATCATGATTAGTTAGAAATAAAAACGTAGTAGGATGGAACGTTGTCTATATTTCCACGAAAGTAAAGAGTTACACTATTAAGTCGATTTCAACGGTTAGGTCATCATCAGTAACAAACATGAACTGAAAGTACATCACAGAAAGTATATCTTATATAGGATCAAGTGAGAGGAGATTGAATCCTATTGGCTCAAGGAAGTGAAAGGGGCGGGGAGGACCAACCAATGCCACTCAAGGCTTACAACGTGAAAGGGGTGGGTACAAACAGTATCATTATGGAGAGGCGGAGCCAAACTTATTGCACGAAAGAACCCAATAATGGTGGAATATTTTGAGGATTTACATCATTTAAACATTCTCCTGACCTATCACTTTTAACAATTTCGAATTCTTCTAGCACATCCAACATACCTCCCTTTGGGCAAAAGTGAGGAAATTCTACATATTGCCTGTTTGTCAGATCAAAACTGAAGCTATGATTGGATTCATTCGGATGACTTGCAAAGGCAGAATCACCTTTGTTGTCCCTGAAATCCTTTTCAACCTAACCGTCGAAATCGATTTAACAGTGTAACTCTTTACTTTCGTGGAAATATAGACAACGTTCCATCCTACTCCGTTTTTATTTGAAATGGGTTTCCACAACTTCGTCGCGAGTGACTTAGTCCGTATGATTAGTTTGATTGGATCATTAAGTCCTGACAGCACGCATGATTTCCAAATCTGTTTTATGACATTTTGAGGGCTTATGTGGGTTTGGCTCCAGATTGTACCCCATTATATTCACCATCAGCGGGTCCGTGCCTCAGAAAATTTGGTAAACAGTGCCCAGTGCAACGTGTAATGTGGTTCGATGATTTGCGTTTGTAAATTTCTCGATATTTTTTGTTTCTACGTTCACGTTGTGTAATAAATCGGACCATAGTACATTTAGGAAACGAAAATGTTTTTACCGATTGATGAAGAGATGAAAGTTCTCTGGACCAGTAGCAACGTGTTTTTGGGACACTGAAACATGTTACTCACGCATTTAGGTTCTTGAGAATTAATGATGCGTGTTTCTAACGACAATAATTGTGATAATTATTATCGCTAATAGGCACCTTAAGAAAAGATTTTCTTGAAATTTGCAGCTTTTGCCAATATGGAAAACCGCTTTTATTTCCGGGATGCTCCGATTGCTTTGGGACATTAGTAATAGAAAACCGAGGTGTAAGAGGATACATATGTGTGTGCAATTCAAACACCATTTGGAACATAATTTACATAGAGTCTTCCCATCAGCTCTTTCAAACCTTCCAAAGGTGTTTACACCTAGTGTGAATGCGTGTCTTCAAATTATGCTATTGTAATAGGTACGCCTAGATACTTTCTAACCGGAATATGGATTCGTTGGTTCTATAATGTCTTCAAATATAACCTCTTTGAACTCAAGGTTTTGTTGCACGATTTCTTGTTGACGTTACTGTTGGATTCTTATTTGGGATTAGATGTATGGCATCTCATGACGAGCACCAAAATTCTCTTCTTTCAATTATTCAGATCCCGCAGATGGTTGAGGGATTTCGAGATTTTCTTTTTCTGTTCGTTGAATATGCTGATACAAAATCAGGAATCGATCTTTCTATCAGGACGACCAGATATTTTCGTCAAGTTCCGCATTCTCGCTTCTGTATTACCTGTAACTTTAATTGCTGTAAAATCCGCATTCAGAGTTCAACCACAAGAAATTTCGGTCTAAATGAAAAACAAAATTTTGACTTATGTCAAGTAACACAGGTTTACCAATTAAATTACATTTTTGTACTGCTAAACACAGTAAAGATCTATCTCGCTCTTGTTTTCTGTTTACCAACGCTGTAGAATCCTATCCTTCATCTTGGTGGGAGGGGGGGAGGGGCGATTTATTATCCATGGAAAATGAACGAATGGTGTTGAAATCTTCGGTGTAAACAAACGATTAGAGGGCATCAGCTTGCTAGAGATGGAGATTGCGCCAGTTGGGAAATTAGCTAACTGTATATTCTCTGGCCTACGTATTTAAAATGATAGAACTGGGCAAATTATTTTAGTTAGTTTGAAGTTTTGCTTTCTGAATATGCGAAACGACTTTTGTGGTGGCTAGTGACTGTAACGCGCGAATTGCACTTGTAGCAAGATACATCAGACTACTAAAAAGCACTCAATTTTGAAGCATCTCGCGAAATGAAGGATGAAATAATACTATATCTCCTGTCAGACGATGGGTCCTCGTCATCCTGAATGGGCGATCTCTAGGTGATCAACGGCGTGCTATAGCTCGGCTTGTATTTGGGTTCGTGTTTTGTCCTGCTTTGCTCACTTTTCCGTATTAAAAGAACGTTTTCCGGACCACATGCCCAAGGCAATATACTTTGATGTCTGATAAGCAGGCATCCCTGGTACACGCCTGAGGTGAGTGAACGACAAGGTTGCTGTGAGAAATGTTTTGGATGAGGATTCCTTGCCCACTAATTGGTACGAAGGGTGAGATATTATTTTCAAGTCGCAAACTCGGGCAGACAATATTAATACAGCGATGCCGTAATGCTTTTTTATGTGAACACATGTTACATCTGCTTGTCGTCTAATTATAAACGATTCATCTATCAATCCATCTACGATGTTGACATCTGGCAACCGTTAGAGAACATTTTGACTAACACCTACGTTTTCATTCTTAAAATGCTCTATTATGATAAATACCGACAGTTGATGGAATTTGTATTCTGGAAACGCCTTTCCTGAATGTTTTTCAAAGGTACCTGCTGTTTTGTACCACAACTAAAGATGATGATGTTTATGTGAATGTGATTTTGTCGAGGTTGACGATAAATCAACCTACGGGATGCCCAGGTTGGAATAAAATGTGGATCGCGTCCTTCACTGTACCTTATTTAGACTGGGGGATTTCGCTGACCTTACAAGGAGCCCAACTGCAGAGTCCTACATGCCGGGAATCTCCCTCGACGGACAAGAAGAATACCACGTACCTTCTCAGAATCTCCCAAGGAGAAATTTTAATTATTGGGCGAAGAAAAAAATTCCTCCTTATATGAGGATAACACAAAATCACATCCAGATATCCCTGAAATTTGAAGAAATCGTCTGGAGTTGCTAGGGATTCTATTTTGGCGTGTACAACAGTTTTACCGTCTTGGTGTGTCAGGAACAATCCGAAATGTGCGGAGATTGTTTGCAAAATGTTAATACCTTCCACTACTGTTTTGGTTTATTATTCAATAACAAACCATTGTAATCGCTCTTGAAAAAAAAAAATTCTAACCCCCCTCCCCTAAAAATGTCATGGTTTACGTTTCAAAGGGTGTAGAATCCGAATCTGCAATAAAAAATTTCTGTCGTCCGCCGTACGCACGATTCCTCCCAAACGGCTGGAGCAAAAGATCTGAAATGTTCACTTAATTTAAAGTGCCCTTTAAGGGTTGTCAAAGTTTATTTTTTGAAGAACTTTCCACGAGGAATCGAATGAACCCCTCCCCAGGTCCGTAGCTCAAACCATTCCCGATGTATGGCCCGATTTATGCTGCCAACATTGCATCCACATTTAGTACATCACTACGTGAGAAGAAAAAGAGTACAAATTTAGGCCTACTACTAAGCTTTGGAGTGTGCATGTTTCACAGGTGATAGAGCGATTATTGAATTTCAGGAGGCACACAAATATGATCAACTGATCAATCCAAATAGGTATTTTGGTTGAGAACAGATCTACGTGCTCTATGCATATCTCTTGATATATATCTTATGCATTATAACTAAGTGAAATGGGAAGGTGAGCAAGCTAGTGTAAAAAACTAGGAGATACGGCGTTATTTCGCCAGTTTTTCAATTTTATTAACTTAAAAAGTACGTCTCATCGCAAATGACGGCCCATAGTTTCGAACTACTTTCTTTCGATTTCAGCTGCCATAATAAAATGTAGACCACGACCTTCATTTAACCTTATACAGGCTGAGGGGATTAGCGGACCTTCCAAGGAGCCCAAGTGCACGGGCATCTCGCTCGCCCGCCTCCCTCATTTAAATAGACGACCCTATTTGGTCATCTCACCCTCACCGGCTGAGTCACGCAATGCGCCGGCGCGCCGCCAAGGCCGGTCATGTTCGGTTGAACTTGATCCGCCCCATTCGCTCCATTGTCGCGGATTCGCAGGTGGTTTCGTGCAACTATTGAAAATGCAGTCTCTTCCCGGTAATCTTGTTTTACCCCAGAATTGTGTGCTCGAAAATCAAGCGCGAGCCTTCATAAAGTACTCTTTTACTCTCTGAAGTTGCAATTCAGTATGTAGACTCCTGTCGCGGATTCGCAGGTGGTTTCGTGCAACTATTGAAAATGCAGTCTCTTCCCGTTAATTGTGATTATAACAAGTATCTTGTTTTACCCCTGAATTGTGTGCTCGAAAATCACGAGCAAGCCTTCATAGGGTACTTATTTACACTCTGAAGCTGCAATTCAGTATGCAGACTCCTTAGGGCTGTTACCTGACAGTTCATAAGCCCCGGATCCAGGGCTATAGAGAGAGAATCCAGGCCTGGGGGTAAAATTCCGGGCGTCCAGAAAAAAAAGGGTCTACAAACTCTAATAACCATTATGGAAAAATGAGAATGATTGAGTTCTACAGCTTTACATGCGTATATTTACTAATTCTGTATTAATACATCCAAACCAAATTGTAATATATATTCATAATTAGTACAAAGACTTCTCTGTAATCGGTTAAAACTAAAAAACGCTGCAAATTCTTTTACTGGGGTTTATTATTTAATTGGCTTGCGTTCATGATTTGAATTTCTACAAAGCTTTGGAGTGTGCGTGTTTCACATGATCTTTTTGAATTTCACTGGATCAACTGATCAATTATTATTGAGAACAGATTGTGCTCTACGCATATCTCCTGTTCATGATTTGAATTTCTACTAAGCTTTGGAGTGTGCGTGTTTCACAGGTGATAGAGCGATTTTGAATTTCAGGAGATATGCATAAATAACTTAAATCGGCTCTTAACCAAAATACCTATTTGGATTGATCAGTTGATCATATTTGTGTGCCTCCTGAAATTCAATAATCGCTCTCTCACCTGTGAAACACGCACACTCCAAAGCTTAGTATAAATTCAAATCCTGAACGCAAGCCAATTTAATGATAAACCCCAGTGAAAGAATTTACAGCGTTTTCTATGGTTATCAGAATACTTCAACCCGTGTATCGGCTATAAACCCTTTTAGGAGTTCACTCCAGTATCCACGTTCACTACATCACTAGGTTACTGCAATCAAAACAAAAACAATAATAAACCAAAATAACGCAAATGTTGTGACCTGGGGAGGGGCTCATTCGATTCCTCGTGGAAAGTTCTTCAAAAAGAGTCCAAATTTAGGCCGCCTTGACTCTTTTTGAGGTTTTTAGGGATTTTACAAAACTTTGACAACTCTTAAAGGGCACTTTAAATTAAGTGAGAGAGCTGGCTGGAATTGGGGCGTCGTCGGACCAACATGGATTTTTCCTGAGAATTTCAGATTTTTTGCTCCAGCCGTTTGGGAGAAATTGTGCGTACGGCGGACGGACTGAAAAATTGTTATTGCAGATTCGGATTGTACACCCTTTGAAACGTAAACCATGAAATTTTCAGGGGGGTTAGATTTTTTTTTCAAGAGCGATTACAATGGTTTATTATTGAATAATAAACCAAAATGAATCGGTAACTTGGGGATTGGAGATTACAATCTCTCATTTAAACAGAGCTTAGAAATGTTTTCGGTGTTTACTAGTCTTTTTCGATATACTAATCTGAAATTTGTCCAAGTTTTTAACTAAATTGGGGATGACTTCTACTGGTTGGTGAGGCCTACATCCATCCTTACCAACAGATCGCTATTTAATATAGTGTGGAACGATTCTTAATGAGTGTTTTTTTTAGTCACGAACGACGTTTTGATGAATCCTACATGATTTTGCTTTCCTAATTCACGTGGTAAGTGGGCGCGAAAGTGAAAACGATTTTGCAAATCAAGATTTACGGTTTAATGGTGCCGGAAAAGTCGATCTTCTCGTTCCACGAAGCTGTTTTCGTTGCGCGTTGCGAAAACTTTTCCTCAGCTCGTTCGAGTCTCACGTGATAGTTGGGTGTATGACTGAAGAATACCAATTAAAAAAGAGAAGGATCGTTGTCGGAAAGGCTGACCGGTAATAAGTTGGAAGACCATCGCAGACGAGATCCGCTGCTGAGATAAGCAGTACGCTGCATTCTCACGTTCTGCGCGTTGTATGTTCACCGCTTTACTTTGATGAGTTTTCGACTAGAAATCTCTCACCCTTGACTGTCCGGAAGTATAAAAGGTTGGTGGGGAACTTGAAGGAAAAACAAGTGAAGATTTAATGAATAGATTCAATTCTCCCATGTTGATTCTAGAATCTAGATAGATACCTACATCTGAACTCCTATAACGAGGTTATAATTGATCGTGATCTTATTAACTTGGAGATCTTTTATACCCACCATCCATCCTTTAAGGGATTTGCCAGCCGATTTAGACGGAAAAATTTAATATCAGAACACCACACTGAGACTTAATGTGACTAAAACAACCACACGAAATTACAAAATATTCAAACTATAACGATCAAAAATAGGAATTTTACTGTTATAGTTGTTATTGATTGAAAAATAATTAACGATGAATGAGGGTGCATGGATGGAGGGTCAATGGATCAATTATAATTTAATATCATACGAAATTAAACACGAAATTTTTGGCTGCGGTTGATCGCAAATCTATAGGTAGACGAGCCCTCCATTATCCAGGAAGGTTTAACATCACAATTAATCTTTTTTAAACCCGCTGTTATCAAGTTTATCTATACAGGGTGTCCCAGGAATTATGCACAATCCAACTCCTACGTGTTCTACAACTCATTTCCGACCAAAAATGCCTCCTAGCAATTTTTTTTTAAAGGCTTCGTTTTCGAGTTATTCGCGATTTAAAATTTTTTTCGTGTTTTCGATATTATGTCACTAAAACTGTTATAACTCCTTCAATTTTAGAGATAAATCAAATTTGAAGACACCGCTAGAAAGAGCGTTAAATTCTCTATTCATTTGACGTCAGATGACATTTTTTTATTGCATTGATGATTTGCGATTACCGCGCGAAATGGCAGTTTTGTCAGAATCTCGAAATCGCCTGTTTTTCATTCGCCCAGCAACCCCATTAATAATTGACACACAACTGTGCAGAACGTAAACGTAAACGTGTAAAACGTGCGCCAAAATGTCAGCTTTCTAACGGTGTAGTCCTTTTGGTTTTTGAAAATATTTTTCGTTAAGAAAATGGTGTTTAACTGCAGAAAAACGTGCGTTTTCTGTTAAAATTGAGGTTGAGGTGTTTTCGACCTTACGTCTCTAAAACGGCAGTAACTCCGGCGTTTTCGAAGTGTTTGCAAATCTAAGGATACCGTTGGAGAAAGCATTGAATTTCCTGTCGTCTCAGTCTTCGAAAGTGATTTTTCAAAGGGAACTAAAAGGTTAAAAGCTAGCCTGAAAAGTGAATTTTGTCAAATTTTGAAAAAACACTTTTTTAATGGCTCATTAGTCTCTCTTGATTTTAATGATACGTTTGAGCCTGTAAGCCTAAAAAATGCGCAAAAGCCTCAGCTTTCCAATGGTATAATAATTATACTAATTAATAATTAGTTTTTATTTTTTAGAGGGAACTTTTTTGAGAAAATTGAGATTTTATACAAAACAACGTGTGTTTTCAAGCACATTTGAGGTTAAAAAAAAAAAAAAATCTGCATAACTGGAACTTTTTTTTCTATTTCTGGGAGGAGAATGTCATTTCAATTGCATTACTTGAGAAATTGATGTTTGAGTAAGGGCATCCGCGGAATGAATTGATGTAAATCAATTCAGTCATTCAGTCTATTCGGTAGAGATATCCATCAATTCATTCCGCGGATGCCCTTACTCATACATCAATTTCTCAAGTAGAACACGTAGTTGTAGAACACGTAGGAGTCGGATGTGCATAACTCCTGGGACACCCTGTATAACGAAACTATACCATTGAATTATGTATATATAACATTTGGAGAGAGTGTTAAAAATATTTTTGAAGCAACTCCTGAGTCGGTAGTGTTATCAGAAGGATTTCGAATTTCCCTCATTAGTGCCAACATTTAAATTGAAGTGCTATGAAATGGTTATCATTATTAACAAGTGTTAATGACAGAAAATTGTACCCCATACTTGTAGCTTGTTCGATCCAAATTCAATGAACAGTCATTGTTAGTCAATGTAAGCTGTGCCATCTGGTGCGAGGCTTCATACGCCTTTCGCAATGTGTATTTAATTTTGTTGTTTTTCAATGAAAAACCATTACAATCCCTCTTTTGGATCAAATGTCGTTATTATAAGTCGAATCTTAGGTTTCTTGCGTTTGATAACTGGGACAGAAAATCATCGGATCGGGATATGGTTAATGTTTAATCATCCATCAAGTGTATTACCCATACACATGGCAATCCATTACCCGTTTATTGAGTAGTGTTCAAAAAAATGTCTCCAAAAATGTTGTAATGGGGAAGGGGGAAAATCAAATTGTAGTTTACTCCTTTTGATCTTCTAAGCTTTGTGCTTTGATCTTCATTATTTAAATCGCCTTCAAAAAGATACTACAAAGAATGTCATGGGCACAAACGAGCGATAACAATTTTCAAGCTTAGCCCGTGTCTGGCTCGATTAACATATCTTGAAGATAATTGCAATAGTAAATGTCTAGTACCTATTCACCAATAATTAAGATTTATTCTTCTCTCTGGCTTGAATAATTAAGCGAAGAATCTTACTCAAGCATTAATTGAGCGTCACCGCTACCTCCACTGTCACCAGCCTTTTAGCTCCCCTGCCAAAAAGTCTATTTCTGGGGTTTGGCGCTTGTTCGCTTCATCCTTTGAGAAATCTATCGGAATCTTCTGTTCGCGATATAAACTCGAGAACGCTCGTAACCTCAGAAACGTGTCCGTGTTGATGGGATTCATGAGCATATAGCGGATAGCCAAATGGTCACATTCCGTTTGTGTTTGCCAATAGACAGATACCTAAACTTGAGATAATTTTAGCTGTTTGGTTTCACTTCAATTTCTAATGCTGATTTAAATTGGATTCGTGATCAGCGATGTTTAGAAAGTATCCTCAATGCATATTACTCGTATCCCTGGCGACGGTTACTCTACAAATATCCAAAACGTAAATTCATCAAAAACCAAGAATCATTTCAAAAGAAGAATATCAAACATAAATTTACGTTCCATATAAAAACCGGTTTCGATTATCGATTTATCATTTTGGTGAACAGTTAATAAAAGATTAGAAGATCAGTCGTAAAGATCCACTTTCTTTTAGTCTAAAGCATTGCTGACTGGAAAGTGAGCTTTCCATAAATTTAAAATGCGTACCTAATTCTAATATTAAAGTTTTTATTGAAAACTTCAAAAACTACAAAGCATGAAGCTCACCTACGTTACATATTTGAATTTAAACTTACATGAGCAAGGTTAATTAAAGACGAACTTCAGACTGGAAATCGTTTTCCTACAATCCGAAGAGGTAAACACTAGCACTTATTATCTACTCAAAAGTTCCTATTTTCCGCGGTTGTACTATACGTACAGTCCATGTGTGGGGATGATTGGATTGTGGTTGTGAACGTATCTACGGAAACTTTCAGGTCAAATCTTTCTGCTTAAATCATTAAATTCATTCTCTGAAGACTTTATTATTCCAGGTGAATTGATAGACTAAAATGTAATTCTACATATTACCACTAAATCTACTAAGAGAGTTATTGTATTCATTTTCATCTAAAAGAGAAAACACATTGACTTTATTGAACATAGAAATGTTCAAATGTTTTGTTAAGAAATGATCATATACAACACTGACTGTTGTCAGGAAATCCCTCTCAAGCAAGGAATCGTAAGGAGAGGCTTGTTAGAGCTAAAACAAAGGTTCTTATTTTGTTCGATCCTAATTTCAGTCTAGTTATGCAATAAACCTCGGAAAGTTTGAATTTTCTATCAGGAGGGGATAACATTGAATCCATTCAAGCACTGCTCATAAAGCTCATACCGCTGATTTAAATTCGATTAGGAACATGTGCCTGTTTTTGAAAGATATTTAAGATCTGTCAAATATAGTTATGAAAGGGGTGAATGGAGAGGTAATAGTGATAAATCTTCACTATTCAAACAGAGTGATGCAGCTCACTGTTAACTGGATTCAAGGCATTTGCCACAAATCCTTATGATGTTGAAAATAACTTATTTTATTAAGAATTGTATTTTATTTTGGTTTTCACTAATAAACATCGTCTCTCTCTCTTTTCACTATTCTCATTTGTTTTTCAATTTTATTCTTTATGTTATTTTTGTTCCATCCAAAGTTTTGTCTAACAAAACTCATCAGAATTCGATGTCGGGGAGGGTGATGGAGGGGGTAATTGACAATGCATTCAAGCGCTACTCATATTTACTATAATTCTCATTTTATTTTTTTTGTTCGATGAAGAATTCGGTGTAGTTCTTAAAAATATTCATAAGTGTTTATAATTTTGTTGATAAATGTGACCATACAAAAGTCGGATAAGAGACGTCCCTATAAGCCATTATTTACCAATATATTTTTCAATTTCAACTGAAATCCATTTTTTAAACTGTAAAGAAGATATTATATCTTCAATGATTGAAGAGACTTTTAGGATAATATACGTTCATTTAATTAGTTCTCCATGGTGTTACAGTACCAATGTATGGTGCACTTTAATAATATTGGGTGCATTGTTGATTTCGACATTAAAAGCGGTTAACCTAGTTTATGAGCGGGATGTGTTCAACCTAGACATTTTCGTATTGTTAGGAAACTTGTCGACCCCTAAAACCGTAGTTAGTATGCCGACGAGGGTCGCACTTTACGAGTTCTGCTTTAAAAAAAGCGACACCAGGAGCGGGGAGGTCGGTCCGCCGCAGAACTTAGAAGAAGGTAAGTGAGGTAATTCCAGACGATCGGCCCCTGATAAGTGGGGATCTTGACGTGGAAGTGGAAGGAGACTGTTAAGTCGTAGTCCAAGTCGGGAAAAATCAGTTTCCTATTAAGGTGAGAACGATAGAGGTCAAGGCGGGCGTCTTCCGTCGCGATCCGAACGGCGTCTTCCCCGGAGCTCGCCGAATTCTCACCTCATATGGAAATACAAACCCACCTGACCGCCCTTGCTTCCTTTCCAGCTACTAGCAACACCTGCCGCGAACGTTTGATTTTGCGATGCATTGTGCAGGAGCCAAGTGGGTCAGTTGATGATTTGCTTTGACGAATTTGTGTGAGGGTTGTGATCATGTTGCTACGAAACAAGTTATTCAAGGTTTCCACAATTAGAACTATCTCTCTTATCATCATATAGCATTTTCACGACTACTGGGAGGTTTTCCATTTCAAAATTGGAGGTTTTATACATCAATTTTGAGGTTTTCCATTTCAAATTGGAGGTTTCACATTTCAAATTGGAGTTTTCACATTTCAATTGGAGTTTTCACATTTCAATTTTGGTGGATGACAGAAATACGTGATTTAATTCTGGGAAAGCAATAACAACAAATTACGATCTAAAACTAATGTGAAACGAACAATTTCCGTCAACCTCCAATTTGAAATGTAAAACCTCCAATTCGAAACGGAACACCTCCAAATTGACGTAAAAATGCTATATTTCTTCTGAACGGATGTTTCACTTTTATAAATAAGATATGGTGAATTAGTGGCCCCTTCCGAGGGGTGATGCTACTAGTCTGCAACACTTAGAGGATATTAAGTGAATAAATAAAGCTAGGTAAGGGTTTCACTTTGGAACATGCTCCACGGATACTAATGATACGAGATTATTAAACTCTTCTTTTAAGACTATCATTCAAATTTGAGCGAGATCAGAGATCGGGCGTAAGAAACTGATGTTCTATTTGTGAGAAATGGAACTCAAAGGGGACCATGTTCAACCTAACCTGCACATTCTCTGAAAGTTACGTCGAAATTTAATAAAAACTGTAAATAATAAGCTAGATACATGGGTTTCATATTTGCTGTTGAGCACTTCGAGCTACTGATATGACCGTGTTGAAATTCGTATGAAATAACATTTCATTTTATTCCAAATTTAATGAGTTCAGATGGCTAGAACGTGAGAACATGACGTTTAACGGATTTTATATTTGCGCATGCGCAGAGCGAAGTAGTGATTTGTCAGCATTGAAAATCATAGAGGACTACCTTCATATTGATTTTGAATTTAATCAAAATCAGTTGAAAACTCTGGAAATTATACTTGTTTCAAGGATTACGCTGCGATTACGTTGCCCCCCCCCCCCCACCTCTTAAAAGACGTAGATGAATCTAGAAAGTAGATATAGAGGCTCGAACTTCCATGTTGTGGAAATAAAATATTTAAGAAACAATAAAATGCGATAAATTGAGCTAAAAAATGTCAATATTTGAAGACGAAATACTAAACTAACCGAACAAGTTAAGATAAACATTACATTTATAAGTAAACTTTCTAGAGGAAGAAACCATATAATTTACAAGAATTACCGCTGGCCCCGAAGATTATCCATTTTCCACGTTAAATATTGGGAATCTACATCCAGAACGCCTCTGGATGATTTTCTTCAGCAAGATGTAAACAAGGAACTTGAAAATATGCTTTCAAATTTGTATTCTGTCAATTACTGACAGCAAAATGCTCATGCGAGAAAAAAGGCACGCATGAATGCTTTTAAATGAATCATTTTGATTAAAGTATTGCGATTTAAGGATCTAGTATCTACATTTATGAATTAATTATTACATGGGAAATGTAGCGGTTCTTCACTCAAGATAAAATTATTATATAGTCCGATTGGTTGCAGCCGTTTGTTATCTCTATTACCCGCTTTCAAGCGTATAGCTACTTATCAAATTGACAATCTCGAATTCAAAGTCAGTCATCCAACAATACTCTGCCATTTTGGCGACCGGACAACAATTTAATGAAAACCAGTCTACGGTAATTTGTCTTCGACGAATTTATGTCGATATAAATACTAAAGATTAATTGATCAATAAACCCGGGATGGTCCTTGAAGGAAACGGATGGGAACCGTGAAGAACGAGGGCCGAAAACGCCGGACAACAGCCTCTGAGGCCAAATCGCGAAGGTTCCTCCTTATGAGAAATCTCGTCTCGGACAATAGGCCTGATTAATGAAAACACTTTTGATAGAAGCGCGGGAAGTGGGGAGTTCTTTATAAAATCACCTGTCTATTATGGGGGTTGGACAACAGTGACTGCGCATTGTGAAGACGTGACTTAAAGGTCGATGAATGGAAAGTGGATCGAATGAACATATATGCACATGACCCCTTAGACACCCAAGAATGTTTCTAACACTTTATTTTTTTCATAAATAAACCTTTAAAATCATTATTTCAAAATCAATCATAGTCAAACTTTAAAAGTGAATCGTTTATTTCAAATTGCGTTGATTCCATAAACGAGTGGATAACACTGAAAAATGTCGGACAAATTGGGTGTGTACCATAGCTTCCTCGGATTGGAAACATGAATGTATTGGAATTGGAATGTTTTGGTTTATTATTCAATAATAAACCATTGTAATCGCTCTGGAGAAAAAAAAATTCAGTTTACGTTTCAAAGGGTGTAGAATCCGAATCTGCAATAAAAAATTTTCCGTCCGTCCGCCGTACGCCGTACGCACGATTTCTCCCAAACCGCTAGAGCAAAAGATCTGTAATTTTCAGGAAAAATCCGTCTTGGTCCGACGACGCCCCAATTCTTGAGCCAGCTCTCTCACTCAATTTAAAGTGCCCTTTAAGGGCTGTCAAAGTTTTGTAAAATCCCTAAAAACCTCAAAACAAGTCGAAGCGGCCTAAACGCGTACTTATTTTTAAGAACATACCTCCAGGAATCGAATGAGCCCCTCCCCAGGTCCCTAGGTGTAACCATTCCCGATCTATGGCCCGATTTATGGTGCCAACATTTGCGTTTTTTGGTTTATTATTGTTTGTTTGTAACCTAGTGATGTCCGGCCGATAGTGTCGAGTTTTCGTGAATGTGGATACTGGAGTGATAGCCGATTGGAGACTTGTAGTTTATAGCCGATACACGGGTTGAAGCATTCTGATATGCATGAAACGCTGATAATAAATAGGTAAATATTATTCAATATTATTACTGGGGTTTATTATTCAATATTATTACTGGGGTAAATAAGTATTCTTTCACTAGGGTTTATTATTCAATTGGCTTGCGTTCATGATTTGAATTTTACTAAGCTTCGGAGTGTGCGTGTTTTACAGGTGATAGAGCGATTATTGAATTTCAGGAGATATGCATAGACCACGTAAATCGGTTCTCAACCAATACACCGATTTGGATTGATCAGTTGATGATATTTGTGTGCCTCCTCTACATCAGTCTACCTTTGGCTACATCGTTTAAATTTGGATTTGGGGAAGTTTTAACGCAATACGAGTGCTAAAGGACTTGATAATTTATAGATGTTTTTATTTTGGGGGGGTATTGTGGGGAAAAAATGCTGCAAATTCTTTCACTGGGGTTTATTATTCAATTGGCTTGCGTTCATGATTTGAATTCCTACTAAGCTTTGGAGTGTGCGTCTTTCACAGGATGGAGCGATTATTGAATTTCAGGAGATATGAATCGAGCACGTAAATCTGTTCTCAACCAAAATACCAATTTGGATTGATCAGTTGATCATATTTGTGTGTCTCCTGAAATTCAATAATCGCTCCATCCTGTGAAAGACGCACACTCCAAAGCTTAGTAGAAATTCAAATCATGAACGCAAGCCAATTGAATAATAAACCCCAGTGAATGAATTTGCAGCGTTTTAATTTAAAAATGCCACGGGCCATATTCTTGCGGGCATTAAGCCTCTAAAAGGATGAATCGGCATGAATTCTGAGCCAGTCTCTCCAATTGTAATGCAGATAAAATAGTGATATGATTCATCAAATTGATTTAAGATGATTGAACTCGTGTTCTCCTACAACTATACAAATTTGAGGGTATCAGACCACTGGAAGCTGAGAAAATGTTGCTTGGTGGACTTTGCATTTCGCATGCGCAGAGGGGTGTTGATTTTTGAGCGATAAAATTCATAAGGGACGATTTGCTACCCAATTTACATGATTTAATAACTAACAACTTAAAAATGTTGTGATGCATATTCTTGCGGACATTAACGCCTTTAAAGGGATGAATCGGCATGTATTGTGGGTCTGTCTCTTCAATTGTACGGCGGTTACTATAATCATATGATCAAGTTCAAATTGATATACGATGATTGAACGGGTGTTCTCCTACAACTTTGCGAATTTGGGAGACATCAGGCATCTAGAAGCTGGAAAAATATTGCTTGGTGGACTATTTACTACCTAATTTGCACGATTCCTGAAAATAACATCGTAATAGGATGAAAACTGTAAGAATTAAACTTATTGGATGGATTTGCGGACACACGACAGACACTAAACATAGGCTATACAGAAGGTCTAAGTCGTAAAGAGTACATGTTTTCATTTTGAAAGCATAACATGTTTCATACCTCGAAACTGAAAATAAAGCTACCAACAGGTATACTTGGAAGCATTGCCTACCGTTATGTCAGAGTTTATAATTTTTCTTATAAGACCCGTCTCCCCAGGTGACATTCTCATAGATGCCCGTGTCACTTTATGTAAATAGGTATAACCGCAAAGACTGTCGTACCCACCTACAGAGAAGTAGATAATGGAATGAAGTAAAAGCATAAGCTAGAACCACTAAAAATAAGGAAGGTAACTGATTCAAACTAAAATGAAGATATTTTTTGAAGCCTGCAGGAGCTCGAACTCCTGTCTTCTGCGTTGCAAACAAGCACGCCCTATGTTGTCAAAGTTGTTAAGCAAGCACGCCCTGTGTTGTCAATATTGGATGACAACTCAACTAGCCTGATTTACGTGAAATCTGCCATAAAATGTCCATTTCAGGGAGGTGGTGGGTGGCGGAATTAATTGACATTTCCATTTTTAGTATTGTTTTTCCTGAGTAGCCTCATTATTTAAGATTTACATTCAATGTTCAATTTGGTTATGGTTTTGTCATGATTTTCTAATACGATGGGTTGCCAATCAACAGTATACACCAGTATCCGCAATCGACCACTTTTAAAACAGTAAAATCATTTAAACTTTTTACATATAATTACTTATGGTTTAAGTGTTATAATTTAGATGAGGTACCTGCTGAATCCTTGGGGTAGTCCCCGTAATCCTCCGGCATGTAAATCATGTCCCGGCGTGGTAAAATTGCGAATGCACCGAATATCGCGGCCTCGAACGACGAACGTTTGGCAGATTCAAACTGACAAGAAATCGAAAGACGAAGAACGCGATGCGTCACGCGGGGCGGTTTCGAGCGAACTGAAGACGAGAGAACGACAGACCTACGGCGAGCCTTGTTCAATGTCCCTCATCTGGAAGTAGGGGAAGACAGCTGGAAGGTACGAGTACTTCGCCCGTAATCCTCCAGGAGACCAAAAACGTCTTGCCCAATGCTCTTGGAGTTTCCTCGTAAAAATAAAATTTCTAGCAGAAACGATTCCTCTCCTATTGTTGCGAGATAATAAGACAATTCCTTTTTCAGACGGTTATCAGATAGTTCGACGACTCCTTTTCGAAATGTCTGTTTTATCTTGGTTTTGTTGCGAGCACATGTATAAATAACGGGACCCCGTGTAAGATGAGTACGTGTGCCCTTTAGAAGGACGTGACAAACAATTACAAAGAGTTAGTAGGTTTCATAGTTACTCTTATCGAAGAATCGGATTGTTGGTGTTGTCAAAAGCTTCTTTGAAAGTGTGAGATCTTGCACGTTATGATTCACAATAGTGAAGAAGTGTGGAAAGAAGCGTGAAGCCTCCCACCACACCCATATGAGGATTTCATGAAATAACATCAGAGATTGCAAGACCTGAATTCAAACCGGAGCAACGTAAAGATTTCGCTCCTGATAGAAGTGATAAACCAAGAGCATTCCAAAGAGAGGTGAACTATTTGTGTTAGAATTGAAAAAAAGGAAGGTGCATTTCCTTAATAAAGGCTAATAATTATCCTCAACTAACAATTATTATTACTTGAAATGGCCCTACCGTAATACTTTGAAAATATGCTTGGTGCAATTCATTTTTCCAGCAAAACATTACGACGGTTCAGCCAACCGGCGTGTCGATAGGGATTAGGTAGAAGCATAAAAGTGCAAAATACCGGTTGCTCTTCATCAATAATTGTCCATTTGAGTAGAGCCACTGTTAACTGTAACTGCACCAAATGTAATTGATTGTCACGTGAAATTGGATGTCTTATGATTCCAGTTGATGGTCCTTGGTTACCAGAAGCGATTTTGAGGTTCATTTTAGCTGCAGTTGTCTTCTAAGACTGGTAGAGATCCATTTATTTTTTTGCTCCCATGTTGATAGTTGGAATGAGCAGGTCTTGTGGAAAGTGTGGCATGTGACAGGCTCCAATCAGCCATCAGCATGGTAGAATTCTGTCAGTGGAAGTTCAGAAATTCCAGGGGGGTTTTGCAGCAGAACTCCAGATGTTGCATGCATATCAACAGCTGCAGTGATATTTTATCATAGATAGGTGCTTTAATTGTGATTTAAATCCATGTTTGTATTTCATTACTGCAATTTTATAATGTTTAAAGCACGACAAAACTGAATTCTGAGATCAAATCCGTTCAAAGCAACTTGGTGGTGATATTGTGAATGAATATCACATGGCGTTTTTCAATCTTGGCAGTTTTCTTTATGTTTGTGTTTGCTCCGGATACCCAGATTTCTCAATTGTACGGTTTTGAGCTCGTATTTGAATCCAGTGACATCTAACGTCAAAACTAAGACATGTTCACGCTCTGAAGACTGAGGCAATGTGAGCCTCAGCGGAAAGATATGATACCAGGTCGGCTCTCTTAGTTTTTTTAATGTAAGTTTTGACTCCAAATACCCAGGTTTTCCATTCATACAGTTTTGAGCTTTAATTGTTTAACCAAGGGCTAGTTGTTGTATCCTGCGATTTCATGAAGTTTTGGGCTTCAAAATAACACAAGTTCCATGTTGAAATTCATTCATGAATGGTCTTCCGACCTGAAGAACGAGCCAAATCGTAAACGAGATATGAGTGATATGATTATTCAATTTTTTTCCAGTGGTGTCTGGAAAATTAGGATAGTTATTTCTCAAATGGTAATATTCAGCAGCTAGGACATAGGATTCCATGTAAAGATCTCCTCTCTGGGTTAGTTTTTTATGTAATTACATTTTTCTGCAAATATACTGTTAGTACATACTCGTATTTTAATCCAGTAACCACATAACGTTTTAGGCATCAAAACTAAGACATCTTCCATGTTGAGATTCATTTGTGAATGGTCTTCCGATCCGAAGATCTAGGCATTGCGCAAGGAAGCAAGGTTGCTTCCTACATTGCGAATGAAGGAAGGTGTCATGATCAGTGGTAAAGATTTTCTCTCTACGTGACTTTTAATGAATTTCTATCCAATACAATCTGGCAAATCACGATACCTATTTCTCGAATGATAATATCCAGCGTAGATGGAACGAAGATAAACTTTAGGTCTCGTATGTTAGTTTTCCAGTAGTCCTTGCTCCAACTTGATTCGTCCCACTCTCGTGCTTGATTTTAAATAAAAGATAACCAACCCGTTTTGTCAGGTTTTCTCCATCGTGGAATTAGAGCGAATGGCTTAACCCAACTTATCTAACTACCGATCAGTATTGAAATCGATCTCACACTCTCCGTGTTAAATAATCCTGAAATGACTCAATCACCATCAAAATGTTTGATATTTAAAGTCAATTGATTAAGCAATTTATTTAGATACGTTTCTAGGAACTGAAGAGACATGATCGAGCATGTGCACAGTAAAATCCAGAAATTTGACAGTTCTTGATATATTGAAAGGTTTTTCTTGAAATCGTTGGACTTTTAATATATTTTTTCCATTGTAACGATGGAAATCGACGACGTTTAGCCAGTGCTAAGAGTATTTTGCAGATCGTGATCGTAATACCGATATGAAAATACAGTGACTCATCCAGAAGAAGTGTGAATTCCCGTATTATTAAGATTTGGAGAGAAAGATCATGCGGAAGGTTGTAACTTTGTTAGTCCTCCAAAATCGATTGAATGTGACAAATGATTCCATTGCGATTGCAAATGATCTGATAATGATTGAACCTACTTATACAAAATTTGTGATTGAACCTAAGTGTACAATGAGAATGATGTAAAATAAACCAAAAGTACGACCAATCCTTAGTAAATTTTCCATATGAACACAGGAATAAAGTCATTTCAGACTTACTGGTGCAGAGAAACATATGATCATGCAAATGATTGTAAATTAGTTCCAAAAAGCTAAAAAATCGACATTTTCACATGTTCAAGTTCAGTTACGTGAACAAATCCAGGTCTGATTGTGGTTATGTGATTGTTTTCCATAGTTTGATCATGTGGAACCGAAGATGGTTTCCAGAAAATGTCGTTGTTAAGTGTTCCCAAAAGTGACTCCGGTTATCAGGCACCATCTTGACTTTTCTATTTGGGGACAACAGTTTTTGAACATTTAGATTTATTTGAAGGATGCATGAGGAGTATATTTACCTAAAACCTCTAAAAGAATCCAATAAAATGTATGTGTTCCTTGTTCATCTTCTTTTAACATAATTAAGACAGTGAAACAGTCTTAAACGTGTCTATTGGGCCTCTACGACCCCACAGATCGATGGATATTTCCTTATGATGGATCTGTGCTCTACCGAAAATATGAGGTAGTAAAAAAGTCAAAACGAAGGAAAAAGAATATGAATAGGACATACATTTAAACAAAGACTTGCAGTATGCAATCTACGTGGATGATTTTCTTGTCCAACCCCAACACAACGCAAATACCCGGTCTCTTGCCAATACGGCTGACACGAATGATGGATTTCGACTGTTGATTGACAGTAGAGGAAAATTGGCATCCCAAGGCGAGACGTCAATCTCTAGAAACATAAACAGATCCGAAACCTCAAATAAACATAAACAAATCCAAAACCTTGAGTTAGCCTGACAGATGGTGATTTCGCGGACGGATTGCGTCTGTATTTATTGGCTGCAATGTGACCGGTGGAAAACCGTAAAATAGGTTCATTTTATATCTTCTTATGCTGCACTTCGAAGTTTAAGAGTTGCTAGTGTTTCCATCATTCCATAGCCACAATAATCACTCCCTAGGTGGTAGCTCACTCCCTATATATAATTAATTTCTCAATAATTGAAATAACAGTTGTTATTAAAGATTGTGTGCTCTCGCTCAACAAAGACACTATCACCAACCTGCTAAACAAGTTCACACGGAAAAACGCTGCAACTTCTTTCACTGGGGTTTATTATTCAATTGGCTTGCGTTCATGATTTGAATTTCTACTAAGCTTTGGAGTGTGCGTGTTTCATAGGTGATAGAGCGATTATTGAATTTCAGGAGGGACAGAAATATGATCAACTGATCAATCCAAATAGGTATTTTGGTCGAGAACAGATTTAGTTAGTGCTCTATGCATATCTTCTGAAATTCAATCATCGCTCTATCACCTGTGAAACACGCACACTCCAAAGCTTTGTATAAATTAAAATCATGAACGCAAGCCAATTGAATAATAAACCCCAGTGAAAGAAGTTGCAGCGTGTTTTTTTCAAATGGTTATCAGAAGGCTTCAACCCGTGTATCGGCTACAAAGCCTTTTAGGAGTTCACTCCAGTATCCACATTACTACATCACTACGTCACTAGGTTATTGATATCAACACAAAAACAATAATAAACCAAAATAACGCGAATGTTGGCACCATAAATCGGGCCATAGATCGGGTATGGTTTGACCTACGGACCCGGGGAGGGGCTCATTCGATTCCTGGTGGATTATTCTTCAAAAAGAGTACAAATTTAGGCCGTCTTGACTTTTTTGAGGTTTTTAGGGATTTTACGAAACTTTGACAGTCTTTAAAGGGCACTTTAAATTAAGTGAGAGTGCTGGCTCAAGAATTGGGGCGTCGTCGGACCAACATGGATTTTTCCTGAAAATTTCAGCTTTTTTGCTTCAGCCGTTTGGGAGAAATCGTGCGTACGGCGGACGGACCGAAACATTTTTATTGCAGATTCGGATTCTACACCCTTTGAAACGTAAACCACGAAATTTTCACGGGGGGTGAGACTTTTTTATCAAGAGCGATCACAATGGTTTATTATTGAATAATAAACCAAAAAATTGTTTCAACGGAATTTTTGACCGGAATTGTACCATAATTCTGAAATTACCCAAATAAAAAAAAACGTTCCTATCGTAGGCAGTGACGAGGCGAAATTCGTTAGGGTAAAATATTATTGACTGGGTTATTATTGCGACCAATAATAGTACCATCTCGTCTGCAATAACGAGTGAATTGTTTTGTATTGAAGGGTCTCCTGCTCTCACTTGAGTTCAAAGCTGGCTGGAGAGGATTTTATTTGTGTTTGGGTCGGTCGTGAGAGCTATAAAAGGAGAATCGCCGAGTCAGGAGCCGTTTCGTTGCGTCAATCCGTCGCGTCGGTGAACCCGACAGTCACGTACGCGGCGTCGTACCGGTGCCCGAGCCCGGAACTATAACCGAACGTGACGTCACTGATGGCGTCCGCGTCTAAACACGAGAAGTCCTTCCGCCAGGGTGTGAAAGATGCTGATCATCACAGAGGAGAAAGAACAAAAGACTGAAGGTTTGGAGAAATGAGTGTGTTATGTGCGGTGGTCATTTTGCTTTGCTCTTCTAGAACTTTCAGAAGAAGCGAGACTACGGAACTGGTGTTGGCATTCTGATACCAACCAACTTCAATAAGTATTGGGCATTTTCCTCCGTCAAAAAGTATTTCATTTTTTTTCACATTCAACTGAAACCATGTAATTTTTCGCCTTCTTCAAAAGTAACGTTGAACGTGTATTTTCATTGATAAATGTTCAATGGAGCGATGAGAGGAAAACTTACAAATACCGTTACGGGCATTGTTTCTCCCAATATCATTTTAATGATATGATAATTATTCATTATACAATGGGTAAAAAAAAAATAAATCGCTAAATCTTCACTATTTT
Organism: Creontiades dilutus; assembly: GCA_031894815.1. Classification (NCBI taxonomy): domain Eukaryota; kingdom Metazoa; phylum Arthropoda; class Insecta; order Hemiptera; family Miridae; genus Creontiades; species Creontiades dilutus. Next base: position 169,878 of record JAVIWC010000461.1, on the reverse strand, counting down.
CATGTAAATTTGTTGATTTTTTTAATTTTTTTTTTGAAATTTTAGTTTAATGTCAGCTCCATCTCTCAAATAAAATGAATATTCCCCTGAAAATTTCATGATTCAACAACAATAAGTATTGGGCATTTTTACCGACTTCAAAAGAGGGGAGGGGAAGTATATACCTATTCATTTTTGGTTTATTATTCAATAATAAACCACTGTAATCGATTTGAAAAAAAAAAAAAACGCTGCATTAAACCCCCTGAAAATTTTTTCAAAGGGTGTCGAATCGTCCGTTCGCCGTACGCACGATTTCTCCCAAACGGCTGGAGCAAAAATCTGAAATTTTCAGGAAAAAACCCCGCCCCAATTCTTTAGCCATCTCTATCAATAAATTTAAAGTGCCCTTTAAGTTGTCAAAGTTTTGTAAAATCAAAAAACCTCAAAAAAAGTCAAGGCGGCCTAATGTACTCTTTAAAATTGGTACTCTTTTTGAAGAACACTCCACGAGGAATCGAATGAGCCCCTCCCCAGGTCCGTAGGTCAAACCATTCCCGATCTATGGCCCGATTTATGGTGCCAACATTCGCGTTATTTTGGTTATTATTGTTTTTGTGTTGATATCAGTGACCTAGTGACGTAGTGATGTGGTAATGTGGATACTGGAGTGAACACCTAATAGGCTTTGCAGCCGATACACTGGTTGAAGCATTCTGATATGCATGCTCCGTCTTACGAAATCTAAAATTTTCAAATAGAATATTTTTCCATTTGGACTTTTTTTGAAGAACGTTCCATGAGGAATCGGATGAGCCCCTCCCCAGGTCCGTAGCTCAAACCATTCCCGATGTATGACCCGATTTATGGTGCCAACATTTGCATCCACATTCACTACATCACTATGTTACTGCAATCAAAACAAACAACAGGGTTTTTTTTTTTGTTTTTGTTTTGATCGCAGTAAGCTAGTGATGTAGTGAATGTGGATACTGGAGTGAACTCCTAAAAGGGTTTATAGCCAATGCACGGGATTGAAGCATTCTGATATGCATGCTCCGTCTTACGAAATTTTCAAATAGAATATTTTTCCATTGTCATCGCTCTTGAAAAAAAAGCTGCAAATTCTTTCAGTGGAATTTATTATTCATTGATTCATGATTTGAATTTCTACTAAGCTTTGGAGTGTGCGTGTTTCACAGGTGATAGAGCGATTATTGAATTTCAGGAGGCACACACATATGATCAACTGATCAATCCAAATAGGTATTTTGGTTGAGAACCGATTCAAGTGCTCTATGCATATCTCCTGAAATTCAATAATCGCTCTATCACCAGTGGAACACGCACACTCCAAAGCTTAGTAGAAATTCAAATCATGAATGCAAGCCATTGAATAAATAAACATCAGTGAAAGAATTTTCAGCGTTTTTTAAGATCGCGGTTGCTGTGCGAACCGAAAAACCAAGTTTCTCACCTAAACTAACTAATATACCTGCTGTTTCCCATAACTCTACGTTCCTTAGTTCTGTTAAGATATTAGGCTTGTTATCATGACAGGGTCTTTTAGTTGTTCATATGAAACTAATGAAGATTGATGTTATCTAAGCGTCAAGAGTTGCAGCTCGGTACCATATCGCAGCAGGTCATCCGCACTGCGTCCACTCCTGCGTGCGAACCGACCACTGACCTACAGATCAGCTTCTCAGGGAATAGGGTCACACAAGACCACCCGGGTGGGAAAATTCTATTCGACCTCTCTTTTATAACTATATTACGCTTCGTGAGTCTCGTAATGTTAACTCAAGAAAACTGAATGCACTTATATTATCCGAGAAAACTGAACGTCGAAAGGGTTCGTTTGAAAAACGTTACGAACTAAAGCTGAGTGGTGAAGATGTGTCACCGAACTTTACTACGAATGCTGATAACGAGCTGACAAGAGAAACAATCTTGGACAGAACGGCAGCTAATACTGACGATGGCCCAATCAACAAAATCGTCAAATATTGTTAGATTTTCAATCTAAAATCATATATTGAATATAAAGCCGTGAAAGGTGGTTAACATCCCATTTATAAATTTACAATTTACAGCATAAAACTTCAGCCATCCTATCAATTACATGAATAAATTATTTTCAACAAATCATAAATATATTGGCACTTTATATTTTATTTCGGGTATATGAGCTGGAATATTAGCAACATCACTTACATGAATTACAGTTATCATGATTTAATTTGTATAGAACCCCATTTTTTATTTTTTCCAGGTGGGTTAAGATGAACATAATCCAGAAAAACGCTGCAAATTCTTTCACTGGGGTTTTATTCAATTGGCTTGCGTTCATGATTTGAATTTCTACTAAGGCGTGTTTCACGATTTGAATTTCCAGGACACAACAATTTGGAGTGATGATCAATCCAAATAGGTATTTTGTTTGAGAACAGATTTACGTGCTTCTGTGCATTCTCCTGAAATTCAGTAATCCTTTGAAACGTAAAAATTCCATGAAATTTTCGTGTGGTGGCACACAAATATGATCAACTGATCAATCCAAATAGGTATTTTGGTCGAGAACAGATTTACGTTTGTGCATTCTCCTGAAATTCAAATCAGCTTTTTAGCTTCAGCCGAATTTGGGATCATCCGTACGTCGGACGGAAATGGATTTCTACACCCTTTGAAACGTTGAATAATAAACCAAAAATGTATATCACGTTGAATTAACGACATAAAAATTGATGGCAATACAATAAATTCAGTTTTAATCTGGGGAATTATGAAAATTCAAGTTACGATAGATTAATTTATAGTGCCATACAGGCTGCTGATTTTTTCCGTCCTCTAGCAAATATCAACAGTTAGAGAAACGATATGTAACTCTAGGATTAGGTAATAGTAGGGTTGAGGCCCTTCTGACCATCTGATTAGTCCCTTGCCATATATTAATTTACATATCTTTACTGAATAGGTATTAAATGTGGCACTTTAAGAATGCTGAATATCATTGACTACATACAAGATCTCCTTATCAGCAGAGTGACGTCTGAAATTCATTCCTTTCCCGATGAACCATGATGCTGCAATTGATGTATAGTTCTTTGAAACTGCTAGATAACAGTGGCGAGGACGTATAGGTTATGGGCCTGACTAGGACACGACCATTGGTCATTGGCTCTCTCGACCGGATCGGGTTCCCATTGTTGAAGGATGCGTTTAGATAGACAGAGTGAGCTCAGAAGATAACTTTGCATATAACCTTGACCTACGGTTTACATTTGGCTTGAAGCCTCTCCGATACTGCACAATGCAACTACAAAATAATACAGCTTAGTGAGCTGTGATGATCAGTCCCTTTACTTAACCACTTATGATGGAAGGAACAGATATTTTTAATAATTAATATAGACACAAAAGATGTCAAAGATCCTAATTTGTAATTTGTATTATCGCTGTTATCTATTACAAACCCGGACTGCAACACACGTGGTTACGATTATCTTGGCATTGCCTGATTCACTTTTTTTCTCCTGTCAAGGCTGTCATCGCGCTCATCACAGCATCACATGGTGACTAATCAAGAAAAATCATTTTGGATTTGTTTAGACGTTGAGAAAATACGATTAAAGGAGTTTTGGCACATTTTTCTTAATTATTGGCATTGGTTTTACCATACAGCCATGGTTTACAGTACATGTTATATGTTAATATTGTCAGATCATATGTTAATTTTCGTACTGCATAAGTAATTGTATAGCAACTCATACACAATAACACTATTTGATGTCAGCTGGGGTAGGTTATCATTCAATTGGCTTGTTCATGATTTGAATTTCTGCTTAGCTTTAGAGCAGTCCAGGTTATGTAGAGCGATTATTTGAATTTCAGGAGATATGCATGTAGCACGTAAATCTGTTCTCAACCAAAATACCTATTTGGATTGGTCAGTTGATCATACTTGTGTGCCTCCTGAAATTCAATAATCGCTCTATCCGAAACACGCACACTCCAAAGCATAGTAGAAATTCCAATCACAACGCAAGTTATTGAATAATAAACCCCGGAAAGAATACTTATTTTTAATAATATTGAATAACATTTACCTATATATTATCAGCGTTTCATGCATATTAGAATGCTTCAACCCGTGTAACGGCTATAAACTACAAGTATCCACATCGGCTACCACTCCAGTATCCACATTCACTACAACTCGACGCTATCGGCCGGACATCACTAGGTTACAAACAAACAATAATAAACGAAAAAATTCGCAAATGTTGGCACCATAAATCGGGCCATACATCGGGAATGGTATGACCTACGGACGTGGGGAGGGTCTCATTCGATCCCTCATGGTATGTTCTTCAAATAGGTAAATATTTAGGCCGATTCGACTTGTTTTGAGGTTTTTAGGGATTTTACAAAACTTTGTCAGCCCTTAAAGGGAACTTTAAATTGAGTGAGAGAGCTGGCTCAAGAATTGGGGCGTCGTCGGACCAAGATGGATTTTTCCTGAAAATTTCAGATTGTTTGCTCCGGCCGTTTGGGAGAAATCGTGCGTACGGCGTACGGCGGACGGACGGAAAAATTTTTATTGCAGATTCGGATTCTACACACTTTGAAACGTAAACCATGAAATTTTCGGGGGGGGGGGGGTTAGAATTTTTTTTTCCAGAGCAATTACAAAGGTTTATTATTGAATAATAAACCAAAAACCAATCATAGCACAAGAATCGGCGCAGAACAGATCGATAATCTAATTAACTTAACAACAGCATTGACAGCCAAAGACCATTGTACTTGGTTGAGGTCTAGACGATTGTTTCTCCGGTTAAACATTGCAATCAAATGACTCTAGTAAATTTTACATGTAAAATGTATAAGTGAAGTTTTAAACACATACACATAACAAACATGCCTGAAATTATGTATGGTAACTAACATTCATGTTCGGTTTCTACTTTTCCGCTTTTAAAATATCGCATGACAGACAAGAATGATGTCAGCGGGATGACGAAGGTGGAAAAAGGTGCGTTCACCAAAGATGACTACAACGAATCTATGTGATACGAGTATTCCGTCACAATGGAGGCTTAAAGGGTGAAATCTATTGTTTTCTTGAAACATTCAGTTTTGTACTTCGTACTACTAATCACGTATGAATTTAAGCATACTGTAATACTTCAAGTGTTACTGTTATGGCAAAACCGTCCAATTTCGAAACCAAATGTAAACGATAAACGTCTTGCTTCTTAGAACAGGTCATAAGCCTTGAGCGAGTGCAGGTAGTGATTGTTAAATAGGTAATACAATAACGATAAAACTCGCTACCACCTACAGTTCATTTTTAAGCGATATCAGACGATCAGGCTGAGAGAAAATGGTGCTTGATGGACGTTACATTTGCGCATGTTCAAACTGCAGTATTTGTTTATAAACCATAAAACTGATGATATCTAACCCAGAAATTTCAGAATTGCATTGTTTCAGCGTAATATCTGAAGAGACGTAACAGTTCAGATACAAGTGCCTAGCTAACGCTGCATATTTCTAGCATAGAGAGCCAAAGTTTCGTAATAAAAACGCTGCTAATTCTTTCACTGTTTTATATTATTCAATTGGCTTGCGTTCATGATTTGAATTTCTACTAAGCTTCGGAGTGTGCGTGTTTCACAGGTGATAGAGCGATTTTTGAATTTCAGGAGATATGCACAGAGCACGTAAATCTGTTCTCAACCAAACTTAAATTTTTTAGGTAATACCGTTGACATGATACATTCTACACCCAGAAAAAGAAGAAAAGTTTTAGTTGTGTAGGTTTTATTCTCTTTTGAAAAAAAAAAAAAATCCTCAAATGTGCTTGAAAATAAACGTTTTTTTTGTGTGCATAAAATCTCAATTTCCTCAAAAAAGTTCCCTCTAAAACCTAAAAATTAAATATACCATTGGAAAGCTGAGACTTTTGCGCATTTTGTAAGCGCTTACAGGCTGAAACTTATCATTAAAATTAAGGAGGACTAATGAGTCATTAAAAACAGAATTTTCAAAAACGAAGTCTCTAAAAAAGATCTCTGAGAGGCAATTTTTGTTGGAAACTAGTTGTAGAATACGTGTGCGAAGATTTTTGGATCATACGCTGTACACCCTGTATACTTCAAATCAATATTGATGATTGAAAAAGTGGATTTTGGTGGGGTCGATGAGGCAATGTATGAAATAGGCGGCATTAAACTTGAAATAATTATTAAGGCCGATACACACACACCATGTACCTACATGCATTACTTACAAATTTTGTTTGTTTTTGAGTACTAAGTAACTATAGGCTTAGAACAACGCAAAAATTATTCTTCGCGGGATGGCTTCCCTTATCACATAACTTTAACCATATTCGTGGTCAAATTTCACCATCTATGTCAAGTGTTGGAACAGGTAGAAACACGGATTCTTCCTTAACCCACTTTTCAAAATGTTCATTGGCTCTCAGTCTATGAGTACAGGATGGAGAGTCGCAAACTCAAAATAGACAGCGCTGGGAGGATCATGAAAGTTGTCACAAGTTTTGGCGATTGTCACACAGACGCTTCTTGAAGACAGCTGTCTCACAACTCAACCCACGCTTATGAACATGTGCGGTCGGATTTCCCTTTGTAACGAATTTACTTTAAGATGATCCCTAAAACGGGCTCAAGCACTGCGTAATACCGGAGTCTAATAATGTAGAATTTGATCTCATTTCAAGTAAAAAGAGAAGCTCCCTACGTAGTTAGCTCGATAAAGAAACTTCAACCTTCATGAGCGCCGAATATTTATAAACAAACTATTCTCAGCTGTAACGCAGTCCCGTTTCCATCTTTGCATGAGCTGATGTTTTGTTGAGCTACTCCGAAATTGGCGCGTGCACTGGAGCAGAAATAGATTAAAGGAATCCCTGAAGACAATATAACTTTTGAACGAAAAATGCCAAGTTATTTCTTTAATTAAATAGCTGAAGCGATTTCCTGATTCTTTCAATAATCAATTTTACCTATGTAAAACATGAGAGAAAAAAACATTTATTGATCATTACATGGGGTGGAATGTTTGGTTCCTTTTTTTTGAAATTAGCATTGAAATAATTATCATTAAAAAATTACTCTTCTAGATCACAATTTTTCAAAAATCTTCCCAGTTTTCATTACATTAAATCAGCCAAATAGGATCTATGCAAAAAATCTGCTAAGTCATTACCAAATTTTCTTAAAAAACGATGATATAATAAAAATTTTAAAAAAATTCTCTTTCTATTTTGAGGCATTTTGAAATTATTCTAGGGCTTCAATGCGCTATGAAGTTCGAATTGGTATGAGTTTTTTGCAATACAATTCATAGTTACAAAGTGCTCAAAATCCAACTCAATTCAATAGAATAATTTTCGAAAATTCGCTTATATGACATGCTGCATGATTGGAATTTTACCAAATTTCACTCTTTAATTAGAAAAAAAAATCAAACTACGTTCTTTCAATCGTGCTGTCTTAGTTTTCGAATTTTTTGTTATACGAAGGTAGGCTTGTATGTAGTTTTCTTTTAGCACGTTAACAAATATCTTCTTTTAACTTCATGTATGAATTTCAAATTGAAGTGACATTCAGAAACGAAAATTAATTGGACTGAGTGTTATTTGTAGCAGTTTTGGGTGATTTTTCAATAAGAAATTAATGGAATTTAAGCTGTTTTTTATTTTGTAGCGAAAATTGAAGTAATTCAACCTTTCTCAATTTTGAGGACAAATTTCTGAATTTCAATCATATACGACCAGATGCCCTTAGAGCATCGTTTGCCGCTGTTTCTTAATAGCGTTTCAGCTATATTAATAAAAATTGTTAAGGAAAAATTATCGATTGGTTAAGAATTTGACGAAATAATCAGGCATCGCGCGAGTTAGGTTCGAGATGGATCCTAATGCGCTTCATTGCTCTCAAATTAATTTTTCTGTGTATGCATGCGGAAATAAGAAATTCGTAGTAATATTTAAAAAAATAAAATTTTTGTGTTTTATTCATCCGATTTCCTTCAAATTTGAAGGGTAGTCAGCCAAGTTCATCTCTTATCAATAACAACATGATCATATCATTTACGCTTGCGCTCGTTTGAATTATTATTCGATTTTGATGAAATTTTTCTGGAAATGTCTTGGATCGTAGATTGTTCATCGTGAGTTTCATTGATGTCTAATTCCGTTCAAATTTGAAGGATAGTCAGAGAAGAATAGTTTAATTATCCCTCAACAATTTCAAGACGATTGCAGAAGTTAGGCGCGGCTTGCGCCCCGAACATAACGTAAAGTTGATGCGGCGAGATAGTGCAAACCCATCTTAAATAAAAATACGGAATTGACCAGAAAGTCCATTCCCGCAAAATATACACAAATAGTTATAGACCGGTTTCGGTTGTTACACCATCACCGGTACACTATAGAATCAATTTTTTTTTAAAGACGATGTTATCTCGAAAGTGTACGAACTAACAATGAATAATGATGGTTATTAAAGACAATTTAATGATTTACAATGAACGACAACGTTACAGTTGGAGGGAAGTTATGTTTCACACCCAATTTGGCCGACGTTTTAATCTTTGGGATTTCGTAGCTATCAATTTCACTGAGAGAAAACAGTCAGTTGTGGAAGCACCGGTGATGGCGAAGTGCATTTAATGGGTTCCCATGTCCGTCGGTTACCACGGCGAATGGAAAGCCGCGAGTTTCCGTTGGATGGCGTCCTCCCGTCAATTATGAACCGCTAACCGATCCTACTCGTTCCTTTTGATATCGGCCTGGCGTTGGGAAATCACTGAGAAATGAGTCCCAAGTCTGCCCAGTGGCCAGACGGTAGGTGAACATCTACATCATTCATGTTGAAGAAAGAGGATGAAAAAAAAACGCAATTAATTATTTTAAGCAACTTTAAGAGACAACGTGACGCGTAAATTAATGACAAACTCCAATGCGGAGATTGTTGCAATTGGGAATTTCGTTCGTCTGCCGGGGTGAAGCAAGTTGATGCCTAAACTCCACGAAAAGCAGAAAGTGCCAAGCGAGAAATGCAGAAATGCGCCTCCATGACCAAAGCCATCATCCTAGTGAGCCAATCCTTGCTAGCGCAAAAGTCAGTGCAGTGCACTCCCGACAAGGTGCTCCACAATAGCAACAAGCTGGTATTCAACCCGTCTCATCCCTAGGTTTCACAGTCTGTATTCCCCAAAAACTGGGAATTGTAAGAGGTATCTTTTTTTTGCCTCAAACAATTTATTTATATGCGATTTAGGAATATGCGTCCTCGTATTGTACTTTGTACCGGGCGTCGCCTCTTCATAATCTTGAATCTTGTAAATAAAATAACTAAGGAGATGAGATTCCCTGGAAATTTAGCGGACTTAGACTTAAAAAACTAAATATTTACAAAAATAGTAAAAACAAGTATTTACTTGGCTCATTACTGCTGGTCAGAAAGATTTTATCGGAGGTTTAATGAGTCGGTATGTGCGCAAATGAGATATTTTGAATCTTCTTTGTTTAGCTTTCATAAATGTATTTGGGATAAGGAGGAAATTTAACTACCTTGAACTCAATATTGAGCTAGATAATTGGCTCTTGGTGGCAGCCGGACTATGTTTACAACCACCAATATATTGACAGCAATTAACCAATTTATTTATGTCCTTCTGTCATATCTGAAGTGTCCATAAAATTGCATTTCATTTCATTACTGTTGAACAGGAGGATTCCCCACTAAAACGCACGTCCCAACTCACCACCCACTCGCGATGAAAATCAGAAACCTCATTTCAACTAAGTAAATAAGGGTTAAATACACGAGTAGCCAACTTCCACAAACGAAACGGAGTTTAAATTGGGGTGGGCTCGAGTTAAGACAGAACTTCCTCTCTGTGGAAAGAGTTGGTCAGCGCTGCTCTTGGTTGTTGACAAATATTCCACACAACTGCGACCGACCAGACGCACCCTATAGTTAAGTTAATGATGGGCTAAATTTTTGATCATTTTAAGGAGCTGCGTACTAGGTAAACACCACCCGAGATTGCTGGCATTGCGACTGGCTGAAGCTATTGTTTGCTCCGGTTGTTCGACCTTGCACTCGATTCACCTCTATAGCCCGGTCGGCCATCTATGTGAATGCATCGTAGATTTTCACGCTTTTTCCTTCAGGAAAGGTGATTTAAGAGAGGATTTTGGTTATGAAGAGGAGATGACTCACAGTGAGCTGTTTTCCATAAATCATAAAAGCAAGCAGGTTGATGGTATGTTCCTCTGCTATTCAATATCAGTTAAGCTTAACTGGAATGTTCTATTGGGTATAGATATGCCAACTTTGGCAACCCTTCTGGCACGTATAGTTCCCCACAAACTACATTCAAAACAATCCAAATTGCAAAGTGCAGATAAGTACAATTCTGCTGTTGGTATAAGAAGAGAACTTCAACTTCTTCTGGTAAGGCAGATAGAGGTTTCAACATCTTCACCACATTCATGTCTGTTATCCTTACCAGCTTCTTCTTAATTCTTAATTAACTTCATTTACCATCTAATTGTCTCATTTTCTTCCCTTCTAGTTTTCCTTGTTCCCACCTGCACTTAATTGATGTCTTGTTAAACATTGCAATATTTACATATACCGTTCATAGTTCCACCTGTTTTATATCACCACTAATAGCTGTTCCAAAACAGATAGTTTTCAAATGTTTGGGATATAACGTGGATAACATCATGCAACAGAAGTTAGTTCAAGGTGTTTAAACCATTTCCCCTTTTTTCAGCGATACCTTTTTTGCATTTTGTTGGAATTCGATCGGGAATGTTCAAAATCATGTTTTTAAGGATTCCAACAGTTACTGGCCCTTTTGACCGGTTTAGTAACTTGGTGTTTCTGTTCTCACTTTAGTGAATTTTCAGACCTATTCCAATACTTTCTAAAATCCTTTCGACCTGCTTGGAAATCAGCAAACTCAGGAAAACTTTGCTAAAGCGAAATGGATACCATCTCCTCACAAAACGTCAGGATTTAAAAATGGCAAGTGTCCAAAAAAAAGGTAGAAATTCCTAAAGAACCTTCACCTTCAGTTAAATGTCATAACAACGTGTGATATCTGAGAAATACAATTTGACGGACCCCCCTTGACGATTTTCTAGCGGAGACGTCCTCGCGGGGAGAGTCGGGTTGAAAGAGGACGGATTTAAACTTTGGAGGGGAACCAATTCCTCGCTGCCCCCCTTTTAGTTACTGAGCCTTCACGAGATCTCAGACTCTGAGAAAAGAACTTGGACGTAACTTGAGACGACGGGTTCGCTGAAGAAATTCCGGAGTTTTCTGGGCGCGAAAAGATGAGGGAAGCCAAATTCCACTGCTCAATCATATCTGAAGTTAAGGGCGCTTTGCAGTAGCAGAGAGAACTTACCCATCTGCTTTATGTTTGTCTAGCAGGATTAGTATGAATTTGGTAGATGGTTGCACGTCTGGCTCTAAGATGTGCTGCCATTTTCAAAGATAAAAGCGTGGCCTCTGGTTCGGCGAAATGTCCACCCCAATTAATTCTCAGAATGCTGTTTCAGTGCCATTTGGCATTTCCAGCCAATACAACCTATCATCGTATAAGCTTCCCTATTGCTAAGAACCATGACATGTGGGAGGTGGCATAGATTTCAAGCGACAACGAACAAATAATAGTTGGGGTTGCCTAGTTCATACGTTGCCACTGACAATATGACAATTTAGGAAGTTACATGATGTTTGTCATGAAGATTTCAATAATGTACGCCACGAGTACCACACATCATGCAGTTCCAAATCAGTCACCTAAATAAAAACTAAATAAAACTAAACTACTAAAACCACCACTAAACTACTAACTATAAAACTTGAATGCACCGTGGAACAACAAAAACAGAAAGAATCTCGATGTTCTTTGAAAATGAAAAGGTGAGAGAAAACAAATAATGAGACGTAAACAGGTTGAAACGGAGCGTTGTCACGGGCCCATCTCCAAGCCAATAACTGGAATGCTGATTCTTGCACATTGGGATGATGAAATATAATCGAGAGTGCCTTTTATTCCACATCTTTTGAGGACAAAACAACCCTGTGCAAGCCAAGAGACTAAACTCGAGGTGAAACTTGATTTAAATAAATCCAGAGCTTAGTAGCGTTTTGTGAGAGTAGAGTCTGCCTGTCTTTTCCTTAAGACTGTCGATAGGTGTAACACTGGACGAGGCATGGTTCTTATGGCGACTAAGCAGATTCAATTCCAAGAGTTGAATAAAGAGATTCAGTTATTGACTTTGCATATTCATGCATTTACAGTTGGACTCCAGCTGGTAACGAACAAACTGTATAGAATGCATTGAAGCACAAAGGTTCCTAACTTGAATTAAACAAATTGTGTTGATATCTATGGCATGAGTGATGGGTGTTGCTTTGTTGAAATGCATGAGTATAAGTGTGGGGATGTTAAGTACTTTTTTCATATCCAAAATCCAGAAAATCTACAAGTTTCTCACCTCATTAAGAACGAAGGGCTTCTCCTGTTGGGGAAAGTTTCCCAAATATGATCAATGCCTGGAGTAGATATTTCCTCGCATGGGATTTCACAGCAATATTTACAATATGTGGCATATTGGTTGAGAGATAAAATGCCGTAAGTGAGAGGGTATTGTCGAGAATCAAAGCAGAATTAAAATGTAATCACGTTCAACGCTTGGCCGAACATGAACCAGGATGCGGTGATAGCCCAGGACCCACCCACCAAGGCGGCTCCCGAAGTCACCTGATTATTTCCGTGCCCTGGACAGGGTAGGCTCTTGCAGCCTTAGATTGTGAAGCCATGAACAGGTGGCTGTTAATATTCAAGACACAAGGCACAACCAAATTTTCTGGATGTTTGGCATTCCTCTTTTTTCTTCTTTACTCCTGCATTTAAGTACTTGTTCCACCTGGAACCATGTTGCTGACTATTCTTCCGAAATCTAACGAAAAAACGATCGCTACTTTCTTGAAATTCTCTTAGTCATAATACATTCCTTAGGTCCATCTAACGATTTTTCCAAAAACTTGAAAGCTTGTGTGCTATTGTAGACAAAAGCTTGTGTGTTATTCTAGAATTTCCTCAAAACGTCAATAGCATTGAAAAGAATACTCATATTTGTCTATATGTTAATACTTGCTGAAAAGTTGCAATCCAGTTTAACAGAATCTACCTACTATGGTTCAACGAGCGGATTTCATATAGGAATTTGAAACAAACCGATGTAAAGACGCACCAAAAGCACTTGAAAATGATTGAACTTGTCATGTTGTAATGACTTCATGTTTTGCTTGCTAAGTTGACACCATTGAAATGACATAATGGAATTTCCAGTGAACCTTAAATTATTAAAGAAAATGAGACGTTTACTTCTTCATACAGTTTACATCCGATGGTTATATTGGTAACGTTTTACAACCAAGTGAACTGGAGATGAATGTTTTCCAACCAAAATTGGCAGATTCAAACGAATTCCGGCCTATCAACGTTCCACGTATATACTCGTAACTGTTTGTTACAGGCGGAATACGGTTTCGTAGTTGAGAAGCCGTGAAAGTTGATATGTTTAACGAATATGTTAGCATCCGCAACGGACGTAGTCGAATTCTTTCTAAATAACCCGATGACAAACACGGGAGATAAGATTAGTCGAGCGCCTCATTTCGCGTTTAAAATGTTCGAATTCGGGGTTCAGATGTTAGCCAGGAAGCCCGTGATTAGAGGTAGTTCGATGATAAGAACGTGTGGAGAGTTTTCCGGGATGTGTAACTATCATCGATCCAAAAATATATTTATACGTACACTTGACTTGATATTACTCGTGTATCATCCTTGATTATTCATCGTGAGTTTTTTTAAGCTATTGCAATCGTGGTGGCCTTCATTGAGTCATCGCAAACCGACCTATCAAATTTTAATAATAATCCACTCCTCTTATTTCGTCTTGTGAGGAAGTTGTGCGCAGAGAGTTTCAAGTATTCAGCAACAGCCCATTGAGTTCTTTCCCACAAAAGTGGAACAAACCCTGGATCAGAATTAGCCTTTCAGCGAGAAAGTAAAAATTCAGACTGCCATCGTCCGAACGATATCTTCCACAAGGAATTTCCGAAACAAGTTTCCTCGAGTTCAGAAGACCACTGCGCTGAATGACATGCTGAGAATTAAAAGAACCCATGGCATGGGGCTGTAAGATGGCGGCTTTGTTCCGCTTTTTAAATATTAACACCCACCTGTTCATGGCTCCACAATCTAAAGCTGCAAGAGCCTGTCCAGGATACGGAAATAATCAGGCGATTTCGGGGGCCGCCTTGGTGGGTGGGTCCTGGTCTATCAGTGCACCCTGGTTCATGTTCGGCCAAGCGTTGAACGTGATTACATCTCTTAACCAATATGCCACAGTTGATGCATGTTACTTTGCAATCCCAAGCTAGGCATTGGTCATATTTGGGCAAGTTCCCCCCACAATAGAAGCCCTACGTTCTTTATGAGGTCTGGAAACTGTAGATTATCTCGATTCTGAATTTGATAAAAGTGCATTGCATCCCCACACACATGCCCTTCTATTTCAACTAAGCAGTACCCATAATTGCTGCTAAATTCATTCCATATTTCTCCCATTCAATTTTTTTTTCAACACAATTTTCCCAATTCAAGCGTTGAAGCTTTGTACTTCAAGTTCATTCTATACAGTTTGCTCGTTACCAGCTAGTGTCCAACTGTAAAAGCGCAAACATACAAAGCCAGAATATTGTAAATTGTCGAGAAACCTTAGTTCATGTTTTTGAAGTACCTTATTTTGAGTTGGAAGTATCTAATATTTTAAGATTTGAATGCGTTGAAGATTATTTAAAACAGTTCAATGATGTGTTTCGTGTATAATTAAGCAATGTTCCACACCTAACTAGGCAGACGTTTTTCTGTATATTGTCAATATTTTCAGAATTTTATACAAATATTTAAATGCACCGATCTGATATTTAAAAAAAGTAATATACATAATTTTTCTTTCTCGCATCTCCACCCTCTCTCTTCCTCTCGCTCTCTCCTCCATCACCAACCCATTAATTGACTTGATCTTTACTAATGGTCCGTATTTTGAACCGGGTAGTTGTCAATATAAATATCCATTGCGGCTCAGAAAATCATTATTAAAATAATAAAATCTCTGCCGAGAGTGAATTTCTCGTGGGACAATACGTCCGACACCGTTACCAGCCGACGATGTTTGTTGTGAGATCTCTTTCTCTCCTCTCTTAACAAGCGAACGGAATTCTGTCAACAAACACTCGACTACAATGCAAACACGGCATGTCATGTAGCTTCCACACTAAAAAGGCCGACTTAAGTTGAAAAATGTCCCTGTACTGCGTTTTCTAACTTCGCCAAAATATGGTTTCCATACATAGAATAAGCGAAACCGTATGAGCGAATTTTCGTCTTTTTCCTACCGTATTATATTTAGGTTCAGCTGTTTGAAAGTGTAAAGAATGAGTGCCAAGTAGGATTTTAAGCACTTTTTTTTCAATTTTAGCTTATATTAATGAAAGTTGTGTACGTTTTCTGCACATTTTGTACATACATTGTCAAATGTGATAGTTCGTGGTTGATAAACTTTGATTGAGCAATGTTGTACTAAGAATATAGACATTGTTTAGGATTTGTCAGAACACAGGAATCTGACTTGAAAAACAGAAGAATTTCAAATAGGCATTAGACTTTTAAAAACAATTTGAATTGTGAACCTTCTTTCCTTCCTATACCGAGTCGAATTCATGTAAATCAACAGAAAAGCGAATTTCAGTAAATTGTTAACTTCATATTTGAGATTTCATTAGTAATTAATCAAATATTAATTTAATCAGAGCATTTCGTGAAGAATTTTGTCAGATGGGGTCAACATTTTTTCAATGTTAATCTGAATACTGATTCAATCATACATTTTTAGAACAACTTTTCTATCGAGTTGGTACCAAATTCAAAAATCTCGATTCAATTGGAATTTTCGGAATTAACCAACTAAATTTTTGACAACATACGGCATTTTTAGAGGTAAGCAAGATCTTTACAAACTGCATGAAATTTATCTACATAAATCACTACTGGTTTCACATTTTTAGACTTCAACTTCTTCCAAGTAGTATAGTATGGTCTAGTGAGAGAATATTCGTATCGCTTATCGATTAATAGTTGCTTCCAATGATTTCACCCTCTCAAATTTGGTATGCAATTTTGTACGCTTTCCGACTTAGCACGTTCAAAATTTGTTCAAGAATTGTTCGTCAACGATGTTGTAGTGCATTTCAGTTTTTATATTATTATTATTTTATTTTATTTAATTTTTTGAGAGAGAGAAAAAACGTTTATTGGTCATTATATGGGGTGGATTAGTTGTAATTAGAATGTTGGATTAGTTGGGGTTGTGAAAAGTATAAATTGATATGCCAAAAGCTCGAATTGGTATGCCGAAAGTTGAAATTGAGTTTTTATATTATTAATGATTCGCGATTTTCAATAATAATCAAAATCTTAATGAATATATGAATCATTTACATATACGGAACATAGATGGAGAATTGAAATTCATGGAATGATTCAGAATGCAAGAACGAATTTCCAACCTTGAAAACGAAATTAAAAACTGCGTTTTTATTGCCTAAAAGGTATAGTATTCGTAATTTTGAACAGAGTGTTTTCTATTGAGGAGAAGGTCTTTAAAATATGCTCGAACGAACGTCATTTTCTTTCAAACCGAAAAAAATGAGCGAATTGCGTGAACTTAATGCTTGTCGTAATACTTTTATTAAATGCCGATAGTGTATAGCTTGAAGAAAGGCACAAAAGTTCCTGAATTCCTGATGTAGGAATCATAAATTTGAATGTAAAAATTTATTGTTCAACATTTCCCATATTTTTGAAGAAAAAAGTACAAGTAAAGGCAGAAAAATGATTGAAAATGCTCATTCGGATACTGGGAAGAACAGCACGACTGGGATTTGCGAAAATAGCATTCGTAGTTGATCTTTCAAAGAGTTAGGGAAGCTGCCATTTGAAATTGATTTCGGAAGTGTTTTTGCTGGGAAATTCGATAGCTGGTGGTAGTTGGTTGGAAGACCCTCACGTAAACGAAAAAGTTTAAAATTTAGCATTTTATCAATGGAGACTCAAAAATTGGTTTCTGCAAAGAAAATGTCTCTTAATGATGATTGCCATTCAATTTTCACGAGCAAACAATCAAGTAGATGCATTTTGGTGGGTTTGACTACTGCAAGACATACCACAGGGTGTGTTTAATGAGCATTTCCAGTATCTATCTTATTATCCAGTATACAGTGTATTAATGATGATTGCGATTGATCTTATTATCCATTATCCAGTATCTTAATGATAATTGCTATTAAATTTTTACGACAAATAATCAAGTAGATGCCTTCTGGTTTGTTTGATTACTGCAGGACATATGTAAATTTCCAGTATCCAGTATCTTAATGATTGCAATTCAATTTTTACGAGCAAATAATCAAGGAGATGCATTTTGGTGTGTATGATTACTGCAGGACATACCACAGGGGTTGTTTAATCATTTTTCAGTATCTATTTCACGATATCCTACCTTGCTGGCGGACAACCCTCTGCTGAGTGGTTCGCTGCTCTTGGCGGATCTCCTGCTGCGAGGAGACCTGCTGCTGCTGCTGCTGCTGAGACGTCTCCGTGAATCGCCTCATCCTGACACTTCGAAAGCCGGACGGGGAATTAACGCGCCGCTTCCCCTGTCCTTCCGGTTTTGTTTTATCGGACTAAAACCAACACACACTGAACTGTAAGCACTGAAACAGCACGGGCTGCCCCCGGACAATGTTTGTATTATTTTAGGTTTTTGATATTTTTTAGTTGTGGATTTTTAACGGGTGACGTCGAGTATCCGGGGGTTGGGGGTGGTTTTTGGGGGTTGTTTGTCTCCTCCTTGGTCTTTGTCGTATCTTCTTTTCCGCCTTCCTCCGTCGACTCCGTCCGCACTTCTGGAGCGATCCCTCGTCTTCTTTCCCCCTCTACCGTTTGTTCCCCGCTCGCCGCTCCTGGCCCGCCTCCGTACGTCTATTTCTGGGTGCACTTCTCACGTCGTTACTCCTCGGGAACCAGATTGTTTTGTCTGTTTTTGTTACTGAAAAACCCCCGTTGATCCTTATCATAGATTACCACTTATCGACAAACCACGTCACAGATAATTTTTGAACCCCAGATTTCAAGTTAAGTGCGTTCGTTCGCAATAAGTCTACAATAAGTTGGACTAGCAGTATCTTTATATAACCATAGTTACACCATAGGTAGACAGAAGTTCGGTATTCATGCTGTTAACACTATAGGCTGCTTCAATTTTTAGGTCGCCCCTATGAAGCAACTTCGTCAACACAGGGATACCTATTAGAATCATTCCAGAGTGGTGTGGGACAATGCGAACAAGAGAAAAAACCAAATGGATACAAATCCGTATCAGACCATTCTAAGACCAAATCCGTTATAATACCCTATGTGTCAGTCTCTAAGTGTCACAGTTTGTATCCATGCATTCATAGTAGTTTGTAAAAGTGGCATCTTGTTACAAAATTTTCTCCCCGAGCCTGTTCACCTACTTTACAGTTCACTTTATTATTTTGTGCTTTGTATTCTTATACTTTGTTCTTCTTGGTGTATTGGGTTTGCCCGTATTATTAATTAAATAAAGAATCAAACATCCCTCTTAAAATTAGAAATATTTCTATAGTTGAGCAAATTTAAGCTATTGGAATACAAAAAAATTCAAAGTAACAACATAAGCACTCCTTCTGAACAGCTCCAAATTAATCTTCGGTAATCTTATATTAGAAAAAATCTATTCGCCTAATAAACGGAATCAAAAATGCTTATTTAATGAATGTAGCTTTTACATTAAGCATATCAAACTGCGTATACAATTCCTTGGTACTGAACCGGAATGGCTTATGGAGTAAAATATTAATTATAGTTTTTTCCGTAGTTTGTAATTTCCTTAAATTTGTTTGATTGGCACCAGACAACAATACCGTAGTTTAGATGTGAATGGACAAGGCCAAATGAATCATTTTCAGCAATTTGATGCTTGAAAAACCTGATAACATTTTTAAAAAACGCTTCACAGGTGATAGAGCGATTATTGAATTTCAGGAGGCACACGAATATGATCAACTGATAAATCCAAATAGGTATTTTGGTTGAGAACAGATTCACGTGCTCTATGCATATCTCCTGAAATTCAATAATCGCTCTATCACCTGTGAAACACCCACACTCCAAAGCTTAGTAGAAATTCAAATCATGAACGCAAGCCAATTAAATAATAAACCCCAGTGAAAGAATTTGCAGCGTTTCATGCATATAAGAATGCTTCAACCCGTGTATCGGCTACAAAGCCTCTTAGGCGTTCACTCCAGTATCCACATTACTACATCACTACATCACTAGGTTACTGATGTCAAAACAGAAACAATAATAAACCAAAATAACGCAAACGTTGGCACCATAAATCGGGCCATACATCGGGAATGGTTTAACCTACGGACCTGGGGAGCGGTTCATTCGATTCCTCATGGTATGTTCTTCAAATAGGTATAAATTCAGGCCGTTCCGACTTGTTTTGAGGTTTTTAGGGGTTTTACAAAACTTTGACAACCCTGAAAGGGCACTTTAAATTACGTGAAAGAGCTGGCTCAAGAATTGGGGCGTCGTCGGACCAACATGGATTTTTCCTGAATATTTCAGCTTTTTTGCTTCAGCCGTTTGGGAGAAATCGTGCGCACGGCGTACGGCGGAGGGAAGGAAAATTTTTTATTGCATATTTGGATCCTACACCCTTTGAAACGTAAAACATGAAATTTTCAGGGGCGGTTAGAATTTTTTTTTTTTTCAAGAGCGATTACAATGGTTTATTATTTAATAATAAACCAAAAAATTGAAAGAAATCTTGAAAACATAAAAAAAAAAAATCCTCCGAAATTTCTTCACGAACAAATTTATATGAATGTTAAACTTCAATTTTCAATCAAACTGGACTCCCATATATTTACAGTGGTGAGTGAAACGCAATGACCGACACTATTGTAATAATGAAATTGTTAAATTTTTTCTTTCCTGGTTACAGATATGTTGCTCAGAATGGAATTCTTTACCGATTTTCGTGATTTTTTTGTGTTGCAACCCAATTTTACTCTAGTTGTGTAACAATCCTAAGAAATTACAGAATACAGGAATTGAAGAGGATAATGTTTTAAAAAAATTGTTTTTTTTTTCGATAAATTTTGTCGACGTTATTCAAGCTCAATCAATTTTCATGATTCTTATCTTGTTCGACTCCGATTTGAGTCTAGTTGTGCAGCATACCTCGGAAATTTTGGTTACAGGAGGGAAGATGGAGGGGGTAATAGTCAATCCTTTCATTCTCTGCTTAAGCGAGAACTCATCATATCATTATTTTGTTGTTCAATTAAGATATTAATATAAAGCTTTTTCTAATGAAATTCATATTTTTTTCAGGTACCTAGTGAGTGGATACACCAGTTCGGTACGTGTTGCGTTGACAGCTATATCATAGAGCTTTATGATGAATATTTGGTACCAACAGCAATAATTTCCCTTAATAAGGAGGATGAAGGTATACTAAAGGTTTTCCTAGGCTGAGATTCACAAGGTTCAACCTTTTCAGTTCATTTAAAATGATTAACATCTAGGTTACTAAGGTCTACTACATCTCCCACAAATCTATTCTTTGAATATTGTAGTGTTTATTTCAATAACAATGTAATAATGCACCATCTAGATGGTAGGAGATACTTATAATACTAAAGATTGTGTGACTCTATAACGTAGGAGGTGATGGAATGGACTAGTTGCTCTTTCAAGGACTAAAGCGACATCCCTACAACACTCAGAGGATCCCCAGAAGCTAAAAAGCTCCAGGTTTTTGTTCAGGCTTAATAGTTGAAAGAAATCGGAATCGACACACCCATCACAATTGTAGAGTATGAACATTGCCAAATGAGATTTCTATAGTTATGTGTAATGAAAGATTTCGAAGTTGTACAACAATAAATTTCGCTCTTAGGTGCAAAAATGTATCGAATACTTCATCTATTTTGATTCACCTGCTAAAGTGGGGCGGCGAATAAGGATACCTGTTACTCGGTCATTCGAGGTAGAAGTAGATTCATGGACAAACACCAGACACAGAGAGACAGATACTAAAGTTATTCAGAAAGGTATTTTAAACGTAAAATGGTAGCGGAAATTTTGATTTTGATCATGCTGCATATATTTCTCCGAGTCCTCAAATCACGATAAAATAAAACCACTTATTGTTACACCTAGGAATCCCCATGACACTCAATTCTTCTCCATGCATTACGCACTATAATACAGGCCATGATGATAGGCATGACTAGGTTTGGAACCTGTGAGTACTGTTTCGGTTCTAGTTGAACAACGATGATGATATTTGAAATGGAGCCTGCATAGGATTATGGTATGACCAAAAATGAGGCAAGACAACACTCTGATCAGCTGAGAGCACACTGAGAATACTTTCACAATCATTCAACACAGTCGCAATGTAAAATGCTGTGATTTTTGGGCTTGTGGACACCAATGATAAGGTACATCAATACTCCGCAACCCTTGGAAGGGGTAACTAGTTTATTCCATCACTTTGTTGTTGTAGTTAGTAGAGCCTGGTAAAGAGCAAACCTAGCTCGATCGTTTATTGATATTGACATCTGTGGTGGCCAGGGAGTTCCCTCGTTTCATGACATTGCTGCACCTGTAGCTGCACGAGGACCCTTTTAGATATCCTATGTGTGTTGCAGGTCGCCTCAACCGTTTGAAGGGGTAACTAGTTCATTCCATCACTTTGTTGTCGTAGTTAGTAGGGCCTGGTAACGAACTAACCCCACTCTTTAATATTGCCTGCCCCCACACCTCTTCTCACACACTACCCCCGTAGGCAGAATGGGAAACATTAACAACTCACTCCTGCCTTTATTAATGAGTGAGCTCATAGATTGACTTCACAATCATTCAACACTGCTACAATGAAAAAGCTGTCATTTTGGACCTGTTGGATACCAGTAATTAAGTTACATAATTGCCCTGCCTATCTTGAAGAAAGTAGATAAATCTTGTAATTATATTGATATCTTTGATGGATAGTGATAGTTCACCCTTTTCTTGAAGCTGCTGGACCTCTGGGTTCACCTGTGGCTGCACGTGGAGCCTTTCAGATATCCTGAGTGTGTTGCAGGTCGCCTCAACCCTTGGAAGGGGTAACTAGTGCATTCCATCACCTCCTTGTAATCATTAGAGCCTGGTAACTCCACCACTTATTATTGTCTGCCTCTACACCCTTCTTCACCCACTACCCTCATAGGCAAAATGGGAAATACATTAGATGTGAAGTATAACTACTTACTCCTGCGCTTACTAATGAGTGACCACATAGACTGGCTTCCCAACCATTCCACACTGCTGCAATGAAAACAGCTGTTATTTTGGAGCTGTTGCATATCAGTGATAAGTTACAAAGCTACCCTGCCTGTTTTAAAGAAAGAGTAGTCTTGATATTATATTGACATATGTGGTGGATAGGGATAATTCTCCCGTTTCTGAAGAGTAGCGATTTTACTGCCAATAATTCAACATAATCGTTGTACGTCAAGATATTGAAGGAAATAATCGAATCTTCTCGCCTCCCCAGGCCCTCGCGCCGCTAGGGAGCTCTTCTGAGCTCCTCGCCTGCCAAATCCGCGACTCCGCGTCCGCAAATAACAATGGCCTATTTCCAAAAAGCGACGTCAATGAGCCTCGGAAGAAGCCCGGCTCTAAAAAATAATTAGCTGGTCCTAACCCCCCTCTCCCCGCCCTTTCATCCCAAACTTCTCCTTCATCAACTTTCGTAACTAAAATCTGAAGGTCGGACGAAGCATTAATCCATCAAGCGTTAACTCATCAATCAGAACAGTGGGACAACCTGGATTTTGACATTCTACGATTTAATAATTGAAATAAATTATAATTGTCTTGTAACTAAGTGCAAACTCGCATAGGGCTCATCACTTTGTGATATGACAATGAAATAAGCAGATGGGATTCTTATGTGTATATAGGCTGTAAGTCAACAGTTAAAATGTGTAAGTAAAAATTTATTTCCGTCTTTTTTGTTTAATTTATTTATTACTTTTTAGTCATCGCTTTCTGAGTCTGTTCATCTCGTTCAAAGCATCATTGTTGCAAGGTCGTTTGCCGGTTAATTTGAAACAGTCTAGCTCTTCAATAAAATCAACCGATTTTACAGGTTCAAATCCAGAATAAACGAGGTCTCTACACCAAATTTCAGAAGGATTCCGAAAAGAGCTTCTTTTTTTTACCATGCATTTTTTTTCTCAACTTTAACTTCCTCTTAACAAGCTTAAGCATCTCGTGAATCAGCGTTAAAAAACAATGAAAATTCATGTGCCAGACTTTAGAGTTCATCATCATCATCCACTATTTGACAATTTTGAGGTTGTGCAACTTTGCGTGCTCGCTGAATCGGTTACACGCAATAAAAAAATTGGTTGAGGGGTCAAATTTTCATGAAATCTTGAGTAGTATCCGAATCTGAAATAACAAATTGGGGTTCCCTTTTAAAATAAGAAAGTTAGTGCGCGTTTCGGGCATTTCTGGGCTCGCGCGACGCTTCAAACAGCAAATTTGTGAATTCTTTGCAAAAAATAAGGGGTGGTTATTTCGACAAGTTTTTTTATTTCTCCACAACCAACGATATTGAAAGTAGGGATGTGTCAGTACAGGTGGACCGGGAACGGGGAACGTAATCTCGCATTGTTACCGGTACAGCTGGACCGATAAGGAGGAACTGCGAAGTACAACGTTCCAGAGACAAAAGTTTACGATGCCATTGTGGTGCGAAGTACGCACATGGCATTGTGTTCTACGAATCTTATAAAACTGTTTATTCACTCCATATTTGTAAACAACGGAAAATTTAATGCATTTTTCTGAATCCGTCAGTTACCTACGTACGAAGTGATTTTAGTCAAATTTGTTGCTAACTTTAGAGGTATTTTATTTAACGGCATGTACTTTTATTTGAAAGTTCCATTACATAGTCCACTTTTTATAGATACGTTATCTAAGATACCTACAATATTATATTCCTTACTCGGGTCTCCGGTTCAGATTGGTATTGACAAGGGAACAGAAGCGCTGAGACCGAGATGGACCGGTAACGGACCGGTATCGTTAAAATGGAACACTGACAGAAGCGGACCGGGAACGTTGAGTACCGATACCACAAAGACCGGTATCGACACACCCCTAATTGAAAGGGTGGTACGTTCACCAAGGACCACCCTGTATACAGACTGGAACTTCGATAATTCATACCTCTTTAATTCATAGTAAAAGCTCGGTCCCTCGAAAAAACTATAACTTGTAGAATTTCAATGCATAATTCGGCCCTTCCATAATTCGTAGTCATTTCGCAGCCAAGGCTGGTTGATCGTCTCCTTTTATAAATAGTAGCAAGTCGCCAAAAAACGTACCATAATTCACACTTGGGTTAGGTGGGGCTGGTGTCGTTCATTCGTGTTCGTCCATTATCTTCTCAGTTCGTTATCACGTATATTATGATTCACCAGTTCAGAACACAAGATGAGTTCCAAGCGATTGGGGTACAATCATTGCGGATCCACCTTGGGCCCCGATAATTGAAAATGAGTAGGAATCTAGTGCTGCTAGAAATTGAAAGAGCCTCCTTTCAGGATCTGCTTAGTTGAAGTAAGTTTAATTAAGTTGGGTAGGTTAACAGTGTTCGTTTGATTGAATATGCAGTTAGCCGATGAAGTTAAAAATAGTTTAATTCTTCACCAATAAAGCTGAATCATAAGTATACGGTTTCTTGGTAGGGCGTAAATAATATCCAGATCTCAACGCTGCCTGCGATAATTTTCGAAGGTGTCCGATTTCATTTTTAAATCCTCTCATCCCACTTGTGCAGTTTTCACGAGGGACTCATATTTTGTTCCCGAGATATTCAGAGCCGGTGCTTGTCACCCGACCAAAAATATGCGAGTTCGGCGGGGTCTTTTTCGCAGGAAGCGAGCGGACGAAGCCAAAATGAATTGTAAACGCAACGCAAACTGCGGGTAAAGAATTTGGCCGAATGCAGGCAAAATAGATGATATGTGATCTGCGAACAGCTTTAGGAAGTAGAAAAATGTTTGCACTCCAAATGCTGGTATTCCATTCACATTATGGTTTCCAGAGCTATTGCAAACATTTGAAATGTTCTCGTAAACATGTTCACAAATCCTTTCAACTCTCTTTTTTCGTTTCTTATTTTCAATAATGAACCTTTGTAATCGACTAAGGGAGGAACAAACTCGGCAAATTATTGCATGAAAGTTGATCATATCTGTATTGTCTCCTCTCCTACGTGGATCACCGGACTACCAGAACTTGGCTGCACGTCCTGACATAATGCTTTTTTGGTACACTCGGGAACACTAGTTACCTAAAACCTGTTTTCTGAAATGATCGATGAACTTACGTCTCCGAAATCTACGATGGGTTTCCCAAAAGTAGGTTGACCCTATTTTTTGAAAATTAGGGAGAAAAAAATGTTTTATTTATTTATTTATTTTTATTATTTTTTTTTTCTAATAAGGGATGGGAGGAGCCCCTGGTCACTGAGATCGCTAGGATCTATTGTGACGCAAATTATTTTTTTGTTTTTTATTTTTATTATTTTTTATTTATTTACTCAAATACTATTTTTCCTAGGAGTCGCGATTATTTCTTATACATTTTTGATCTCCTTCCGTTCCGTTGCGTGGGCCCTCTTGTCTGTTAGCCATAGGATGCGAATCATGCTGGAGATGGCCAATTCATCTCTAGCAAAAGAACGAACAGTGAAATTTATCGACATTTATCACAAATATCGCGTTCTTCGGGAAAAAAACCGGAGTATTTAAACATAATACGCAAATCTGATGTTTAAGAGGGGTGGAACTGTGAATAGAACAATGAAATTTAAACAGTTAAAATAACAATCACTGATCTATGGACAGTAGACGTAGTCTCTGGTAAATATTATAAACTCTACTTACATGAATTGTAATAGGATTCTAATTGGGACAGAAAGATCATGCACCTAGCTAAGAAATTAGCCTCAAGGCTCCTTCAGCTGATAAGTGTGTCTCCATACCTGACTTCTTGAAATAATCCGTCTTAAACACAACTCCGTGTACACCAAGCTTTACAAGTCTCTTTGTACAGAACAAAAGCCGATATCAAAATACCCACAAACGTGTAATGAAGTATATATCAGTACTACAAAGTAATCCACCAATAGAACAACTGAAATGTAACAATGTAAAATGAACACATATCGAAGCGTGGATATTTCACTTGTCAACAAATATATAAACAAGTTTTGAAAAACTCGATCGGAGCGATGTAACTAACAAATTTGTATATTATCCATCTTGCAACAGGTCTGCCGCCAGTCAGTTGTATAGCATCCACTTTCGAGTTTAAAGACACAACTGATATTTGAGAGAATGGATGATCGTGTAGCAACCGGAATTGCTTCATTCGCCTCAAGGAACTAATTTCTACTCGAATCAAACAAAAATCGGCTGTCTTATATCGAAGGTTTTTGAGGTTACGGAGCTCGGCACCCTGCGCCACCAAGTCTTATAATTGCGTTCAAGGTGAACATACTTGGGCTACCGCCAGCCACGCGGTCGAGCTCAGGCCTCCCGTCGAGCGTGCTCGGCTGATCGGGTCTTCAGTTCGACCGTCTACCTCACCGATCTTCATCACCTGAAGATGAAGTTTTTCAAATGTCGAGTGAACGGATGACCGTACCTGAGTGGTCTCATTCGATTCTGGGAACTAATTTATATCTTAATCCAACCAAAAACTACCCTCTTACGTCAAAAGTTTTTGAGATTAAGATTTTTTGATAGTTCAATCCTGTTTCCGGCAGAACAGTCCTGTTTTACAGACCTCCGTCCTGCAGGCGTTTTGTGCTGGCTTTGTCCTGTTTTATCTCGCTTTTTGCAAGTTGTGAGAAAGGTAGGCAGCTTCAACCTACCAGCTAGGGGAACTGCAGCTATTGAGATGATGATTCTACAGGTCGTGACCGTGGACTTGGGAAACATCAATGTTTTCAAACGATGTCACATCATTAGAAACCAATCAAGCTGAAGAAGAAGGAGAGAGGTTAACTACGAGCTGTTAGTTAGGTTATGGAACCAGAAATATACAACTAAATACATATGTCATGTGTTCAAGTATACGGTGCTGGACGCCCTGTTTTTTTATTTTCAGAAGTGGGTCGCCTTACTCTAGCGCTTACCTACCGGTAGGTGGCCAAATTCGAGAGACCCATTCGAGGATGGGTATAACTAAATCTTTATATAGCACCACGATTTCAAGCTAGCAAGATCCTCAAAATGCTTTGAGAATGACATTTGCTTCTCGAACAACATCCCCAAACCCATCATCTGGTGACTTATCGCAAGCTGGCGTTACACATGAACCAATCTCATAATATTGGTTGATGGAGTGATGGAAGATAACCACTGAGCATTTGGACGGATTGAGAAAGGGGTGGTTCATTGTTATGTTGGAGGAATCGGTCGGCGATTTCACTTAGGAGCACATTTTGATGTCGTCCGCAAACACTTAATTCTAGGTTAATCCATAAAACGAGCTCCATCCATTTGTACATCCAAGCTAATCAAATGGAAATTCATCCTGAGTATTTGGTTTTATAAATAAATTTACGCGAGATTACATTTTCCAAATCGTAGGCTGTCTATTAACTGACTAAGTTCTTCATCATTTCATCACCTCATCGTGTCCAACGTCTTCATCTTGTATCAATCTTTGTTTCTCAACTATTTTTGAAAGAGTAAGCGAAGGGGATCCCGTCTTTTAATCCTCACCAGTTACATCTTGCAGAACAAACTCGGTCCGAGCCCCCATTTCAAATTCTCTGGATATATCGCGTTTCACAACCAAGTGAGTAAGAGTTGGAAAGAGTCGGAAACCCTGAAAATACTCCCAAGAAAAACCGGGAGGAGGCGGATGGCTGAAAGGTGATTCAGAGGGGCGTTAATCATTGGCCAAGAATAAAAATACTTGACCCCCTTCGTAGTTGTGGTGATTGGGTACCCGGTCCTCTGGCCAACTTGTCATGACGGGTGCAGCCTTATCTCTGCCATGGCCCTCAACTTATAGTTGTACATTCCTGACTACTTCGCCATTTGGTTAAAACTTGGATTTTCGCAATTGAAATGGAAATTCGTATTAACCTGATTGTGGTCAAAGTTTGTTGGAGAATTCTTCATATACGGAGTCCGAAATGGCTCACATCCCGACATTTTTAGAAAATGGAAAGAACCCAAATCAACAAAACGTTTCCAAAACGGATTTTAACTGCACTATGGAAACAATTGGCGATATATAAAATAGTGTCCCATATATTTATAGAAGAACTCGTGGTAGATCACGAAAACGTTCGTGATATTTCATGTTTCACTACTAAAGTTGAGTCATATCAAAAGTTTTTGTTTAAATTATCATGTTGAAATATGGATGGAATCAAATAAAAATGTATGAGGGAACACAAACAATCGCGCAAGATTTTCTTAACATGTCCACTACTGGTGCTTTCCCCTTACCACACACAGCGTGAACTGTTCAATCCTTGGAAATGTAGTCAAAACCGGAATAAAACTGTGAAACTATTGAAAAAATCTTTGTCAGCCATCTCAAAATTGGTGGACAATGTCGGCCTTTCAAAGAGGGCTGAAATTTTTGAAGTTTGCGCGAATAATTCAGAAAACGCATGAACCACAGATATTTCAGGCGAATCGAAGTTGTATATCATAAAAAATCTACAAACCTGTAATCGATTTCTTGAAACGAGCTAGTGACACTCATTTACATGGGTGATTCCTATTTTACGGAACAATCGCTGTCCTTCATTGATAAATAATTTTCTGCTCAACTTTTTCCAAAAATTATTTTTGTAGATTTTATGTGGTAACTAGGCCTACTTATGGCTGTCATAAAGTTCGGCTACTCTTCATTGTACATGCCGGTAATTGATCGAAATGTACCTCTAATCTGATTGTCATGGTCTGTCCGTGAGTCAGAATTTGAACTTAATCCGAAATTTTATCCGCTTTAAGTACGTTTTACGTCCCTGCCTCACTCGCCTGTAAAGCTGGAGTCTCTTACTGTTAATGAAATAAGTAAGCATTATATTTTAGTAAGCTACTTATAGCCAACAATAGAAACTACGGTACTATCCGGAGGGGGGAAATTCAGTTTAGATGAATCGATCTGACTAAAGATCGATCTTTTACGTCCGATTAATCAATCTTGAGAATCGAAAATTTTCGATTAATCGATCTGTCTCTTCGATCTGCCCATCTGTAGTCTGAGCTAAAACTAGCGCTATATAAATCTTGGACAGTGGTTAACATTGATTCTAATTATCTTTGAAAGACTTTAATTAGACCAATATTGAGGTTTCCAGCTGATACTGAAGGGAGAAAGTCTAAACGGGTGGTGGAGAGGACTCATCCAAATTAGCCCTTTTTTCAAATTTTCGGAAATTTTGGACCCTTCTGGCAAACATGAGCTATCCATACTGATGGATTATTTACTCCTATCTCAGAGGTAATTCTATGATTCTCTTCTGATACACGATTTTCCCTTCCGAAGCTTCCCTGTCCCTACCTAACCTAAGATCATCCCTATGTTCCCCTAATCTGATTTTGAATATCATACCAGTTTGCCCAACGTATTGAGTCCCACAAGTACATTTTAATATTTACACCCCACTCTAATCCTCCAGAGGGATTTTATCTTTTACGGCACCTAGTGCTATTTTATTAGGGTTTTGTGAATAGAAACCCACACTAAAACCTCTGTTTCCCAAAACGCGACCTACTTTTTGGGATATTTCCCCATAAAATGCCCATCAGGTCGTGTTGCTTAACTAACCATACGATTATTTCTGAAAACCTATACTTTCATCCTTTGTTAGCAAATAACTATAACTAATTTTCATTACACGTGAGAGAGGTGATAATTCCAGAGAATCACGTCAGATTCCGGTAATCTTGTTTTTTCGAGAATGGTAACAGTGCGAGCTCCGTGGGACTTGAGTGAAGTTTTAATTGTACACCGCGCTCTTGAAACCACATCCCATATCCGTTTTGAGATTTACCAACGTATTTCCTTATCTGGTCGACTAATTGCAGCACCATCTGTAGCTCGAGCTATTTCATACCCGAGGTACGTGTCGCTTTTAGTTCTGTCGAAAATAGAAGTATACTCATGTCTCCTACTTGGAATATTACTTCCATGAATTTGTATTCATGTCTCCTACTTAGAATATTGCTTCCATGTATTTGGCAATCGTCTTGCTAAAAAAGAATATTTTTACTTAACCAGCTTTTAATAATGGATAGCCACGTGTGTATGGACTCAAACCTCAAACAGAAAACGTGAGAAACGTTATGGAATAGACAATGAGATGAAATTACTTTGACTAACTAGATAAAATAGGTTTTCAAGAACAAGGAAATGCTTTCTCGTCAGGGTGACATGAACGTATAGATCTTGTAATATGTTTTAGATATTCTCGAAAGATGTAGAATATAATATATTCTACAAGCATATTATGCTTGTTCAAGGAAAACAAATGCCTCAGGACATGTTCCGGCCTACATCAACGATTTCAATACGGATGGGGTTTATTGGTGTAACATCAGGTAGAACTAACGCCTATTCGCTCCAGATTTGTGCTGTGATCGCCGAGCTTCTTCCAGAGGCCTATTCGCGTTGACCCCGTCAGTCCATCTTATTTGATTCTAGATAGTTTTGATTATATAGTTGATGGGTCATTTCAAAATTCCGGTCACATTTGGGTATCGACTTTTCTAAAAAAAAAAACGCTGCAAATTCTTTCACTGGGGTTTATTATTCAATTGTCTTGCGTTCATGATTTGAATTTCTACTAAGCTTTGGAGTGTGCTTGTTTCACAGGTGATAGAGCGATTATTGAATTTTGGGAGGCACTTAAATATGATCAACTGATCAATCCAAATAGGTATTTTGGTTGAGAACAGATTTACGTGATCTATGCATACCTCCTGAAATTCAATCATTCTTTCATTCCCCAGTGAAAGAATTTGCGGCGTTTTTTATGGTTTTCAGAATGCTTCAACCCGTGTATCGGCTACAAAGCCTTTTAGGAATTCACTCCAGTATCCACATTACTACATCACTACGTCACTAGGTACTGGTATCAACACAAAACAATAATAAACCAAAATAACGTGAATGTTGGCACCATAAATCGGGCCATACATCGGGAATGGTTTGATCAACGGACCTGTTGAGGGGCTCATTCGATTCCTCGTGGAGTGTTCTTCAAAAGCAGTACAAATTTAGTCCGCCTTGACTTTTTTTTGAGGTTTTTAGGGATTTTACAAAACTTTGACAGCCCTTAAAGGGCACTTAAAATTAAGTGAGAGAGCTGGCTCAAGAATTAAGGCGTCGCCGGACCAACATGGATTTTTCCTGAAAATTTCAGCATTTTTGCTTCAGCCGTTTGGGAGAAATCGTGCGTACGGCGGACGGACGGAAAATTTTGTATTGTAGATTCGGATTCTACACCCTTTGAAACGTAAACCATGAAATTTTCAGGAGGGGGGGGGGAGAATTTTTTTTTTCAAGAGCGATAACAATGGTTTATTATTGAATAATAAACCAAATAACTTTGAAACTTGATCAATTTTCTTGTTCCTAATCAATCACTGCGGTTCTCTCGTATTACCCAAGTGAGCACACATAATCTTAAACCGCACTGCTGATACGCCATATCGAAAAGAAAACTTGTAGGGAGGGAAGTACTAAGTAATATACTACTATCTTTTCCCCTCTTGAGCCTTCTACTTCCTTGGGAATCGCCGCTCAAGTCTTTCAATTTAGGTGAATGGAACAGCACAAATTAGGCTTAATTTTAGCTGCAGTAAATACTAACGTTTCCATGCCAAAATCTCACTTGCTACAAGCAAGATCTCACTCACAACAATTAAAGGGGCTATTGGCTGGATATTGTAGGGAGTGAGGTTATAGCCGTTCACCGCCTTTACAGGCCACAAATCAGTTGAAACTGGTTGTACCAAATTATTGTCAACGAACTTCCAACAACTACACTAATTGTCAACAAGTGCGATCAAGTTTCACTTGCCACAGTCACAATGTTATCGGAGTAGGGAGTGGGAGTTAAAAAACCCACGTTGCTGCCTCCAGGGATGGTTTTCCCGGTAGAACTGACTGGGAAGGTCTAGGCTAAATCCAACCAAAAGATTTGGGACCATCTTGAATAAGGAATGCCAACAGAAGCAAATCCATAAACACTCTTTCCTGCCAGTTGGGGGCTACTTTTCAAAACATTGTAGGGAGTGAAGGAAAACCCTGTGACACTGAAATAATGGGCCGATAAGGCTTCTTGATTTGATCCGATTGTAGATGGTATGTTCTTTCATAGTGTAAGTGGATATAACAGCGCCAATAAATATTTCGCTGAGTAGTGACGATGGAAGTTGTACCTATACCTCTGGTTAGTGACAGTAGGGAGTGAGAAATACGGACTTTGGTATTTTCTCCTGGGTCCTGTAGGCACAACTTTTACATACTTTTCCATGGAACATGTACATCCACATAGGAGAGAAATTTTAAAAATTTACAAAACTACATTCAGTTGATTTTGATGGCATTACTGACCACTGGTCAGTGACCAATGACATAAATGTGACCGAAATTTTGAAATTACCCTTACATTGAATTGAATAAAGCATTATCTAGTGTGCGCTAGAACCAAGTTGTTTTCTCAATCTACACTCTTTTAATAATATGATAATTAAATCCATCTTACAACTGGAGGGGGTGAAAATGATAAAACGATATATCTTCACTATTTTCATGTGAATTTATTGATTTTTTTAAATTTCATCTTTTTGTTTGACACCCATTTTAGTTTAGATACACAACAATCCTCAAATATTCTGAATTATCTATTCCGAAAGGGGATGGACAGGGTAATCGAAAGTCCATACTAGGCCTTCTCACACAGCTCATTCCTTGGATTTCCTTTGGTCCTTTTTGCATTGGATTAGAAATTTTGGTCTAGTTTCGAAATATGATTCAGAACTTTCAAATTTCATTAGGAAAGGGGGTGAATTGAGAGAGTAGTAATGATGAATCGTTATATCTTGAAAATGTTACAGCCAATTTTTTTTATACTTCCTTCGTTCAATTGATGAGTTGGTTTAGTTATGGAACTCATTTCAGTTTCAAATTTCAATATGAAAGGAGTTGAATGAGGGGGAAAGGGAGGGGGGGGGGGCAAAAATCCGTTTTTGATATGTATGATCACAAAAAAATCGGACTCAAGTTCGTCCCTATAAAGTTCTTCCCAATAGTTGATTTATCCTTTCTTTGCATCTAAAAACATCTTGGGACGTAAGTGAACGATTTCAGGGGAAATAAAAATGTGTTTTTCTGGTCGGTAACATAAGTTTATTCCCATTGAAAATAATAAACCAAAATCAGACTGTTTGTGTTGTCTTGATCAGGAGGGTTTTTGTATGTTCACCCTCTAAGCGTTTTTTGGGAACTATTCCCACCGACAGTTGTATTAATAGTCGCAGTGTTTAATGGTCGAGATACGTTGAGGTTCGTCCAACCACCCGCTTTCCCATTGCACAAATTGCACAATGACGCCGTCCCAATATCGGTACACTGACTGATTCAGGTGCAAGTATATTTATCAGGGCTGTGTCACTGTTGGAAATTATACCGGCGTGGGCCACCAACCGGTGGGGCTGACTCAGAAAACTCCCTTCACCCCGACGTCCCACGTTCGCTATATTTACGCGGGAGTCTCAGGGCTGATGAGCGTCTCTTCTTTCACCGCCACCCCTCCGCCCGTCTTCACTGAAAATCCCACCAAAACCGCTAATTGACACGTTTCGAAGAAGAAAGAAGAAGCTTGGATCGTTTTTATCTCTAAAAGTTTCAAAAATGACCACAAAGCCATAGTAATCTTTCAATCGTGAGGTGAGAAATAATCTTGCTGATTCCGAATTTAGTTAATAATGATGGTTTTGGACGTTTTCGTATTCATGGCCTACGAGACCACTTCAAAGAATTATTGAAATTTATCATCATTTAATGGTACTTACTATAATGAATGAATGAAAAATGTAATCCGAAGAAAAAAATTTCAAATATGAATATGAAGTACAAACTATAACACAAATTTAAAATCAATTACATCTATGAAATACGTCCCACGATTTCCCCTCCTCCCTTGTGCATCCACGCAACTGCGCAACAATGCGCAATTGACACTAACTTTCTTATTTCAAATGAGAACCCTCATTTTTTATTGCAGATTCGGATTCTACTCAAGATTTCATGAAAATTTGACCCCTCAACAAATTTTTTTATTGCGCGTAACCGGTTCAGTTGCGCAACGCAACCTCTAAATTGCCAAATAGTGGATGATGGTGAAATGTAAAGTGTGATACATTAATTTTCATTGTTTTTCAACGCTGATTCACGTGATGCTCTCCATTTTTTGATTTGACTCAATTTTTGCGGAATAATGACTGAAATTTGTTTATTTCGCGTCCGTTTTTTTAATTTTAGGCGCCTGTTTTCAAATTGTTAATTAATTTTCAAGGTCGGTTTGTACAAAAAGATTGAAACCTTCTTCAGTGATCGCCTGAAAAATTATTAATTTACGTTTCAAAGTGTAGAATCCGATCTGAAATAAAATGTCAAATAGTCCGAGATTACGAAACGATTTCTCCAGTGATCGCCTGAAAATCTGAAATTTTCATCCATCTTGGTCCGACGACAGCTCTCTCGCTCAATTTAAAGTGCCCTTTAAGGGCTGTAAAGGTTTTGTAAAATCCCTAAAAACCTCAAAACAAGTCGAATTGGCCTAATTATTTACCTATTTGAAGAACATGAGAAACCGTCCGTAGGTCAAACCATTCCCGATGTTTGGCCCGATTTATGGTGCCAACATTTGCGTTTTTTCGTTTATTATTGATTTCTTGTAACAATCCGATAGCGTCGAGTTGTAGTGAATAGTGGATACTGGAGTGATAGCCGATGTTGATACTCAACTAGAGGTAAATATTGTTCAATATTATTAGTGGGGTGAATAAGTATTCTTTTCTGGGGTTTTTGAATTGGCTTGCGTTCATGATAACACGAGCTACTAGGCAAAATTGAAGATTAACGTTCAAAATATTTTCAACAATCTATGTTTGCACCCGAAAAATTTAGGAGGACATATCGATGTCGCTCTCGAACATCAACATCGATAACAATATCGATGTTTTGTCTCGACCTGCAAATTCCGCTTGTTCAATTGGCTCATGATTTGAATTTCTACAAGCTGTTGCGTTTTCATAGGTTGATAGAGCGATTATTGAATTTCAGGAGCCACACAAATAGGATCAACTGATCCAAATAGGTATTTTGGTTGAGAACCGATTTAAGAGCTCTATGCATAGATTCAATAATCGCTCTATCACCTGTGAAACACGCACACTCCAAAGCATAGTAGAAATTCAAATCATGAATGCAAGCCAAGTGAATAATAAACCCCAGTGAAAGAATTTGCAGCGTTTTTTCTTATTGATCGCGTTCCGTTCATTCGTTCGTACTTTCTAATTGCTCGAACCATCACAACTATTCAATATGTGAACATATTGAAAATTCCTATTAAAATCAAATTAAGATTAAAAAAGCTGATATAACAGCGATGTCACTATCTTTTTGAGAAATTTAGCATATTATCCCCGATGTAGCATCAATAAGGATTTTTGATTTGCTCCGATGAGGAAAGTGTTTTTTATGGACGATTTCCTTTGTCCATGACTGCGTTTCCAAGTAGAATTCCAGAAAGAATTCTAAAGTCATTGTTGCCGATCAGAATACGTGTACAATAATTGTACAACAATATTAATTATTAATATTGTTATATATGATACCAAAGGCTGTGAAAAATTGGCAGCAGTGTAACGGTAGAAGATAGTTTTAGTGGGATTTTTAAAATTAGGTATAATGTTGAGTGGAATAACGTGTTTTCGACCCGTCATTCTTTTCGTTCGAACTAAATCCGTCGGTGATCCCATCAGAATGCTTGACAAAGAACATTACGAAACCTCGGAGGCACATCACTCCCGCGGCGTTCTCATAATTCTTGGCTGGTGGCCATTATGCACTAGGTGTCGAGTAAAATGGACGTACAACAAAGAAATTGTTGTTGCAAAATGAAACAACTGAGTGGATGCAGTTTTAAGTTAACTACAAGAATACAATCAATAAAGGTTTGATTAAGAACAATCGATCAATTGATCAGTGTGCCACCGTACATAGTAGCTGCATTCTATAAGTTTCAAGAGAGCTCTATTTCAAATTTCATCTCTGTAAATCGATTGAGAATGAATTTAGCCACAAGGGCTCCCAGCTGATCCGTGTGCTTTCATATCTAGTAATTGTATTTTGGAAGTTTCAAAGGTGCTCTATATAAAATTTCAGCATTGTAAATCGATCGAAAAGGAATTCAGCCAGAAGGGCCCCCCAGCTGGTCTATGTGTTTCCGGATCTAGTAATTGTATTCTACATGTCTAGAAGGTGCTCTATTCCCAATTTCAGCACGATAAATCGACTGAGAATGAAGTTAGCCACATGGGCCCCCCCCCCCCCATCTGATCAGTGTGCCTCTAAACATGATAATTTTATTTTTAATGTTCCAAAGTGGCTCCATTTTCAGGTGTTAGCACCGTAGATCGATTGAGAATGAATTTAGCCTCATGGGTTAACAGCAGATCAGCTCGCCTCCAAACATGATGATGGCATTCTAGATATCTCAAAGGAGCTCCGTCTCAAACCTCTGATCCGTAGATCAGCGAGATTTTCAATTAACTGGAACCTATTTGGTAGCTACTCTTTACCCTGATTATTGTCTCTTTGAGTATTCTCTGCATGTACAACAGCGATTTGCTGTGACAATACCAAAATAGTAAAGGTTTTCATGATCATTTGCAGCTTTGGGTCTTGCGTATTCCCTGCAAATTTCTCGCAGAAATACAAAACGACTAAAACGATAAACTAATCCACCCTATCCCACAAAAACTTGAGACTAACGTTTCTATGGATCCGATTATAAAAATTTACAAAAATAACCCAGGAAGATGACTTTTTCTTTAAACCCGAGATCTGCCAACTGGCCGCAGTGAGTTATTCGTGAGCGTGGGCGGAATTCGGCTATTTCGCGCCCGTCCCTGCCTTAATGCTCGGTTTTTCTTCTTTTCCTCTGTGAGTTCGGAATCTTGACAAAGTTTCTCAGTACTGGCGTCGGATAATGTCGGTTGGATCAGTCCGAATGTCTTAAATCTACGGTCTTTTCTATCTCACAAATATTTGTCTTGCCCGTAGGTATTTTATTTTTCCTCTCTCTCTCTCCCTCTCTCTCACACATTTTTTATAAATCTCATCTCAAAGGTGGAGGGGGAACGCCATAATATAAAAATGAAAAACTGACAAAATAAAAGTGGGGAGGACGCCTAGGTTCACACGACGCCGGCCTTTGGGATTTGGGAATCTAACGATGATGGAGGAGGGAGACACGGAAGAGACGAAGTGCCCCTGTAAAACGACCACCAATTCAAGTTAGAGTCCTGGATGATGTGGGTGGTGATGCCACGTAGCACTCCTGACGAGATGTCCAGCTCGAGTATGTCCGTTGCACTTTTCCCTCACCACACTCCGCGCCGTGACAAGGTTGCAGTCATAACCTTGACGTTATAAGGTGCCACTCCTTTCAGCTCAGACACACACAGAATAACGTCACACTCATCGTATGTTTTGTCTTTGGACCAAAACGCTGTAAACTATTACATAAAGGTTTATTACCCCAGTATTAAGTAGCCATTCTACGTGGATCACTGTTCTACGCTAATAGGAGTCTATTATAAATTTTCCAAACTCGTGACTTCGTACTTTCATACACTAATAAACTACCCGCAAGGGTCCTTCAGGTTCATGGCTCCATACCTTAATTATTTGCTTCTAGGTTAATCAAGGTGGATAGATCGATTTTTTTGCTGTCAAATTACAAATTTAATCGGTAAATAGATGTTTCTTCACGAGTATTATACAGAAAATATTAATCAAAGCTCTATTTGAAACTGTAGCACAGTGGTACCAAGATCTCAGTCCCTACTAAACCCCTTCAGTTGATTTTTCACCCTTGTCTCATGAATTATGAGTCAATCAATACGTTGCACCTCCGTCATTATTCCCCTCAAAAGTAATTAGGACTTGCAATAACTGAATAAATTTTAGTTTCCTGAGCTCTGTACATTGTATTAAAATTACATGTAATTGTAGTTTTGGGGTTTTAATTACAGATTACACGTGTTGTCAGGAGCATTTAATTGCACTCTTTGGCGCACGACGCATGGTTCTTTTCGATTTCAAAAGGATGGCCTGTCTCTGAACGGATAAGAGTTTACCATAAGCGCCTACCTAATCCGATTTGGCAATTCACCTCCCCCAGTTAATAATTGAAGTTTATTCCGAGCTCAATGTCCTGCAAGCGAATTCTCCTAAATTTTCTCTGCAGCTCGAAATTGATTAGTTTCGTCCTCTACTTTTATCAAGTTTTAAGGTCCTTCTGTCGGCATTTCTTGCTTTATGCTAGAATAACCGGGTTTACTACAAGGCTGAAGTATCAAGGCGGAGTCTTTATTTAGAGATACTAATTCGCAAAAACGATATTTTCTCCTCGCCTTGGCTCACTTCTCAGTGGAAAATCTTCAATTAGTGAATCGCGTTGGTTTCAAATCTGGAGTGAGCTTATTCTTGTATACAACAGATCCCTGCCAAGATGAATTGTACAAACGATCTCGCGAAAAAATTGGCAGTTAACTGAGTGATTCATCTTTTCTGTCCAATACCTCTTGCCGTTGGTATCTTCGGAATATATTGGTTTACTATTATTCCCAGGAAAGTAATTGCCGTCAAAAGCCAGGGTGAATCAATCCCGAAGAAGTGGATATTCAAATTACGACATTACAGCTCTGTCACATTGTTCTGCAACAACCTTGAAGGAATTTCTTTTAAAATAATCACTATCATCTTTTCCTTTGGGGGTTGAGGGACAATATTTTTATTGGCAGTTCCTCTTGAATTTTGTATTGTTCATAAAATATTAATACAATTCTATTCACCATTTGGCCTCGTCAGTGATTTGAAATAATTAATAATTTTTTTGCGTTATTTGTAAGGTAATGGGTGGCACGAGGTATATTCGGAGTTATTAAATCGGTGCTGGGGGCTTCTAATTTTCATTCGTGACTGCTTACTTTGTATGTTAC
This sequence comes from Creontiades dilutus, assembly GCA_031894815.1. Lineage (NCBI taxonomy): Eukaryota > Metazoa > Arthropoda > Insecta > Hemiptera > Miridae > Creontiades > Creontiades dilutus. The sequence continues at coordinate 130,255 of JAVIWC010000461.1, read as the reverse complement.
CCGGATGTTAGCTTCGTTTATTTTGGTGGATCTTCTATGCAATATTTCTAAATTCAATAATTCAAAAATGTTCTACCTCAACGTACTTGGTAACGCTGAATTCAATTTATTTTACAGAATTTACTTGTGCCCCACCCCCATACAAAACTTCTTCCACATGCATTTACATCCTCCATAAATTTGTGTCAGGATCACGTGTAATATGACCACAACCAAAAATCAGTTGAGGATAAATAAATAGTGTACGTTCAGTCCCAATGCTAATATATAGGCAACAACTTAATTCAGAACCTAACATTTCCACTTTTCGGAAAAAAATTATCAATTTTCTTAGAGCCGCATCTCTAGAACTACTAGGGATACTGAGCTCCATTAAAGCTCAAATTGTAGCAAAATTTATCTACTTTTATTACCGGAATCAGGAGTTTTATCGCGAGAAAAACTTTTCTTCCATAACTATTTTTTTGTCAAAAATCGAAAGAAGTTCTAACATTTCGTAGTTTTTCGCCCAGCTCACGTTTTTGAATACTGCAAGTCTAAATTTATAACATTGAAATGGACTCTAACATTTAAAAAAAAAGTTACCGTTAACATTCATTTTGGATCTATAAAATGAATATCTTAAGTTACAAATATTTGAAAATCAACCTTACGCCCGGTGTCACTTGATTAACTCAATGTAATGCAAGTCTTTCGAAGCTCTTTAGGGTAAATGCTAACCATTTTCCAAGGTTTATATAAGCTCAATTTATTATTAATTTTAGTTCAAACCCTTTCCTATCAAATTGGAAAATGAAACGCCGTTTCTTCGAGTTTTCTGTGTGAAATGACACATTTACGATTCACAATTGGAGTGGGTCAGAGCTGAAAGTTGCTCAAAATCGTTGGGATTCCTAAAGGCCAAAATCTTTGTTTGAATACAATAATTTTGTATGATGATCAGTTGATCATATTTGTGTGCCTCTGAACAAGTTTTTCTTCGCCTTTTTTAAAACAATTTCTTTAAATTCAAAATCCTCAAATTTTGACCCAATCGTTGAGTCATCAATCTATTCAGCCAACTGAAGTTTTAGGTTCCCGATTGGAACTTCCTATTCGGTACAGAAGCTTAACATCATCCGTTTCTGGAGAATGTCCGTACTGCGGACCTAATAATCCCAGAAGAAATGGAAATAGTGATTAATCCGTTCTCTCGTCCCCCACACCCACCAATTTCAATGTTTGTTTCTACAATATTATTGATAATAATTATTATGACATAATTATAGTGACAACTTAAGTGTAAATATATTATTATTCGAAGAAATATAAACAAATGAAGAAAAATTAGGCAATAAACCATGACTGCAGAAGCTGCAGCAACAGTTTTTCACAACTAAATACTAATAATATACACTCAACACTGATAGTATTTGTATAAAGAACGATAATAATGAGTATTAAGAGAGATAGTAACAAAGATCACTTGAATATAAAGCGATTTATATACGGGCGAGAATGTTTTCGGCACAGGTACAAAACGATGGGTTCACTGGAAGTGAGACAAAGGCAGGTTGACCTAGATTTGCGGCAGTGTTGGTACGCGTGCGTCGAAATCTGCCCAAGAACAATTTTCTTCCATGCGCCAAATTCAAAATTCGGAAACATTTGTTCTCTGGAAAAATGTTTATTGTGACAAAATTTTCAAGAGTTAAGGCTGTACGTTAAGCGAAATGTAGCTGTCCGAATTACGTTAAGCGGGGTACTTCTGTAAATGGTAGCCGAGTAATTACTCTGTTTGGTTCCAACATCTACTAGAGTGAGACTCATTCCCGTGCGAGATTTCTGACTTCTACTGTACCTATGAATGTTGGGTGTCTCAAATTATGGTTAGAGAGAGCGTATCTATATGGTGAACTGAACTGTGTGGCTCCAAATTGGATCTTCCTTTACTTTACTAGAGTAACTAAATGATTTTTCTTCAACATCAATAATGCGATAATTTTGGAAAATTCGCTCATATTGCATGACTGGAACTTTATTTATACATCCGCGTCCCCGCTTTTCGCGGAGAGTTAACCGACAGGCAGCGGACTGTTGGAATGTCGAGATATTTCGTTGAAAAGGAGAAGACAGCGGCGAGAAGGAGGCGCAAGTTGGCGCTGTGTGCCAAAAATCCACCAATATTTATATTGGGGTGAACGGACTCTGCTTGGACAAGCTCACACTGTCCCTCGAGATTCACCAACGTAACGAGATACAAAACTCTTGTAGCGTGGCTTCAATAGGCACACACTGGCAAAAACGGGCTAACGTAGGGCCCGATTCACAGGTGACATTCCCCCGCAATTTTATATCAACAGGTCAAAAGAAGACCATTACCCTGTTTTCAAAGATAGTTGACTAAATAAAATTGGACTAAAATTAGAATTTTGACTTCATATTTGTCGCAGTCATATATGTTCAACGAAATGCTCAATGCTGATTTGGAGCCGGTTTATTCTGTTCTGTCACCTCTCACTACACTGACGGGGGGTACCTACTCGTGAAGTTTTCCCATGTGTATGAAGGTCAAATGAACTTCTCCCAATCCTCTCCGCTGTTGAATGACCAGTACCGAAAGAACAGCCTCTACAGTAGTTTAGAAGAGTCCATGTCGTTATTATAAACAGGTGACTACACGGGGCTTGAAACTCCTTACAGGATCTAGTCATAGGCATATAAAGGAAACTCACAACTTAAGGATTGTTGAATTCTTCGGTATTTCTCTTCAGGTAACCCAGAGCCTTCATTGCCCTGGAGCTAACCTCCTCGGCAGTCAGTAAAGCTCAACTAGCCTCCAAAAACGATTTCCAGATCTCCAACTAAGGATTTAATTTGCAAAGATTTCCCTGCAAGTGAATAACCGAAGGATGAGAGAGCTTGAAAATATAACGAAAGAGCACTTATCCAAGTCGAAAAATAGATGGATCCCTGGATAGATGGATCCACACCACGGTTATTAAGGACCAATAATAACTGTTGAAGGTCACCTAGAGACCTCACAATATACTATTAAACAGAATCCTCACCAATAGCACTACCTGCGAAACCTGCAGGGGTGTCAAATGAGAACCCTGAGGAACTCCAGATTTGGTATTGAAATACTCGCACACTTTGCCTGGTAATCTGACTGCCAACCTCCCCTTTGTCTGACCATGCCAACCATCTCCATATCCATAGAGACCAAACCTCTCCAGCTTAATAATTAATATCCCCTACGAAATTCTATCAATGGCGTTAGCAAAATCTGTATATATGCAGACTACGTAGGCTCCAGAAGCTGGTGCATCCATAACAGTGTCTCGGAATCGTCCGGGATCGTCGTTTTCGTGCTTAATCGTCATTTCACGAAACCATGCTGCTACTCTAACATATACCAAGAACGTGATGGAATGGACAAATTGCTTCTTACAAGGGATCAGGCCATATGCCTTCTTCCACCCGGAGGACACCCTTATTGTCAGAAAACTTCAGGATTATGCTCAGTGTAGCAGTTTCGAGAAACTCCATATCCATCATATACCTTTCGCGACCAGTATCTCTATTGACTGCCTTTCCTTCTACATGAATAATGATAATTTTGTTAATAAACTATTATTCGTTCTTGAAAGCGACTCACCGTCTGAAGCTGTCGTTGCTGCCTGATGACCTCGAAGAACGTCCGTCCATTCCACGGGAGAAAAACGAGGCGGTTGCCATTCTGTAAATTGCATAAAGTTCTTAAAGCTTGTGTAAGGTACCTATCAAACTCGTCACCCTGACCTCGAAGTATCAGTTTTATCGATTGATAACACTCCCAATCGTGAAAAATAGATCGTTACAGCTATGAGAGATTTGTGCTATGTTGGGTTTGCGCGTGAATAAAAATAACCAAAGGTTCAGAATTGGTGAAATTCACTGATCACCATCATACCCTAAGCCGTTATATCCGTTAAAACGCTATCGTCATCGGACGAAAGCATTAGAAGTAACGCTTGTTATAAGTGTTGGGCTATTAACATGCGCAGCAGGCAGCTAAAGGATATGGACGTGTAAGATAGGATAATTTGCAGTGTTTTCTAGAGCAAAATCGAACTTCTTTGCCAGGGGAAAATGATTTTTGAGGGATTTTACCTTTTCACAAGCGTAGAAGGAGGTATTAATTGGTGAGAAGTTAACCTGACCCGTAAAATGTTTCAAAAATCGATAAAAACCTCATGAAAACGGTGTATTTTAAGATTTTTTAAAGGATTTGCTGTCACACGGTCAGACAGACCCGCAACCAAAGGGTCTCAGAATAGTCCAAAACACATAATGCGAGTTGAGATTCGGCGTAAATTTTGAGTTTCCCAAAAGTACTAAGTTCCTGGCTTGGTATGGGTGTAAAAACATTGATTATAACACTAAAATACCAAAACTAATTATCTAAATAAATTAGAAACTTGACGCTTTGGGGTTTTTCTTGTTAGGTTGATTTTGGAGCTATTCAGTTGATCTTGAATCTTCAAGTTTAAGTACTAAGCACTGATCTTGAAGTTAAGGTATCTTCCAGTTAAGTACTAAACAGGGTAAGTACATACCTCATTTCAGGATGTTGCGGAAAATGACATACTATTAATTAGAGTGATAGTTTTTCGTGCCTCAAAAATTTGACACATTTGGTTAGTTAGATCTTGGCTAAAGCATGTTTCATGCTAAAATTGTAAATTTGTACTTTTGGTTTATTATTCAATAATAAACCATTGTAATCGCTCTTCAAAAAAAAAATTCTAATCCCCATACGCCGTACGCACGATTTCACCCAAACGGCTGAAGCAAAAAAGCTGAAATTTTCAGGAAAAATCCAGGTTGGTCCGGCGACGCTCCAATTCTTGAGCCAGCCCTTTAAGGGTTGTCAAAGTTTTGTAAAATCCCTAAAAACCTCAAAAAAAGTCAAGGCGGCCTAAAAAATGTAGACTTTTTTTTTAAGAACTTTCCATGAGGAATTGAATGAGCCCCTCCCCAGGTCCGTAAGTCAAAAAATTCAGGATCCATGGCTCGATTTATGGTGCCAACATTCGCGTTATTTTGGTTTATTATTGTTTTGTGTTGCTATCAGTAACCTAGTGACGAAGTGATGTTGTGACGTAGTAATGTGGATACTGAAGTGAACTCCTAGAAGGCTTCGTAGCCGATACACGGGTTGAAGCATTCTGATAACCATAAAAAACGCTGCGAATTCTTCCACTGGGGTTTATTATTCAATTAGCTTGCGTTCATGATTTGAATTTCTTACTAAGCTTTGGAGCGTGCGTGTTTCACAGGTGATAGAGCGATTATTGAATTTCACGAAATATGCATAGAGCACGTAAATCTGTTCTCAACCAAAATACCTATTTGGATTGATCAGTTGATCATATTTGTGTGCCTCCTGAAATTCAATATTGCTCTATCACCTGTGAAACACGCACATTCCAAAGCTTAGTAGAAATTCAATTGAATAATAAACCCCAGTGAAAGAATTCGCAGCAGCGTTTTACAAAATTTTAAGTGGATTTAAGTGGAGCTCAAGAAGACTGCATTTTAGGTGTTTCCATCCCATTTTTCTTGTTTTCAAAGCTTAAGCAGTTGATATAATTACAGTTGTCAACTTGGTTGGGTTATTGGAATCAACTGTGGCCTAAAACTTGGTCTAATTATAATAGACCTCCCTAAAGATGTTAGTTTTCTTCAAATATGCAAAAACTTGATTCGTAGATCAGTTTCCAATATCAACGGGATTCCTCGAATAAGCGTGAATCATCAACAAAAAACGACTCCTTCTAATTCGTCCGAAATAGAACCGTCTGTGAGGATATGGCTTTTGGGTGAAATACGGTGGGACGAAGAAGATTCCTTATTTTTAGGTCTCCCGTTCTGCCGTGTTTCGTTTCATAAATCATCAACGGTGATGGGAACATGAAAAAAAAAAATGAAATAGCTCATTGACTTTTCCGATATTGATTGATTGAGGTTGACGTTGATTATTCGATAGATGTTTTTCTTTTATTTTCTACATTTTTCGTCTTGGAATCACAGAACATTTCTATGCGAAGGTATTTATATTTTAGACCTTCCGCTGCTCATCTTTGAGAAATTATGTGTCCACGGATGTGACATAGGACTATTATTCACTTTGAAGTAGTTAAGGAGAAAATTCCGTGTAATAACTAGAAATACAAATCCCAGTTGGGAAAAACTTTCGATGTAATAAGGTAGCTCTTGGGTAGGGTAGTCAAATCGAACCTCCAAAATCGATTTTGGGATCGATTTCACAATCGGCGGTCAAAATCGATTGTACCAATTAATCAAGGCAAAAAAATCTATTTTTAATTTATTTCATGGTTCAATTTTAAACTTCTAAGATGTCTAGATTCAAAAAACCGTGTCACGCATAACTGCCTCAAAAATATTGAAAATGAAATTGAACTTTTTACCAAAATTTCGATTCATTTGAACTATTAACACTCCTCGGTGCCCGCAAGGTTTTCAGCTTGATAAGACAAAAGCTGTAGTTGTTTCACCCTACTTTTTTCGTCAAAATCGGTAATCAAGTAAATTTGTCAAAAGCACCGTATAATAGGGATTAAAACCAGAAATTGTGTTAAGGTACGGTTCGAATATCGTGAAAATCGTGAAATAATTGTCGGGTGCGCATGCGCAAATGAGATATATTTGAAACTTCTCTCAAAATCGTCCGAATGATTCAAAAATTTTATGAGCGTTCAAGAATATTATTGAATTTTAGAACAGTCAGAGGTCACAAACCGTTCCAAATTTCCCGTAACTACCGTGAAATTAGGAGTAGAAACCAAAATGCTCTAAAAGTCGTCCGAATGATTCGAAATTTAGCAAAATACTCTTCTGGGGAAAGAAAGACGCTCTCTTGATAGAATTTTCCGTGGAAGAAAAGTTTCTCAGAAACAACATTGTAACTTACAGATTTATTTACCTACTCCTCTTTTTCTAGAATCGAATATTAAAATGATTATTATATATTATATATTATACAATAATATTATATCAGATATACTGAAAGTAATGGGAGACGTTACTAGATGATTACTTATATCTTGATTAAATTTAAAAATAAAAAGCACATCCTTGCTCAATTCTTGAAGTTTCTTTCGCGTAGGTCGTTCTCTAAAGTTGGAAAACTCATTTTCTTCCTTTGCAAACATCATTCGAGAGATTACCCGCATAAAAATAGTTAGCCCGACAAACATGTTGAGGTTGATCTGAGGGCGGCAGCATCTCTCATTCCCCAGGGTCTGAAAATTCATTGCTTTCGTTTGTTTACGATTTAAAAGATCCCGAGAGGCCATTTGGCAACATTTCAGAGCTGCAGGGAGGAGTTCTACTCCCGTCTAAATATACGCCGGACGAACCGTGAGCTAAATTTGGCGAACTCCCCAAACCCCTGTCGGCAGAATCTTTTTAATCTTCGAATATCATTTTAATAACGTTGAATTTGGGGGACCTTTCACTTGAAATCTGAGAGGACCTGCAGAAATTTAAATTTTGAAATTCATTAACTAGGCGTCTCCTTATTGTGCATCTACCCTGGGCTCATCACAACCCTCATCAATTGAGAAGTGGTAACTGACGAAGAGAAGGAAAAGATATATACGATTTCCGTTTCAGATCATTTTGAAGCACAACGTGGTGGTCGATTTTTGTAACTAGGTATTGGAAGATTGTATGGAATGTGTTAATTGATTCGATCACGTCTATGTAGGTATTTTAATTCAGGGGAACCTTCTTGACTAGTGAATCTTTACAGTAAATGGTGAAGGTTGATTAACCAATCTAGTCTGGCTTGGTGCAAGAAGCAAGGATACCGTCAGGTAAATTAGTTAATTTAGACTCAAATGATTATGGCTGTGATCAAGAACCAAAACGTCGTAGCAAGGCTAGATTAGTCAATCAACCTTCACCATTTACTGTAGTTATTTGAATGTAACCGTAAATACTCCACTATAGGAACGTCAGTATGTCCGGCTTGTGTATGATTAACTATCAGGAGCGATTTAGTGCGATACGCCCCCATTCAACCCAAGGAAGTACGGGGTGCCAACATTCATGATTCTTTCAGCTGAAAGTAAGGACATGGAATATCGGTACTTACATCGGTGCAATACATTGTATATGGACTCGAGATAGAAAGCCCTTATACAAAAAAAGAAAAGAAAGTATAACAACTGAAATTCAGCGAGGTAAAAAAATACACCTGCCACCTACATTTCATTTGTACCACAATTATATTAGAAGACTTGAAAAACTCGATTGCAAAAGGAACTCTTGAATTAAAATCACACAGCAAACTATATTAGCTGATGGGATCCTCACAAGGGAATCGTTACAATGCCCCAGCCCGTTTACATTCACATTCGTGTTTCGTTCTTTTTTCTGTCAAGTTCTCGCCCCTAGTGAGTGAAAACGGATGAACACATCGGTCCGGGTGGTCTCATTTGATTCTCTGAACGGATGGCATCAATAACGCACATGAAAAAAAAACAGTACTACCTATTTCAACCCTTACCGATGTTCAGATTTCTTATATTTAGCTCGCTTATTTCAATCTTTAGGATTGACTAAGACCTATGCTGAGAATTCAGCCCGTACTAGACCTCAAAAGTGATTTTTTACGTTTCAATGACTTAAATCCAGTAGTTTCGGAGAAAAGCTCCGAAATAGGTTTTTATATTCGATTTCAGAATTCTACACATCTGAAAACGTGAAACAACAAATTTTGAGAGAGGGTCGAACATTTTTTCTTGGTCGCTTACAAAATTTCATTATGGAAAATAATATATCAAAATCACATTCATAAATGTGTCTCTCTCACTACTATCATGAAAATAAGAACTGCATTTACATTGTTAAATCCAACAAGAAAGGTTCACGAGTTTACTGTATGTACCTAGAAGGGTGTGGCATAGCTACCTCGTATCAGAAACATGATGCTATTCATTAAAATTTATATGAAGCTGTTCTTTAAAGAATTGAAATATTGAAAAATTTATACTATTATCTTGTTGCAAAGGGTTCAGGTAACAAAAATGTCGCGGGGCATGTCTTTCTTCCACGAATATCGGTCACGCTAACTGCATAACTGATATAGTGAAGATTCTATCGTTTTCAAATTGGTATGAGACTATTCTTCCCCGGCCATTAAAACATTTTCAGAGCGATTGGATCAATAGAACCTGAGAAAATAATCTCGGTTGATTTTACGTTTGACAATGGATACGTGTTAAAATGCTTGTGAGATTGTGAGACTGGGTTTCCTTGACTACCCTCTAAATTTTAGTGCGATCGGGACCACTGAACCTACATGGATCTGCGGCTAAAGACAGACAGACAGGAACCGAAAGTTGTTCATAATGGTCTAAAACGTAAAATACAAGAGAAATATTCGATTTTGCAGAAAAACAAATTTTCAACTCTCGAAATTGAGAAATTGGAAACTCAGCGTTCGCTACCTCTTGGTAGACTCGGAAGAAATCAACGTTTGACAAGTTGGGTTGGCTCGTAGCTACCTTGTATCAAACATTAATCCATGGACCATTAAAATGTTGTACCTAAATATTCTTTAAAATAAAATCTAGAATGTAAAAATAAGCCTGTTAACGATTCACAGGATAAACACGCTGCAAATTCTTTCACTGGGGATTCATGATTATTCAATGATGTGTGTGTCATGATAGAGCGATTGAATTTCTACTAAATCTGTTCTCAACTTTATTTGGATTGAATCATATTTGTGCGTATTATTAAATAATAAACCCCAGTGAGAGCATTTGCAGCTTTTTTTTCAAGAGCGATTACAATGGAAAAATATTCTATTTAAGTAAGACGGAGAATGCATTCAACCCGTTTATCGGCTATAAACCCTTTAAGGAGTTCCCTCCAGTATCCACATTCACTACATCACCAGGTTTAGTTTCGATCAAAACAAAAACAATAATAAACCAAAAAAACGCAAATGTTGGCACCATAAATCGGACCATACATTAGGAATGGTTTGAACTACGGACCTGTGGAGGGGCTCATTCGATTCCTCATGGAAAGTTCTTAAAAAAAAGTCCAAATTTAGGCCGCCTTGATTTTTCATATATTGATTTTTCCTGAAAATTTCAGACTTTTTGCTCCAGCCGTTAGGGAGAAGTCGTGCGTACGGCGGACGGACGGAAAATTTTTTATTGCGGATTTGGATTCTACAGCCTTTGAAACGTAAACTATGACATTTTCAGGGGGGGTTAGAATTTTTTCTTTAACAGCGATTACAATGGTTCATTATTGAATAATAAACCAAAATGCCTCGAGACATGTTCCGCGTGGACAACAACGCCTTCAAATTAGTGAGTCGACATGTATTGCTGGCCTGTCACGCCAACTCTATACCAGCTACAATAACAGAACTAAGCTACTGTCGTATTTCAATAGGCGGAAGAACGTTCTTCCAAGACTATCCTGAAAATGTGCGATAGAACCTCTAGAGCCTGAGGAAATGATGCTGATTGGATTTTACGTTTGCGCAAGTGAAGTATTGATTTTTGAGCGATACGAATTATTGATGACCATCAGGAAATTCCTAACATCACCTAAAAATGTCAGCAAACTCGGATGAAAACTTTATAAATTAAGCGTGTTACAAGGATCTCCAAAACGGAAGTTGTTCAAAATGGTCTAAAACCTGAAATGTCGACGAAATTTTTGATTTTAAGGAAAAAAGCTTCATCTTTTGTATTTCAGAATAAAGTTTCCACTACCTGCACGTAGTCTCTGAAACAATACGAACAATCGTACTTCGTGGAAAGCAATCGAACAAAGAAAAGTCACGAAATTCGACTGAGAATAGTGTAAATGTGAACAGAACACATGTGTTCATTTCCCTCACTGTCACTCCTTATAAACGATTCATTAATAAAATTGGAATCTCAAATTTTCGAACACCTTAACTTAAAAACAAAAATGTCGGCCCCTTCTAATCACTCCTTTTCAAAATTGAATGTGTAGTAGGAATGTATTCCAAAACTAGAACTGCGAATTGAGCCACAGTGGTGTGTGTTAATCAAAATCTGACATTGAATAGTAACAATACATAAATAGTAGTTACCATTTGAAGCTTTTTGCAATTCCCAAAAATAAGAAGCATAAAAGTAGTGTTGATTTGGGGGACAACCTGCATATTATTGAAGCCTCACGTAGAAAATAAATTATAATGGTTAGTTAAGCATACAAGAAGAACAGGAAAAGTACATACCTTAATGCCACAGTGTTACGATGAAAGGAAGGATGATTAGGTTCTTCGGTTAAAACCAGCTCCCACTTGTTAATAATCTATTATACTTTCTGATTCAAATAAACTTTAATTTTACCAGAATTTATGTTATCCACATCCGATTATACCAGTTTCACTTCCAGTTTATCTTCATGAGCTTTCAAGAAAACTCAGGTATTGCTCCTAAAATTAAACTGTCAATGGAATTCGTAGACAATAACGCTGTACCCACATCGATAGATATTTGTTAGTTGTTTCATGAATAGGTACTGATCCCTGGTCTACTCTTGGATAGCCTAGTATTTCTTCCTAGTCTATAATGCATCCAATTCGGCCGAAAATCACATGTAATTTAAAAGATAGATATAATTTCGTACGACTTTTCAATATCTTGATAACGTAAACTCAAAACTGTAACTATTTCTTACCCACTGAAATTCCAAAATTATGTTCGGCAAGCCACCATTCAATGCAACGAAACTTACGGAAACATTCGATTTCATGAAATGGAAATTTCGTAGTTGATTCAACACAACTCACTGGAAACTATTGACCATTCGAACCACTAAATTAAACAAGGATTAACTAACTCTTCATTCTACAACTTATCGAAATATGGAACGAACAACCTTTTAAAAATATTTATTTCATTCAGTCTCAAATCACTTTCAAGGCAATTAACTTTGTACAAGTAGCTTGGGAGATAGCTGTCGGCCAGTGATAGTCGAACGGAGGAAGGATGGAACTTTAATTATGGAATTAATTTTTTGAACTGTCATTATACAGGGTGTCCCAGGAGTTATCAACGATCCGACTCCTACGTGTTCTACAACTCATTTCTCAACAAAACTGGCTCATAGCAATTTTTTGCCCGAGGCCTCGTTTCCGAGTTATACGCAATTTAAGATTTTTTTCGTGTTTTCGATCTTATATCATTAAAACTGTCATAACTCCCTCAATTTTGGAGATACCTCAAATTTGATGACACCGTTGGAAAGAGTGTTAAATTTTCTATATATTTGATTTCAGAAAACATTTTTTTATTGCATTGAAAATGTGCGATTGCTGCGCGAAATAACAGTTTTCTGAAAATCTTGAAATCACCTGTTTTTCATCTCGCCTAGAAACCCCATTAACGCTTGACGCAGAACTGTCCAGGCCTGGTAACGCGTGGTACTTACTCGTTTTGGTTTTTGAAAATATTTTCAGTTAAAGAAACGGTGTTTGACTGCAGAAAAACGTGTGTTTCTGTTAAAATTAAGGTTTTCCCAAAAGTCTCGACGAAAAAAGGTTGGAGGCGGGCTATTCGTAACTTTTCTCGCTGAATCGGATGGTGACGACGCCAGACCTCTCAACTGACGATTTAAGTTAGTTTTGCCGCATGCATAAAGCCGTTCGTTTGTGAACAGCATCTAAGGCATTCCTAAGCTGTCCGGCCAAAGTCAGGATAATCGAAGAGCCGAGAGACGGCTATTTTTTGTGTTCATTTACGATTGATTGCGATGAGTTGCTTTCAGTTGAGTAGCTAAAAAATGTTTTCTGACATCAAATAGATGAACAATTCAACGCTCTTTCCAACGGTGTCATCAAACTTGAGCTATCTACAAAATTGAGGTAGTTATGACAGTTTTAATGACACGATCGAAAACACGAGAAAAGTCTTGAATCGCGAATAATCCGGAAACGAGGCCAGTGGCAAAAAATTGCTATGAGAAATTTGAGTTCGGAAATGAGTTGTGCTACACGTAGGAGTCGGATTGTGCGTAACTCCTGGGACACCCTGTATAAATAAAAAAGGCCTAATGTTTGAAACTTGTGAAACCTACGGAGGGGGCATTGTCTTGGTCAGGGGCACGGATATGCAATGACCCGCACGACCCCCCGGTCTTGAAGGAGGGGTTGCTTTGTGCGCCGTGTATTATCAACCCAAATCTGATTTGGCCGTAGCATTGGGTGTTGCGATGTTGATAATTTGTTGTTTCTTACTAAATTCAGTTTAAGCAAAATGTTTGTTGACTCAAACATGTTATCCAGTTGTAGGACAATGGTAAGATATTAGGGTTGAAATCGAGTTCATATATAGAGTTAGAGTTTGAACAAGATTGTCAAGATATAAACCAAAAAATAAATATTTAAAAATGAAAAATGGAAATGAATGAAAACGATTGTTTGTGAACAGCGTCTAAGGCATTCCTAAGCTGTCCAGCAAAAGTCTGGATAATCGAAGAGCCGAGAGACGGCTATTGTTTGTGTTCATTTACGATTGATTGCGAAGAGTTGCAGTTCAGTGGAGATTTTTTTTACGGTTTTGCCAATGGTAATGCTTCTGAAGCAGCAAGGGAGTCACACTCCTCCAGTGTACAACTCACACCCTAGCGAACACGTCGGATAGTATGAGGAAAAAATATTGGTAGGTAATATTGGTCATATCACTGATCCTTTTTTTATCTAGTAAACTTCGCATTATCTTTTTTTTGTCACTAGGGTTTTGGTTATTACTACCAGCTATGTTCAATAGCTATAGCGCACCGTGATGAATGGGAATATGCAATAGGGAAACCACGCTGAAGGAAATACAGTAAGGGTGTTTTTCACTAGAAATTGTACGTATCGTGAACTTATTGAAAAAGTATCACCCCACTGAAAATACCTTCTGTTCATTAGTTTCAAAGTGTTAACAGGTTGTTTGCAATGTTTACCTAATTAGTTTTAGTTAGAATTCAGAGAGTTAAATTCCTCCCAGTCATATAATCATCATATTTGCCGCGATTTTTGAGTTTACTACCGAGACCGTATTTTAAAAGATTCAATTGGAAGTGAAGACATGGCTTCAATGGAATAATTTTTATAATGCCCTCTTACTTATCAATCGTGGCCTAAACACTCTTCCAATGGTATTTAATTCTGAATCATATCCAATGCTACTATGTAAAAGTTTGTTGATGATAATAACACTGCCCCGTCCAATTTGATTTGATAAAAATCTTAAGTACGATTATTAAAACATAGCCAACCTTCGGGATTTACATTTGCAAACCAATCACGATACTATACAAGTATGCCGATCTGGGTTAACAGCTAAACGAATCCCTGTATTGAAATGTGGTAGTTTCAATTTGTAGTTCTAAAGGTGAAACATGGTGAGGTGATGGCGTTGCCCCTTCAAAAAGATGAATACGGATAATGCCCGCAACACTCAAAGGAAGTCATAGACGCTGGAAGGCGTCTAGCATATCTCCCGAAGCGGCGGATTCAAGAATCCGGAAGGGCAAACTAACCATATCCATCATAAGAGGTGTAAATACTTGTAATTTTGATACAAATGTTCAATTTTCAATTTTGATATAAGATTGTTGAATTGAAAACCCAAGTTGGCACCAAAAAGTTAAAAAAACTTTCACTTTGCATAATTTACAGAAAAAAATTAACTACACCATCCCTTTGCTTCCTTGCTACAAGACCTAAATCGAATAGTCGTGGAATTTCCCCATTTCTGTATTGATACTACTTATGATTCTTCTTGGTAATGGCATTTATTCGTGGTTTTTTCTTTAAATCTTCATTACTACAATGTTGAGCATATCCAAATTTCCTATACAATCATTTGAATTTAATAAACAAAGGATAAATGCTCATTCTTGTTCATGTTCATGATGACGTAACCGCCGAAATCGATTTAACTGTGTGGCTCATTGTTTTCGTTGAATTATAGACAACTTTCTATCCTTCTTCGTTTTTACTCATTCTTGTTTCATTATTTTTGTTAGCTGTAAGCCCCCTAGTTAAAGGTATTGGTTAATCTTAAATTAACTACAGGTTAATTCCTAGCGAAGTCCCCTTGTGAGTAGCTGAGATTCACCGATTAAAAGGTAAAGAACAAAAGAAAAGAGACCACCACCGTCAGCGTTTTTCGATGACTAGATCTTTTATTACATAAATAACGTTTTAAAGAGTTACATACAATAATGGGTTCAAATTAAAATTAAACATTACATGACAAAGAGAAAAAAAAAAATCTGCCACCAAAAAAAGGATTCTACAGTAAAGAAGATGATTGGAAAGCACAAAGTTGTTCTATTCGAAATAGAAAACAGAAAAATTAGTAAACAGAAGCTTCCATAGCCTTATTTGCGTGAACATAAAAAGACATTTCAAAAGATAACAGAGAGTGCAACTCGACATTATGAGGAGTATTTTAGTTAATACAAAAATTTTTCCACATAAAAATGTTTTTTTTTGTGATTTTGATAGTATCAGCCAAATTTAAACGTAAAACATGATACATAGTTGGCATTTTTGTATTTGAATCGACCAAATCTTGAGTTTATGAATGACAAAGGAACATCATCGTTCTTTTCCTCATTCAAAATCGTGAGATTCTCTCGAATATCGATTTAATTTAACGTGAAGTCGAATCTATGACTTCTGATATGAGCTGTTTTTTCCCGTAAATGCAAAAATATGTCAAAAAGCTCTCCATCTACACGAGAGCTTTGAGTAACGTACACGGCGAAATGGCACGTTATGGACGTTTGAATGGGATTACTTCAAAATTGTATGAAGAATTCAGGTTTGACGGTAGTTGTTTATTCGTAGATGAAATCATCTACTACTAAAATGGGTTTTTGATTTAAAAATCATTACTGTAACTACCAAAATTTAATTACACGTAAATTTATATTGGACGATCGATATTATCGCGAATTTAACGTAGCTTGGGAACGTTACCATGCGAAGAAAATAAATTTTGACCGTTATCTCTTTCAAATTCAAGAAGTTTTAACTTAGTAAACCAGCTGGTTTTGGAATTTAGTTCGAATGTTGCTTTCATTATATAAAAATAGGATTTTCATTATATGACAAAACACAAACCACAATATCCCTTAACTATTGAACAAGAACTGCAATCAACAAGGGCAACTATTTAATGACACTTGTTTCATCTCTTGATTGGGATTATAATGGATTGGAATACTTGCAATGGCTTGGGATTGTGAAGTTGTTCATACTTCGATTTTGTGAAAATAACATTGAAGCTGTTTACGGTTTTCTTTCTTACATTAAAATACAGCCTACACTTTGATTGACTACCAATTAATTGATTGCTAATTCATTTGATAGGAGATTTTTATATTCAACCTCTAAATTATATCAATCATCACTAAAGCGAACACCATTTTTGAGAGATAGGCTCAAAAATTTCGCAGGGTGCCCGAGAATCGTTTCATCTATACCGTTGAGCAGATGATGTCGTCATTATCATTAACTTTCAAACAGTAATTCAAAACTACATAGTACCCTGATATGCGTCACCTTTTTGAAAATAACAAGTTAGCGTGCATAACAAATGCAGCGAGTAATTGTATAACTGAAACGCCTTCCATTAATTTTATATTAAGATGTTGTGTGCTTTTAAACATTAACGCTTAAACCCAATGAAAATTCGTGCCATTTCCCCGATTTAGAAGATTAAAAGTGCTTAATTCATTTTCCTCCTGGACATAAGTTTGAAAGACAGGGTTTTTGTAACTTTCCCCAGCCCAAAACGCTTAGCAGTGAGCTTTGCTCCGGTATTTTGGCCGTTTCTCGATTCGTGTTTGCCGGTATTTTATTATTGTAGTTTTCATATTTTTCGACAAATTGTTACTTCGTTATGTATGTTCTGGCCTCACCTGTCACCTGGAGAGTTGCCGACGTGTTTTGAGAGCCGAGGTTGTTGATCGCGGTGCACGTGTACTGCCCAGCGTCATCTGATAACAAATATACACAAAGGGAACGTTAACCATATTTTAATGCTTTTTCAAAGGTGTTTAGCAAAATACTTCAAAACGCGAAACAACAACTGGATCCTGAAATCCGCAGAACTGAAAAACAGGGTTTTAACTACCCCATAACGTTCACCTTTGGGGGGGGGGCAGACTCAATAAAAATCAATTTAATAAAAAATGTCAATTATTCAAATCCTTGTAGAGATGATTTCCAGATAGTGTGAATGGGAAAGACTTAAACAGGGAGTTAGTAGTAATTCATAACCTATCGACTCAATCAAGTGATTTCATACACCTATGAATCTTAATCCAACACAATATGCTGACTTAACAAGTTTAGTATAGTACACTCGGATTTATAAGACTGAATTTTGTGAAAAGAAGCTGCATACATGAGTCGAAAAACCATTCATTCTCATTACTTTCCCAAAATAAATATGTTTTTAAGCAGCAACTTCCTCTCGCGTTCCACTGACAGCGGCCTAACATTTATAGGGAAGGAAAGATCGGTGAGTCTCCTAAGAAAAGTTATTCGATTCACAAAACGAGTCTGTGATATATTATATCTTGAATATTATGTACATTGAATATCTTCATAGCACGGATTTCAAGAAATTATGCACCTTACATTGTCTTTTCACGATTAAGATTGTTCAAACTTGAGTGTGAAAATGTTAAATATCAATCCAGGTTCAAATCCTTACCTACCCGATGGTGCACCACGTTTTTTTTTTTTTTTTCGTTGGCAGGTGAGGAAATCTTTGAGATCCTTAGAGTGGAAATCGGATCTCCTAAGATACCCAAAAGGGACCGCACTTTGGGTTATGTGGGATTTAAACCCACTAAAACCTCACATTCCATTTCCCACGACGAAACTCAGCCTGGAACTGTTTGACACATTACTTCAGGCTGGTTCTGGGGAGGGATTTGTTACTCCTCTCGGTCCGTGTTCTCTCTGCTCTGCCTCTCCCGTTCCTTCACAGCCTTTATTTTCAGGATCTTTTCAGAAAAGGATGCTACGGCGGTCCAGTTCTGTTCACGCTCAAGCATTTCACTTAAGATACATTCTGGTGTCATGTCCTGAGGTGATAGCCACCACGTTTGTGGTGTTGGAATTGTGGTATGAATTCGCTTCCTACAAACCGATCTCTTTATAGATTTGACTTTGATTTGATTTGAAACTTTTCAACATTAATCCTGATTTCAAATCTTTTGACCTCTATGTGAACAATCCAATCTAAATCTTGATTCGCACTCTGACGTACCTGACGATTATAGAAAAACATCCAACATCATGTTTGTGTTGTTGGAATCTTGGCCTGGCTTTGTTTCTAGAAAACTGATCACGTTATTGATTGGAGAAGAAAATTGTCAATATAGGAACCAATCCTGATTCGAATCCTCATTCGAATCTGATAATCGCGTTCCCATTACGCCAAAACTGCGTTCTCACCATAAGTTTCTTAGGAGCGAAAAGACACAATCATTTTAGGTTGAGTAGATAGGACATTCATTTCAAAGTCTCACTTAGATGAATGAGCTGCTCTGGTAAATTTTTCAAATGGGACAGACAGCAATTTGCAATTACAGATTTTTAGGAAAAAACTCGGTACAGAACACTTGTGTTGATGGATCTTACAAGAAAATGTTGCAGGGATTTGAAGAACTTAATCTTCAAGCCTTAAGAGTAGTGAGGCCTTTTTCAGGCTTTGGAAAGCCGCATGAAGGCGTTCAGGGTTGGATTTAGGGTAAATAAGATTCTTGTTGAATCGAGGGGCTAATCTATAAGCTTACATGGATGACAGGATGGATACTTACAAGTGTACGCCTGGGGTATGGTGAGGCGGCATACGCCGTTCCTGAACTGGATCTCGTGGTTGAGAGAGGGCTCGATGGTTCGACCGTCCTTGGACCAGCTGACGGTCGGTGGCGGCTCCGACTGCACGATGCACTCAAACCTGGCTGTCAAGCCGCTCACAACCGCTATGTCCCTCAACGGCTAAAAAAAAATGTCAATCGTTGATCATATTTTATTAATCGCGGAAAGTATTACCAACTTATTTCAAACATGGATGTATGTATATTATGCGCAGATACAGACTAAATGTAATGTAGTTTGCTATTCTATTATTAGGGCTCGTTTACACCAATCTGCACGAATAGTTGTGAACGTTTGCAAACGTTGGAGAACCTTAAATAACGTTCGCAAACAAGGAACGAGGCTAGAATGCCAGCTGAACACGCCCGCACAAAAACAGTTGTTATCTAGCATTCCCGATAGATGTGTCGATGAATGTCAACCGCTTTGTCGAATGTTGCGATTCGTGCTTCTGTTGGAGGAAAAGTAGAATATGGAATCATTTTAGTAATAATGTGAGAATAATTCCTCTCTGAAAGGAAGGGATTATTAGCATCTGTTAACCTAATTGAAAGCGGATGAAACAGGACTTCTTAATAATTTCAGTCGCATGTTACTATTCAAGAAAAGTGTCAAGGGATGGTTAGAACTTCCGCAAGAGTGTTCCCGCGGCTTTACTATTGGTATCAACCCTTCGGATTCAGTTTAAAGACTGCTAGCGAAATGCGCTCGAACGTCGATCTTTTTCACGATTGATTGAAAAAGGTGTTCGCGAACAATGGTTCAATATGTTCAACGGAACCGTTCAGACATGCATGATGATATACAAGGGGTCATTCGGTAAATGAATTTCCTAATTATAAACTATAAAGATCAGATAACTAAGAGACTTTATTGATTGGATAACTGTCTACCAATTTACGATGCTCAAAAAGTGTTGTCCGAACTCAATTTGGAATGCTTCTTCTTGGTTTACTTCAGATTGTACCGTTGATACTGAATAAATGGATTTTTTTCTCCATGGGATTGGGGAAATATGTTTATGCTCTGGATTAGTCCATTAATAAGAGAAATGTACGACTTTGTCTCAATATACATATACATTTCATTCGAAACTAACTTTTTTCGGCAGTAACACCTTAATTTTGTTCGGAAGAGAATGATAATTACAGGAGAAACGATAGCCCAATTGATCTGGGTTTACTTCAGAAACCCTTTCCAACAGTAACTCAGAATCGTTGCTTCCGGCACAATGAATCAATTTTAAGATAATCGCAAAACTTAATTACCAAAGTTGTGATACAGTTCCATCTGCGGTTCTCCCTAAACTTAAGTGCGAAAGGTGATACTCAGTTATCTTATCTTATAAGCTTATCTTTATATCTATTTATATCTTGTGTGAATTACCGTTATGAACACTGGAGACTTCTTAGGAGTTTCGCTGTGATGCATAGCATTCACAACTACAGGTGACGACAGAGGACTAGCACCACTCGCCCAGTTGGCGGCCCCTGAAATCGAATACAAACAAAAACTAAGTTAAGTCTTGTCAAACTCGTTGAGATAATTCAACAAATAGATAATAGATTGAATAGATAATTCGTGACCACATTTTTGATTAAATCATCCCATGTACAAACGATTGAGGCACAATAATATACGCAAAAACGAATCTCACAAGATACCGGTCATTATGTATCAAATTCTAACTGAGATTTTATTCACGTAGAAAATGCAACTTCATAAGGGTAATGACATTTTATACGGAATTATAATGTGAAGAGCTTCTGATATAAAGGGCTAAACTGACATTTTTCCAGTTTTAGTTACCTAGAATCTGTCAAAGTGCCGAATATTTTCAGACATCGGTTTACAGCGGAAAATGGGATACAATATAGTAGTTCTGGTGCCCATATGCTTTATATCTAATGCTCTTCAATCAATCTACGCACATGTATTTTACTTTTGTATTTAAAAAGCGAGAATAAATTTCATAATATCGCCTTCGGGATATAAATCTTATGAAAAAAAAAAAAAAAAAATCATTCCAGGAGAACACAAAACATTCAAATCTGTCTACCTGTGTACTAACTTCAAGAAAATTTAAACAAAACCCACGTTACATTATGGTATTAACGTTCATGAACCATCCATTGCTAGGCTTCTACTAATTTTCCAAGATCTAAAAAATTGGCACGCTTGGTACTGGTGCATTTCCCTTTAAAAAATCAGTGAAGGTTGATGATATCTTGAAAATTTACTCATCCTCTCCGAGTGAATTGGTTTAAAATTCGTTCTTTCCAAGCTTTTGATACCATTTTTCTCTAGCGAAGAGTAGAAATGACAAAAATAGTTATTTAGCGTGTTTCAACAAGCTTTTTGTGCTCGATCTCTCGCACCGAATATAATGGTTGCCACCCGCTGAATACCATTAGATTAGAGCAATTCAGACTTTATCTTATTTGAAAGATCGTCGCCAAAATAATTTGGGGAACGAGTGAACAAATATAAATAAGGAGGCTGATTAATAGCTTTAAAAAGCCCCAAAAAACCAAAACTTCGGTTTTTCTCTCTTTCTCTCCAATTAGTAACCATGGCCTGAAGTAATGTGCTAAAGTTCCAGGCCGAGTTCCAACGCGGGAAAGGAAGTTGAGGTTTTAGTGTGTTTGAATCTTACAGATTCAAGAGATTTAAGAGTGGTCGCTTCTGGGTATCTTACGAGATCCGATTTCCATCTAAGGATCTTAATGATTTCCTCACCTGCTTACCGAGAAAAAGGAGTAACCTTTAAAACGAAAATGCGAGCGGTACACTAGAAAGTGTTTGGAACGATGGAAATCGCTGCTAAAATGGCAATTCTATAAAAATATAAAAACGTCTATGTTTGGAGTTTACGGTCTATCATAGATTCATCGACCATTGGTGTATGGATTGTTTTATAGAACTAAGCCTAAGGCTGGCTACACACGGTGAGGGTTCCAGGAGAGGAATTCCTTTTAGAAATCTTGAGAGGTTTACCACAGCTGGACGGAGCCTCTATACAACAGTCCGAAAACTGAGCAGTTCGAACAATGTCTCCCCACTTAAGGCGGCTTTTGCAAAATGTGAGCCTGCGCAGTTCCCGTCAATTGAAGTAAAAATGTGGTTTATGCTGGTTCGGAGAGTATTCTCTAAACGGGGAATCCTCTCCAGGAATGCCCACCCTGTGTACCCAGACTCGTCCATCTCATCTACTACTATGGAAGATTGGAGATGTGTTCTCCAATGATCCTACTTCCCACACTTTTGTGCTTACACAAAAACCACGAGAAAATAAGAACCACGTAATTCGTACGAATAGAAAACAATCAATCAATGAAATCAGGACCTATTCAAAATTCAAAAGATGAATTGCGAATAACAACATCAAACTACAGGAAATAACGACAACAATCAACAGCCAAATTTACAAAGCATTGATGAATGATTATTGTTGTGTTGCGGATTTTGAGGCAGATATGTTAGTACTTAGGCACCTAAGCTAAAATACCACTTTTTGATCTGCAATGAGATCGATTACCTGGTCATGTATAATTCTAAATATACCGGAGTACTTTAACAGAAGGTAAAGTCTGGTTTACACTGACATGACGGACATCACTTGATAGTGAAAGGTAGAATGACTAATTAATATTCTAAATAATTTATAGATATTTTACTCCTAATCACACAGACTATATCCTTAAAACAGCAATGTTAGATAATAATAAGCCTTATGTTTATAAATACCTGATGATGATTAAAGAATTTTTATCAAGTCGAATTACTGATTACTGGATTGTTTGAAATTGAGAAGATGGTCTAGGAAAACTAAAAGAAAAATCGACTTTTCCAAGAATCTCAATTTCTCCTACAGGCCATCATTCAATAGCAATTTTTGAGAGTAACAGACATCAAATTAGTTTTATTATCATAATTAGTTATGCTAGAGATAAAACATCGATTTCATTTTGAACCTTTCACTTCATGAGATAAAATGTTATGTTTTTAATGTAATTGAAAAGCTGAATTAGCTGTGATTTAAAATTTGTTCCAAAACTGGAAGAGTAGTGTAGAATGAGCGATTAATTTTGATATCATTTAAACAGATATTCAAACATTCGTACGAATCAAACAATGCAGTTTAATATATTGAAACTGAATGAAAATATTGTGACCCTTACAGTTTCGAGGTTCTATGGGTTTTTCGAGCAAATATTTGGAAAGTCTTAGCCAATAGTAATAGCTCTTTTTAATTACGAACAAACGGCGACTTAACTCTGTTATATTGAGTTAAACAGAAAACACTTATGGTTGGTTAACTAAATGGTCTGAAAATAAGATGATACTTAAAAAATAAAAACGAAAACATCGAATGATACACTCGTTAGAAAGAATGAAAAAGCATTTTGTTGTGAGGTGAAAAAATGAAATTGTTTATTATGAGATGACGGATTGTTTATTATGATTAAACTGAAGAGTAGGACAGCGGTGATGACGATGAGATGACAACATTCACAAAACGGAAGGAAAACGCCACAACGGATACGTTCAGTACATGAAAGCCATTTTACGAATGCCGGTTCTGACAGCTAGTTAACTCATAGTTGCTTATCTATCGAAATATAATGTCAATAATGAAGAGAAGAATGACGAATTCACAGTTCCCTTCAAATTCCTCTTGATTGAACATTCGAGTACAACGTTTGCACTTAATCATCATCATTATCAGTGTTGGAATGTATACCAACTGTAGTAGGTACCTATTAGTGGGCCTTGTGTAGGAGGGAACACAGATGAGGAAATAATACGTATTTTGAGGTCTTGTTTTGTCTCAAGAAGTTGGTATTGTTACAAGGAATGAGTTCGTTTTACAATAGAGAAGTCGTAGGTGGTTTGCAATAAGTAGATATTTGTATTTATTACTTGAGTATTCTTGAACATATAACCAACTGTAAGCGATGCCAGAAAATGTGCTGCTTGAGGTGGCCATAGCCTCAAAACTAAGTTGGCACATCCAAGTGCTCTAGTTCAAATGTCACAATCACAGAGTTATTTAGACAGTAACTAGATGGTTTTGACGTTTTAGTCTTTCTGTTTGGAAGAATAGACCAAGAGATCGCTGTGATGTAGGAATATAATGGCGAATCCATGAAATGGAAAGGTTTACTACCTACGTTCATCATTACCATGTATTGTTACGTATCACATGATAAAATCAACCAACAGCCAGGAAAACCCAAGGCTCAGGTTCATTGAACGGGGAAGGTTCACTACCTGGTCGGACAGGAAGCGAGGAGGGTAATCCTATTTGAGCCCTGAGCACTAAGCTAAGGGCGTTAGTCTTTCTCCCTGCACCTTCCAGTGTAGGCTGGCTATTGGGTCCTCTTTTACTTTCAACTACCCCTTGGGCAAGTACGTCAAATTCGTCTAGACATAAAGCTTTCCACTCCTTAAACCAAGTCCAGATCCGTCTCGACATAAAGTTTAACAAAAAACAAAACTTCCCTAAATTCACTCCCTGCTGAATTTGTTAGATTCGTCTGGACGAAAAAGCAAATGTTGCAAAAAGGAAAAGCTGCCTAAATTCGGTCCTACTAGTCTAGGCTCTAGGAAAACTGTAATTTGTTTTACGAGCCTTAGAAACTTGTAACAGTAGTTATACATCTTTAACTAATCCATAGAGTTTTCTTACTCGATTTAAAGAAATAATAGTTTATTAAATGGAATCTTCTCCGTTAAAGGTGTAAGTGTATTAACAATATTTTCAGTCCTAACTGTTTTTGGTATAAAGATGATTATTATCATGGAAAAACACCATTCCTGTATCTTTCCATAAGCCTGCATTCTTTCGGATGGAGGAGAAGTTGAGGACAGTGTGATGTATAATGATACTGAAACCACTTTTAATGATTAGCTTCCACAGTCCAAGCACACTAGTGCATAGTGCATTCAAATGATTCAAGTCGGAGCTAACCCTTTGGCAGTTCAAAATAGTTGTAAAAGGCACTTGTGGTAATTTTGGACTTGGAGTCTTCAAAAAACTCATACACTGAATCTGGCTGCATCAGAAATCAACAAGCCTGAATGAGGACCTTTGAAGCTTAGTGCGTATTATAGCAAGAAGAAAAGCGGTGAGCATGATGTTCTGTTCAGATCTAATCCAAACTATTAGCAACACATAAAACGGCTTTCTAGTACTGAACACGTGATGGGGATGAAGTTAACCTTGGTCTTGGCCAGCCGCAGTGTAAGGCGATGGTGCTGGAGAAGCAGATAGCGGGCTTGGCGTGTTCGGATAAGAAATTTTCGGACCCGTCGCTACCCCTTTCCTCCGGGCCTCCTCAAAATCGGACATCTCAGACTCCGATGTCGGGTCCCACTTGACGTGCTGTTGCTTCTTTTTCTTCGACTGACCAAAAGGGGACGGGGAGGAGGACGAGGCGCCGCCGGTCGTTTCGTGGATCACGGGCACATCTATGGAGCCCGCTTCTCGTTCGCTGGGTTTCGAAGTCGTGATGGCTTTGGCTTTGACGGAAGATCCCGGTTTCCCGCCTTCTCCAGGCAGAACCACTCCGAACTCGTAACCGAAATCGTATTTGAAGTATATGAGGCCTGTGTCAGGATCTATGCATTTCGTTCCTATAAATAAATTCTAATGTAAAATGAAGATCCAACGCCTGACAGGTCAAACCCAAACTGTCAGCTAGGTGATTCCTCCTCGCATATGAACTTCTCCGACTTGCCTTCACTTGAAAGTTATCAAATCAACTCATACCGTAATAATGATTTCAGGGCAATTAATGGACACATTACGAGTAAAAATAAAAACCTAATTTCTCAATAATGTTTCTTAATTTCTTCAGAAACACATGTAATGTAAATCGATTCTCAAATTTGAATTTTGGGTGGGATTTTGAATAAGGCAAAACAGAAAGATGATTTATTTTAACTAGATTAAGCTAACTGTCGAAAAAACGAATTATGTACCCTAAATTAAGTGTGAAGTTACATAAGCTTGGAAGAAATCATTTGATTCGTTTCAAAAAGGTTTTTTTTGCGGTTCTTTATGGAAGCGATATCACACAATGATTAATGTTGTTTTGCTACCTCATCGGTTTCTGTCGTACGAAACATATTAAGCCAAGTCTTACTCTATACCACTCCCATGATTTTGTAGTTACGCTTGTTAATGGATCTTCTAAAAATTGATTAATAAACGTTTGACAAGTCAAATTGTGAACCCAAATACAAGATTCGCCTTACTACACGAAAAAAGGAAACATTTTAAGTATGGGTGTATCAAATTTAATGGGGATTTCATACTGTTTAAATTATGAAAGGAATTTACATTTCTTTTGAAAACTTGTATTCAGAAAAAAGACATATTTAATATCGTTTAGAAATTGTATACCTATGTATTTGCTTTTACTTAAACAGTGGAGCTTGTGGAATTCGAATTTTTGCTCTGATGATGTTTTTAGACGAATCTGAAGCGCCAATCCCATCGGAAGTTCTCGAGAAAAGAAAAGATATCGCGAATGATAAAGATTTTTATGAGGTGACTCTCGACCCGATGAGGAGTACAGTTGCTACCTTTTTTGTGACAAATACATAACACAGTTTGAAGAAAATAATGGAAGGAAAACAGAGACACAAGGCAGAATGTAGCAGTATAGTTTCTGTTCAATCGTGATTTTGATGGACGTCCACTAATCGCAAAGACAGAAAGAGGTGTGTTGAAATTCGACATAACACATGGCGATGTGGGTTCCGTTGAGATGTACATAACAACAAAATGCCTGGAATGTGGTTATGAATTTGTGAAGTTTTGCTTAGAACTACTATGAAGGCTGAACCACCATCTTACCGTGTTCAGCCAATCTGGATTCCTCTCTATACACTTGGGGATCGCCATTTTCCTGTTTGGGAACGATGGCCATCGGCGTCGGTTTGTACAACGCAGGAACGTGACCGTTTTGCTTGACGTCCGTCATTATGTCAGAAGCGAACTGTTTCGTCTTGGATTTAAAAGTCGAGGTCATCTCGCTGATGTGTTTATTGGCCACAGCTGTATTTTAAAAAACAGAACAAAAATTAGTTAAGGACTCGTCCAATACCTTTCAATAAACAGAAAAATATCTATTAAACCGAATGAATATCATCGACAGAAAATGGTAATGCAATTTTAAGCATTTTTACCAGCCATAAAATATCATAGGCCGTCAGAGATATTCAGGAGCTTAAATTCAATTATCATATAGCATCAGAAATGATATTTTGAAAAAATATCGATATCAAATCATTGATTTATCTAAGAGATTTTGAACTGCATAATATCATGTTGTACGAGTAGTATATAAATTCAATACATGAAAATCCAATTCGCAACTCACTAACTATGGTTGTGAGTGATGACATGCACCATTCACCTTGCCTGTTGCAAGGAATTTCATATAAGATGCTAGTAGGTGGAGTGTTTTGAGGACTTAAAAACGTAAAATCTGAGTGGAAATATGATCAGGAATTTAGAACCAAATCTTGATGCACAGAACTTTCAATCTTTTGGGTGTGATAATTATGCACTTTTACATGCTCTACTTTTTCCATCCTCCATGTTTGACGATCCGTTGATGGAGAACATTGATTGCGAAAGACCCAAATAACAATGTTGAATTAGTTTCTAGTTCATCTCTTATTTTTTCCTGAGCGTTTATTATTTAACACGGAACTAGGTGAAGTGAATGGTTTGAGCCTAATGATACATTTTGCACGAACGAAGATGTGGGGTATAGGTATCAGAAATGTGATAGTGGATTGAAAAATGATATTTCCGAAATGTTGAATAGGGCCTTACTTGCTGCGGCTGGAGGTACAATCGGAGGCGCGTAGTCAAACTGTGGTGGCGCACCGGGCTTTAGTTCGATCAGGCTTTGCGACCTCTCACCAAACCTCTTCCTCATCTCTTCGACCCTCTGCAACCGCTTCTCCTCAGCTTTGACTTCCACAGCTGATTTTACTTCTGAATCCGAGTCGCTGAGCCACTTGGCATCTCCCTTCGGCACGATCTTCGAAGGGAGGGAAGCTTGGCGCCCCTGTTTCTGGTCGAAGTTGATCACTTGAGTCCTCTGTTGGACCGAGACGACCCGGTGGGAGCTGGCGGTGGATTCGGCGAAGCTCATACTGTTGGAAGTCTGAACTGCGCTGAGAGGAGGGGCGTAACCCATCTCGGGAGGCGATCCGGGCTTCAAGTCGAAGAAATGCTGAGGTTGGGGTTTCAAAATTGTGACGCTCGACGCCGACGATTGTTTCTCTATTGGTTCGAATTTGGGTTTTGGAGCCTCAAAAGCTGGAGCTGGCGAAAAACCAGTTTTAACTGGTCTGAATCCCTGAGTTGGAGTCCACATAGGAGGTATCCTGGTGTTCTTCTCACTCTCACTCTCATAATCGCTTTCTCTGAATTCACCCTTGACAAACTTGGACGGAGACACTAAGGGTACTTTCGGAGAAGAGATTGCGGTCACAGCTGACGGCTTGAATGGGAAAGGCTCCAACGTTTGAAAGCTGGAAGTTGAGCTAATTTGTTGGGTGGTGTCCTGCAAAACAAAAGAAAGGAATTAGTAGGTAGTTTTATGTGTTTCATTCAAAACCCTAAAACGTATCAACCTTGCGTTAAAATCATTGTGATTTTAAGAAAAATTGACCTGTGTATGGGAGGTCATAATTCAGTATCGAGATAGCTATATTGGATCATGCAACTGTACCTAGCTCAAAATACAGTCCACACTAAAAATGTATCAAGATAAAAATTACTCCCTAATATGTCTGTAATAGCTGCCAAAATCATGGGCAATATTTTAATAAATTTTATGTTAAAACTAAACATAATCACTTTGTAACAATTGAGTTGAGTAGATTATATTTTTATAAAGCAGCAAATTAACGAATCTGTTCAAAGGAAACAAGTTTTGAAATGGTTTTAACTGTAATTTAAGTTTTATTCCTGATTACAAAACATAAATCCTTAATTTGATGTAAATAAAGAAAATTCTGCTGGAGAGCAAAATTAACAATGCCTTTGTCGTTTGATGTACTGAAGTGTACTGCACTGTAATTTATAGATGAATTTCTGTACAGTAGATACAGATTTTATCCAGTTCTTAAGCAAAAAAAGCACTTGTATGTAATGCAAGATAAACAAATCAAGTTATGAAAGCTCTGGAACGACCATAAAACATCAATATCAACTCTGAACATTAGGAGAACTCAAAATCTACAACGAAGCCACAAATTACAAAAAGCGTTCAACGATTTCAAAGCGGCGAAATGATGGGGAATTAGAGATGGATGGATAGTTAATCATTCAATTCCACGCTTACCACGTAAACAATATCGGCAGGCGACGAAGGGTTGTTTTATGAACCTTTTAAAGCGTTATGTATGGAAAATAAAGCACACGTATGTCGTTGTTAGAGAGTCAATGCAGAAAAAGAAGCCACTGTGACTATAAAACGGCCACACAATTGTTTCGTACCATGGCAATAGCTGTGGCTTGGGAGGTACACTCAAGTGCCAACAGATACCACAGTTTAGAATCCATTCAGGGATTTTGCCTTTGCCTCATGGAAAAATAGAACTTCTTCCATGCCTTTCTCTAAAACGTTCGTATAATATTTAATTTAGTTCTCTGACCGGTTTCTATGGCGAGTATCTATTTGGTCCGTAAACTAACCCAATCTCCCTTACATTCCCATAGAAAAACATGATAGAGCATAGACGGTCACACATTTTGATGTTTTCATAATTTTTATAAACTCAGGGTTTTTCTTTAACAGAATAACAAAATTCAGTTTTTCAGAGTTACTTGAACGTGCAGCACAAACCTGGAATTTTTATGGTTAAAATTCTAAATTTGCTTAAAAAATGTCCATTAAATTCAAATATGTTGATATGCTCTTGTGGAATTGGTCCCCCCTAGGGTTTATTACTACAATTCCAGGGAATATATGTGCTTTTGTTTAGCAGTTCTTCTATTATAAGTAAAAATGTTTGAATTGACATTGTTGGTACCCACCAAGAGAACTAGATTAAAATATAGACAATCAGCAGAATTTCAATGATGTATATGTGCATAACAGGCAAAACCCCTGAACGGACGTAAACTAAAGCACAAGGTCACTGAAGTCAGATCAAGCCTCCCAATCCACAAGAGATAAACTTTGGATTGAAACGTAACCACAAACTTGTTCGTACTTGAGATTGTGCCGAAGAGATTATTTTCTTTTCTTGTTTGAAAGACGATTGCTGAATGATGGATTTTTCCGATCTGTGTGACGTGGTTTTTTGTCGACTTATTCTGGGTTCGTCGGTGTCAGCCATGTAACCACTGTCTGTAGGTGTGGGGCGTTTCTTGATTTTGGGCGATTCGGGTTTGATTTGTTGCTGAGTTTCTGGTTTGGTCTGCAAATATTGAGGAGGGGAGCCAGGTTTCAACTGAAGAGTTTCCTGTTCCGAAGATTCAAATTGTTTTATCTGCCTGGACTGTTGAGATTTCGTTTCGATAGTTTTTGATTGTTTGAAGGCATTCGAGCTTGTTGTAACTCGGGTGGAGAAAGTTACTGGAGGTGACGCAAAGGAAGACGGAGGCGAAGGTTCAGGTTGTTCGGATTGGGCTCTCTTCGGCTGCCCAGAAGAACTCGGAGGCTTGACCTTTCTGTAATGCGGTTCCTCTGTATCACTTTGAATCGGAGTCCATCTAGCTTTTATCCTAGATCCTTCCAAATCACTCTCATAGTCACTCTCCGTGCACTGTTTCTTGAATTTAGTCGGTCTTGGAAGAGTGCTACATTTGACAGGACTGGGTGAGCCTTGTTCAGGTTTGAACGGGAATGGTTCAAGAATGGGGAATGACTTGAAAGACTCGTCACAGAATGAATTTGCTCGTCGTTCAACTTTATTATTGACCAACAATTTCTCAACGTGAACTGACTTTTGGCTCTCGACAGAATTCTCTCTTTTCAATGGTGGGGGTGGTATAGTTCTTACAGCACCAACCAACCGTTTCGTAGGTTCTTTGTCCAAATCTTTTTCTATTTCATGTTCCATCATTTCTACATAAGATTGCCTCCTAGTCCCTTCCGATGGGGGAGGAGTAGCAAACGCTATTTCTGGAGGAGGACCAGGTTCCAGGATAAGCCCATCATCTGGGAAAACAGCAGGCGAAGGTATCTTGATAGGCTTAAATTCTTGCTTGGGTAGTGGTTTGGGTGGTTGAACTGGAGGTGCTGTCCATATTTTCTTGGCCTCGGCTGGAGTAATGTTAGTTTCTGTTACCACTTCCGACTGTTGCTGGCTCGATTCAAAGAAATCGGACTTCTTGGAAAAAGTGTTAACATTTGCACGGTGGGTCGCATGAGCTTCAGCTACGTATATGATGTTACCCGTTTGTGGTGGTTCTACAGGTGTTGGAAACGTAGGAGCAGCCATTGGGGGCAGAACTGAACTGAAAGTTGAAGATGACATTGAAGAAAATTGTGATGACTTTTTAGTTTCAGTTCTTTGTGTAGTGGTTGTTGAAGTTGCTGATTCGATTTCAGTGTTTGGGGGTGGCCAGACAGTACTCAAAGAACTTTCTTGATTTTTGTGGGCCCAGAGTTTATCCATCGCTCGTCCATCAGCTGAAGGGATTGGCGATACAACCCTGTCGCCTGATCTAGGTGAGGGAGATGGGACAACATTTTCAATTTTTGAAAAAAGTGATTCTTCTTTTTTACTGGTGGACCATAACTTCTCCATTGAAACTCCTTCTGCCGACGGCCTTGGTGACGTTGGTCTCACAGGAATATCAGCGCCTGGTCTTAAAATTCCACCAGTCGTACTTTCAATCAGCCCAGCAGGTTCAGCTCTTTGAGGAACAATGAATTCTTCTTTGACTTCTTTCTTGCTTTCCCACATCGATGATGATTGCTTCCTCTCAAAAATTGGAGTTGAGGGCGTCTTCATTGGAGATTGAGGAGTTTCCCGACCTGCTTTTGGAAAAATCATCACTCCACCTGATGGGATTTCAGAGAAGCTCAAATCCCTTTGAGACTCTTCCAACCTTTTGACTCTATCTGACAAATGCTCTTTGGGTGGTGGAGCTTGAGTTTTAGGTATGTACCCCATTTCTGGAGGTGGGCCAGGCTCTAAATGGAATGGTTCAACAAACTCATCGGATTTCCACTGTTTTTCAAAACTGTAACTTTGGAAACTAGTTTCGCTGGCAGTAGACGGTTTGGGAATTTTGAAGTCATCTTTTGGTTTCGTTTCTGGTTTTGGAGGTTGACTCTCACTTTCTTTTATCAGAGTTTTAAAGAAGTTCAGCGAGCTTTGTTTGGAAATGGATTCTGTCACCAGATCTTCATGTTGGGTGTCAGGGCAAGGCTGAGGTGATGGATCAACTGGCTGATAAACCGGAGCAAATTGAGCAGGTTGAAGTGGTTGAAACGTTGGTTGCGGTTTAGGCTGTAATGGAACGTACGGCTGGGGTTGGAAAATTTCAAACTCCTGGGGTTTAGGGGCTTCATAAAAAGACGACGATGTTGTGGTAGTCTTTTGTGTCTGCACTGATTCTATTTTGCTAGCGTCAAATGTTGGTTTGGGCACGTGGAAAGCTGACGGCTGCGACGATTGCAAAGGCGCCACTGATGGTTTAGGCAACTCATATTTCGCCATATCGAACAACGGTTTTGGAGCTTCAACAGTTGAAGACCTCACAGCGTCCAAGCTACTCGGCAGTACAACTTCTGTTACTTTAACGGTTTCCTTTTTCTGTTCGTCGGTGGTTCCTACTTTTTTCTTAAACTCCAAAAAATCATCAATATTCGTCACTGACGACTTTTCGACTCTCATCGACATTTGCTGTTCGGCTTTGAAGCTTTCGGACACCACTACCTCCCCTCCTCCCGGTAAAGCGTGCGTAGTAATAATTTCCTTTCCTGGCAGCTGGGACGTTCTTGTCAACTCACTCTTCATCCCCTGACAATACAAATATGCCAAAATGTGAACTTCACTACCAACAATGCTTGGTGAGGGTTGAGACAAGACATAAAAATTGTAGGAAAAAAAAATCAAATAACATAGAGAAATAAAAGACGGTATTTGTACATTTTCAAAAATCAATGCATTGATTTGAGAGAACTTACTGATTTGATACTATGATTGCCTACAAACTAGAATTTCCTCCCATAAAACCCTGCAATAAACATAGTGAATAACATTTCTAAAGCATATAGTACTACAAAATCGCCAAATGTGTAACAACAAAATCTTTCCTCATTGCAAAATGTGAAATCTTGAAATAAATTTATATGTTCCAATTGCGGGGCTGCTTGGATATGGCCCGATTTTTAGTTTAATGCAATGACGATTATGGTTTGATTGAGCCAAATATACAAAGTGTCTCTCATCATATCTGACAAACTTTAAGTACTGAGTCTGGATATGATCTGGAACTAGTGCATCCAGCAAGTTTTTGAACTAAAATTAATATCGAGAATTCATACACATTCTCATTCTTATGTGAGTAAAATTGATTTAAGACCCTTAAAATTCGATTTTAGAACGAGAGTAGTGGGAAGGGTTGGAGAAAGAGCAATTATTACGTTTGTACCAAAGAACTAATATATTTAAAAATTATCAATCGATACTTCACTGAAGGAAACATTTTTTTTTTTCAGAATTTCTCCTTCACAATAACACGGTATATTTTTCTTCACTGTGCTAGATTTTATGGGACATTGATTTTTAAAGCCAAAAAACTTTAAAGTGATCAACTGATCAAATGGAGTCATTGACGGGAAATTTTCACGGCGACACGCTGATTTATAGCGATCCGCCTACAAAATACCTATTTAGTGGGTATTTCGTACTTAAGACCAGGTTAGAAATTAGATTTGTCTTAATCAAGGAACGAATGTTTGTTAAATTTGTCAATTACTTTGTAAATTGAAGATGGCCGTTGAAAATATACAATATATTCAGTAGCTTTGGATCACTATGCGGTCCCGAATTCGTTGAACTATCAATACTTTCAGTTTGACAGATAAAAGACTGGAGACACGCTGTTATACTAGTATTTAGCCATGGTTAAAATCAAATCTGGTTGTTATTCTCATAATAATGTACAATGATATTTCAATTCATATTAGTTCTGCTTTATGGAGAGCGAAATGTTTTAGAGGAGTTATTCACTCAGCCATTACCATAACCGAAGCGCCACATTCAGTATTAGTTTTGGTGTTTATTGAGACAATGGTATTCCCACATATAACCGTAAGCATAACCTCTTTAAACAAAACTATTAAAGTCTGTCAATCTCATGGTACTTATAGATATATTAGAATAATAAATAATTTCCAAAATTTGGTCTTTTACCCTGCTAGTAACTTAACTGAATTAAGCAGTTGTAGCTATGAGTATATAAATACTTAATCATTCAGAATCTCTTCACTCGATAGTGAATTTTTGGTTGATTTTTATTAAATTGTCACAACAGAAACGCTTGGCCCATAACTTCCACGATTTGTCATTGGCAGCACTCCTTTCGACTCCAACTAGCACCTCCTATTGTATCAGGTTCAATTCATCGGACTTTAAGAAAACATCATTGGTCTTTAGTATGCCAATTGAACTCACCACAAGATCCGAAAACACAGGACCTGAAGGGCGCTGAGGTTCTGAAGGAGGATCCACCACGAGAAGGTCAGCTGTGCTCCTGGCTTCGCCAGCGCTGTTGGTAGCAGTTGCTCCAAACTGCCCTGTGTGAATGTGATCCACTGAAACATAATTAAAATCGTTGGAGAATATGTCGTCAGCAACCAATTATCTTCTGTGTTCCTTAACGGACACATCGACGCAAATGCGATTTGTTTGCAATTGTAACAGCTTTGATTCCTGATATGTTTTAGATGTCTTTAGGATTAATCTTATAGCCTCAATACCAACTAGGGAAATTTGGATAGGTAGAGAGCTACAGACTATCCGACCACCATACAGTCACCTGTCAACTCTGTCTTCTGGATTCTACGTTATAATGTTCGAAATTGCAGATTATAATCAATTTTCAAACGAAGTCAGGATAAGTACTGTTATGAACTGAGTATATAGTGAATTGGAAAAGTTCATAAACAATAAGAATTTGGAATTTAGATATTGGAAAAGGTTGGCGTGAGATGAAAGTGAAGAAGGTTGTACCACTGGAGCCGGAAAACTTTATCAAAGAAACCCGTAGCAACAGTAGCAGGAATACTATTAACCCGGCAAGTAATGAAACAACCATGAGTTCCCAATCGGTTAGGTAGGAGTGTTCTTGGTCCGGAAACTTTTGCAAGCTCCCGTGGGCAAGAAGGAAAGATATTCTCCAGCCGGTAAGTTATTCACAACCTTGACTTTGAATATCTTGGGTAAGGAAAGAGAGAGTTGTTGGGAAAGTTAGTAGGTTTGACGAGAGACGTGAACACGATGAATGAGTGTGAAAGAGTGGACAACCAAGCCTGAGGGCTTATATACAGCCCGGGGGATTGATGTCATGTCACCTGACCACAACGGTCGTTTGGGAAGGCGTCGCTTCCGCACGCTTGGTTTTCCGAGCTCGTTATTCGGTTGTAATATGTACAATATGTTGGGTTCTCAACAAGTACCTATCTATGATTAAACAGATTCCCAACAGGGCGTTAAAGGCAGACAAGAGTTTTAGCTAAGTCATAGAGCAATATTTACCGTTTTAGACTCTCTGGAGTTGAAATTTAAACCATCTACTTCATGGAATTAAGATCTCGTGCAGAGAAGCTAAACTATTTGAAATATATAAGTGGATAGAAAACACGATCGAGTTGAGATCAGTATGAGATGGCTAAACCCGTTTCCCTAACTGCCATTCAAATTTGAGCAAGGTCGTACTAGAAAAAAATGATGCCATTTGGATTCAAGAGTTGCGCATGCACAGCAACTATTGATGATACTACCGTGTTGAAATAAAGTATTAGGTAGACAGTTCATTCCTTAACTGCCCTAATCATTTCAGCGAGATTGGAGCACAAGAACGATGCAACTCATAGGGGATCATCCACTACGTAAGATGAAAACTGTAAGAATAAAGCTTGCTAGAAGGATCTGCGGACAAACTGTCAGACATACACAGACGAGAACTGGAAGTTGTTCAAAATATTTGAAAAACCAAATGCTATGAGGAATGTTGATTTTGGAGAAAATTTCCTTTTCTTCTGCAGGAACTGAAGACAATGCAAGTACAGGTAGACTCGGAAGCAATATGGTCGACACGCATTATGATCAATACTATGCCCCAAAATCTTCCTTCCTTCACTCACTTTCCTGTGAATCTCGAAATCTATCACTCACGAAAAGTTTTTCAGAACCGCCTTACATAAAATTTAACTTGAAAACAGGAGGTGCTAAGAGACTCTGAGAAAGAACTGTGTTGGCAACCCGGCATGGAACACGAGCTCATTATTAACGCCTGTCAATTTCACATCTGACGAGCCCATTTTAGCTCATTGGCTGACCTGAAAGGAAGGTCTATTTCACAAATTTGCAACTCATTCCATTTTACTGCAGTCAACACAATGAGTTTAGTAGTGTCTCAGTCGCAAAATTGAATTTAAGTTGGAATTTGTTGGTTCTTTTCTGTTTGACAATAATAAAAGCGTAGAAATGAGCAACATTTTGTAAATCAAAAACCACTTTAATAATTGTTAGCTTAATTCATGCCGAAAGTATACAGTTGGAATTTTAACAAAATGCTTCCCGTACAAATTGTAGTGTCACAAATTACGTAATTCAATTTCTTATATCCCTACTTCTCATTAAGGCGCCATTAAATTTCTTCGTTTATTCAGACCTCTTTTCACTCATCAACTGTTTATCCATTTGCCAACAATAAATTACAAGAGAGCTTGTTTGGGACATGTTGGAAAAAATAATTCGAGCCCGGGATCCACTTGCGTAAAACCTTCATAAACTTTTTAGGATTCAAAACAAGTTTTTAGAATCCAAAACACGTTTTACCAGTCTTTTAGCCAATTAAAAATGTAACCAAAAAACAAAATCTCCTCTTTTTATGACGAACAACATTTTTTCTCTTATTGTATGTTTCTTAGCAGCCTTATCTCCCCCTATATTGATAGTTAACGTTAACGTTAGCAAAAGGGATGCAATTTGATAATTGAACCGATAAAAATTATAAAATTTAAAAGCGTATGGAATCGGTGGAGAAATGGACAGTGGTGCGCTAATTTGTACCAGAAGTATATAAGAGTACAACGAGGACAACATCTAATATCTTATAAATACATTTTATTTACGTGCGAAGGTAAAAATCAACATTCCAAAGGATTCCTCCGAATCAACGAATGCATGTAGAATTCAGAAATTGATAGTTTAAACCGGGATTTTAGTTTTCTTTCATTTAGTTTTATTATATACTAAATTATACGATTATATATTCCTACTTTAGTTTTCATTCAAGATCCACGATGATTTGCTTACTAACATCCAAATGATTCAAGCCATAGTTTTGTACTTTCTAGTAAATTAATGGTTGCATTTTACAACAGTCAACTCGACCGGTTACCACTTCAGCGAAGATCAATAAAACATTAGCACATTTTGTATTGTTGATGTACAGATGCAACAGTGTTAGCTTACAGATAATGGAAACTATATTACAAATTTTTCAAAAATAATGCAAGATCATCAAGGAAGTGGAATGTTGAACAATGTTATATATTCGATTAAATTTGGAATCTAATGGTATTAAATACGTTTTGGCGGCGGGGGTAACAAAGATAATAACAATATGAAAGTAAACATGGATTCAGAAGCGCTTTCGATAGGGACTTGGGTGAACCAGTTTGTCAATATTTCCGATTTCAACAGTGACTTTGCTAGAAAAGCAATACGCATCTCTGCTCCATTTGCCTTTCCAAATAATAATAATTATTATTTGATCAATTGAGGACGTAGCTGGAAGAAGGGGTAATGGCGCCGTAACCCCTTTTAACAAAGATCGCATTTTTGGATTCCTTGACACCTGAATTGGCAGCCCTAAAAATGTCATCCGAATATCTTGCTCCATTATGTTCGTAGGATTGTTTCTACAACCTGCTCGTTAACTCCTTCTTCCAGAGAACGCTATTTCACGTGTGATTTTTCTCCTTTTTCTCTAGTCACGGTTTTGGAAGGTCAAATATTGTTTTGAAAAGTTTGAGTTCTTTTTTTTTTGCAAGAATTTGTAGTTTTCCACTGTTTTTTAAAGTTTTTCAATATATGAAGTTTTGAGAGTTTAAATGACCAGTTTTTTTTTTTCCGTCCTATGTTCAAGAATATGAATATTATCTATAGCAAAAATACTGAATCAGTATCATCTATAGGTGCTAGATTAGTTACAAAACACACTAGATTAGTTACAAAAATTTATAAAAAGATGTTTTGTGGAAGAAGATATCTCGAAACACTGTTTTGGATTATAACCCCTTCTTCCAGCTAAGTCCTCAATTATTGATAGCTTCGACAATACGTATTGCGGTCTGCGCATAAAAATGAAGTATATGTGTTTTTGTATTATCTATTATTATTATTATTTAACAAATACTCACGGTCGAACATGATTGGAAAAATGAACTTCGCTATCAACACACGCCCCCCTTCTTTGCAGTACAAACTAGTGGTAGAGGGAGGGATTGGGGTGTCTGCTATGAATTCTACGTCTTCCATTTCAACAAATTTCCTGAAGTACAGGAATCTTTTTACGTTTGATGGAGGTCTTAATCAATTATTAATGTTCACTTGATTTGCAGTCTTCACTTTAACCATACGTCCTCTTATATAATACAATCAATTCTTTAAAAGAGGCATCTTTTCGGATCACAAGGTATTTAACAAAACAAAACTTTGTTCAAATGCACGCCTATAGGTTCAGCTCCTTTCCAGAACTGGAGGTGAAGGCAGACTGCCCATTTCGGGCACCAGACAAGCAACCCCTGCACCCAGCCCACGCGCCAAGGTTATTATTGGATTTTATTATTGGTTACCGGCTCACTAAATTTAAAATACGGCGACCTAAGGGCTCTTCCTTGTCCGAAACACAAAGACCTCAACATCAACAGGTGCCCTATTACTGTTAGGTGTTCGTATATTTATAGCTGTCCAGCAGGTTGGAGAGCGCAGCTCGTTTTAACGAGAGCGTCTGATAGGAAAGTCGTATTGAAAGTTCTGATTTGGCACCCGTTTGTCAATGAAAACTCTTGAAACCTTTCGAAAAACGATTACTTAAAAAAAAAAAAAAAAAAAAATCCTTATTTAAATTCCTGTAGCCTATACCGAATATTTGGGAATTTGAATGTCTGCATTAAAAATCCGTAGTTGGAAAACTGTGGGCCTTCGACAATCAAAGGTTTTACTTGATGTTTTAGTTTTCTAGGTTTTTGAACAATGCGGATGCAGGATCCTTTAGGAAATGTGTCTTTGATCGTGCTGAACCACAATCCCAACCAATTTAATGAAATGATCAAGAATAAAGCGGGTTAGGCCCTGCATGGTCTCTTATAAGTTTACTCGTGTCCTAATTCTTAGTAGCTTGTGTCAGAGGAAGTAACCGATGGTTGTTAACAGTATGTAGAAATGTTACGGATTTCTGGGGAGAGCAATATACGAACAACTTCAAAAACGAATTGAACGAAGGTTCTTAAATTCTAACGCCTATACTATTATGATAATGATACTGATGACTTAATGCTTATTAGTTCGTTGCAACATTTTCAGCTATTTATGGAAGCTATTTGGGAATTAGAGTGAATTTTGGATTCTACAGTAGCATTTTATACTATGGCTAAAAAGCATCTTTGCACAGTCTCCAACATCAACGAGAAAAACATCTTTGGAGGAGATATCACGAAGAAACGAAACGCGCAGGTTGAATCAGTTTGGACTCTACAACTTCAGTGACGTCACAGCTGCAGAGAATATCGCACTGGGATTTTTAAGATATGATATCTTCTTCTATGATATATTTATCACTATCATTATTTGATACGACGGAGAAAATGATTCATACTAAGCGGTACTTGAAATTGAATGCCTCATCAGAAACATTCACGGTTATTCAAGCAAATAATCTTTTGACGACTTCAACTCTGTTCAGTTGACAGCACTCACCTCTAATTTATCTGACCGTCAACCCGTCCAACTTCTGCATGTTTTTCAAATGCGTCCATTTTCGTTGAATTATCTAAATGTTCTGGAAACGATTTCAAGTGGATGACTATTGTTTCTCTTATTGTCTTATGAACTAATTCCAGGAAAGTACAGAGAAAATCCATGCGAATTCCTACATGTCGAAAAACCCGTTTACTTATGAAATTATAACTGGTGCAACCAATTCTGCACCGAATTAAGAAGTGGAAATGGGTAAAATGCTCCTCCTTTTACGTTGTGCGTGGCTAGCTTAAGTGACTCAAACTGCATGGAAGATATATACAAGTGGGGATTATCTAAATTAAGTGAATGGAGAATTTCTTAATTGGAGAAATAGTCTCAGGCTATAATATATTCAGACATTTCTCCTGTACAGTCTTGATAATTGAAAAAAATGCAAGGTGGAACATCTCATAGTGTATCCACAACAGGTTTTATGGGTCGCAGGAGAGAGTCCTGTCAATAAAAAGATGGTATAGGTCGATGTTCTACTCAAATTCTTTTTCAAGAATTTGGCTGAGTGTGGAGATATGATTAATGGTTGCTTTGCAAGAATCGTCTCAAGTCTTGCAGGCGTACTGAAGGAATTTAAGCACATGGCCAGGATAAAATTGAGTCAAATTAATGAAACAAAGTCCATGTACATGAAAACCTCAAGAGAGCCGCCCCTAAACCACCAACAGACCATCAAGATTAATGGCCATAGTTTCCCAGTCTGTAATGCTTTTAAGTACCTTGGCGCCTTGGTAACAGCAGACAATGATATTCTTGTTGAAATTAAAGCACGGATTGCCGCAGGAAGGAGATGTTTCTGGAGCATCCAGAAAGCTCTGAAATTCCGTGGCAAGTCAAGAAAAGCAAAGTTGTCTATTTACTAAACCATAATAAGACCATTAGTCACATACGGCAGCGAAACTCGGATACTTACCAAAAGCAGTGAACGGATGCTTGACTGCTGGGAGACAAAGATTCTCCGTAAAATGTTTGGCCTAGTATGTGAAGGTGAAAGACGGAGAATTCGGCTTAATAGAGAGTTAAGGACACTTTATAGGCAACTAGATCTGGTGGCTTTCATAAGAAGGGGAAGGCTTAGGTGGCTTGGGCATGTGCAAAGCATGGATGAGTTGAGATTTGCCAAAAAAGCCATGAATGGAACACCAGGCGGTAGAAGGATTAGAGGTAGACCCCGAATGCGTTGGATGGACGATGTCGAGGAGGATCTAAGCCAGCTTCAAATACGAGGTTGGGGGCAGAAAGCTGTGGATCGAAGGGAATGGAATGAAACAGTTGAGAAGGCCCTCGTTCTACAAGGACCATAGTGCCAAATAAGAAGAAGAAGAAGAAAGAGAGAGTCCTGTCAATTGGAACCCATAGTCCTTATACCGTTGGTCTTATACTAAACACTTTGTTTAAAAGTGGAGGCAATTTCTTGGAGTCTTGAAATAGCATTTAATGCTCAATCAAGACGTAAAGATCAAAGCCCATGTAGAATACTGTTTATTTGTTTACCTTTGTCTATGACGAGTGTTGAACAGTTGCCCTGGTCGATTATCCTGTAGGCAGTGGACGTTGGTCTAATGGGTTGACCGTCTTTGAACCAGGAGACAGTCGGCGTCGGAGTGCCAGTGACTTCGACTTCTAGTGCGACCCGCTCACCGACAACAGCTGTCCGAGCCTGCAGCCTTCTGCCCATCACCGGCGGGAAAGAGCTCTCTGCACAAAACGGACTCAATAAGCATTTTTGAATATAGGATTCAACTGATTAATTATCATTAGGTTCGTTAATTTTCTAAGGAGACAACATAACATTCGCAGGAGCAGTATTATTAAGTAAGTAATTGCCTAATGAGCGTTTGATAATGTTGATAGCCAAGATAATTTTTTAGCTAACGCAGACAAGGAAAGGAGCCGTGTGTCATGTGATCTTGAATAATATACATCGAAAGACTTCAACTGTCGACTTGAAGAGATGGTTCAAATGGATGGAATATAGATGGTTAAAAGCTTGTGCAAGGATTGTGACAGATAAAATGAAACAGTGTTGTCTGTGCCAGGCAAAACTAAAATGGAGTACCTGCAGGTTCCCCAAACTCTTTTGGAAACATTTTAGAATGAAATTCATTAAAATGTGAAGCATAGGCAGTCAGTCAGAACGAGCCTCATTCCTCATGATCGGTTCAAAGAAATGAGCCGAAAAACGACGATTTTGTCTGTCAAAAATATACATGGCATCGTTAATTTTGTATTGTCCCTTCTAATTCAACCTTTTTCACAGCAAAGTCCTCGAAAAAAGTTGTACTTGACACAAAAATGTTACTGGAAAAAAAAGTATTCAATACAAAAAATGTCGAATTGATTGTGAAAAAGATAGAATTAGATAGGAAAATACTAAATCCTTATGGAGGGTGATTCTTGAATCTGCCGCCTCGGTAGGTATACTAGACGCCATCCAGCATCTGGGACATCCTCTGAGTGTTGCGAGCATTATCCGCATCCTCCGGTTGGAAGGGGCAACTATACCATTCCATCAGCTCCCCGTGTTACAACGCTGACCTTAGTACACCTAAACGTGCGTTCCTGCCCGCTTTCCTGGTCCTTAATCATCCTTGGGCCATTCATCAGCGGCGTTGTTCTTATTGCGGGTATGCAGCTTCCCATACTACGCCCCTCGGTACTTTTAGTTAGTCTGTTAGATGCATTTAATTCTCAATAGAACCTCATCAAGTAAATTACAACGTCATATATAATGTCTATAACTCAAACACCCCTCCGTAACAATATATACGAATATTGTGACAGCCGGAGTGCTAACAACAACGCTGGCTCGCCACGGAAGGGGGAGGTTATCAAGTGCAAGACCACGTGGCTTCAGTCCTCGCCTAACGACAGCCAGTTCAACTTCCCGTGAATTGAGATACGTTTGAGTATACGCCCGAATATCCTTCAATGTCCCCCTCCGATGTTTGGCTTCTAAAGTAAAGTCCCCATGGTCAGGGCCGATAGGTGCTAGAGTAAATAAACTAGTTATTAAAACAATAATTTTCTTGTATACCTATCTAGACTCCTCGAACCAGTCAGTATAGTTAATTACTTTACGGAAATAACCTCCCTTGCAATATTCAACACTTACTTTTGACAACAACGTCTGCAGCTGAGGAGGCAGTGCCTGAGGGGTTGGTGGCGATGCAAGTGTATCGTCCTCCTTGCTGGGTCTTCACGTTGAATAACTTCAACTCGGCGCGACCTTTGTTGTACGAAGTCTCCGAGTCTTGAGGCAGAGGACCTCCGTTTCTCGACCACTCCAGCTCTGGCGTAGGATGGCCTAACATAAACGTGAATTTTACAGTATGTTGATATTTTTATCTCGATCATTGGGACGAAAGCGTTCATTAAGAATTGATCTTTCAAAATTCTAAATATGGCACTAGTTGATTTTTGCGTTTCACAGTATTACGAAGAACTGCTTCCTTATGCCTATGGATATGGTGACTTCAATTGGTTTTTAAATGTAAAAGTGTTCTCCTAATATACCAGACTGAAATCTACAAATTAGCAGTACAGAAAATATCTAGCTATCCACATCACTAGTCCTGGAGGATGACCCTTACACAAAGGAATGACGAAATGAAGATTTTCCATCAAAACGTTGTACCTTTAACGTGATTGAAGTATCAAAATCAACTTTAATAAACTATTTTGTATCTTTTAAGCGTGAAGAAATACATTTCTTGTTACTGCTTCATCCATAGTTTAGTACTCTCGTGCAGTATCCATGAGGTATTTCAACTTGTACCTGTTAGTTCTTAAACGTGTATGAATGATACCCCACTCCGCCACGAGGCGATTTCAGAGTCGGATAGTAATATAGATTGTGTTAACATTTCCAAACGTGTTTTTTCCAGATTTCGTTTCAATCTAAGTGCTTACAAATTTCTCACACCAAGTTGATTCAAATCCGCAGGAAATTTGATTGATG
Organism: Creontiades dilutus; assembly: GCA_031894815.1. Lineage (NCBI taxonomy): Eukaryota > Metazoa > Arthropoda > Insecta > Hemiptera > Miridae > Creontiades > Creontiades dilutus. The sequence goes on along the minus strand of JAVIWC010000461.1, from coordinate 86,081 downwards.
TCCTGGTTGTGTCAAGATTAATTATTCAAGATAGTTATTTTCGTATTTGGATGAGCTTTGATAAAATGTGGAAGTAAATGGCATAATGTAAGTTACCCAATGACTCATTTTCAAATATTGAACTATCCGGAGTACCTACTACATAAGTTAAGTCGGTATTACATGGAGTACCCTACCTTCAACGATAGCAGTCAGCGTGACGTCGACACCCTGATCCACTATGCATCCCTGAAGAGGGGATATGAATTTGGGCGGAACGTCTTTCCTCTTCTGAATGACCAGACCACTGGGCGACTTGACGACTCCTCCGCTTGGGGATTTTTCCAAGTTGGTCTTCACGGAAGACGTCTCTTCCTTGGACTCTACCCCATCTATATTCTTATATTCTGACGTTTTATGTGACTCCACCTGGCACAAAAGAACGTGTGATTCAAGATTCGATTAAGAACTAATTTGAATGAAGTTCCTCATCTGTACAAAAGTACACACACAAAACGCAAAAATGATATGTACCTATGTCATTTTCAACAAAATGCGCCTAATACTGCCCTGTTATGTACGTTGTGACCACAGATATTTGTAGTAACCTCAAAATGTCCTCCAAGTTCATAATGAAAACGTTTTGTAACACCTTTCGTGCCTTTAAAATTCTATTTACCGTTACACCTCCTCCATAAAACAAATCCTTGAAATAAAGCTGCGCATTGCCGTTTTTGTCCAGTTTCAGCAAATTTATCAACTACAATTGAAGTTTCTTCACAATTTCAGGAAATTGATCTGAGCAAGTTTTGATTATTGGTTTAAGAAAACAAATTTCATACTTGGGTCATTCCACGTCAAATCAACCTATCGTTGCAGGTGAACCTCTCGGATTTTGATCAAATTTGGCATAAATGTTTGTTTTTATAAGAAAAAAATATTTGCCGAGTGGTTTTGCGAAATGTTGCCGGGTTGCCTAGATACGGTATAGGTCTTAATTCCGAAATTGACAAAACCTGTATGTAGTTTTTTGGCCATAACTCCGTTGTTTTAAAATAAGTAGAAATATTATGTAGTCTGTGCACAGTTTCTCCCAGTTTCTCATTTTGACCAGTTTTACTAAAATTTCGCTTGAAATAAGTTTTAACAAAATAAATTCAGTTGTGCTATAACGAACTGTGCACAGACTACATAATATTTCTACTTATTTCACCTGTTCCCTTCATTTCACCTGTTTTGTCAATTTCGGAATTAAGACCTATACCGTATCCAGGCAACCCGGCGACATTTCGCAAAACCACTCGGCAAATATTTTTTTCTTATAAAAACAAACATTTAAGTGCCAAGTTTGATCAAAATCCGAGAGGGTCACCTGCAACGATAGGTCGATTTGACGTGGAATGACCCACTTAGAATTGTGACATCATCATTTGTCAAAAGGTGACGTGATATTAATTGACTAGAGATCCCTCACTGTACTCAAATTACGCAATATTTTTTCTTAAAGACCAAAGTGATCGTAAAATGTAATGAGGATAATGAAATGAGAAAGGACTAAAATGGAGGATCCTTTTCATACTAAAAAACCGGAGCATGAAAAGGATTTTTGGGACAACAAAGGTGATTCTGCCTTTGCAAGTCATCCGAATGAGTCCAATGATAGTCTTAATTTTGATCTTACAAACAGGCAATATGTAGAATTTCCTTTTGCCCAAAGGGAGGAATGTTGGATGTGCTAGAAAAATTGTTAAGAGTGATAGGTTAGGAAAATGTTTAAATGTGGTTGTTCCTCAAAATATTTCACCATTAATGGTTTCATGCTAGCGATAAGTTTCGCTTCCCCTCCCCATAATGTTACAGTTTGTGCCCCTTTCACTTTGTAAGCCTTGAGTGACATTGGTTGGTTCTCCCCGGCCCTTTCACTTTCCTAATCCAATAGGATGCTATCTTCCTTCACCTGGGCCTATATAAGATGTGCTTTCTGTGATGTACCTTCAGTTCATGTTTGTTACTGATGATGGTCTAATCGTCGAAATCGATTTAGCTGAGTAACTCATTATTTTCGTGGAAATATCGACAAAGTTCTATTTTACTCCGCTTTTATTTCCTATTTGGGTTATATAGCGAGGCATTTCTTCCAGACCAAAACACTGGTTAAACAAGCAGTATAAACAACACTGGACACAATAGTTCAGTTCCATACCTGAACTGCAGGTTGGTCGCCGATTTTATGGGACGCGACTTCGGTCTTGGCCAGGCTGCTTTGAACGCTGACGCTCGGTTCTCCACCGCCAGAGCTCGTGATGGTCGACGAAGAGAACTTGCTTGAAGTCGAGCTTTGCATGAAGACGGCCCTCTTCATCTCGAATACTCCACTATCCAGGTTGATGTCCTCCAAGGAGGGAAGGAGAGTTTCGATCGAGGGCTCTAAAACGATAGGCATATATATTACAGTGGGAACATATATTGAGTACTCATCTCCAGTGAATTTTCTTATCAAATTTGAATAAAAACTGTCTTATTAAACAAACATGTTGACCTGTTGAATTGAAACCTGCTAGTCCAAGAAAATCAACAATCGAAGCTGATGTTGTTGCAAGTGACTATAACGAACATTTGATTCTCATGTTTTGGAGGTAGTTTCAAGTGCCAGAAACTAAGCTAGAGGATCCTCTTGATTGTTCGGGGGAAGTGACTATTGCTCCAAAGTTGGAGGCTGAATTTGAGTAATCCATGTTTTACTGCATTGAATACTAGATTGGCATCCAATTTTGATCGTATAGGATACAAGAATCGTATACCTCAACATTGAAACACCCCTTTATGTTTGATATTCTATTATGTTATAATTCTGACTTCAGTATCGTGCTAACCAGTTATGGTGAGATTGGCGACGCAGCTAGCTCGCCCAGCCTCATTCTCAGCGATGCAACTGATTTTGCCAACTTGGGCTTTCGTGACAGCCGGCAAATGGAGCACCTGACGATTTCCACTCGTTGACACTAAGAACTCCTTTCCGGAAACGGGCTGTTCGTTGAAGAGCCACTTGATCTGAAAATAATATCAGTTAAATGGAATAAGTATCCTATAAATTAGGAATACGCATGATTAATTGGCTCCATTAACGAAAATTCAAAGTTGTTATCAATGATTTATGGAAGTAATGTATGTTATTAGTACGCAACATGTTCAAGCCATCAACAGTAAGTTAGACATTTTGATGAGGATATCATGAATGACGAAATAATCGCGCTAGTGGTTTTCTAATGCTTACCATGTAGGGTCAATCATGGCTGGGGGAATAAAACTTCTTCAGTTTCTAAACGACAGAAAGCATTCAACACTTTTTTGAAGGCTGAAAACTTTTTTGAAGGCTCACGCTGCACCAAATTTACATCAGCAAAGATTTAAGGTATATGTCTAACTAGCATAACAACAAGAGATTTTTTTTTTGCTCACACAATATTATTGAGAGTTCATTCATATTTGATCGCGATGTAAATTTTTGAGCCTAAATTATGATGAAATTTCACAAATGCGTTTCCGTTACGAACATGAGGCTTGCAACGCTATTTGAGCATCTTGTTAACAATTGAAGGCAGCCTTTTGCAAAAGTTCGCAAGTGCCAATTTCCGTCAGATGGCTTTTCAGTGCTTCTGGGTCCTAACTGCCATGAATGATTTGCACAAGAAGTTTCAGATAGTACTGCTACAAGTGGGTTAAAACTGATAATAAACATTAAAAAAGGTCTAAATGCCAATTCAGTTGCTTCAACCCAACAGACAATCTTGACTCTAGCCACCTATTCTGAGGAAATCAAGAACAGAGCCAGTAAACCACAAGTGCCGAAGGATTTGATGGTGGTTACAGGGTGTGGTAGATAAGTAATGAGACTCAGTCTTGAAAAACAAATTTATTGATCCTATTTGTACAAAACGTTAATATTCTTCAAAGTACTCGCCTTGGGCGTCGACGCAACGTTGCCAGCGCGTTTTCTAAGCTTGATAGGCCCCACTGCATTCCGTTGGAGTTATCCCAGTTAGTGCCTTCGTGACAGCACGTTGGATGTTCGGAATATCGTCGAAACGATGACCCTTCAGGCATCTTTTGACCTTCGGAAATAGGAAGAAATCAGGAGGACTCAAGTCAGGGCTGTATGGTGGCTGTGGCAGAACTTCAACTCCAATTCGGTTAAAGTAGGAGGTCACGATGAACGGCCGCGGGGATACCGGTGTGTGCCACTCCGAGCTCTGGACTTTCGTCTCCGGGTCGTATTGGAATGTTGACGATTCATCGCCTGTTACTACGTTGTCTAAAAAGTCTGGATTCTTTTCCAATTCATTCAACATCTCACGGCAAACGTCATTCGCTGTATTCCGAACATCCAACGTGCTGTCACGAAGGCACTAACTGGGATAACTCCAACGGACTACAGTGGAGCCTATCAAGCTTGGAAAACGCGCTGGCAACGTTGCGTCGACGCCCAAGGCGAGTACTTTGAAGAATATTAACGTTTTGTACAAATAGGATCAATAAATTTGTTTTTCAAGACTGAGGCTCATTACTTATCTACCACACCCTGTATTACTCGAGCTCGTCTGAAGAAATCCTATCAGGTCAACCGTGGTCAGATCTTTTTTGATTGGACACAGTAAAACAATGATAGCGAAGTATAAAGCACTTTCCAATTCTTACCTAATTTTAGTGATGAATAAATTTAAAAAAATTGTTTAATTACCATTCCAAGCAGTACAATTATACGTCGATTAGTTCTGGGTCAGGAGCCACTAGAGTAAATTTGACTTTATCTGATGAACCTTAGCGATAACATGGAGTATTTCTCAATCCCATTACTTTCGGAAACCAAACGCAGAGGGCGGCTTAAATGAACTGAATGTTTAAATTCGTCGGGTCACTAGAGTGAATAACTGGATTGGCAATGTGGTAGCTGTCAACAAAACGCTTGAAATATCTCTTTACATCGTAGGAGCAGTGAAATTCAATCCAAATTGGCATTCTATGGTCCATAAATTTGAAGTTTTTTGTTCCTCCTGTAAAATTGTAGTTCAGGCACTTACGGCCTTTTGTAAATAGGAAGACCTTCAATTGAGAGGAAGATGAGAACAGGGAGTTCTACCTTAGGGGTTGGTTTCCCGGTCACGATGCATTCAAACTTGGTGGGGCTGCCTTCAGGCGTTGATGTATCTCTGAAGAGCTCAGTGAACGTTGGAGCTACTGTTTTTTCTTCTACTTGTGCCGTTAAAGACTCCAAAGTGGCCGGGGTTTTGACGGTGAGGTGGGAAAAACATTTGGCCTCTCCCTGCTGATTGCTGGCTCGCGCGGTGTACACACCTTTGTCGCCACCCGTCACGCCCTTGATCTTCAGAGTGCATTTTCCTTCCATATCTTGAATCATCTGTAAGAAAAAGTTGTAAAAGTGAATATTACTTCGTGACATGTGTGTTATCGATTGACGGTGGATGTAGCTGAAATAAATAAACTCCACTCACGTGGATTCGATCGGACTGGCCTAGCTCCTTGTTGTTCAGAGCCCAAGACACTGTCGGCGACGGCTGTCCAGTGACGACGCATTCCAGCGTCACCGTGTCACCGGCGACCACCAGCTGATCGCTGAGAAGCACCACGAATTTGGGGGCTCCCTCCTTCTGTTGGTCCTCTTTCTGAGATAGCGCATCCCCGCTTTCCGATCTTCTCGTCGCTCTTTCTCCTGATTTGTCGACGGCTGTAAAATATAAATAACGTCAGCTAATTGTAGCTACCAATAAAAAATCATGTTCCGAAACGTAATATCCTTGCATTGGACTAGTCCCAGAAAACGTCTTTCATGTTAATTACCGTGTCAAAGATGACACATATGGAAACATTTATGGCGCTTTTTCGAGACAGATAGTCGTTTGGGTAGCGCCGCGTGAACATTAAGCCGTAAAAATATCGATGTGTGAGGCAGTTTCGAATCGTAAACAACGAAGTTTCATAGGCCCATTTAGTTCTCTAGAATTATGGTCATAGGATGTTTCAAAATACCTTTGTCCGGAAATGTTTCAATAGAAAGGTGATTTTGTTCGAATATTTCAATGGTACGAGTATAATTACATTATTTGGGGTCTAATGATTGAACTGGATACATTGATTCCTAAAGGTTATCCTAACAATACGGGTTATCGCCAAAAAGCATTAGGTGGTAATTTAGAGGTGAAACTTCGTAGTTCAGCCAACTTAATTTCTTTTAATGAGGCTTAAATCAATAATTTTATGTTTTTTATTAGAAAAGTCTCAGATTTGTCATTTACATGCGATAACATCTACTTATAATAATTCCAAATTTGAAAATGGAGTGCAGTCATAAAATTAATTATAATAATAATGTTATAATGATATTGCACCAAATCCATAAAGGAATGTGACTTTTGAACAACTGCTTTAAATATTTTTTAAAATATGATGGGAATAGGGAGAATTACTTTCAGAATGACTCATATTTGCACATGCATTGCAAGGAATTCAAATTCATCTATTACGACAAACAAGAGGAACATTTAATATTAGGACACGTAATTGGGCGAAAATTTCACTATAACAATATGATATAAAACGAGTAAGGATTTGTTCAGAAACTCAGGTATGCAAAAAAGTGATGTAAAATTAGGAATGTCAAATATTTTTCCACCTAGTGCGCTAAGTAAGTTTACTCCGAAGATGAAATAATACACACTTTTTACCTTGAGTATTGACAAAATAGTAAGATATGACTAATAATTAATTATTAATGAACGTCAAAAATTTATAAGATTTTTATTAATAGATCTCTTGACCTCCATTCTCTTTCGTCCATTTCGATTAAACGTTTTACAATAAATGAATTCATCCAGTTAGAGATCGAGAGATCGGTCTTTACCACAGGGGAATGCTAAAAATACGCGAATACGACTTCTGCCAAAACGAATTACTATGCCGTAGGAATCATCAATTACGCAGCCTTTTGAAATGGCTCTCGGCGGAGCCAGTCCTAATTTATAGGAAACGTTAGATTAAACTAGTTTGAACACAAAGCTCCATTGACTTTTTGTAATTAAACGCGGTTTACAAATGATCGAAAGAGGTTTGTGAGTTATATCTGATAGGTGTACATGGCTATCGACACGAAGGTTTGCGTTTGATAAGTTGATTTCATTTGGACCACAGTGTCCTGACCATTATACCAAAACTGTTGCCAATTTGGCATAAGCATGAACTGGTGTCATTAATTGGATTAACCAAGTTAAAATTTCGAGAGGGTTATTAACAAAAACAAATTTTTCTTGGGACATTTTGATTATTTTGACGTTTTTTTAGGTATATTTTGAGATAGATAAGAACACGAAAAACAAAGAATAAATAGTACTTATTCAATGATCAAGTTCTTCCAACATTGCAATTTCTAATGATGACTAAGATTCGTAGATTTGGAATCCACAAATTTCAAAACTCTGGAAGTAAATATGTTTTAAATATTATTTTAGAATCTACAGGTCTATTTTGATGATGTAACCAAGAAATTCAATCAGATTTTTGATCAAAAAGGTAGATCATGATTGTACCTATACAAGTACAATTATACAAGATACAAGTATGATTGTACAGAACCCATAAATCCCTCAATTTATTGCTATAATCATCAGATATCATGCGATTTGTACCTAATTTGTGAATTTGACCTTATCCATATAATTGAAACCTTTGACAGGAATTGTATACTTGGCCCGCTAGTACTCATAACTGCAAGTACTTGAATTGTTTACATTGTGAATATTGTACTTTGTCTAACCTAGAGCGATTCTTTTTCTAAAGTGTTATGCCCTGATGATATAAGTTACGACATTCTTTAAAACTTCATTCATATTATACGGAGCATCCGATAGTTTTTGAGAGATTTTTCCAAGAGCTTCACATAATTAGGTGTCTTAAGCTTCAACAACAAGACAAGACAGTATACTGAGGATTAAGCGCTCGCTAATTAAGATCCAGTGTGCTGTTAGTACCCGTAAATATATGAATTCAATCTTTTAATTTAGAAGTTAATTAGAAGAATTCGAAATTGGAACTCATTGTTAACTGTAGTGCCCCTCAAGTCCAAGTAAAATTTAAAAAAATAAATAAATAAATGTGTAACAGCTGAACATCAATGTAGTACAATGATAACTGATTATGTGCCGCACTCTCACCTTGTACGTTGAGTGAGCATTCACTGGAGGCCTCTCCAGCTGAGTTGATGGCTACAACTTTGTAGTTGCCCGCATCCTCTGTCAGAGCTTCCTGGATGATGAGCGAGCACCGATCCCCGTGAAACACTAGCTGGATATCAGCAGACTCTTTTACTGGTTGTCCATCATGATACCAAATCACCTGGAACAACAAAACATTATTTCCTATTAAAATATTGCTCTTTCCAAATTTAAAACCAGGCCAGTGGTTCTGCAACTACATAACTGGAAGAAATTAGGAAATTCTTCATTACGTTGCTGGTGTGAGCCCTGACTCCCCCCCCCCCATTTCAATGCAACCTCAGAGAAAAATTCATATTCTTATTGTCATCCTCTACAACCCAAATACTGCGTGTTTATTCTTACTATCAACCCCACAATAAAAAAAAAGTTTAGAGTGAGGATTGGTGCAATAGTGACTCAAAGTTAAATTGAAAAACGTAGGAGAAAGTAGCTAAAAGTACAGCAAACATTTTGAAATAATCTCATGTTTTAGTAGTTGAATGATGATGATTGTATGTAAACATCAACATTTAGGCAAAGTTCAGTTAATTACGAATTTTTGGGAAACTGGCGTTCATTACAGACTTCATTATCCCTTCTAACTCCTCAATCACTGCCAGGTTTTGACCTAACTCTAAGCGGATTTGAAATAACATATTATATGGCTTAGCTCCAACCAATTTTCTCCTTTTTTTTTTTTTTTGAGTGCTGTAATCTTCTTTAATCTCTTTAAATCATAAGTTCAATAAATGGTATCGAGACACATCAAAAATGCTGAAGCTCTGCTAATTAAATTACTGCAACTATCTGTATACAGGATGCCTACGCATTGAAGGGCAGTATATTTTATAGCTAGAGCACGACGTGCCAAGGCCTCCGCAGTTTAAGAATTGGCAATCGCATCATTAGATATTCATTCTCTACTGAGACAATAAATTGCGAGTGAGTCTCCAATTTGTCATCATTTCGAGAGAATCAGATAATGATGTAAATTTGTTGGCGCCCACGTACGTATTGTCTTTGATTAAAGAAGGAAGTTTTATTTAATCTATGGAGTACTAAGCGCCATTTCAGAAGCCTGCATTTGGAATACCTTTATGAATCACCTACTGATCCTGAATTTGATATCTCAGTATGGAGTCTTCAGCCTCACCAACAAACCTATGCATTTGCAATTTTCCTAATTAAAAATGAATAAAAAGCACCCCTTTTGAAACAAGAGTGCCCCACCCGTGAATCCGCGCCTGCTTCTCTAACAATTTATAGTAAAGTTCGGTAAAGTACAGCAGATTGTATCAACATATTCTATCAACAATTGGAATGCAGAAAAATTACTACTTTCTTTACCTCTGGTTCTGGAACGCCCACAATGACACAATCTAGGCGAACTTTTTTCCCTTCAAAGACGGACAAATCTTTGAGATGAAGCTGCACTTTGGGTTTCGTTGGTTCCATGTCTGACTGGATTTCGGTGTCTGACGACTCCTGCAGCAGTCTCCCCTTCACAGAAACCTAGATATATTCAAAATAATTAGTAGGCAGTTGAATGAATTATTGGTCTAAAACTGCAATAAGTTTGCTGTTTTTACCTAAAAAACATTACTTATCCCAGGGGACAGGTTGTTCGAGCGAGCTGGGTCGTCAGTCCTCTAGCTGTTTACTTTCAGTGGGAGTACTGATTGCCCCGGTTCGAATACGGCTGGCACCAATGATTAGGGCCAAAATCCTATCAAGTGTTGTATACCTGTCCTGTCGTTTGACAGTTCACCTCTGATCTCGATATCACGTGAATCCAAAACGCTCCCAACCCAGGGGCGTGAGGCAATGGGAAGCCACGAGCGAAATCGTCAGACCTAGTTCCGATCCTCTCTGGAGGACGGCTGGCGACGTCCGCGACACCTCCGGGTAGACGGACGAAAATCCAAGGTGAAATTCCTTGTGTACTTTACTTTACTTTTTACTTACTTTACATTACTCATCCTCTTCATAAGACCAGGACGTGCACGTTAAGTCTCTGAATTGATTCAGCATTCTCTTGAATTGTACAGCAACTTTATTGATTTTGTTTCTGATCGAGCAAAAATATGATAGCTAGGCGGCACATGTCATCAGAATAGGGTTATCTGTTTTGTTCCCCTTGAATTCCCAGTTATCCGAAGGAACAAGAACAAATCGAAATGGTTGACCAGATCACTATACTTTCAAGAATTAGATGACCACACACAAAGTAGCCAAAGTGTGTCCCATATCGTTTAGCTCAGCTATTTGCTCATAGGGATTTGTGAAAAGAATAAACTCTTTGCATATATACGACCAGTAAGAGGATTTCTCTTTACCCCCTATTCACTGTCTCTTTTAAGAAGCTTCTTTGCAACTTTCTTAATGCAAGTCAAGGCTTAATGAGATATACAGCTTCAACTTGAGATCTGTCTACATCAGAAGGATAAAGATTGGTGGTTGTAAATCGTTAAATAGAAGCTGGGATGTAATTATGCCCTTAATGTATGGTTGCATTCATGAAAAGCAAATAACTCTGGTCGCACCTGGGAACTGAAATTTACAATACACGCACCTATCTACCCTTCTGTGTTTTAAGCACTTCCTATACAGCATGGCAGCGCAGACTTTGTGATAATTGTTGCGCTTCAAGATCCCCAGAACCGTATTGTATTCTACAATACAATAAAATTCTGGAGAATGCATACTTTTCTCATCGTTAGCGCTGTAGTGTGAAATCGAAAGAGACAACCCGAAGACAATCTATACAAGCTCCTAATCGTTTGGAGATAGACCTACCAGACAATCGATAGTTTTTACCTGGGAAGCAGATACTACAGTCCCTGCAGCATTGGTAGCTGTTATCTCATAAACTCCTGCATCTTTGGGAAAAGCTTCGTTGATTACTAGGGTTGAATGAGTGCCTTCTGTTGTTATCTGTCAACATAAACCACAAACCACTTAGCAAGATATCAATGTGGAGGTATAACCTCAGGTAACCAAGTTCACTTTTTTATTCCAACTTGAATGAATGAATTAATGAAATATTCTTTATTGACAAGGCATTGCCTATTCAATGCATGGGCCATGCCCATTATACAAAATGATAATAGAAAATACATTTTCCTTCTATTAGTAAGAGTAAGGTGGAGCTCCTCATAATACCAGTACAAATGCAACAAAATAATAATAATTATTCCAACTTATCACTACGATGAATAATTGTATTGTAATAATAATATTGATGTGAGAGATGTGAGGGATTAGAACAGACAACCCTAATTTCAAACTATTCAGAGGTTCTCTAGTTATACCTCCTTAAGCAGGTATCAAGTTAAGCAGGTCCTTAACTCCTGTTGAGGTATATAACTGCATATAACCGTCGAAGCCTAACTATCTGTATGGATCCGCGCCTTAGTACTGGTGACTTACGCAACAGTTCATCTAAACCTTTCTGTCACGCTTAACAGGCTTTTTGCAGTGTAAATAAAGAATTGACAAATGAAGATAGTTAAGAACCATTCAGTTGGCTGATTATTCACATTATTTGCTTGACAGAACCCACGATACGGGCTATACTCGAGGGACATCCGGGAAGAGTGACAGACCCAGTTACGGAGGCGTAATCCCTCCGAATCTCTCTGGGCGCTGTCCAAACCTCGCGGTGTTGTTGACCCGAAAATTGAGCGGAGTCGCTGAAATATCTCGAGAGTGGACACTTAAAGGGCGGTCCGACTACCGTTAAGAAGCCGAGGTCCGCGGTCATCTTGAGAGTGAGAAGTTACGAGATGCTGTGAAGAAGGCCGTTTTATGTTATCCATGAGATCATTATCTTCACTGGAAGCACTTCTCCGACAGTCCAAAAATTGATGATAATTTTAGAAGAAGGTTTGAGATTAAATTTAGTAAATTTCTGGGTGAGAGAGTCACCACCTGCCCTCTCAAAACGCTTAAGAAGTGGGTTTATAATTTTTTCGAATAATGCGTGGTTATTCTGAGGTTTGTGGAGTCACTTTTAGGTTCAGAAATTGCGTTTACTTTATGGGTAAATTTCTACTGATCTAAAATCCATCCCAGTCAATTTTTAGTTCCAAAATTACTAAGAAGCTCTTATGAGCCTTAGGGCTGACGGACATTGCAGATTTGGAATCCACGTTCAGAATTCAATTGGCTTGCGTTCATTGAATTTCTATAAGCTTGTTCGAGTGTGTGTTGAATTTCAGGAGATAAGCACAGAGCACGAAATCTAATTGATCAATCATATTTGTGTGCATTCAATAATCGTTCTATCACCTGTCAATTTTAGAAATAAATCATGTTTGAATAATAAACCGTTTTTCAAAAAATTTTATGGTTATCAAAATGTATCGGCTACTAAGAAACTCCAGTATCCACATTACTACATCACTACATCACTAGGTTACTGATATCAAAACAAAAACAATAATAAACCAAAATAACGCAAATACCATAAATCGGTCCATACATCGGGAATGGAAACCATGTCTTTTTAGGCCTTTACTTGTTTCGAGTTTTTGGGATTTTACCATTAGCATCAAATTAGTGAGAGAGCTGTGAGGCGATCGGTCCTGAAAATTTCAGGCTGGAAGTTTTAACCAATTAGATTCCTAACTGGTACTCCATGTGTTAAATGGTTTATTATTGAATAATAAACCAAAATGACAATCTACTTCCCTATGCCACTATTAATCCTGGATTTTTGATATCAATTCCTTTATATATTCCTTTATGAGCCTTATGAGCTGACGGACATCGCAGATTTGGAATCCACGTTTCAACTGACTAAAAATGAAAAAATGTAATGGTTGCTATGAACGATCTTTGCTATAAGATTACAAAGGCTTATTATCGAAAATAACAAACCAAAATTGGTGGAATGCAAATGGAAGCCCAACTAAGATGGTTGAAATTTCACTTGACAATTTAATGTTCATGTTACAGATCTAGGAACTGTAAAAATAATGTTTCAAGTAACTTCAATCATTGAAATAATAATAATAATAATTTTGACATTGGTCCAGAAAAAGTTCCGGAGAAGTCGTTCATTCTGGTCAGCTGATATTAAATCCCATAGATAAGTCCAAGATGCGTACTCCACAAAAAAATTGTGCGGAATTGAGTGTTTATGTACGGCTTTCATTCCATATGCAGCAAAATGGAATATGTAAGGGAGTACAACAGCAGCAGAGAGAAGTATACACCATGGTAGGACATAAAAAAGAATAGGGTATCTCGTAGCTATAATCATAAAACAGTTTATCAAGAAACAGAAACAGCTTATCAGTCAATCAAGAAGCGCCCTGCTCAAACCGAGTTTGAGTAGTGATTTTTTGTCGGTGCATTCAAAAACTGCAAATTCGAAGTTTTTCAAGATTTGATGGTTATCCTTGGTTTGTTTTTGATATTATGGTAGAAGTTCAGAATAGGGGGCCCTTCCTGATAAGACCGTCGTAACTCGATGTCTATATATCGATCCACGCTTTCGATATATAAATCGATGATACGCGTTACCTTTACAAACTGCAACTTTTGAATATGGCGGAAGATAACGAACTTTTAAGTAGCAAAATGTGGGAAACGAACATAGTGAAATACATAGATCTAGAAGGAAAAAAAAAACACATCTCGGCTGACATCTACAACTGATCTCATCTATCTCAACAATCTTATTCTCACCTCCAACCATATCTGTATCACTCGCCAACAAATCCACACAAACCTAGCAGCGGTATCCTATAAAACATCGATATATTCTTCTTATCAGAAGTGGCCTCCTATTCTGAACTTCAGCCGATATTATTTGTGGTAACTTCACAAGAGGTTTTCAGATATACGGACACATGGGAAATCACGCACTTCATTACTCTCATGTTTTAAGAGGATTCGCGTGTTTTGTGGACAGTCAGGTGAGTGTGAGTGGCGATTTTTTTGTCGGTGTATTCAAAAACTGCGAATTTGAAGTTTTGTCATAATTTGATGGTTATCCTTGGTTTGGGTTTATTACCATTTGGTTTTGATATTATTCGTGGTAACTTCAAGAGAGGTTTTCTGATATTCGGGCACATGGGAAGATGCACTCTTCATTCCTCTCATGTTTAAAGAGAATTCGCTTGTATCGTGGGCAGCCAGGTAACTAAGGGTGATGTTTCATTGAGGCTTCCAGTCCTGTCATTCGCTCCCCAGGTAGACAAGTGTTTGGTGTTTATGATGGATCCCGCAAACTCATTCATAACTCAACTCATTCAAGAGCGCTACAGTTCGACTGGGAAATGACCACTACAGCTATTTGGTTGACCATATAAAACTTCCGAAAACACTTTCGTCACACACTTGTCCATAACACGAATAACGTGTTCAGTTCCTATTACATCAAAATGTGATCGCGAACTTGGCTTAAATTGAAAACTGTGAAGTAAAGTAAACCATTGCGGATTGGTGATGTTCGTTGGGCTGCTTGGAGATCAGAATTTGGTCAGATAACTTCTCCAAAACACGGATTTTTCCCGGAGTTATGACAAACTATAATAATAATGACTAACTTTTTTTTAACTTCAAATTTCGAGCAGGATTAAATTTTTTTGTTTCATTACGAATGTTCATTGTTGAAAAGAATACAACGAAATTCTAGCTATCCAATCTGTGAATTTGAAGTGTCGATTTATTAATTTACTCAAAACGGCATTAGGCCAATTGCATAAATTAATACATGAAATTTGATTACAATGAAACGATAAGAAGGACAAATACGTAGCTATTTAAGTGGAAAGAAACGAAAATTTAAAAAGGCTCATAATCGAAAATGAACCAAAAACTCATTAAAATATATTCAAGCCTTGTAAGGAGAAGCGTTTCGTACTAGATCGTTTATATTCTTTCCATTGCTTGCATATTCCAGCCCCCTCAGGAGTATCGCAGCTTAGCGCATTAGACTACGTAGCATATCAACTTAGCAAAGATAGATGAACTAAAGTAGATGTCTGAACTAGGTAAAGATGATATTGAACTTAGTACCTTTCTCTCCTTAAGTAGTTGAATTTCGATTTACCATTCACATGATCATATTCGTTCGGGACTTATTTATTGTTTAAGTATTATTTGGGTTAATTGTTAAGTTAATGAACGATACAAATTTCAAAAATATATAGGTTGTGAGTACAATCTAACAAAGCTGGGATTTCGAACAGCTATCGCTGGAACCTGGGCATCCCAAAAGATTTTGTTGTAATAGGGTTACTCGTGAATGTCATAGAAGGATTATCTAATATGGGCCTACCTGCTGGTTAGATTTAGTCCAAAAGATTCCTCCACTATTAAAACACTATAGCACCGTTGTTTTTTCGATAAAAATATCCTTTCGAAAGATGAAACGAAAGAAAAAAACACCGTTCAACAGCCAACGATCACTGGCCACAGTCAAATTAGCACGAAAACCCCCGTCCGGCCATCAACTGAAGTCGACAAGCGCGTTTAAGATCGCCCTATCGCGGTTTTTCTAAATGAGGGGTCTCAGCTGAAAGTTGATACTACCGGGATTTGGCCCCTGCGGGGGAGGCGGGAGGCCCCGGGTTTGGATGTAGGCCTGGGCGTCGAGCGAGACGGAGCGAGAGAGGGGAGCGCGACGTGCATGCGCTTCAAAGGGGCGAAGCTTGAATTGAAAGAAGACGGCTCATCCTGGCCGATATGTGGATGATTTGCTACTAATTTCGTTTTTCTGGCAAACTAAGTTCAGATGAAGAAAGCTACGTAAATGGATATTAAACGTTTGAATCCGTCCACGAGAGAAACACTCGTGAGTAACTATGTCTCAATTTCATTGGACCTTTACTCCTCCTGGCAGATATGTGGATAATAAGCTATGAATTTGATTTTCCCGTCAAACTAAGATCAAATGAAGAAAGTTATGTAAATGGGTGAATCTCAAACTACGGGCAAATTCGTGTAAATGGCACTCTGTGCCGTTCAAAATCGTCCAACTTTCAACTTTTCCCCCTTGACTACATACGAGGGTCATCCAGAAAGTAAGGTTACAACTGCTAGTAAAAATCGAAAAATGCATATATTTTATTCAAATTTTGAGGAAATGTAGCAAAATATGTCCTTATTTTTCTAAATAATCGCCACCAACTTCAACACATTTCTTCAGCCTGGGCACCAGCTTTTTTATGCCCTCGTCATACACACTTCGCTCCAACTCTAAAAACCACTTCTCGACAGTTTCCTTCACCTCCTCGTCGTTGGAAAAACGTTTTCCACCCAAGAGCTCCTTCAATTTGGTGAAAAGGTGGAAGTCCGAAGGCGCCAAGTCCGGTGAATATGGTGTATGGGTCACAACATCCCATCCAAACGACACAAGCAGGACATATTTTGCTACATTTCCTCAAAATTTGAATAAAATATAAGCATTTTGCGATTTTTACCAGCAGTTGTAACCTTACTTTCTGGATGACCCACGTACATTTATCGAGTACAGCATTGACCAGTAGAAAGCCCTCGGGAGCTAATATAATCTCCATGTTTTTTAGGGTTGAGAAACCCCTGATTTGTCATTGTCATGACCAGCAACTCTATCGAGATTCCCTGTTTCGAGTTGGTTTTTCGAATATTCTACCTGAGATTTAAAATTACATGAAAATGTTGTCGTCTTTAGATACACGTGAAGAGCAGCTTTCATTGGATTTTCAACCCCTTGCTTCAAGTTTTGAATGTCTCAACACTGCACTTTATTCAGACCACTTTAGTCTGGGGCAGGGGTCTCCAAACTACGGCCCGCGGCAGGATTTGGTCCGGCCCGCCGCCCGCGGAAAAACATGGATGGTTGAAAAAACGCTGCAAATTCTTTCACTGGGGTTTACTATTCAATTGGCTTGCGTTCATGATTTGAGTTTCTACTAAGCTTTGGAGTGTACGTGTTTCATAGGTGATAGAGTGATTATTGAGGCACACAAATATGATCAACTGAACAATCCAAATAGGTATTTTGGTGGAGACCAGATTTACGTGCCCTATGCATATCTCCTGAAATTCAATAATCGCTCTGTCACCTGTGAAACACACACACTCCAAAGCTTAGTAGAAATTCAAATCATGAACGCAAGCCAATTGAATAATAAACCCCAGTGAAAGAATTTGCAGCGTTTTCCTGAAAATTTCAGATTTTCTGATTTTTCCTGAAAATTATTAGAATGCTTCAACCCGTGTATCGGCTACAAAGCCTTTTAGGAGTTCACTCCAGTATCCACATTACTACATCACCTCATCACTAGGTTACTGATATCAAAACAAAAACAATAATAAACCAAAATAACGCAAATCTTGGCACCATAAATCGGGCCATACATCGGGAATGGTTTGACCTACGGACCTGGGGAGGGCTCATTCGGTTCCTCGTGGAAAGTTCTTCATAAAGAGTCCAAATTTAGGCCGCCTTGACTTGTTTCAAGGTTTTTAGGGATTTTACAAAACTTTGACAACCCTTAAAGGGCACTTCAAATTAAGTGAGAGAGCTGGCTAAAGAATTGGAGCGTTGTCGGACCAACATGGATTTTTCCTGAAAATTTCAGATTTTTTGCTCCTGCCGTTTGGGAGAAATCGTGCTTACGGCGGACGGACGGAAAAATTTGTTATTGCAAATTCGGATTCTACACCCTTTGAAACGTAAACCATGAAATTTTCAGGGGGGGGGTTAGAATTTTATTTTATTTTTTTTTTTCAAGAGCGATTACGATGGTTTATTATTGAATAATAAACCGAAGTTAGGCTACCGCCAGAACGTGATGACATCAAGGGAATCAAGAGTTTTGCCAGACAAATGATATCAATTTTTGGTTTAACGTGTCCATGCGAACAAACCTTTTCAAAAATGACACATGTCAAATCCAAATATCGAGCAATGCTTTCAGAAGAACACTTAAAAAATTTGCTTACGATTGGAACAACAAACTATGATCCCAAGTAGAAAGACATTGTATGCAAAAAACAATTGCACACATCACATTAGATTGGTTTTCCTGAAATATTTTTTGAATGTAAATAATTTTAAATAAATAATACAAAATGTATTTCTTATAAACAAATAAGTTTTGTTTCCTATATTGTGCCTAATTTTTAATTTGTCAAATTCGTCTAGGAGTGCTTGAAAACACTGTTTTCATGTGTCTATTTTTTTAAATTTTCCGGCGAAAACCCCCGTAGCCCCCTTCAGGTGGGGGCCTAGCCCCCTAGACTCCCCTGTTGGCCCGCCCCACCACCTCCATATTATGATATGGTCTTGGGGCAAATAGTTTGGAGACCCCTAGTCACTGTCATGGCCCAAAACGGATGGGTTCCCCAGGGAATGAAACGCGGATTTTCCAGGAAGTTCTTGTTTTGGTGGTAGCAGTGACTCACAAGCAAGCGGGCACACCTTTGAGTTGCCCTAAACGGCAGGTGGTGTGTTTTCTGATCGAGCGAGAACATCTGAAAACGGGCTAGTCTGTTTATTCAATGTCATTTTAATGGCCCTAGTTGCTCACCTATTATGTTTCCATATTATATTCAACTTCAGAAAAAAAGGAGAAGGGAACTACAAATTCCTTTTTATAGCTTGAGCGAAAAACTGCTCTTAATTGCTCCAAATATTACTGAGAAAGCTATTGCTCATTACTGAAATATGAATTTATCTAAATCATAAAGCTATAACTTCAATACATAGGTCATTAGACATTTTAATAGGAAGGATTAAACTTGTATGAAGTTTTAAATGGGTATTTGAATCAAAGGGTTGTTCAACGAAAGTGAAATGACGGAGAGAAATCTAACGAACGAAATCCCCGTGTTGATAAGCACAGGACGCTATTTTTGACATGAAAAAAGAATCTTGCCAACTCGATCGGATATAGCTGGTATCGTTTGAACGGTCGACCACGGCTCATCAAGATTCCGTTATGTCAAATTTATAACGAGCGAAACTTTGACGCGGAGGGATGAAGACTAAGATGGGATGGTTTGTTTGAAAGTGTTCTCTTATCGCGATGAGATGGAGATCCGTATTTGTCATTTCTCTCCAAAGTAGATGAAGAAACTATGAAAAGATTACGAACTCCTACAAACTATCAAGCAATAGGAACTAGAGAAACGTGAGGATTTTGCTCATGCACGATGCTTAGAGATTGCATTTTCCTCCATCAGAATTCTTATGGAAACCTAGCTCTAACTCGAATAGCCGATGAAATAAGATGATTATTGTGGAAGGTCTGTATGTTGCAAGGAATCGTGTTCGTATGAGAATTAGATACTATAGATCTGATCATATTGAATCTAATGGAGCATATCAATGGTTTTTCTGATGTTCAACTCTGTATTTCTTCCATTGCGATGCCTGGGTCAAGTTGGCATACCCCCATCGGCATAGTTGACAGCTCAATCGGCTTGACGAACCCGTTCAATCATACACACTCAAACTCTCATCAGATCGGGGCATTTGAGGTTTCAACATACCCTAATTGATCTGTGCATCTTATTAATACATTGAACCACCATTTAACTTTTGAATTCCTTCAACAATGCCGCCAAAATTGGAAGAACATATTAGAAGTTGAGGGTATAACATATGATGGAACGATGTGTGGGGTAGGGATCTTGGAGTTAACATTGGTATAGACGGTTTCCAACAAAAAATGCTGCCAATGCCAACACATGGGTTTGTTACTGCGTGTGGCATTGTGAGGTTTGAGGGGTCACTTTTAAGTTATCAAATTGTGATTATTTGCTGCGGGTGATTTTCTGAATAGTGCGTAATTGATCGTGTCATTGTGAGGTTTGAGGGTCACTTATAGATTCCAAAATTGTGATTTTCGCTGTGAGTGAATTTCGACGGCTCTGAAACACATCAGAGTAGATGTTTTGTCCAAAACAAAGAGAAAATGACAGCTCACTTGCCTGTCAGTGAAAAACCTTGAAAAAAAGTGTTTGGAATGTTTTGGACCGTTTTTTGAACGTCAATACCATCAATGTGAGTGAGGTGATCAAGCTGGCTTGAAGTCGGGACCATTAAGAAGTAGTGGTGTGGTATTCCCAAAAGAACGGATTTTTACATTAATTTTAAGATCTTTCATGGTTTTTACGGCGGGCGGATATAGCAGATGTGGAATCTAAGCAACTTGACATGTAAAATGACCAAATTTAATGGTGGTTATTAACAATTTTGCTATACCAATACAAAGACTTAATATCAAAAATTGTAAACAGAAAAAATTTACTGGTTAACTTAAAAAAGGTGCCCTATTAGCTTCCATTTTGGAACTAAAAAATAAAAAAAACTTAAAAAAAAAAGGATGCTTCCGCTCGTTTTCCTCAAATGGACTGAAGCTTGAAGGTGGTGTAATAGATAGTAAAATCCTGTAGAATACCGTGCTACATGGGCTGTCGTCAGCCATGCGGTCAAAATCAGGCCTCAAGTTGAACTTGAAGCGCTACAGCCCTGACTGGTTTTTCAATTGGTGAGGGAACGGAAGATCGTAAAGCAACCCGAGTGCTCTCATTCGATTCATGGAACTAATTTCAATGTGAATCAAACCAAGAAGTGATATCTTGCGCCAAAAGTTTTTGAGATTTCGATTTTTCGATAGTTTTGTTCTAAAATATTTTTCTTTTAAAGTTAATGTTGGATTTTTGAGACTGATTGTGGAAACTTTGATCCAGTAGTTTCGGAGAATGGGGGACGGAGGGATTTAGTTTTATTCGATTTTTGAAATCTCATTTTTGAGGGGGGTCACCCCTTTTTCTTGGTCGATCAAAAGGGGTCATTGTTGAAAATAAATAAAAAGCAAATAGGTAAAATCTTTACATAAATATGTGGAAGGGTAGATATATCCAGTGAACTACATTCAGCACTCCAAATTTTCAAAACCTATGTTGATGATATGTTTGTATGAAATAAGTATCAATAATAACTAATATAGGAGGCGGGAGTCTTGATTGGTTTTTAGAATATGAATGGTTTCCATTGGAAAGAATATGATTAAGAATTTGAAGGGAGGCGGAGGATTCTGCAGTCTTTGAAAGGAAAATAATTGGAGAGCAGGGTTAGGCTGGACAGTGAGAAATCCCAGTGCCAAACGGCTCCACCTGTCGGGGGTTCTGGTCAAAATCTTTTTTGGCGGGCTGCCTTCACCGAGTGTCGCGGCCCCGCTGCAGTCTGGTCAGGGGTCAAGCAGCTATGAGAAACTCGCAGTCTAAAAACGAGATGTAGTTCCCATTTTAAGTTCACTTCTCCCTCTGATACAAATTAAGATTTTTTTAATGATCCGAGTTCAACAACTAAGGGTCGATTTTGCTCAAGTTTTAATCATCGTTCACCCATTAAACTGGAGATCTAAGCTGTTAAACAACGGTGTACGGTTTCGCCAACACTAGTTCAGATAAACCGACCAACCAACCCAATTTTAGTGTTCAGCGCCCTAAACAGCAAATAATACCAGTAGGTTTCTTTTCGCCATTTTTGTTCTCTTTCCAAAATTCTTGTTTCGATGCATTACTGTTCATTTCTGATATTCTGTGTTACTGTTTTCCGTGAGTCATATATTTTGTTTGTGTTTTTCTGTCGAGCTGGTGGTGTTATTTTCGCTAATTTGTCCAAATGAATAAAATTGAATAATAAACCCCAGTGGAAGAATTTGCAGCGTTTTAAGAACTGGATAAACACCTTGTCCGTAAAATGTTATTTGTTCAGGAAATGAACCTAGTTTACGGGTAGTATTAACCGTTTATGAAAGTTGATAGTTTTCAATGATATGAATAGTCGATCAAGAATAGAATTGATAGTTTTAAAGCTAAACGTAATGAGGACCGAACCCTAATCACACTTGGCACTCGAGATAGTATAAAGAAAGTAGATTTAGTCTTTCCGACGGCCGCGTAAAATTGTCCAACTTTATCACATTTTCTTGCTTCAGTGGAAGTCAAACGACGCGGCTCTTTATAATTTAGGCTTGATTCCCGCGACTCCGAGTAAAATGGACGGAAATATGAGGGATTCTAATGTGAGACGAATGGTCCGTTTCGTCAAGTGGAAAGTCACCTCGCATCAGTGTTTCATATAATGGTATTTGGCATGAAAGCGTCGACAATATTTTGATAATTCGTTCCAGATTATTGATCAAAATTTCCTGTATTTCATCGATACTATCTCCAATATTTGGAACAGTAGTAATCACAATATTCAGTTTTTTCCCTATGTGTTTTGCAATAAAGTGGGTGTTGGGAGAAGCTCCAAGAATTGTAATAGAACATGTCGTTAGCAATAAACCGTTAAGGACGACACAAGAGTCGAGGATTATGGGTTTTCAATCGTCATGTCGGAAGGGATGGGAAATCCTACACGGAGGGGTCAAAACACCCTAATAAATAGGCCCGGACCAGCCAAAGTTGATTCATTCAGATCCTGTGTCTCTTGATTTCATCACTCTGTTCTTAACCTTAACTTCTTAACCACAGGTGTCATAGCTGTTTTTTGACATTTTATGTCTTTATGTGCTAAACTCGAAAATGTAAAGAGTACAGTGTCACGAAAAAATCGTCACGAAAATATTTCTGATGGTTTTCGCTTACAACCGATTCGTTGCTACGAATCATTATCTTCGACATTTGTGTACAAAACTCGTTCACCACTCATTTGACAGCTGTTGATTTACATAATCTTGTTACGTTAACCCCTGGACATTCTGAACCTCAGTGACCACCCGATGGAACCATATTGTTTACTAACTGTGACAGTCCTGTGAGTGGTGATGATTATGTCTTTACAGTTTACCATTCGTTGCTTCGGAACCTCAGTGACCAAACGGTGGAACCATTACATCGCAACCATCAACGAGCACAATCTAACGTAGTTATCATTGGTCCTACAAAACGGCACTCATTGGAACTAGTGCGCGCATATCGTTTACCCAAAAAGCTGCTTATGAATACTACATTATCCACAAATGAAACTGAAATTGGCGAGGTTCGTGATACATTTATCGAGACGCCTCATTCTCTCGCCGACGTTGAATTTGATAAGCGTTTTACATCAAAACTGGCTTCCAATTGGAAGTACGTGGTGTGTGTGCGGGAGGGGGCGCGAAGACATGAAATGTCCCTCGTGGTTGCGTTCTTGTACGAAAGCTGTTTTTTTTGTGTTTTCCTAACTTCTCCAATAATGTTTAAAATAATTATCGTACCTAATGATAATAATGATAGTTTAACCTTCTGCTAACAGGCATAAATCAGAATTTTCAAAATGGATTTTGCAGTTTTTGTGATTTTTTAAACACATTTTTTGAAATTTGACCTTGTTACTTGCACTTTTTCATAGCTTTTTTATTTTACCCTGCCGAACCAAGCACTCACTATATTCCCCGTGTATAGCACTTGCACCCATCGTCAGGACTGCTTGAGACCTAAGCACTAACTGCATGGTAATTACTGAATTACTGGCATCGACATCCCAGTCTGTTGCGACGACCTAACGTCGTCGACCCCAGCCAAAGCTGGAAGGTCCACCTTTTCCCACCACGTTTTGGCGAATAAGAGGAGAGTCTTAACCTCTCTCGTTTTAATGCCCCGAGGAACAATAGAAGCCTGTCCCCAAGTTAGAAAACGTTGTCTTGCCAGCACTGGCAGATCACATGACACGAAGCCTCATCCTCTGCCCCACAGAACCGGCAGAGGGTGGCCGTTTTGAGGAGATGGTATCTAAGTTGACACTGCCCCATTAAGAGCCCTGTTACTATACGTATCTCCCTTCTTCCTAGGCTGAGCAGCTCGTTAGCTCTCTTCCTGGAGAAGTAAATAAATTGTTTTATTGTTTTGCCTGCCTCTGTCTCCTAACACGGAGCCAGCAGGCACCACTCTTCTTACTCTCCGATTTTGAAAGCCCCCCCGAAGAAAGCTCTCCATAGTGCACAGGAAGGGTTCTGTACCCACCGGGAGAGAATCTTCGCCATTAGCTCTCATGTTAAAAATTTCACAACTCAATACCAAACTTCTATCAGTTCAACTTGTATGTCCCCCTAAATTCATAACAATGGGATTTTACGTTAAATGAAATAGTGACGCCTGGATATGCAGATATGAGAAACCTTTCCAATTCTTCCCATAGTAGCTGCCAAAGTTTAACATCCTAGAGGGAGCAAGTGGTACCCGGGAGTAGTCAAGGCGAAATTAGGAAGACTACACTACAATGTGTTGATGGATGGAAGGATATTGCGAAGACATGTAGATCAATTGCGGGGTTGTGGACTAAGGGGGGAGACTTGTTAGATATATCACTTCAATATTATTACCACGTATCACCTAGCAACGGATTACAAGATTTATCGGAGCGGGTGTAGACGCAATTCAGTTAGTTAATGATTGCACTATTATTTCTGAGTTCCATAAATGAAATATATACAGTGAACCTTATACTCAGTGTTATTAGTATGATATAACAAGATATGACAATTGCAAAACTTGTGGGAATAATGAATATTATGAATGTTAACAAATCTGTGGATTAGCTAAGGCTCATATTGTGGAATATAGTCTAACCTTATGGTTAAATCTCCATCAAGGTAACTCTGTTATTGGTACGAAGTAATTTAGTTCTTGCAAGCACAGGTGATACTATTTCTGACTTTTTGAGGCCTGTATCACTTGACATGTGTTGTGATTGTCATATTGGAGAACCACAAACGTTGGTGATTTCTAAAAATGTTTTCGGATGATATTGATAGATTTCATAGAATGCATGTTCATTCTATCATACTGCCCTTCCTTTACCTGTCATTGCCTGTTGATGACTTTAGTGTTTTAATAAAAACGAAAACTTAAATGTATAAAAGAAGAGTTTTAATGCCAGATGTTTTTCCCCACATCGTCGCCGCTTCAGCTAGTTCTTGCAGCCACTCGTGACACTATTCCCGTTCTTATTTAAAGCGCCCGCACCGTGGGCGCGGAGATATAAATACCGAGGCCTCATCTCGCCGTGGTGACTTCTGGGTTAATGTGAGTAAACTGCACCCCCTCACTCTCCCTTGGGCCGAGTGGCCATATAACTCTCGTTTTACAGAAGACGCGACATCAAACGGGCTAGTTATAGCTCGAGTTTTGTAAAATTGTTTATGGGCGTAGAAACAGTGATTAAAAACGCTTCTACGAAACTGAATCTACAATCCGTGCAGGAATGCGAATGATGGAAACCTAAATGCTTGTTTAAGATACATATATATTTTTAAATGAAGCATATTCGATTTCAATTAACAACACCAACTTGATTTTTCCAGGAAAAATGGGTTTTTCTCAACGATTTTTCAAAGTTATGGCAACTACTTCATCGTTTAAAAACTATATTATAAAACTAATTTCACCTCAAAACCATTAATAAGCAGTCATAACGCCAGTGAGAAACCTTGTGTTAATTCTTTACAAGCCATTTACGATTAAAAACTTGATTGGTTATCGGTTTACAATAATATTTCGATCAGTTTTGGTTTTAATATCTTCAAAAATAAAACCTTATAAACGATTAAAAAAAAACAACATATCACCCTCCCCCCTTCCCCTAAATTTGTTGGTGTACGTTTCAAGTTATACACATATCCAAAAGTCATCATCATAAATCATTGGTTTCTCTTTCGACCATACCCAAAGGATTTAAATCGAAGAGGCGAAATAAAGAAAAATCGAAAAAAGGATATTTTATAGGTATTTATACTTTATTCAGGACCAAAATCTTATGATCGTACAAAATTAGCTAGCAGTGGACCATGTTATTAAGACTGGAGTACTTGTTATTAAAATGTTTGCGGAGACCCTACCAACCTGTAGGTTTAGCTACTCCTAACGGACGCTTAGCTTCTAACGGATGTATTAAAGGTGTATTTAAAAAATAAAACGAATTTCCAAGACTTAGGCCAAACGCCTTGTTACGATCCCACGTCCTAGACTCAGCTGATTTACAATACTGTGAGTGATTGTAGTCAGAGAAGAGTAAAAGAAGTTTGCTGCTGTTTTGGAAGCAGGTGAAAGTTCTTAAGATTTGGATAAAGATAAGTCATGGATAAATCCCTTTTAAAGAGTGTCTAATAAGGAGTAAAGAGTGCAATGTACCAGGGACTTGGTTTCTTTTTACCATGTTTGGCCTTCTCTTGACGAAAATGGTTTTTGAGGAAGCAGGATGGTTTCTGGCGTCACCATTTTGTCTGGCCTAGATGGTGTCATGGTTCAACTATTCGGCAATCGCCTGCACGGACTGGTCTAACAAAGCGAGTCTTATCGTGTCTGTCTTGTCAAATTTTGTGTCCGGATCTACCTGTAGGTATCAAAACCTTTGTTTTCCCTTTCTGAAGAAATTTTTGTTTGTATAGAATCAATATTTCCAAGAGTTTGCCCGTTCGATTTAGACCGTTCTGATCAGCTTCCAGTTTGTGAGTGTGTGCATGCGCGGTGTGGATTCTTTTAAAAAAGCCTAATTCATACAGGAAATAATTAGTAGACCAAACCTTCACGTATTTGCTGATATTCGAACAGAACAGTATAGTTGAGAGGTTAGATCTACCTACTTAGCAGATTAGACTGGTTCTTCACATCGCTATTTTATTCCACACGTCACAGAGAGACCATTTCAAAATTCAGCATTGCAAGTCGGTTAGGAACCAAAATAGCCTTGGGTATGATTCGGCTAAAATATTTTTACTCATCTTAGGAACTTGCTAATCGTTTTACACAAAACCGCATTCAATTGTATTCAGCCGTTTGAGGGTTTGTGTCATCCACACACCCATCAACATTGGTAACTGGACAGTATTTTTTACTGTCCCATTCTGGATAGTTCTGGATACGCAGGTAATCTGTGTACCAAACCTTCGTCTAATCATTAGCAGCTATTGGAACCAAACGTTGTAGTTAGTAGGGCTAGATGTATATATGTTGACTGTTCAAGACCTACCTTTATGTCACGGGATTCTTTGATAGGTTTGCCGTCTTTGGTCCAGATGAAAGTCGGTGGGGGCAACCCCTTCGCAGATGCGTCCAATTTGATCTTCTGACCAGCTCGCGCCATGACGTTCCCCAATCCCAGTACGAAACTGGGCAGTTCGCTTGGCTCCTCCCCCTGCAATAACGTGCAATTCGTTTCAATCCAAATAATATAGACCTAATTCAAAAAGTGTTGATGGATTGAAACTTGAATGGGATCAAAATGGAACTGCCACGAACTGGATAAAAAATGGAACTATTTGAAGGCAAAGCCGAGCAAAAAAGCGTCGGACATTTACTGTATCAATGGCCAAAATGTACTTTT
This sequence comes from Creontiades dilutus, assembly GCA_031894815.1. Lineage (NCBI taxonomy): Eukaryota > Metazoa > Arthropoda > Insecta > Hemiptera > Miridae > Creontiades > Creontiades dilutus. The sequence continues at coordinate 58,520 of JAVIWC010000461.1, read as the reverse complement.
TAGTTATTTTTCGATATTTTCGTGGCAACTTTTTGGTTCCATCGTGTTATATGTTCCCAGGAAAGTACATTTGTCACTGCAATACGACGTGCTTTCCTTAAAATTTGATTGTGGTAACCAATAGAAGATATAGCGCTCGGCCTGGAAACGTCGAAAAACCGCTTTGCTGTACATTTTCAGTTGCTGCGATCAAAAGATCAAGCTGTATCCCCATTTTTTGTTTTAATGTCACTAATTTGGTGTCCTAACGAACATTTTGAGACCACCCCGTGCGAAATACGTAAAGAATTGAGGGCTTCAAAAATGAACAAAACATACATAATAATAACAATTAAAAAAACCATATGAAAGCAATAATTGCTTTCATATTTTTATTATTATTGAATAACTCCTGTTTTTGAATCGGTAAATATATTCCCCAATGGCATGTGCTACATAATATGTGCTTAAAAAAAATGTAAAAAGTTAAGTCAAAGTTTATGTCAAATCTTCAGAAATCAGGATAATGTCAAGAACTCAAATCTTTGTCCATAGGTGTTGGCGTATCAGAATCATTTTCAATTATAACAATTTCCTGTTTGGACTATTGTAATCAATAATTTAACATAAATATAAAACAAAATTAGTTCATTCAGTCATGCATAACCGGTTTTTGGGTTTCATACCCTAATGTGTACCCATTTCTGTCGCTCTTGGCTTCAAATATCCAAAATGAAATTAATTTGGAAGTCCTACTCATAATATGAAGATGTTATCGAGGGACTTACTTTTATGAACGATGACCCTGGACATGGTCTTCTCTGTTCCTTTCTGGTTGACGGCCAAACAAGAGTACTGACCCTCGTCACTCACTGCCGCTTCCTCTTTGACCAGGACCGCCTCCCCGTTGTTGAAAGTTATCAACAGACTCCCGTCATTGTCCAAACATTTGTCTTCGCGGAACCACTGTCAACAGCGAGGTGATCACATCATATACAATTGCAGACAAATATGGTAGGAAGAAGCGAAATGAAAATAAAACAGGGGTTATCTCCAGCGTGAGAAACTCTAGTTATCAGGGTTCTGGGAGGCTTAGGGTAACATTTTTATTGCGTCCAAAGAAGTAGGTTAATGGAATATGGGGCAGATTACGGTGTGAATTTTCAGTATTGTTTGATTAGATAGTGCAGCTATACCATGCTTAGATTGTACAACCAGATCAGCGTAAAACGAACATTGTATAACGGCATGATCTCTGCACACTCATCAGTTGTTACAGTCGAGTTTATTTGCTTGAGCTTACCTGGACGGTTGGCAGAGGGACGCCGGTGACGTGACATCTCAGTTTCAGCTGTTCACCTTCTACGCAGGTGACTAAGCTCAGAGGTGTCACGAAGGTCGGAGGAATCATTTCCACTTGTGGCTCGCTTTCTACAATCAATTAACTCATATCAATCTCAGCAATTTATTCAGAACAGATTTTATCAACGACATGACTGGTACTATCGAATGTCGATACTTCAAATGTCTTTCATTGGATAAAATTAACCATGCTCATTAATGAATAACTAAAGGCAATGGACTAAATACTAAATTAATGATCCTTTAACAAGGAGGTGAGGGAATGGACTAGTTGACTCTTTCTTTGAGGCGATTAGCCTGTAACACCCAGAGAATATTTACTCTTGCTTCTAAAAAGCTTCAGGTTTATGCTTAGGAGTAGCAGTTTCAAGAAACAGGAAAGGGGAACTGTTCGTATCCCTAACAATCTTTATACATATACTGGATGTCTCCTGTTTGAGTGGACCAAACAAGGATTGATTCCACAACCAATTTGAATCAGACGTTTTCAAGCGTCTGGGTCATCCTCTGAGCGTAGCGGAGCATTATTACCGCATCCACCTCAATGGAAGGGGCAACTATATCATTCATCACCTCACAAACTCTAAGAATAACGGTTTCAATTTTCATTAATGAACAGAAGTTTTTTCCGAAACTACTGGATCAGACTAAACGGAATTTACAATGAAGTGTAAGTTCCACAATTCAAGAAACTGGATTCTAAGTGAAGAACGCAAATTTTCAAGGTTTTTGGAAGCGATCTGCCAAAAGAGTCAAGATTTTCACAGGTTACTAAGGGTCTATTAAAATAGGCAGGTGCCAATATTCCATTTCCAAAGACAGTTTTGCTAAGGAAAAGAGTCACCACAAACTTATAACCGTAAGTTTTCTTATAGCACTTATATCGAAGTTAGATGAGGTATATTACCGTATATGGACAAATAGCCTTTGGTTTCAGCGACGCCCGCCTCGTTGAAGCCCCTGCAGGTGTATTTGGCGGAGTCTTCCGCGAAAGTTTCTTCTATCGTAAGGGAGCAGAGACCGTCTTCGAATTTGACTTGGTAATCCGGGTTGTTCTGGATTGGAATTCCATCTTTCTCCCAGACGATGTCGGGTATGGGAGTTCCAGTAACCCTGTAAACATTAAGGCAACATACATGTAGGTAATTGGATACTCAGAGCGATCTAATCTCACGTTCAAGTGCTATTTTCCCTATTATTGGCGTAAATGTGAAATCAGTTCAGCATTTCTTCTTCGATGAATAGGTATTCTAATAGATATGGAGAAACATAGACATTTGATGGATATTAAGAATGCATGGGGACTTGATTGTCAGGGACGTAGCTAGACAAATTAAATCGAGTGTGGCATCATCCTTCCTCGTCTAGGTAGCATGAACGAATAGATTTTCTGAAATGTTTTAGATAATCTCGAGAGATGTAGAATATAAGCTTATTACGACGATTCACGGGACATGTTTTGGCAGACAACACCTTCATAAGGTTAGTAGGCATGCATTGCGGGTCTGTCGAGTTAATTCTATAACAGATAGAATGGTAGCATTGAAATGTGTATGAGATTATTACACCATTCTTTCCCGACTGCCTTGAAAATACGAGCGCGATCGAATCTCTAGAACCTGAGATATTGCTCTTTGGTGAATTTCACTTTTGCTCATGCACAGACTGCTGTATTGATTTCTTAGCCCTTAAACTCATAGCAGATCATCAAAACCCTAAGCTGCACATTCTCTGAACATTTCATAAAAATCAGATGAAAATTTTAGGAATTAGGGTTGTTACAAGGATCCGTGTGCGGACACAAAAACAGACCGACACAAAATGTACGTTGTTCAGAATGGTGTAAAACGCAGAATGAGACTGGACAGTTTGGTTTTAGAGAAAAAATGTTCATCTTCCAAAAATGAAAACAAAGCTTCTACTAACCACACTAAAACTGCTCTTCTACTCGGAAGAAATAAAAATAAATAAAATATTAGACATCCTGGGTAAGTCAGAATTGTAAGCTCTGTAGAGGCTCTACAACAATCAGCCAACTTACAAGTCATGGCTGCAACACCTGCCAAGTGTTTGTGGAAGGAATTTCAGCCTATCTTGTAAGAATTTCACCATAGTTGAGATATTTTTCGTTGAGTCAAAAATCATTATTCCATTGATACACACCTGCACTGGAATGTGAATCTTTTGCCTTCCTCAACAGTCGAGTCTACGAGAGTTGTGGTGAAGTAGGGAGGCACCGTTGGCGGTTGTTCTTGCACTTTTATCTTCTTGAGGGGCGGACTCGGTGATTTCTTTTGTCTCTCTTCTTCCACAGGTGGAACCGGAGTTGCTGTTTCGGTCCGAATGTTTATGTGCTGCAGAATAAATAAGGGAAGTCATGATACTCAATTAAGAAAGAGACAATGCTCTGTTACTGATGATGACCTAACCGTCGAAATCGTTTCAACGTTGTGACTCTTTTAATTTGTGGTATTGTTACATAGTGAGGTAAGGTGTGGTGATGGAATGATATAGTTGCCCCTTCCAAGAGCTGATGCGGTAATCCCGCCATGCTCAGAAGATGTCCCAGAAGCTGGAAAGCACCAGGTATATCTCCCGAGATAATTCAAGAATCGAGAAGGGCCAACTAACCATATCAATCACAAAATACACTGCATTTTCTTCTGCAAACTCTATTTTTTCTTTCAATTAGCAAACTAAACTATCTGGGATTCTCGTTATTTTCTATCCTTTCTACTTTGAATGGAAACTTGATTGCTGAAACCCAACCACAAAACAGGTTTTTCTGTTCTGGCAGAACGATATGCTGCTATCAGCTTTCAGATGCGCTGAAAGTCTGACTGCGAATACACAAGAAAGTCATTGGTTTCATTAGTAAATTTTACAACACGTGTGTTCACACAGTGTCAAATCCATGTTAGAGAAATATCCTGAATCTCTTTTCAGATCGTTTAAATAACTTCTATCGCTATTTCGACCTTCCTTTAAAACTCAGGAAAACAACATCCTATTTCATCATCCATGATCCCTATCTTGGGATAGCTTTAAGGAAAAAAACATTTACATGGTTAATAAAATGTGGGTTAAAAACTCGTGACAACAACAGTTGTTAATTCGCACTTGAGTAATTACTTGTTAATTAGTAGTTGTAAAGACCAACTCAAAAAGCAGTAGGTACTTATGTGTACCAAATCACCTTTATCAGAACCTTAATTTTGTAATCCCTGTAGATTCTTATGTTCAATTTAATTTGTCTCCCACTTTATGACATCTGATCTGACTTCTCTTCAATATTGTAAAATTATGATGACATCTGACATTGCGTTCCCACATCCTATTAAAACCAAGAAATTTTTCTAAAAGACTCCTGTGAGAGCAATGCTCCTTGTCGTTCATGTTCGGGTCCGACTCTATATGCATTTTATTTAACATTGTAACTGAAGAAATCGAACATTATTTGGAGTTTTCACTTCTCTTTGGCTCATTAGGTTATTGGAAAAGCAAAAATTAAAATTTTTAAGAGAAATGAAATAAATAATTGACATTTAATGCAGAACAGTCAACACTATGTCAACTATTGATGGGGTACGGGACTGTTCACAATTAGGGAAGAACGACTGTTCAGCTGTTTTGGTTTATTATTCAATAATGAACCAGTGTAATCGCTCTTGAAAAAAAAAATTCTAACCCCCCCTGAAAATTTCATGGTTTACGTTTCAAAGGGTGTAGAATCCAAATCTGCAATAACAATTTTTCCGTCCGTCCGTCGTACGCACGATCTCGGCTGGAGCAAAAGATCTGAAATTTTGAAGAACTTTTCATGAGGAATAGAATGAGCCCTTCCCCAGCCCTCAAACCATTCCCGATATACGGCCCGATTTATGGTGCCAACATTTGCATCCACATTCACTACATCACTCGGTTACTGCGATCAAAACAAACAACAGGGTTTTTTTTTTTTTTTTTTTGATCGTAGTAACCTAGTGATGTAGTGGATGTGGATACTGGAGTGAACTTCTAAAAGGCTTTGTAGCCGATACACGGGTTGAAGCATACTGATACGCATGAAACGCTGCAAATTATTTCACTGGGGTTCATTATTCAATTGGCTTGCGTTCATGATTTGAATTTCTACTAAGCTTTGGAGTGTGGGTGTTTCACAGGTGATAGAGCGATTATCGAATTTTAGGAGGCGCACTAATATGATCAACTGATCAATCCAAATAGGTATTTTGGTTGAGAACTGATTTACTTGCTCTATGCATATCTCCTGAAATTCAATAATTGCTCTATCACCTGTGAAACAGGGACACTTCAAAGCTTAGTAGAAATTCAAATCATGAACGCAAGCTAATTGAATGATAAACCCCAGTGAGAGAATTTGCAGCGTTTTTAGTGTTTAAATAACCAGAATTCAGCTCGTTAGAAGCAGATACCAAGCAAATGGTTATTGACGATCAGGAGCAGTCACTGATAGAATCATAGGTACATGTTCACCTCTAGCCTATAAAACCAAAAACTAAATAGTAACATGAAATTTAAAAACCCCTCCATCATCATTTGAAGAGTAAGTTGGATGGTGACAGAAAACTGGATTAAACTATTACAACCAATTCGCGAAATAGACTTAACTGGGTTCTGCGAGGAATGCATTTTTGATGGGTGGACCTGACTAATCAGGAGCAAATCTGTTGTCGACCACGCTAAAGGCAGAATTTCGGAGGATTATCTGTTTGAATTGACGCTGTTCGCTCAAACCTATTTCTGTTGTTTATTTGTTCTGTGTGATTGTTTTCACTTCTGTTTGTTCGTTCTGTGTTTCTGCTTCTGTGTTTTCGAAGTTATTTATGAGTATTAGGTAAGCATTATGATAAATAGTTACATAGTACAATTGATCAAACTAAATTGAACAAAGCAAAGCAAACATTGAAAATGAAAAACCGTGCATATTTGTGTCTCAAGTCCTTTCTATTTTGCGTGTGTGTTGAAAATGAGAAATTTAACATGATTTATTCCATTTGCGTATGGTTGACATTTTTATTAGCCTAAGAAAAACATCTCTTCGATTGATCTTTGTGCACCCCTTGAGTTTCAGTGGAGGAGCCTCCGAGTTGACTGCGTTATTTCAAAACTAGAAAGTAAATCTCCTAGAACCATCTTTATCCAGTAACTTGATACTTTTAGCTCTCAATCAGAACGTAAAACTCGTAAAATAAAGTAATCATACTTTGAACTGTTCGGTAGACTAAAGCAAAAAGCTCAACCCACAAAAATATTCAGGAATTTTCTTGTAGTCTCGTGAAATGTCCTGTGCACATCGGAGAGCTCTCAAAATGTCCAAATTACGAATAAATGCAACCCTAGTATATTCATTGGTATTCACCTTTTCTATTACTGTAGATGACGATGTGATTTGTCTAACCAGATGCGATTGCCAATCTTCAATAGGGCGACTTTCATTATCCACTTGCACGTCCACATCCTAAACATATTACCAATTAACGAATTCTCCAATTTTCATTTTATTTTTTCAATTGTCCATCAATTTTTAAAGCAAACAACATATATTTAACGCAAGAGCATGGCCAAATACCTAAGTCAGAATCTTGATCTCGAATACAGCTTTTCTTTTCTTTTCCATGGAATTCCATGACAATGATACATACTGTCATCTCGATTTATAATGTCTGTATGTCTGTCTCTTTTTAGTTCATTAAGGCTTCAGTTGAATTATAAATATTCGCAATAAACAGCATGTACTTCAATGTTCGAGGGACGCACAATTTCATTAATTTTGTCAAACATGACTTTTAAGGCATAAGGCATCCGACCTTCATCATCCCCATAATTGAAATGGATAATAATAATTATAATAATAATTTCAATAGTTATTATTGAAGGACTTAGCAGAGCCTTGACGCATCATGCCGCTAATATGATGTTAGTAAGAGGGTACCACGCCTTTTAAAATCATAAATTAGATTCATCTAATGTGAATAATTAATATTCCGGAGATATGTTAAGGTTTTGAAGAAGATTTCTCAATGATTTGACATCTAGTTTATGAATTTCTTGTACGTACCCACACTACTATTTTTAGTCGTCGGCCTTAATCTATAATAATAATAATTTCCGAAACAATATTTTCGTCAAATATGGTTAGGAAGGTTGGTTGAGTAAGATCGTAAACGAATGATCTATACTACGATTTGCATGATAGGTTCGTCCCTTGTCAGTCCTGCGTCCAAAACTTGGCTCTGGATCAAAGTTTCTTAACTCTAACTAAATTATTGTCTTAATGAAGAGTAAATTAATAGAAATAATAAGTGTAAAAAGAAGCCACTACCATGTGCTCTATGATGGGATGCGGTGTGTTTATCCTTTGGGCTATTTGCCTCAAGCTCTCGCTTACTTGGTTGAAGGAGTCGAGAATTTCCTTACTGCCAGACTTGACGAGTTTTAGGTGCGACGTGACCTCATCGCCTGAAACGACAATAAATAAATTGACGGATGATATTGGGGGTAAATATTATTAAACGTGTATGGTATGATAAACACTAGTGAAGAAATCGTGAAAAGGTGTTGGCGTTCCAGGTGTTGTTGTCGATGGCCCAAACGTGGCGATGGACCTCAGCGTAAAACTAAACAAACTTTAAACGCAAATGGTCTCACCCTCAATACAACCCAATCTGCAATAAATAGTAGTGAAAAGGTATAAAAAGAAATCCTTATCACAACTAATGAAACATTAAAAAGTATGATATTAGCTATCAACAAAGATATAACATTAGCCATGGTTTCTCAACTCTTTTCAAACGGCAATCGTAGCTGAAAATGCTTACCCCAAAGTTCTAACGCTATCTGTGATATTTCGTCTATCCTTCGATTTTGACGTTCTTCGCCTGGTTTGAGGAAGACGTTGATTTCTTCCAAAAGTCCCTGCGCCTCTTCCGGGGTGCTCACTTTGGTCGATCGTTGAGCTATGCTGACTAGAACCCTGTTCCCTTCCCTAAACCAATCTTCAGCCTGTAAACAAATATTATGGGGAATCTTTGAACATTTGCTTCCAATAAAAGGAAATTCCGGAAAAGAAATTCCGAGACATACAGCTTGGGGCAAAAGGTTTGGCTGGGTTTCAACTATAAGTTAAGTTTTTTTTTTAGTTAACTATAAATTAAGATGTTGAGTTCGTGCTTAGGAACAAACAGGATCCACAGCAATCCCTCATGGAATTAGAAGACCCAGAACTGCAAGGACACCCGAGAATGTGGCTAGTGATGGAAACCGTTGAACATTCATTGAGGCGCTTTGCACGGAGGCATAGAATTGCAATGGGTATGGGTAATCTTTCTTTAATTTGGCATGATGAATTGTCATTCCAGCCGTACAAGACCATGCTTGCTCAAGAAATGACACCTCTTGCTTATGTAAACCAGCTCAATCCTTGTCAAGAACTTCTCAACCGAATCCCCAAAAGGTCAACTTTTTGGAGCACTGACGAGGCCTGTGTCCACCCCTCTGGGATAGCCAAAAAGCCGAATTTTCGGTACTGGTTCGACAATAACCCACGTGAGCTCCATGAGAGGGCTCTTCAGTCCTCAAAAGTCACTGTTCGGTGTGCCATATCCCAATTTGGGATCACTGGTCCTTACTTTATTGAGGAGAGTAACCGTATGGTGACAGTTACATCACAACGTTGCTTCCATGCTGGAACATTTTTTTCAACTTTGAAGCCAGAAGTTGAGTGACGGAACCAATCTGGGGACCATACGGTTTCAGTAAGGCTGCGCTACAGCTCATAGAGCTCGCATTTCTATGGAAAATTTTATAGAAATGTTCTCCGGTCGTCTTGTCTCTCTAAGGTTTGATGTGGGGTACGCGTGCATGATTTGAGCATGCGCGATTATTTCCTTTGGAGGTACCTGAAGGAAAAAATTTTGAAGCACCGTCCCCACACCATTGACGAGCCAAAGACCCGATTTATTGAGAAGGTGAACGCTATTCCTCTTGAAATGTGCCGAAAAACTGAGAGTAGTTTCCCAAATCGACTGCAACAGTATATCACCGCTGAAGGCCACCATCCTTCGGATATAATTTTCAAAACTTCAATGAAGAAAACTGTTTGAGCAAAAGAATTCAATTTTTAAAAAACCATTTCTCTAAGTCAAGTTGTTCCACTTTTATTGCTACCCGAACCCCGGGCATACCTTTTGCCCCACCCTGTACCTATAAGCACAAATACAGGAAACGCTAAAATAATTAGAAATTAGGGAGCGAATTAGCGATACTGTGATGATGTACTGTGGAGATAGTTTCTTAAATTAGGTACCACAAAATGAAAATCAGTTGTAAAAAATTCGATCACAAGGAAAATGCAATTGTGGCGACAGCAACAAAACATATCTGGTCCATAGATAACAGATGTCTATTATCTAAGTGTTTCTTAGATAGCAAATTAAGATTTGAACGTGATCTTACCTCGTCGACTAGAGTGAAAAATACTTCTGCCATATCAATGAGCCTCCTGGCTTCAACGACTTGCTCCCTGAGGGCGTTCCACTTGTTCCTTAAGGATTGAATCTCCCTCTCGAACGTGTTTTCGTCACCCGCCAACTCTCTTCCCATTCTACTGAATTCGTTGATCCTTTCTTCAAGTAACTGGAATAGTACAGGAAAGTATCTTATTAATTGACAATTTCAACTGTTGATTGATTCCTTATTTTTGTATGTGGAGGCTCCAGAGAGTCGCCATTTGATTCTGCGAAAAAGGATACAGTAGTCCCGCTTTATGTGGGTATGGATGATGATATAACTCATTTAATGTAATAAAAACTGCCTGGAACGGAACTGATGTATCTCAGAACGTAGGTTTTTACCGGCATATTTTGATAACAGTTCGTCGTGTGATAACGTGTCTGATTATAATAACTATTGCTCCGTCAGACATGTTGAGGTTCTGTCCTCAGACCTTCATTCCACTGATCAAACTCTCCCGGCAAACAAATCATCAACCCAGCACTGCACAGGAGTAAAGTCACCAGCACGACTGCCAGAAATTGCTTCAGAAAGGGGGGTTTCGGTAGACCCAAAACTCCTCAACTATGTATTTGAAAAACCTACTAACACCAAAAATCTGATTGCCACCATTCTGATCAACGTAGAAACATAGAAACCTTCATAATTTCATTAAATTTTTATATTTCATAAATTCCAATATTATCGATTTTAAAACACTTTGATAAAAATTGGCAGAGAGATTGACGAAGAAGATATTTAAGAGAACCTCCTCAGAAACAATTTACAGAAATTTAATCATTATTGATGGATTCATGTTTTGGTCTTTCACTTGGGTCATACTAGTTTTGCTGAGAATAAAAGACCAATGATTCCATTGTTTCAAAAATCACTCTTGCACGTTCGAAATGTTGTAGTTGTAGAAAGTAAAATAATGATTGCCAACGTATAAATTGATTGCGAGTTTTCAATAGTTTGAAGCCTCGCGGCAGAAAAATTCAACTTGTTTAAGCAATTCCTACCACGATGGTCCTCTCGAAAGTGGCGAATTCTGCAGATGTCGCTTTGGCCTCGACAATGTTCTCGCCGTAGCGGCCTTTCGTTCCACTCAGCTGAGCAGCCAGTGTGTCCAGGGCCTTGTGAACTTCCCCGAGATCCTGGTCGAACCGACAGCGGCTCTCTTGCTTGCTGAGGGCGGACTCCCGACCCGAGGACACCCTCTGCCACGAATACCTGACGCTCTCAACAACTTTTTCTATAGTTCGGACGTCCGAGTCCCCGTTGACTCCCTCCTGCAACATCAATGGTACAATTTGTATCCCTGTATTGTTTCAAAGATAGAGAATAATGGTAATTAATGTCAACTCCTCTCATTTAAGTAACAGACTTCATAAGAGATGTTGTTGTAATGGTATGGCAAGACCTCCTCCGAATCCTTCATCAACAGTCAATCAAGACGTTAGACAATCTTGATATGTAAATCAAAAACTTTTGAGGAGGGTTAACATTTTTGTTTCTTGCTCGATTAGCAAGGTTTATTATTAAAAGTAGTAAAAACCTGCATAGATCTCCAAAAGTAGCAAAGGCATGAACCGATATAGCATTACTTCAGAGATGGACAAATTTATGAACAGCAATAGAATGCGATAAAGCATCACAACAGAGGGGAGCCGATTCTGGAGCAGCTTTAAAATGCAATATATCATCGCAACAGAGATGAGCAGATTCATGTTCAGGATTACTAATGGAATGCATTGTAGCATAATACCAGAGATGGCCATATCAATGAATAGGAAGAGAATGCAATACAGCTGACAAGCAGGATAACTACGATCGAAATGAATGATTTTAGATGTATTCATAGGAGAGGAACCAAGGAGGATGATATGCATTGGCTTTGCTGGTGAAGTGGGTATAAACCCCACTGACGAACATGTGTCCTCAAATTTCAAAATGCAATAACAACAACAAGAGTATACGATAACATTGCTGCTAATAAAGTCAGAATAATGCTAACATGTTGTCTGCTGAATTTTGTTTTGTTCATTACAGTTTTAATAGCATTAAAATCTCTTGAGGTAACACTTTTCAAGAGTAATAATCTCTCCCCCCCTGTCTAAAAAAACCACGTAAACAAATCATTTATTAGTAATCACATTCTCTATTCCATCATATTTGACTGATATAATTAAAGCCTAATTGATACATACCTTGTAGTTGATACTATAGTACTGTTTATAGGCCTGAAGATGTTCAATAACTTGGATAAAACGTCGGCCTAAGGATAAACCTGTTTTACTGTCCAACAATTGAATACTTCAACACCTTGATGTACATAGATGCAAACAATGCAAGCTGCATACTAATTTATCAGATATGATACCCTATGACAGTGGCGTAGTTCAAATAATGGTGAAACAGTTCAGAGGTGATGGAATGGCATAGTTGCCCCTTCCGAGCAGGTGGATGCATTATTATGCTCCGCCACGCTCAGAGAATGACCCTTGCAGGCATCCGATTCATCTCCCTAGGCGACATATTCTAAAATCGGGAAGGGGCCAACTAACCATATCCATCACACAGTGGAAAGGATTTACAACCAATAGTGTATGTTCTTGCACCCCTAAAGTAGGGCCTACATTTGAAGTTTGTTAGTACTTATAAGAACTGAGTACTTATTCTCATTGCATTACTTTGGAGATTTGAATACTTCAAACAGATATTCCATTATTATCTTCCTTCATTTCCTATAATTCCATTTCATAAGGTAAAATTGTAATATGATGACCACCGATGTTGTCAGGATGACGTAGAAGACGTTACCTGTGACTTGACTTTGCCGATGATCTGACCGCTGTCCACTAGCGCGATGTGGAACATCTCCGACATGGCGTATTTGGTCGCTTCGAATTCTCGCATCTGTTTGATGGCGTCATCCAGGGTCCTTGCGAGCGGCGCAGTCTGTTGCTCTCTTTGGATTGATTCTATTCTACTTTCGACCTGGAATCGCAGACACGTAATAATCAAACCAATGTTTCACAACATTATGTATTACAGCTGACATAGAGTCAGGTGAAATTCAATGAAAAACTAAAATTCAGAAACGCTGCAGAGTTCAAGTTCAAGAGACATTTTTGTCTGACATCGACCAGTCAATCGCGAATGCTTTTGGTTTATTACTCAATAATAAACCATTGTAATCGCTCTTGAAAATAAAAATTCTAACCCGCCCCTTAAAATTTCGTGGTTTACGTTTCAAAGAGTGTAGAATCCGAATCTGCAAAAAAAAAAAAAATCCGTCCGTACGCCGTACGTACGATTTCTCCCAAACGGCTGGAGCAAAATATATGAAATTTTCAGGAAAAATCAATATTGGTCCGACAACCCCCGAATTCTTTAGCCAGCTCTCTCACTCAATTTAAAGTGCCCTTTAAGGGCTGTCAAAGTTTTGTAAAATCCCTAAAAACCTCCAAAAAAAGTCAAGGCGGCCTAAATTTGGACTTTTTCTGAAGAACTCTCTATGAGAAATCAAATGAGCCCTTCTCCAGGTCCGTAGCTCAAACCATTCCCGATGTATGGCCCGATTTATGGTGCCAACATTTGCATCCGCATTCACTACATCAATAGGTTACTGTGATCAAAACAAAAACAACCGAGTTTTTTTTTTTTTTTTTTTTTTTTTTTTTGATCGCAGTAACCTAGTGATATAGTGAATGTGGATACTGGAGTGAACTCCTAAGAAGGTTTATAGCCGATACACGGGTTGAAGCATACTGATATGCATGCTCCGTCTTACGAAATTTAAAATTTTCAAATAGAATATTTTTCCATTGTAATCGCTCTTGAAAAAAACGCTGCAAATTCCTTCACTGGGGTTTATTATTCAATGATCCATGATTTCAATTTCTACTAAGCTTTGGAGTGTGCGTGTTTCACAGGTGATAGAGCGATTATTGAATTTCAGGAGGCACACAAATATGATCAACTGATCTATCCAAATAGGTATTTTGGTTGAGAACCGATTTAAGTGCTGTATGCATATCTCCTGAAACAATAATCGCTCTATCACCTGTGAAACTCGCACACTCCAAAGCTTAGTAGAAATTCAAATCATGAATCATTGATTAATAAACCCCAGTGAAAGAATTTGCAGCGTTTTGAATATGGTTTACCTTTTTTGTGAGACACTTATCACGTAGTATATATGTGAAGCAGTTGTTATTTTGAGTCGAATGCAATTTTTTTTTTTTAAAGTCTCGAGTTCGTTTGGGAACAACCGATTGGAAATGTTTTGGTTTCTTTCGAAGACCTGCTAGAATTTATGCAATAAATCGCAAGTTTTATAATAATTATCACAAGTTTTTATGTAAATTATTCTTGGGCAAATATCCGGTTACCTGAGCAAGGCTGTTGAAGAAGGTGAGTAACTTCTCTAGGAGGACCTGGTAGTCGGCAGAGATCGAGTTCAGTTTGCTGTTGAGCTCTTTCAGTCTTATGGGAATCCCCTCGTTGGCTCCTTTAAAATCGCCTGTTTTTTAAAACAAACAAACACCACGTGTTTGGGTTACGTGCAGTGCGGAGTGGAGCGTGCGTTATTTCATGCGGATAACAAATTCTATTCTCGATATAAAAAAGTGTAAATAAAGTAAATCTAGTGCCTTCTACACAGTTTATGCAGGGGGACCTGGTTCAGGCAAACTTACGTCTGTAGAAAATAGAGGCCCTTCAGTCACTAAGAATGTACAGATCTTTACGTCCCAAGGAGACCGACATCCTTCACCAATTCTCACATATTTCTCAAATTCCATCATCATTTACAGAAACTAGATGCGGTAATTTGCTATTCATCTCAATAAACGCCCTAAAAATACCCACCAATATTCGGAAGTGTTGTTAAATGGTGTTTAAGCCTGAAATAAATCATTTATATTGATTTCGTCTGCAACAGTTATGTATCCGAGTTATTTTTTACTGAGTATCAAGATATTAACGCGATGGAAAGGTGTTTTCGTCAAAAATGAAGAACAATATGGTGAAAGATCCCCTGCCTCTATGGCCGCTTTTACATTTTCTTGGCTGATTCGGACCATAAATTGTGACGACGTGAATTGAGTTACTCACCGTATCCGCACAACTTGAAGTTAATGTAACCCATTGTACATTTTTGAGACTGTGACACAATAGTTTTGCAGACTTAGGCCCTTCTTCATTAAAGAAATTGTGATTATAATGATTATAATCAGCTTTTGATTTGAAAGGACAGACACTCAGAGTTTTACGTTAACCGCCTCTTTGAAGATACGACACAATTTCTCTATGATGAAAAGGACCTAAATCTGGAAAATAATTTTATTACAGTCTCAAAAACAAACAATGGGTTACAGTATCTTCAAGTTGCACAGATAACGGGGATGTTTTAATACGTTTTTGTTCAGATGTATCTGAAATGGTTTTAGATCTTGGAGAATTTTTCAGTATTTAGGTCATTACTTCCTGAAAACCACTCTTGACACGTATCGTATCGTAGGTAACGGGACCGTACTGTGGCGTTAAGCGTATCGCCTACTCGCCGCTGCTGGTTACCTCATTGTTGAAAATATATAAAGCCTTTAATGGACTCCAAATTTCCCAAGCTGCTTTGCGCCGTCGGTTTTTCCCAAGCCACCCTTTTTCTGGCAAACGGTCAGTCACCCGTAGTCTCCCCCCCTAGCTGGGGTTTCCTGGGGTAGTTGTAACCCCGTCCTTGATTGGTTTCTACCATCCCTCTCTGCTCCCCGATTCCCCACTCTAAATTTTCTTCACTTCCCCTCCAAACAAAATTTTCCCGTTTTTGGTCAACAGAATCTGCATTCCGTTCTCTCCTTCGTTTTAGCCTGCTCTTACACCCTTGTTAACTTGACTGACTTCATATCATAGTTATCAAAGTGACTTCATTTTCATAACTAAGTAGTGACAAAGCAGCATATTTTGTGATATTGTTGGCTACCCGCGAAACCTCAACTTCGGCAGAAGCACCCTAAGGTTTTATTCAACAATACCTTTATTTATTTTATTGTTTCACTGTATCGACGAATACGAATTGAATTATGTATTTCCATACTCGTTCATTGAGCATGTACGCATTCATTTGAAATACAGCCTCCATCAGTTAACTACACAACCGTTTACATCTTCCTTGGGTTACCTTAACAGTTTTAATTATTAATAACAAAAATTTGTTTCTTGATATGCAGGTGTTTGGATCGATATGAAGGTGGCATACCAGTTCGAGCTTTTGGCATATCAATTAATACTTTTCACAAATCCCAACTAACCCAACATTCCACCCCATAGGTGTTATTTGGAAATACTGATTCTCCCAAGTTGTTCTCGTACCAGTGCTATTCTCTTTGGAAGTCAATGCATACCTAAATTCAAGTTCCGAAGGCATCCGTTTCGAAATCGCTGTAATTATTATACCCAGATTGTTTTTGTTGCGTTTGTTCCGTTCCTAGTTTTCATTGGATTAAAAATGGAGAATTATTTGTCCGAAAGTGTACATGTACAATTTCGTTGTTGTACTACCTAGTATATCGATTAGTAGAAAGGTGACAATGAGTTCCAAAGCTTCGAAAGGCGGGTTTGTCCTCAGAGTTGCCGACGTAGCTACATCCCGAAATTTGGCAACTCACCAAGTCTCGATATTGTTAGTAGGTTTATATCAGGTTTTATGTGATACAGTTAGAGCGTGTGATGAGGTCGTGTGCGTATATGGGAAAATAGATTTGGACCATCTGCACGGGTTGATGCACTACGTGCTGTTTTCATGCGAACAAGCATAAATTGAATTTAAATTTTACTGCCCTGTGCAACATGACTGTTGATAAGTCTATGACTATCTGAGGTTGGGATTTCAAGAACATCATTGGCCTACGTACGATCAAGTGTGCAATTAAAAAACATCATCACTTTAAACTCTGTTGTTGCAGTTATTCAGTAACGGCATCAGTGGTTGTTTTTGCAGTTTTGGTAAATGTTTAGACTTGAAAAATCGATTTGTTAACAACAAGAGCTTATATTGGAGTTTTGCCTCTATCTTCTAAGTTCAGAATTAAACATGAAGCCGATTACGGTTCAATGTTACAGTGCACATTACATTTTTAACGGAGATTGATAGTTATTTATATTAACTACATATTACAGATTCATTTTCCTATTGAACTAAATTCTGAAAATAAGAGTATATTGAAGAACAACTTAGATACCCACACCTCAACCTGCCAACCTCAAGTATCCCACGAACGTCTGTTTAAAGTCTCTGATTGATACCAAGTCATTCTTTGTCTTCACTTATAACATTTTAAATCGTTTTCACAAATTATACCGTTTTAAAGGCTTCCTCTTTATTCGGGGGATATATAGTGATTTCTGGGTTTAAGCCTATTTGCTTTTAAATTTACCATTGAAAAGCGAATATGGCGATGTTCTAGATCCTTGGTATACTGCATTTCCATAATAGTGCTCGTGGTTTTCCAATGCAATTCCTTTTATTGGTTTAAGTAGTTGGTAGTTCAGTATGACTTCTCAGAACGTTAGTTAATTTTAGTTAGTTACGTAAAGTTAGTTTTCTTCAAGTTGAAAACCCTTGAAAAACCTTTGGGTCGCGTTTAGTAAACGAAGTGTGGGAACGAAATACTGCTCAAGTGCGATTTTAATTAGACTAACAGCTGGGAGGTGCCACTCTGAGCCAAATGAGATAAATAATCTTTCACCTAAATGAAGATTCGTCCCAACTGTAGCGGTACACGTAAGTTTGCGTTGGCTACGATCTGACTTGAAACATTTATTCGTAACGGGCGATTTAAGAATTGGAAGTAATTACTGCGCCAGTTGCAATGAATATCTGAATGAAATTAAACTGGTTCCCGGGTTAATGACATTTGTTGTATTTGAATCATCATGATTTGTGCTAATCTGCATAACTTCTAAACATCCTGTTACAATATGATTTAAGTGATGGAAATACGTAGGTACCAACGATTTGAAGACAATCATGCTAATTGCAACAAGATGTCCAACCAAAGTAACCCTAGAGTGATTGGCTATAAGGGGTTGAATCTGCATAGTTTATTTAGAAATGTTTGAGAATACATCCTGTTAATCGTTACCAGTCGATACGACAAAACCGCTCAGAAGAATAAGTGCTGGGTAAGCAGTCAAGATCAACAGGTATGGTGGGCATTGTCAACAGTGGGATAAGTTTTAGGTATTTACTTTTACTGAGTAAGGCTTCCGCAGTGTCTATCCTCAGTTGAATTTCTTTCTGAGCTCTTCTGATCTCTGGTAGAACCGTGTTCAGCTTCTCTTCGACGTGGTTCACCAATTGGCGGGCGGTGTGGAGCTCGGGGTTCAGGACGGGGTACAGCTGGGCATCCAGTTTCGACACCCAATCCACCGTCTGTCAAACATAGTCCGAATTAATTTTCGTACTTAATAATAACAATTAAGAATACAACTTCACATTACGTACCTAATACCAAAAACTCGTTCAGATGTAACACCATTTTTAGGCTATGTATGAGGAGTTAACAATTAGGACCAGAAAATCGCTTTGAAATGAAAGGAACTGAATAATTCAGCAAACGAAACTTATGGAAGCTTCCGTTGACAATAGCTTTTCCCATTAAATGGAGAATTCTTAGAAATTTTCTAAAGTACATAGAATTCTCCAAAATTAATACTTGTTGAAGCCAGACATTCTCAAGGCTAATCGAGAAAATTTAGGAGAAAATACTAAACATTGGTAGTACGTGTTCACCATTTAGTAGCCTGCATGGAAAAAGATGACGACTTCAGATTCTATCCGAGAGAGGAAAAAACGTTTGAAAATCCGGGTTCGTAGGAATTTTACGTCAAGTTACATCCCACAATTGAAATAATTTTTCAAAACTGTTGTACTCACGATGAAATGTAATTTACAATAAAACGGGACAGTAGACCTCTATGGTTCTACAGCCAGATCATTAAAAAAAAAAAAAGAGAGAGAAAAATCATTTAAATGATCATTTGAATGATTAATTTTACACATTTAAGTACCGAAGATGAAAAATTGCCTATGCAACCTACAAATATGGGATTCTAGCTAAGAGGAGGGGAGCTAGTAAACAGAGATGAAAGCTACGGCTGGGGGGGGGGGCGTTGCCAGGTACACGAATGACCCCCTCGGGCGGACGGAAAAGTGGTGATGCCGGGATAACAAAGAGCGGAAGAAGCCCACCCGAAGATTAGTTGAAGGATTGTTGAGGAAGGATTAAAATTGAAACAGAGGGAATGTTTTATGCGTTTTGTAGTGGGTTTGTAAACCCAGAAGCCGATAGGGATATTAAGACTGCAAAAATGCTCGTGTTTTCAGGAGTGAACACAAGTTCGCCAAACGTTTTGGTTGGTCGGCAACAAAGAAATTTGCGGTTCATCTTATTATGTAAGAAAATCACCAAAAATCTTGATTGTTTGTGGAAAGCAGAGATGAATTGCAATATTTTGTGTTACAAAATCAATTCTACACACAATCACATAGATATAGGTACGAGAATTGTTTGCTAAAATTGATTACTAAAGAAAGTACAGGGAAGGTTCACTAAAATGACTGGATGCCTATCTAGATCTTTGAGAATTAATCCAGCGTTTTGATCGACTACTATTTACGCAGGTTGTTCTAATGAGGGTAGCTATCCGGTGACTATTCCGGTTTAAAAATAATAACAATAATAAGAGGCCAACTTTTTGCTCTGATTTCGCACATGGAATTAAGCTTCAATATTAAATTCAAATAGGTATGTCATTATGTTTTCGAATCGACGTTTAAAGAACTGATTTTGGTTCATAAACCACCAGCCAGATAACATTAAACCTTGGGAATCGATCCAAAATGATCAAAATTAGGACATAACCCGAGTTTCACGGGCGTCTTGGCCTTTGTCGCCGAATTGATCCAAGATCTATTTTTCAAAAAGGTTTTAATGTCAATTAATTTTTAAATAAACTGATCATTTGGTTTATACCCAGTAGGAGTCAAATGTTTAATTTTATTTTGTGAAGTAGATATCTCATCAATAAATATCACCAATGTTCCACAATCAATTGAATATTTCTCCACTACAGATAGATATTTATTAAGATCGAAGAGCATGTGATGGAGATATGTTTATTCTGTTGAAAGTAATATGAGTTGTATTGAATTATTTACAAATAATCCTAGTGTTGGGAAGTTCCAAAGTGTTTAGTTTGTTCATCCCACTCTTTGGTATGACATCCTGAATTTATTGAAGAATGCAAATATCATCTTGCTGAATGTGAAGTGATAGTATTGTGATAATGAAGTGATAATCTCGGCAAATGCTCAAGTTAGGCTGAAAGCTGAATCTATTTGCCGAATATAAGAATCGTGATTAGAAGTATTGTTGATAATTCACTATGAAATGGAGTATAACATGAATAACCATTTAACCCTGTCAAGGTAATTCAACTGTTGGTTGTACAGCCTCGAGCTCGTTAATTCTGGTTGCATCGACGAATGTTTTTTCGTGTTTTTTCAACTTTTTACGACATGCATAGGTCATCACTGAATCTGACTGGTTGATCTATCTGAATCTGGAGTACGGAATGATATTATTAATATTCTGTTTTTAGACAGAAGTAAGCATCGGTATTCATACAGGCGCCTGACATATGGCCTCGGTCGACCAGAGAACCAAGGATTCTGTTTTAGGTAATTGAATGATATAATGATATGCCTTTGGGTAATAATTTTCAGAATGGTCGATACAGTTTTCTTGGAAAATCTAATTGGTAAGCAGATCCATCAATAGTACCTATGAAAGTGTGCCGATTTTCAAGTGTGCTGAAAACGATCATCCGAATTAGATGTAAAATGTGCGAAAGTCCAACCTATTGAAGTGTGTATGAAGAAAGTGTATTAAATATGCATCTAATTAGTGTTTCGAATCAATCATCGTTCGATTGGCTTACCTTATTACTGGCAGCCATGTTGGTTTCCCAAAGCTGTCGATCCTTGTGACGGGACTCGACGGCGTCTGAAAACTTCGTCCAGGAATCGTCGCAAGATTCGATCCGACCGTTCAGCTCTTGAGACAAATCCCTGAGACACTGTCGCCCGCTCTCCAGGTCCAGTCCTCCCTCAGTTCCAATCTGTCCACAAAAGAAACAAAAAGGGAACCTGAAATTGGCGCGAGACCAAACCTCAACCTTCCAGAGAGGCGACTCTTAACTGAATCCTTGAAGGGATTCACTACGTACAGCTAGTTATAGGTAACCTAACTACTCGCTCAAACCATCATTAATATACAACTTGTTCGTTGATACGCAGGCTCCTGCATATCACGAAAGAAACATAATTGTCGAAAATCCATGGATCGGTTTGAGAGATGATTTCCAACTGAAAATGCCTCCTAGACTTTTCCATTTGGGGGTTTCGTTTCAGAGTTATTTCAGTTATAAGTTTTTTTCTTGTTTCCAATCTTACTTCACTAAAATGACAATAACTCCCTTAAACTTCTTTTTAAAATCATTTTTGAGGTCATCGTTCCAAAGAGCAATAAATTTCGTATCTTCTAAGGCCAAAATAAGAAAATGTCAATTTGACATAGGTCGTGACAAATTAGCCAGAAGGTCAAATTTCGAGAGTTTATGAAAGAAAAATTGTTTTCCGTATGTTTTTCTTTGCTTATAAGTGGGGTGATTCTCATTTAACGGGACAATCGCTGTCCTTCATTGATAAATAATTTTCTGTTCAACTTTTTCCAAAAATTATTTTTGTAGATTTTATGTGGTAACTAGGCCTACTCATGGCTGTCATAAATTTCGGCTACTCTTCATTGTACATGCCGATAATTGATCGAAATGTACCTCTAATCTCATTGTCATGGTCTGTCCGTGAGTCAGAATTTGAACTTAATCCGAAATTTTTTCCGCTCAAAGTACGTTTTACCGGAAATATTTTAACTAGTATTTTTTTAGAATTAGTTACTGGATGTTAGTGCGCTTACAAGTGGGACTAACTTTTAGATAGTCGGTACGAATCAAGTGCTCAAAGTTTGTCCCAAATCTTCTGTCTCATTGTCATGGGTTTGAAAGAAATCATCGTAGCTCTCTCAAATGAGAGCATTTTTTGGCTATTCAAAGTTTTTTCAGCGTTGTTAACCCTGCCCTTTGAGGAAACACCATGCTTCCGCCATTTCTATACACTTGGGGCTCAGAAATGAAGTTAGCCGTTTGTAAAACAGGTGTGTACGTTTCATGCTTCTCATTGTTATGGGTTTCAAAATCACTCTTAATCAATCTTGTTGATTCGTTTAGCATTCATTTTGGGATAGCGATGTAAAAACTCTATTTAATGCAAGTTTCAATTTCTATAAGTGTTCACTAGACTCCCAATTACAGAAGGGTAATGTTGATTTCTCATTGTCGTGGCGATTTTAAACTTCATTGTTGTGGCTACACAAAAGCCGTCATGGCTGTTTGAAACAATTTTTTTTTCAAGTTTGGTATTTGATACTAAATAAATACTAATATTAAAATCTGATCCTTGTTCTAGCACAAAGTCAGGAAAAACTGAAATCAGATATCTGTTTCATTCAACCTTACCTACACATCGTTTATGTAATTCCATCGTTATTTGGTTGACAAAGCTCATTGTCATGGATACATACCATTCTCGTAAACTATAAAATTTTAAAACCTGAATTTTGAGGAAACAAACTAAAATCATGCGTGCTTGTACATCACTATATCATTAAAGTAACATCTAGATTGTATAATAAAAAAATCATAAATTTAGGAGAACAAAATTTTTTAGTCAGAATCAAAACCTCGATTGTCCCCTTAAATGAGAATCACCCTTATAACAAACAGGTTTTGTAACTCCCACTTCCTAAGAAAAACTTTCTCAGAATTTCACCTTTCCAGCTGAACAAGAAAAAAATTGTTCACATGAAATTATTTGAAGAAAATGTGGGTAAAAAGAAGATGATAAAAGTGAGTTTATACAGAGAATCCTAATAGCATTCTTTGTCAAAATTTGAAGAATATCCCCACCCCTCAGCGTATTTGCACAAGTCGATATCGTGATAAAATCAAAATTTGCGCTTGCTTTTATCAGCCTACAAAATTTTCTTCACAAGACCGTGCAGGCCTACTAGTACACAAGACAATCAAGCACTTGAAATTATTCAAAACGGCAAAAACAAAGGTCAAGCTCCAGCATGAATAGGAAGCGATAGCAAATATTCGTAGTTTTGCACAGAAAATTACTAAAAGCCCGGATGAAAATTGGATACTAAATCCTTCATATCCGGACGTTTCACCAGAGTTTTTTAATCCAAGAACTAGGACTAACGAACTCGTATGAAATAGTGTGACATATTTCATAAATGTTAGTGTTTTAATGGAAGGAGAAAATCAGATTTTCATTGGTTGAAATTATTAGAATAAATAGATGATTCGGCGATGATAAGAAGAATAAACCATAAACGTAGTCGATGTGAACAACGAAAAACCGCACATAAGAAAATAAATACCTAATGGAGATGAATAATAACGCTGCTCAGATTGTTGTCTGGTCACGCAAATCGTTCACCGCACATGGAGTAGTACACATAAAGCGTCAAGGTTAACAATATTGTCATAAAATTAACAACATCCGCGCAAGGGACAGCACATTGACCGACTACCATGTGTCTGCCATTCTTGGTCCAATTCTTCCCCCTTCCTCCGTTGGGAATCCATTTTGGCGAGAGAAGGAGCGTTAAAATTAGCTTCAAGAGTTTACGTAAAAAGCTTCCCCCTTTATGGAGCTAATATTAGGCTTTTTTCTCCTTTTAATAAAAATAATCAACGTTGTTCTGTTGCTCCGAAGAGTCGCGCCTAGAATAACTATCCCCATAGCAATATTAAGATTTCCGAAAACCTTATGTCATAAATTGGATGAAATTAATAGGAAATCATCAATGTTGTGAGGAACGGGATAGGGCAATTTTTATTGAAATTTGGTGCCTATTTATATTTGTAATCTCCGAACCGGTTGCGCGCAATCAACAAAATTGGTTGAGGGATCAAATTTTTATACAATTTTTGTAGAATCCGAATTCGCATTACAAAATTGGGGTTCCTATTTAGAACGCTGCAAATTCTTTCACTGGGGTTTATTATTCAATTGGCTTGCGTTCATGATTTGAATTTCTACTAAGCTTTGGAGTGTGCGTGTTTTACAAGCGATTATTGAATTTCACGAGGCACACAAATATGATCAACTGACCAAACCCGTGTATCGGATTTAAACCCTTTTAGGAGTTCACTCCAGTATCCACGTTCACTACATAACTAGGTTACTGCAATCAAAACAAAAACAATAATAAACCAAAATAACGCAAATGTTGGCACCATAAATCGGGCCATTCATCGGGAATGGTTTGAGCTACGGACCTGGGGAGGGGCTCATTCGATTCATCATGGAAAGTTCTTCAAAAAAGTCCAAATTTAGGCGGCCTTGACTTTTTTGAGGTTTTTAGGGATTTTACAAAACTTTGACAACCCTCAAAGGGCACTTTAAATTATGTGAGAGAGCTGGCTCAAGAATTGGGGCGTTGTCGGACCAATATTGATTTTTCCTGAAAATTTCAGATTTTTTGCTCCAGCCGTTTGGGAGAAATCGTGCGTACGACGTACGGCGGGCGGACGGAAAATTTTTTATTGCAGATTCGGATTCTACACCCTTTGAAACGTAAACCATGAAATTTTCAGGGGGGTTAGAATTTTTTTTTCAAGAGCGATTACAATTGTTTATTATTGAATAATGAACCAAAATGAGAAAGTTCGTGTCACTTGCGCATGGTTGTGCAGCTGCGAGGGGTGCGCAAGTATGACATTTGAAATCCTTGCAAACATTTTTGATTACTCCCATGTAGACGGTTTTAGGAGGGGTGGGGAACAACTCGTGGGACACCCTGTATAAATAAGCACAAGTCAATAGAAAACCAGTATTTTTCTATGCTAATTTTCAGCCAAATGTTTTCTATTTTGATTACCGTTACTTTAATATGAAAAAGAAAATGTATTTACAGTTCCACTGATCAGAATGTCCAATAACTCCGTTTGAGATTGACCGAAACCCAGAAAATATTAATTCTGACTTCCCATGATAAATACGTCCGCAGCCGCTGTCAGTGGCAGTTTTGTGTTCGGACGGTCATTTTTTCCTCGGAGTTATAGCCGAAGTGTGCACTCTTGCAATATATGGGCGACCCGACTGAGATATTTTCGTAGAATGAGTGAAAAATTAGCAGGATAATGCGATAGAAATAAGTATGAACTAAGATCGAATAACGAATCTCAATCTGAATTTTTAGGGGGACCGTTTTAGGGGATTTACGTAAGCAATAGAAGAAGAAGAAGAAGAAGAAAAACATGCTTTATTCTTAAACAAATGGTTTACAATATATATATGTACATATAAACATGGAAAAAAATGCTATAAATAATGTATTAGTACTGCATGTATTACGACAATGGACCAAGGTCCTGCTAGATACAACAATACATAATGCTAGTTTATTGATGGTAACATGACAATTGAGGGACATATCTATTTAAAAACGGTACAAATTATTACACAGTTTTTTTAAATTCATTCACCTTATTAAATATTTGATAGTCCCCACCCACCCTGGTTAGTTTTCTTCAAATCTCTTCCACCAAAATGTTCATTAAGATTATACCTACAAAGTTTCGAAACATAGTTTCACTGGTATGTACCGTTTCTTAGAAAAAGGTACCTAAAATTGGGTATTTCTGTTGTTCGGAAATCTGTTTTTGGCGATTTTTGTAATTTTTTTTTCCCACCGTAACGGATTCAGATTTTCACAGTACTTTAGTACAGATGTGTGGGATGATCTGTAAAAGTTTGAAAATGATTGTTGTGATAGTTTTTGAATAATAAAAAATTATCATCATTCATTAATCTAATGAAGACGTGAGGTGCGCTCCTGGCTAATTTTGCGGTCGAAACCCCTTAACAGTAATATAGATACAAATAATATGACATGATACATGAAGTAATCAAAAATATCCTACGATAGTTGGAACAAATATCAATAATATTTCATTTTGCAATAACAAGGTTGACTAGATAGTTAGGTTCGGTTTTGTGTCCTTTGGTGTTATCTGTGGACTCATAAGACGTCCGAATGCCACTTTCTTCCGAGGCGTCGCGATGATCTTGTAGAACGAGGGTCTTCAAGAATCCCTCTCACCAAAGGGATGGTTTGACATCCGAGTGGCAAGCTGTGTGTACAAAATTCGCTTCAACTAGCAACTCATAGCAGGCAGTCATTTCTGACATACCAGGGGCTAGCTTGTAATGAGATTAAGGGCTCGGTTCTGCACAGTTTGAATCCTTCGGATGAAGTTTGTGTCACGGATGCCGAGTTCCATATTGTACAGCCATACAGCCACATAGGGCGGATAATGGAGGAATTTCTGTATTGGAATACCCTTCTACTCAAATCTTCGGTCTATTTATACTACAATCAATAAGTGGTATATACTCCTTACTATGTCTTGTTTACTCTAGATGCCATAAAAATAGCCCCATTTATATTTCAGAACGTTAGATTGATTAGGGACAGAATTAGCCACAAGGGCTTTCAGCTGATCACTGATCTGCATACCTCGTATTTGACTAGTTGATATATAAAGACAGTTGGACGACTTTGCCTTAAACGTAATACCAATCTTTATTAGTCCATTCGTACAAAGCAAAGCCGATATCAAAACCAGGCCTCAAAATAGGTATCGGCTCTCAAATAAAGTGACGATGGGCATCGGTTTCTTCAGAGTGATACGAAACTGGTGTACATGCACTCCCTTTAGGATTTGAATCCTTCAAGGAACGATATTTTATCCTTCCTACGCCGTTTAATTGACTTTTGGGCCTCCTATACCACCCCGACTCTGCCGCGAACGGAGCTCATCCATCTCTGGCTAGTGGATAAATACAACAGAATGTCTTTGGCAAAGGAATCAAACCTGATTTGGGAATCAACACTCAAGAACGTTCTTTTTTGGCCCGTTTTTATGTCGTGCTGGTTCGGACCGGAACGTTTCTCGAGTCGTAATATCGATCCTATCGACCGGCTACGATTAGAAACAATTGAGAACGGTCCTCTTCAGCTTGTTGAATGGTCGGATAGGCTGCGCGGAACTCCTCTCTCAAATTCGCCTTCACGTACCAGCCTTTTACACTCGTAATCATCCGACTTTCCAAGTTCAGTTCTTCACAACAACCTACCTGCAAAACCAACCACTAAACCGGATTCCTCGGCTGGCAAACCGCCTAACCCAGTGCAATCCTGCCCTAGACTTCTTCCAGGAACGGACCCTGCTGTCCTTTCGTGCGGAGGTCTCTCACTCCCTCCAGTTTAATTAGGTAATTGTTTTATGTGAAATTTCTTCTGATTTTTTCTTGTAAAAACGAACGTTTATTGCACCTCAACACTCCACAGGAACAACTTTTTTTTCTGTAATTTGTAATTTCGCCGTTTTGTAAATAAATAAATAACTGAAATTCAACCAAGTAAAATATACTTGCCTACGCTTCACTCGTCCACAATTATAATTATTATAGAGGGTGTTTCAAAAAGAACGCCAGATTTGAAAAGGCCGCCAATTTTGTTCTTTGTAGTGTTGTTTTTGTTATTTTTGACATCTGTTATCATTGAGGTTTTGTGTTTGCAAGGAATTTTGTTTTTATTAATGATAATGTTTACAGTGTTACCATGGAAAAGTACACCACGGAACAACGAGTTTTGATCATTAAAATGCATTACATAAACAAATGGACGGACAATAAACGAAAGTTGTTTAGAATGTAAAATGAGAGAAAGAAATTTCTATTTTTTTAGACAAAAAACTTTCAATTTACTAGAAATTGAAAATTATGCCTCCACCAACAGGTAATGGGTTGACTCAAAAATAAAAACGTCTGCCAAGTGGGTGTGGCACATAGCTTCCTCGTATCCATAACATGACTGTATAGATCATTGAAAATTATTATTGACTAAAGAACTTCGTTCAATTAGGCGAATCTAATTTGAATTTACCCTAGAAAATATTTATCAATTGATCATGCAGGAGCGTAAGAAAAATAAAGGTATTCAACTATTGAACAAACTATAAAATATACCTAATAAGTCCGAACAATCCCTGATTTCATCGTGGCAAGGATTTCACGTTTGCGCATGCGCAGAGGCTGTTGATCCGGGGGTCATGAAACTCATAGGGGACCATCTATACCCTAACCCGCACAATCCCTGAAAATTTCATCGGAATTGGTCAAGAACTCCCGGAGTTATGCGCGTAACAAAGATTTCACGTTTGCGCATGCGCAGAGGCTACCATTGATCCGGGGGTCATGAAACCTACAGGGGACCCCTAACCCGCACAATCCCTGAAAATGTCATCGAAATTGGTCAAGAACTCCCGCAGTTATGCGCGTAACAAAGATTTCACGTTTGCGCATGCGCAGAGGCTACTATTGATCCGGGGTCGTGAAACCTATAGGGGACCATCTACACCCTAACCCGCACAATCCCTGAAAATTTCATCGAAATTGGTCAATAACTTCGTGTAGTTTTGCCCGTAACAAGGATTTGCTGACAGACAGACAGACACACAGACAGACACGGAACCAAAATTGTTCAGAAAGGTCTAAAACGCAAAATGCGAGTGGAATTTTTGATTTTGGAGACAAAAAAATTTTCACATTCCGAAAGTGAAAACAATGCTTCCGCTACTTTAGTAATGACTCGGAAAAAATGCGACTATTCAGTAGTGTCTGTATTCGATAAAATCTCCATGATTCTACATTGAATACCATTTTCGGATTTGGAAAGAAGGGTGAAGCCTCGCAGATGTCGGTTTTTTTCCTTTTTTACACGGCGCCTATCGAGAGGTCTGGCCTCACCTTCACGATATAGGCCGCCCCAAACCCGATTAAAAATAAATCTTGATCGCACTACATCACAGCTACACGCAACACTCGCCTTTGTTGGCACCAAATTTAATTTTAGTCGCCTCTTCACTCGTCTAAGGCAGTTAACACAAGTTTCCCTTATAAATGACCCGTCTTTATAATTCGAACGGCCGTAATCTTTCCGTCTAGCTTGAGGACTCCCTTGAAGTGCACACCTGCCATTCAATGTCATTTTATCATCATTTTTACACGAATTTTAGTTTTTGCTGTATTCGAAGTTCAGATCTTTGAGCTATATAATTCAAGTCTAATAAGACAATGACAACCATTGACTTATAAATACATACTGAGTAAAAGTTGTTTTTACTCATATTAATCGTTTTCAATTAAGTATCAGGTTTTCATCAAGTACCATACACAGAAAGTGTAGAAAATAAA
The DNA here is from genome assembly GCA_031894815.1 of Creontiades dilutus. Taxonomy (NCBI): domain Eukaryota; kingdom Metazoa; phylum Arthropoda; class Insecta; order Hemiptera; family Miridae; genus Creontiades; species Creontiades dilutus. The sequence goes on along the minus strand of JAVIWC010000461.1, from coordinate 29,203 downwards.
AAGAACTCGGACAGTCCGATATTTGCACCATTTCACGTGTGCCGATTGTTCAGCGTAATATATAATCCATTTTCCGATGGCTTTTACTTGTGAATGCACATGAGTTTAGAAGTGAATCCAGAATCCACTGATCAAGCAACTTTCTTCAGTTTCGTTAGGTTTGCCTTTATCAGATTGAATTTTGTAATTCTATGCTACCAATCATCGTTAAGATGAACTTCAATTATTGAAGTCATGGTTTGGCCAAATTTGGCCATTGAGAAGTAACGTCAGGAGAATTTTAACGCAGAATACGACAGGTGCTTCCAAAAATATTTCTCTGAATGACCCAAGTCGAAAATTGACATCAACACCACGAATACAAGAAATATCAAACAGCTTTATCTGATCCCGATCGAACGTCAATGGTTTCAATAATAGGGAATAATTATTATTCCTAACCCTAATCGTTGAGTAGTATCTTGGTCCTCTACACTGAGTTGGAGGAACTTATGAAAATAGAAGTTGTTTTGAAAGTAGTTCTCTCACATTTTGACAAACTTTGGTTTGAATAGAGGAATCATTAGGAATATTCAACTTAGTATTCAACGGTACCTTCCTAAACGAAACTAGAGGTCATAAATCTACGAAACACCAAGTAAAAAAACCAATCTGATTGTTTCAATAGCTTGAACTGTGGTATATAGATGTATGTTTTATTGTTGATTCCCAAGTATCAAAGGTATACTACTATGAGTGCTAGTCGTCCAAATAATGTTCAAAAACTGAGCAATAGTGAATACATCTCAAACAACTCATCTCTTCACAAGGTGTTTGGTGTGAGTTTTCGTCCAATCAATTCGGAACTGTAAAAGTGCCGTACCGATTATGAGTATAGAATTACAATATGAAAATGAATGGAGAGCGTATGTTTTTTGTTAGACATAAAGAGAAACTCCGGATTGAACACCATCAGAGTAATCATTATCTGATTTGATCGCATAAAAAACGCTGCAAATTCTTTCTACTGGGGTTTATTATTCAATTGGCTTGTGTTCATGATTTGAATTTCTGCTAAGCTGCGCGTATGCGTGTTTCACAGGTGATAGAGCGATTATTGAATTTCAGGAGGCACACAAATATCATCAACTGATCAATCCAAATAGGTATTTTGGTTGAGAACAGATTTACGTGCTCTATTATCTCCTGAAATTCAATAATCGCTCTATCACCTGTGAACTAGAGACAGTCCAAAGCTTAGTAGAAATTCAAATCATGAACGCAAGCCAATTGAATAATAAACCCCAGTGAAAGAATTTGCAGCGTTTTTTCTTTTAAAGGGTTATCAGAATACTTCAATCCGTGTATCGGCCATAAACCCTTTTAGGAGTTCACTCCAGTATCCACGTTCACTACATCACTAGGTTACTGCAATCGAAACTGTTGGCACCATAAATCAGGCCATACATCGGGAATGGCTACGGACCTAGGGAAGGGCTCATTCGATCCCTCATGGAAAGTTCTTCAAAAAAGAGGAAAACACATTTGACACACGTTTGACTTTTTTTTGAGGTTTTTAGGGATTTTACGAAACTTTGACAACCCTTAAAGGGCACTTTAAATTAAGTGAGAGTGCTGGTTAAAAGAATTGGGGCGTTGTCGGACCAATATTGATTTTTCCTGAAAATTTCAGATTTTTTGTTCCAGCCGTTTGGGAGAAATCGTGCGTACGGCGGACGGACGGAAAAATATTTATTGCAGATTTGGATTCTACACCCTTTGAAACGTAAACCATACAATTTTCAGGGGGGGTCAAATTTTTTTTTCAAGGGAGATTACAATGGTTTATTATTGAATAATAAACCAAAATTTAGAAACAAAGCTCGGCAGTGCGTCTGCTCAGGTACGAACTCGAATTTCATGAAATCCTCATGGCTCACAATCCAATCCCCGAATTCTGTCAAAATTAAAAGGTAGTTAAACGACAAAATCAAGATTAATGCTCTTGATTTTATCGTGATTGAATAAATGAATGCTACGGCACATACTAAAAAATTACGTGTTCAAAGGCAAATAAGTTAAGTAAGCGATACTTCATTTTATCTCTTAAAACGTCTAGGATGAGCTTCATTCTCCGAAACAAGCGATCTCATGATTAATCCAAAATACCCAACTGTAGAAGTATTGAATTAACTTGTTATTTTTATAACTTGGAATTTCAACGCGATTTATTCAGGAATGGCGGCTAATAAGGAAGCGCTAACGTGCATTGTGTATGTACTACAGCAATACGTTCTAGTAAAGTTTGAGAAGTCACTAATTCGAAATTATTTGAAATAAGAAGTGTCATCCAGGAGTTGGTTTTATGAAAGTATTTTGTCAGCAACGGCAATCAATGAAATTAATGATAACCACGAATTTGTAAATAAATGACATGAAAATGTCTCACAAGACAAATAAGTGTGTAGGGAAACTTGATATTTTGGTTCCTCTATTATTTACTTTCTCTTCTGAAGGAAGATAGTGGTTTTTGTAAAGTTTTGGTTAGCGGATCAGGTGGAGTTGGCAAGAAGTATTGAGGAAGTTACTGCAGTGTAAACCGATGATTCCAGACGGCGGTACATTTGCAGCACCAGGCTCAAACCGACAAAGAGGATGGAAGTTGAGTTACGAGTGACGATGTTTCCGTGACATGTAGTCCTCGTACACCAGTCACTCCAACTTGGAATATGATGGATATTGAGCGTAGGAAGTCGATGATTCCAGACCTATGTCTACAGCATCAGACTTCGTATTTGTGAGGTGAAGAGAGAAGGTTGAGCAGGTGGCTAAATGTTTCCAGATTGCAACTTCTGCTTACATCAGAGTTCTCACTCAAGGAAAAGGCTAAAATGTGTACCAACTTAAAACCTACTCGCAAAAAGGGTTTTTGGGGTTATTAGCAGTAGTAAAGCAAGGTTTTTAGCTTAAGACAGAGCTTACTGACCAAGTAAAGTCCCGGCTCGGTGTCCGGGTTTCTATACCTGGTCGTATCCCTTCTTCCTCCTTACCCTTTCTCAGGATGAAGGCCCTGCGCTACTCCCATGTATTGGCATAATTATGTGCCTTCCAGGTAAGGTAAGGTAATGGTCACTCCCATGCCAAAGTACAGCCCCAATCCAAGGATAATCCGACCGAGCCCGGATTCGTTCATTTCATTCGAGGAATGCGTCCATAGATAGTATCTTTAGCTTCACTGGAAAAGTGGACCGAAAATGCTGTTACAAGATGGAAGGATGATCAAATCGAACCTAACTGATTTGTTGTGTTCTGAGATCTTCTTTATACAGAGTGGATAAGAACTACTTTTAGTATCCCGGAACGACTTATTTTTTCCGGATTCGTTCCAGGACCCAGTTCCTTCTGACTCGTTCGGTCCGAATCTGCCCAACGCTAAGCTGAGCATAATTTCGAAAACTTGCGAACATCATCCGCGTGTGTACTTTTCAAACTACAATATGATTCTTCTTCCTAAAGTACCAACGAGGGCGAATTTCTTACATAATTTGAAAGAGGAGAATCTGAAGTGAGCGGCCAGCGGGCCTTAATAACCTTCTTTTCTTTCAACCGCTGTCACGGACACCTTACTTATTTAGTGACTCTCGTATTAGAGAGCATTACTGATCCAATAAAGTACAGAACACAGTAAAAGGAAGCCAAAGCATTTGCAAGCACCGTAGCAAACCTTGTGATATCTAAAAACTTTAATTATTCCCATTGGAACTTTATAAAAATGAATTTGCCGGTGTAGTTTGTCTATTATTTCCTTCGAATAAACAAAATCACCAAAACAAAAACATAAAAGTCAAATTTTCTCACTTCTGTGTTGTTTTTTGTCACTTCAAAGACACATTTCATATACATAAGTTTGAAATATTGATCCGAATTCCAGTAAGTGACAGTTCATTCCTAGCTGATAAGGAGGAACAGAGCGAAAACGAATCACTTCGTAGCACAATACTGATGTGATAACCATCCTCACTCGAGAAATTCAAACATAAAGACACACAGCAGGAGACATGAGGCATTTTTTAAATATAAACAAAGATTTGAAATATTCTGTTATTGTACCGAGGTTCTTGATGGTCTACTGGTTATACCAGGGTGCTGGGAAAGTGGCGGTCCTTTTCAATTGTTAAAAATGTTGACTTTTTTCGGGCTAAAATCTTTTGAACGTCTGTGGGGCTGTTAGGTGCTAACCGTACGTCTATGCTACATCTTTATTGCAATGCCGAATAGAAATGTGCACCACGAACCCTCAAAAAGGCAAACCAGTGTGCTGAGGAAATTCCAACCCATCTACCGGCCCGGTACTATTTTTGTTGCACAAACAGGCAGATGAATGAATGCGGAAGAAGTAGTTAGTTGATCTTCAAGCCTTTCTGTGAACATGAATAATTCGAACGGTCAAGATGAATAGTGAAGCTGCTTACCTCTCGTGAGTCTCTCTCGAAGTTGGTAGCTGTATTGTCGAACTGAGCTTTCAGCTGTCTGACGCTGACCCAAAGCTGTTTCGCCTCCGATTCTTCGAGGGCGGCCATCGCTTTGTCCAGCGAGTCCAGCTCACCCTGTAGTTTGAATCCCAAGTCCAACGCTTTGCTAAACATTCAAAATCAAATATCACTAGAAAATTGAATTAAATTCGAATTATAAACATCATCCTGAAAGCGCCGAAAATTGACAGACTTTCGCCTTAACGTTGGTTTTGAGGGAAAATAGAAAACACAGCAAGTTATTTCACTAAGGTTCATAATTTTTCATCCCCACCCTCTCACCATAATTTACCGTAGCTGCCAAGACGTCAAAACGAAAAGATGAAAGAATCGGGATTGGAAAAATTGAAATGTAAACCCTTTTTCAACATTTGTACCCTTTAATACCACATTTTTCTAAGTTAGATGACCTGGGACGGATCTGGGACTCATCCTAGTTGACTTTTTGTTCAAAATTACTAGAAAATGACAGCCCACTCGCCTATTTTTGTAAAAACTCCAAAAAATCTCGTTTTCGGTGTTTTTGACCATTTTTTGGGCCATAGCAACTATGCGGGTAATGCAATCGGGATGGCTAGAAATTGAGACCAACTAGAGCTCGAGTGTAGTCCGCGGTGAAAGAATTATTTTTTTACATCGTTGTGAACTTTTATCTTACTTTTATTGATTACAGCGGACGGACATTCCAGATTTGAATTCTACTCACCTTGAAACGTAAAATGACAACGTTTGAGGGGGGTTTGTAAAAATTGTTTGCTAAAGGATTACAAAGGCTTATTACTGGGAATAATAAAATAAAAACGCTGCAAATTCTTTCACTGGTGTTTATTATTCAATTGGCTTGAATTTCATGATTTGAATTTCTACTAAGCTTTGGAGTGTGCGTGTTTCACAGGATAGGGCGATTATTGAATTTCAGGAGGCACACAAATATGATCAACTGATCAATCCAAATAGGTATTTTGGTCGAGAACAGATTCACGTGCTCCATGTATATCTCCTGAAATTCAATAATCGCCCATCCTGTGAAACACGCACACTCCGAAGCTTAGTAGAAATTCAAATCATGAACGCAAGCCAATTGAATAATTAACCCCAGTGAAAGAATTTGCAGCGTTTTTTCATTGAACCTCAATACCCTCCCACAATAAAAACATCTATAATTTATCAAGTCCTTTGGCACTCGTATTGCGTTAAAACTTCCCCAAATCCAAATTTAAACGATGTAGCCAAAGGTAGACAGATGTAGAGGGGGCACACAAATATCATCAACTGCTCCAGCCGTTTCGGAGATATCGTGCGTACGGCGGACGGACGGAAATTTTTTTATTGCAGATTCGGATTCTACACCCTTTGAAACGTAAACCATGAAATTTTCAGGGGGTTTAGAATTTTTTTTTTCCAGAGCGATTACAATGGTTTATTATTGAATAATAAACCAAAATCTTAACTTGGCTTTGTCGCTTAATTTGATACCTATAGAATTCAATTATCCATACATAACAAAATTTTTACAATAAATTATTTATTCGTTTTTACCTTTTTCAATCAATGTTTAATGAATTGCATTATTTCAGCAGTTTTACACTAGCACAGTTTGTGTACAAATATTTTTCACGTCTTTATGATGGAGTTCATAGATTGGGTCATTCCATTTTTCTGAATATTCAGATTTAAATTAACTGAATAACTCACATTTAAAAAAAGTGCGATTTTGATCAAGTGTTTCGTAAATCGGCAAGTTTCGAATGGATTCAATCAAACGAATTCTGTAGAAACGTCAGCAATATGTTTTTACTTGTATCTTCAAGAACCCAAAACTGCTACACGTAGAATTAGAGTAAGTGTTGAGGAATATTGTGGTCCTTACAATACTTGTCATATGTAACTAAATAAATTGGATTGAGGGGCTGCCTGAGATTGTTGATGTTTCAAGCAGCAGAGAGCACGTAAAAACCTGAAATGATCTTCCCAAGGTGCAACGAAAAACAGTGCAAATCGTTCCAAATCGGCTTAGTAGCATTCTGAGCGCTGCATAAACCATTTGCACGAACCATTGCTTTCCTCGTCTAATGTAATACTTCTCCTTCGTTTTCCTCCAGAGCTTAAGATAATATCATTGCTAAAGTAGATAATGCGTTCAGAGCTTGTCTCAACCTGTAGTGAGACTGTGAAAACTTGGAAATATCTTCCCTAGATGCAATGAAAAACAGTGCCAATCATCACTTCACTGTTTAGCATTCTGAGAGGTGCATAAACTGTTCGCATGAATCTGTTTTCCTGGACAAATACTAATACTCTTTGTACACCGTCCTCTATTGATACTATCGTTGCTGAAGTAGGTACTAAGTTCAGATTTTGAAACCAAAAATTCAATCTCGCTGCATCAATCGGGTTTCGTTCGGCCTATTCATCTGGATTATTATACGGTCAGTTTCGCATTCATAGTTCGTACCTCGTTATTAGGATTTGGTACAATCGATGAGGTTTCCTCACTTACTGACGGCCAACATCACAGAGAATTGGCCAAATATCAATCGATATTGGATGTTTTATCATTCCCTCACCTGTAAGCCGCGCAGTGGCGGATCCTTCTCTCCAACTGAAGATTCAAACCCGACCAGACTTCTCTCAACTGGTCTCCGATCTTTTGCACTTCTTGCCCCGTGACGGCGTCCAATTGTTCGATCGTGGCGGGGATCGTCGAGACGAAAGCGGTGATTTCTGTACCTTTATTCTGCAAAATAGAGGTCAATATATGTTACAGAAAAGGTAACAAGAGAAAACACTTTGTAGAATATGGTTGACAGAGGGAATGAACGAAGAAAGTTGTTTTCAGTAATAAAATACAAATTTGGCTAACGATTTAGGTCGACTCACAATTGCCGACTATGAACGTCAAGATGATTGAGAAGAGACCAAGCAAATGAATCATATCATATTGGTAACGTAAGAACACGAGACGTGACACGACGTGAGTACCTTCCACCTGACAGTCTTTTCCTTCCGAGGGATAATTATTGTTTTGTTTGTTCTGCACCCATAGTTGACCAATTTAATCAAGCTTCATCGTTGTACAAATGAAAGAGCGTTCGGGCCGTAGGCCTGAACCATTAACCATCCCCAACTATCTCTAGACGTCCTCAATCATATTCTTCCAACGTTCAAAGATATTCCCAATGATTTGACTCATCTACTGATAATGAAATGAAAATCACTTGAGAGTTCGCATTGAAGATACAAGCTTAGTCTTGAAAACAGAAATTACCTACTGTAGCAATAAAATAATTAGTCCTTCCCGATATTCGCTCCGGCTTCAAATTCTCATGCTCATATTCTCCATTGAATACATTTTTGTGAAATGAACTTTTTCTTGCCTTCAAATACCGAAACTTCACCAGTTTTTACATTATTCGTTTTGATTTTGTAAATCTCATCTCTTTCATGTAATATTTATAGCAAATGATTGGCAACTTTCATAACACATGCAAAATTTTTCCACAATTTTCATTGGATTTAGATGAAAAATTGAGATAAACTCAAGACGGATCCCCTACAATAAGATAAAATGTACGCCTCTGCTTATTCATTCAAATGACTACTTCAATTAACAACTACATTTATATAATCGAATTAAAAAAATTCAACAATCAATAAAATCATGTATGATGAAAATAAACGAACTTGGTAGACCTCTGTAATGAAAAAATAATTAAAGTGATGAGTCAAAGCTCCCAACAAGAGTTAATATTAACCATCCTTTTCCGAGAATTTAGTCTATAATTTTACGTCATTTTTAATAATTTCCAAATGGACGTTCCTTGAACATTAGCACCCTTCACCAACAGGAAGAGCGCATCTCATAACAAGGAAGTGCAAAGATCTGAGGCGATATACTGCAACACCCAGGGAGTACTCCTGAATCTGAAAAGCTTTAGGTTTATGCTCAGGCTCAGCGGTTTCAAGATAAGGGAATCGGGATCTATCGATATCCATTACAATCCCAGGGCTTTCAAAAAGCATAAGGCACTGAATGAAGAGATAGGTTTACAAAGGCAGGTCAACGGAAAATTGTAATTTATATGGGGTTTTATTAAAAAACGTTGCTAATTTCCCTCGTTGCTAAGTGCTCCTACTTCCATATCTAACCATACCTAACCATCGTTAGGGATGTCAGGACAGTCAAATTAGAGGGTGAGTGGTTCGTTCTTGGCTGCGCAAACATATAATGAGGAGGTGATGGAATGGACTAGTTGCCACTTCCAAGTTCTGAGGCAATACACATGCAGTGCTCAGAGGATAGTTCTGAATCTAAGCAGGTTCAGGTTTATGCTCAGCCCCAGCAGTTTCAAGAAAGCGGTGATTGGAGACAACCATAACTTGAACATTCGAGATAGAAATTCTCAGATAACTGCTTTTAAGCGAAATCAGAGCTGTCGTACACGTCTACCGTTGTTGATCTGGAATTAGACGATGTGAGCCCACCCATATCGTCTCAAATTCTTCATAAAAGGATGCTAAATTAAATGTATAACGGTTGCTATAATGGTTCATACACAGTGTGCATGTGAGCTACTCTGCTGGATTAAATTAAAACATCCTGATTGATGTTTTCTTGATTTTTGAGTAAGAACCAGAGTACTTGACGCTCCGGCTCTTTTGAGCCAGGCTAGAAAATCCTTACTCCTTCAGAAAGCTATCAAATACTCGATCTCTCCTATCGAAATTCGGGTCTCCTTCCCAAAAATGTCACCGGACCTCACTTCTCTCAATATTGAATATTTGCTAATAGGATATTTCAACTGAGGGCGGCAGTAAAATGAGTAGGCTAAATTAATCTTGCTTCATAGATGAGTTAGTTTATAGTACCTATGAACTTAACTTAACTTTAGACCAAGTTGATAGTACATTATCAAATAATTTGAAAGATGAGCAACTTACCATAAAGTTACAACTATCAGCAATATCAGTTAGCAATGCTAGTTATAAATGATTTTAAAAATTGGGGTGCTGTACAAGTGGTCATTAGTACCTGAAGGTCGTTGAGATTCTTTTTGTACGTTTGTAGGTATTCTTTGGACGATGACAGGTTCGAGCCCATCTCTCTGACACCTTTCAAATACTCAACCATGCTTGTCAGGAATGCGTTGAGCTGTAATATAAAAATTCACATTAATACCCTATCAATAGATGGTGCAATAAATTGAACAAGTGCATATTTATTATTCTTAAAAAATACAATTATTTCCACTTCAATCGTGTTCTGGTGTACTTACTGAATTATATTTTTCGATAAATAAGTTATAAATCTCTTTGGCTTTGGTGCTTTCTTCTTGTTGGTTTTCTAATTGTACTGTGAGGTTGATCTTTTTGTTTTCGATTTGTTCGACGGTTCGCTTGACTCCCTGAAAACAGAATCAACATTTTAGTTGGTTAACCTTGACTGATTGTTACAATGGTTGATTATGGTAGCTCAAGAATATTAGAGCATGCAGCTTAATTTGCTGTTTACGGAAAGTGCTGGGAATGATTGGATTTTGGTAACTTAAATGGGGGAAAAATTGGGATCTTGGGAACGAGTATAAAATGTGAAGGCATCAGGTAATCAGATATCAGTTGATTGTGATATCTGATAATTACTTAGGTATGAAAATTAAACCAAGTTTTCCTTGATAACTGTCAATCCATGCACAAAGTATAAAGTCCAGCATAAAGGTGTTGTAACTACAATCTATTCAATTTTTGTCTATATGATCCAGGTTGCAAGAAAATGTACGTCAACTGTAAAATAATATAAATGTTATACATTATGTAAAACATGGATACTAAAAATTGGTAAATAAAAATATATTTTCATTGTGTGTTGTTGCCCAATGAAAAATATGCATTAACCAAGTAAATTCTGGGGGGTTCATAAAAAAATAGAAGTTATTTCATCAACCCGTTCCGGATGCCTATGAATTCCATGAGGTCCATTTATGCACAATTCGGTTGGATCCAAGCTCATGTTTTCATGATCATTCACGACCTTTATGATAGTTTTTATCATGCTCCTCAATTTCTACGATAATTTCTGTGCATTATTTGAAGTGCACATGACATTCGTCTTCATCAGAGGCTGTTGGGCTAGTAAATAAATCATTCATTCGTCACCACAGCACGCTAGCGCAGTGTGGTCACCATACTATATTGCTAATGAATATCTCTTGGTAAGAGAAAAAACAGAGTTTGTGTAAGGAACAGTTTCTGTCTCCCCAAAAATTAAAAGAGTTAAAACTTCTGTTCGATTTTGATGGTTAGGTCATCATTAGTTACAGAACAACAAGAAAACAGGCTGGTAGAAAATTTAGGTTAAGAATGAAAGAAATAACGAAAAATGAACAGTTTGTAGAATTCGTCCAATTTTGTCCAAAAAGAGATGTCCTGAATGTATTAAAAACTGTTGAAATAATTAAACTCGATAGAGTAGGTAAAGGTTTGAATTAGGATATTCCTAGATACAGTCCTCCATTAATAGGTTCATTTCTAAAATAGCTGAAATAGCTTTACTTTTCATTTTTCTATTTCTTTGGTTTGTTGTATTACCTTTCTCTGATTTTGCCAAATTTTTTTCGACCACCCTTTCAGCTCCCCGACGAATAGAATCGTATCTCCTTTCACTTTCATAGAAACCGCATGATTGGATGTTCCCCACACCTCATGGCCAATGGAATCAAAGCTTCTTTTCACCTGTCACTTCACAACCACTGTTTCCTTGAATGTACATTCAGTTATTGTTCTGTTACTGATCGATTCAACTGTCGATGTCGATGTAATGTAGTAACTCTTTTAATTTTTGTGAAAATAAACCATTTTTCTTCTATAAACTCAGTTTTTCTTGACATGGGTTTCCATAATTATTTCGCGAATGATTTAGTACGTATTCCTTGGTTTATGCACAGCGCAAACTCTTGGGGTACCTCTTTATTCAAGCTGGAAATACCACTGAACAGTTGACTTTTCGACAATGGCTACCAAGTATCTACTGCCAAGATCGTCGAGTAATGCCTGAAACTATCTTTTCCTCAAACTACCAAAAACCTATCTGCTGCTATGCATTTTCATACTCCACGCACAATCGTGCTCCGTTTCATGTCCATTCTCCAATCAAAACAAACTCATGCATAAACCTCTAAATCGCATAGCAAACTCTTTTCTACGAGGAATTGATGTTTATTTCTTTACTTATGGTGAATAACACAATGAGGGAGTATAATAAGGTTTATTAAACCTCTAAATCGTATATCATAGGAAACTCTTTTCTACGAGGAATTGATGTTGATTTCTTCGTTATTTCTCTTAAGGGCCTGAAATGCTGACTATCAGTCCATCCTCATAATCAAGTATAAATTATTGTTAATTTATTTTCCTTCAATGCTTGTACTCACTCTGATTACAGCAGATACCATTCATTTAGCTGTAGTAATATCTTGTTTTATCGCGTACCTTTTAAGCAAATTAATACTGCTGGCCTTCAGCAGCAAGTCTACTTCTGTCATGTGATACCAGAATTGGATTTTAGGTTATCGAAAAGTTACTTATTTTTATACACTATGCATATCATCAAAATGTATTTCGAGCATGTCTTGAGCAGGGCATGAGTTGACTTAGGGGCAGGAAAAGGTGTGACAATTCAATTCCGACCGTCAGATTGGATGATGGGTATGACTTCTAATGATCGTTTTCAGTGTACCGGGTAGGACAAGTATGGGCTTGAGTAGACTGGAAACCGTTTCCATTCGGGTAATGAAATACCAATATTAGGGTAAAAATTAACCAAAAACTATGTGTCTATGCTATATGTTATTGGTGAACTATTGGACGAACCTCGGCGTTAGGAACATCCTGAAGGAGGGCGTATCCCTGTTCCAGAGGGGGTTGGGAGATCTCTTCGACGTTCTTCTCGACGCTGCTCTTGGGCGTCGAACTCCCGAGCCCCATGGTGGCTGTGGTCAGCTGTACTTCTAGCTGATCTAACTTGATAAGTGCCTGAAATAAAATAAATTAATTAATATTTATATACTTTTGTGGGCATAATTGAATTACACTAATGGTCGATTTCCTCGATTATTCATAGCTCACGACCGGCATGAGCGCTAATCCACTGAAGAACGGTGTTTCTAAAGCGTTAATTTCCGGAAAGCGAGGTTTGTACATATGGGCAACGCTAATGGGGAAAGCGCGAAATTACAAGAATCTTACTAATATTTATTCAACAAAGGTCAAACCATAGATAAGATTATTTAAATACGAGTATAATTATAGAATTTTCAGTGTCTGATCAAACGAACGTATTAAATTATGAATTCAATGAAGCACTGCTTGATTGCGGAGTCCAACTTTTGTGACACATTCCGTAATCTTCAAAATTCCCGCCTCCTATTCTGTCCGCAATTCACATATCCCTCTATTGTTTTCCCCAATTGTTTTCGGGTTTTATCATTTTCAATAATGAGCCTTTGTAACCGTATAGAAAATATTTTATATAAAATCCCTCGCAGTTTGTCATTTTACGTCTTGAGAATCCAAATCTGCAATGTCCGGCCGCCGCACGCCGTATGCCGTACGGGCCATAAAAAGCCTTGAAACTTTTGTGAAAAAATACATTTTTACGGTCGGTTTTTTTGCGGTCTAGTTAAGCTTAACTTCTAGCCAGTCCGATCGCCTCACACTCATAGATGCTATGGGCCAAAAACAGGTAAAAAACTTGGTTTTTCGAGGTTTTTGGAGATATACACTAGCGAGTTGCCATTTCCTAGTAATTTTGGATGCTGAATCGGTTGAAATGGGTCCCAGACTAGTCTCAGCTCATTGACGAGTCACATCCTAAAATCTCATTGTAACGGTACAAATTGTGATCGGCTGTAAACTAAATTTTTTTTTTAAATCCTAATTTTCTCATTCTCTCGTTTTGACGACATAGCAGTCTTGAAGTTGGGATGAGTGGTATGAGGGGGTTTAAAAATGATTAACCTGTGTGAAATCACATGTAGCATTTCTATTTCTTCTTGTCAGGGCTGACGTGGTTAAATTTCACATACGTTTCTGCTTGGAATTGCAGGAGATCGATGACGACGTGGATCGACTGATATGGAGAATGAAACTGCTGTTTAGAGTAAAGAACCCGATTCCGAGTCATTGGTGGTTTGGGGATATTTGTTGAATGGACTTCGTATCCACATGTCCTGTGCAAAACTGTTTTTGGGACCAATTGCCGTTTTCTCGCACGACCCATCTCTAGGCCGCTCCATCTCTCGACTCCAAGTATTGGCGGTTTTGCACCTGGCTGCCTGCCGAAAATTAGTACTTTTTTTGCGCTTTCGCAACACTCTTTTTTAACAGTTCACCAACGGAATAGGGTTTTCATACTCCTCCGCAACAAACCACCTACTTTTTCCTTGAAACAGAAATTTCAAACGTCAACTTCGATATCGGGTTTCACTAATTAGGTAACCCAGATAAATTCAAGATCAAAAGAGAAAAATCGGCGAATAAAAAGTTGGTAACAATCCAAATTAAAATATGGGTTAGCCTTACTGTCTTGATAGAACAGTAATGTGTGTTTATAAATACCAAGATATGTGAAATTGGGCTACACATTTATGTGGTTCTTGGTCTACCAGATGCAAATTCAACAGGAATTTGATGAGATTATTTTAGCTTTCATAATCTCAAGAAAGTGGCAAAGCATTACTTTTCTGTATGATTCTCTTGCATTTGTTAACATATTTTGTTTTAGCTGTGATCAACAATTTCCTATTGAATCACTCACTAATTCGTAGTCTATCACGCAAGAAAGAAACGTTGTCTTCAAGGACGGTACAGTATGGAGCAGAGTTAATAATTTTTAGAAATGGTTTGATAAGGAATGTTTGACGAGGTAGAGACAGTTCTTCTTGTTCCGTCATTTAATGAAGACCTAAACATATCTCAAATCGGCGGTAACATCGTTTCAAGGTCAAGAATACTCCAACATCTTCCGTTCCCTATTATCAGCACTTTCACAGCTCGTGTCCGCTGTCTGAGAATAAGAAGGGTGTGGTGGACATGAACAGTTCCTCTTCCCGTTTCTCGAAACTGACAAGCCTGAGCATTAACTCGAAGGTGTTTAACTTCAGGGGTATTCACCGAGTGTTGCCGGCAAATCGCCTCAGTCTTTGGAAGGGGCAACTAGTTCATTCCATCTTCTCCTGTTCGTCCTGCATATTTTTGCAGATGCAAGAACTAACAACTCACCCTCTAATTCGAGTGTCCTGACGCCCCACACCCTCGCGCTCCTTCCTTAAGCAAACTGGCCAATATTTTAGGATGAAACCCCCTAAAACTTACGCATTTACCTAAGCCCTGCATATCCACCCCTGATTTTCAAAGTCCCTGGTGTGTGATAGATACGTATGATGAATCCTAAGCATAACCTGGAGCTTTTTAGCTCAGAACTATCTTCCGAGTGTTGCAGGCATATCAGCCTCAGCGTTCGTTGAAAGAATATAAAGAAATAATAACCACCTGATGCAGATCAGAATAAAATTAATGTATCCTAAATTAATCTATCCTCAAATCAAAACGTAGCATGATAATTTTTAAGAAAACATTTGAATATTTAGCTAGTCGTTGTTTCTGTAATCAGTTTCGAAGTATGTCGTCGAGACGTAAATCCTGTACTCTTCGTTCTGGAAAAAGTGCTCTTTTCAAAATTGGCTAAAATTCATACAAATTGTTCGCTGCAAAAGAAAACGGAATTCCAGCACCTCGCTTATCCCATAATCACTCTGGAAGATACCCATGAGTGGGGGCCATAATCATTCACATCTGTATCCTAATTTCTATGCATTCTTTGACATAGTTCAATCCTAACTCTCGGCTCCTGAATCACATCTCATCCCGCGGATCCGACGGGTAAACCCATCTGGTCTTGAATGAGAATGAATCTCGAAGTTGGAAATCGCTCTGACTTGCAAAAATAGGGGGCTTCGGATGAGTTTCTCCTCCCACGCTTACGTAAGCGACAGAATTGCCGCGAATGAATCTGAACAGATGCTAGAAACTAAAATATCGTGCCAACTCTCATCAGCCGAAGATTTGATTTGATCTAGAAGACAAAACGCAGCCACCTTTCTAAACGCACCGTTCGAGTGATGGACTTTTCTATTTAATTTATGTTAAATGGTTTACAAATTTGAACTTTTTCTAACCGTTATTCTGCTTCACAAAAAAAATGTTTGGATTTTATTCATTTATTTAGTTGCTAATAGTTTTTATCGTTTTTGTAAGCATATTTTCAGAATAATTTTGGGCATACATTTAGGAACGTTCAAGTTCACATGCAAACAACATTTTCTATTGGATATCCTTCATTGAAAAAATTGTCAAGAAATAATTTTAAAAAAACAGCAATATAACGTTATTGAACCCGTGATTTGTCATCTCAAACCAATTTTAATGGGAGAAAATTATCTCCTACAATCATATTGCTTTATACGAACTTTTTAAATGCTTTTTTTTCATAGGTAGGTTTTTCAAGGTAATGATGACCCGCCATAGGGCGAACTATAATTCTGAGTCAATCAGAATTGCGGAATTCTTTAGACCACTTTGGTTAGGAAAACCCTGTGCCCTTCAAAATCCAATATTAATATTCAAAATCCAATAATTTCCTATCCTATTTTGACTACTCTCAGAAGAACTTAGTATTTTGTCTTATGCAAACTTTTGAAACCTCATAGCTTCCAAGATTTTATTAGTTTCAATGATTTTATAGCGTTAGCAAACTGAATTAAATCTTTAGCAAACTGAATTAAACTTTCAGCAAACTGAATTAATCTTTTAGCACACCAAATTAACCTTTCGCAATTAAAATTAACCGTTTCGCAATTAGAATTGAACTTTTCGCAAACTAAATTAAATCTTTCGCAAATACTAATAATTGTGAAAGGTTTAATTCTAATCGCAAAAAGTGCGAAAAGTTTAATTCAGTTTGCAAAAGGTTTAATTGAGTTTGCTAATGCTATACATGAATTGCAAGTTAGATGATAAGTGTTGGAGTACTTATTACTAATTTTCATGCCTATCTGATCAATGGTAGATGACTGTTAAGTGCTGATGATAATTTTTATCGAAATAATTAATCAACGTTCATATCAATTACTTTCTTTTGAATAATAAGTCGTGTTAAGCGTGAGAGTCGTTCAAAATTTAGATGAAAAAGATTTTGCCTTGGACAGACGTCATTGTCTTTCTGTCATTTCACGCCCAACAGATTTGAGGGGTTCAAAGTGATTAAGAGGTTGGCGTTAATTCCAAAATAGATTTCATATTCAATCTCACCGTCCACCCCCACCCAAGAAGTCAGACGATGTCCGTGAAGGCTGATTACTCGCGCCGTCAGCACTTGTTCAGCTGGACTCCTCTAAGAATGAAGACAAGTGGCTCGCGCCATGCACCACCTACAATATTATTTATGTCGACGATTTATCACCAACACGCGTAGTTAACTCGCGATACCGAAAAACCCACGACACAATCGCTAAGAAAACTTAAGAACTACCGGACCGAGGCCTCCCGGAACCACTGGTTGAAAAAGCTGCGAAGGAATCGTCGGGCAGGCGGGATGTCTATATGAATAGCGCATGTAACTTGGCTGGCGTCCCCGAGATAGGTCTACTACCCCCCACAGCCTAAGCTGAAGGCACATTTGGCAGTCTTTTCCGACACTTCCAATAAACATGCATCGACTATTATCATCTTGGCTCGGGGTTCGAAGCGCACTTGTCACTAGATTCCCCTCAGACCAGGTAGCGCTGGATTTACGCACTCTGACTCACCCATCTTGACATTCTGCAACCTGATTCAAAAGTGAAGATTCACTCAACGACCTTCATATTGCAGTTTTTGGATCGTCCTACGTTTACTGTTGCCAAATTGTCCCAGAACGTCCAGAACTACAACTTGATTGTATCTCGTATGAAGTAGAAAGATAATGTTCCAAAAGCAACCTTTGAGCCACGGAGTTCTTGCGAGACAAGGATCTACTGTCAAATGTGTGATTTTCAGACTACGGGAAAATTCTTGTAAATGGAACGCTGTGCTGTTCTTCTGTCTTCTGACTACATACATTTATTGAGTACTGCATTGGCCAACAGCAAAACCTCGGAAGGTTATATAATTTCTATGTTTTTAGGGTTGAGGAACCCTGATTTGTCATTGTCATGGCCTGGAACTGTTAAAGGTTCTCAATTTCAAGTTGGTTTTCCGAATATTCTTCCTGAGATTTGAAATTACAAGAAAATTCTCTCGTCTTTAGTTACATCTGAAGAGCAGCTGTCAATGGTTTTTCAACCACTGCTTCAAGTTTTTAATGTCCTAACACTGCACTTTATTCAGGTCACTTTAGTCTAAGGTCGTAGTCATGGGCCCAAAAAAAATGTGTTCCTGAGGGAACAAAACGGGGATTTTCGAGGAAGCTTCTGTTTTGGTGGTAGCAGTGACTTACAAGCAAACGGCCACACTTTGATTCGCCCTAGACGGTAGGTGGTGTGTTTTCTGAGAACATCTGAAAACAGGTTAGTTTTTTCAATGTCATTTTAATGGCCCTATTTGCTCAACTACGTTTGACCCCGAAATTTTCATTCTACCCACTTATTCTCTTGGAAGGCCGTATCACATTGCATTTTTAAAACCCACAAAAAGTCCAGTAGTATCGGAAGAACCTCTGTTGAAAGTCCGAATTGCCATTGTCATGTAGGTAAAAACATAACAAAATTGTCATTGTCGTGACTGAAACCGCCACGCCATTGTTATGACTTCTACCATTGTAGTGGAGGTCTAATTTCAAATTTGAATCTCGCGGAGAATAATGACTGGGGATCAGAAAGACATCTAGGGAGGCCAATTAAGTTACAAACATACAAAAACCTAGCAAAAGAAGCACTTAAATTTTTGACATGTCAGGACCTGAAAGCTGCCCGTAGTTTGAGAATGACCCAAATGAACTGAATCAGGTTTAATGATGTTGTAAACGTCTTCGTTTAGCTGAACAGAACTATGTTGGGTTTACAAAGCTCAGATACAAGTCTTGATATTGTGGAACCCAGATCAATGCAGATTTGTTCTTTCTAATAACAACTTTTAGATCGTCTGTCTAAACTCATATCTATAACTTGCAACATTCTTGCGACATGAAGACCCAGCGAGGAACAAATACAAATAAATAAATGAGCGTCCGAACTATATTTTTGATGTTACCCCAGATTTTTATTTGTGTTCATAACTGATGGAAAACGTGAAACGGTCCCGACAATATACCGATTGTTCATTTAGTTCTAAAATTTACGTATTTCTCACATGTGAATTCACATCTCGAGCTAGTACAACAGTAGCATGTCTGAACCTTATTGAGTGATATAGCTAGTAACAGATCTCGTATGCTCAGGTTCGCTTGAGAAATTTTTCAATATATTTCGTGATTGTTGGTTTGTTTAAGCTAATATTGCATATCCAGATAACCAATTCGACTTTAAGGTTCAGAGAAAATGACCCTACTAATTTTTCTTTTTAATCCCACGAAAAATTTCCTCCAGGGAATAATCATGGTACTGTGTCGTATAGAACACTGCCTTGCAATTCATGTCCAGTAAGGGAGCCTAATGAGAGGAAGGTTGATAATATGTTTCTACTAGGTGGATGCATACGATTTTTATAGATGTTGTTGTTTCAGTGCTTAATCTTTAGTAGGATATTCACCAAAAGGGATTACAACCAGGAATACTTACGGATTGAGCAGCCTTAAAGAACTCTATGGCTCTGGTCAGGATATCTTCCCTGGAGGAGATGTGGCTGAGGTATAGAGAGGCTTCTTCCAGCAGGAGGTAGGCCTCACGGATGGCTTCAGGCCCGGCGAAATGGCCCCCTTCAGCGAAGTCCTCGGTCGCTCTTACGATCTTCAACGCTTGCTCTTGAAGGTCCTGATCACCGGATTCAAATATTGTTTAAAACGTTTGTCGTTGCCAGCGGAAATTTACAGTGCAATCATGCACATTATGGAAAAAGAACTTGAATTAAAGATTCCCTCATGGGATAGCTGAGCATAGAAGAGGATGCATTCCTCTCACACATCTCTGTTCACTACAGATGACGGAATCCTTTTTGCTCATAGGTACCCCTACTAGGATGCCAAGGGATATTAACCCATATTGGTTGGTTTTGTCCAAATTTCCAAAAAATTAATCTAAATCGCAATAGCCTCAGAACTGTTGAAAATAAGTATTTCCAACGCTCTTGACAGAGAAAAAAATATTTCTATAAAGTGCACAAATTTACAATAAAAAAGATATAAATCGATGAAGCTCTCACTTTTATAGCATGATATTACTCATAAAACTTTGTTCAAGAAAGAACTGCAACATTCTGAAAGTTGTGCACAAAATTGTTCAGAAGAATGTACTTAAATTAAATTAGAATATTTTATAAATGTGGTTTTCAAATTATCCAAAATTGTACAGTTTTTAACACGTATTAATTAATTTCTGAATACAGTAGTAGCTTAAAGTTCAAAACAATTTACATGAATATAAATGAAAACGACGAAATTTTGGAGTTATAGTTTTTTTAATGTCATTCTCACTGATGAGGTTCAAGATCTGTGTGTGCTTAAAATCCTGGTTCTCCCTATGGAATTATGGAAAATAATACCTTATTATTTTATAAGGAAGATGATTCTGATTACTGACCATCAAATAACTTAAATATTAGTTCCTCACTCAAACGTCCATTAATATTATTTTAGAAATACATTTCTTTACGTTGGATATAATATTTCTTTTCGAGCGCGACCCTCTTCTTGTCTTTTCCACTAAATGTCAGTCTGTCCATCTATTTTAACGAATTCAACATTTCCAATCATATTCGTCAAGATCCAAGCCAATTTCATTGTAATGTGTGGGTACTTACTGTGTTTAGAAATTGTCAAAACACACAACACTTTTTTAGATGCAGAATTTGGCAAACACACAGTTTTGTGTGCAGTGTGGAACTTTGAACTGGACTGTAGGAGAAAACCTCATTTTTGGAAGCAGAACAGCAACGAGCTATTATTAAGTTACGTTGAAAGCATTTCTGTTTACACTATTTTTTTCTAGACTTCCCCCTGATTTTGATTTTATTGAAAGAATGACTAATTTTTTAATCCAACAAAGTTGACTTATCGTAAAGGAGGCAAACTCAGTACCCGAGGAGCTAATTGAGGGGGTAGAAGAAGCAATAATAGCACAGCATTGCCAGGCAAAGGGTCACCAAAGCAAGTCACAGCCACGAAAGATTGGACAGAGGAAGGTACCAAATGAGGACGGTTTTACCTTGGCTTCTGGTATGGTTTTCTTGTGCTCGTGAAGCAGAAGCTCAGCTGATGCGCTGGAGTCTCCGAGCTGATCCTTGCTGCTGAGGATGGCTTCGGTCCTGTCAGTCAGCAAACGCTTCAGCAAGGTGAGGTCAGCAGTGATTAGGGCCAACCCTAGGCATTCTTCCAGTTGGGCGTGAGCTATTTCCACTTTTTTCTGAATCCATCTCCGCTTCTCATGCAAGGCCTCCATCCACCTCTCAACTTGAACTTTAGCTGTAAAGAACAAACACTTTCACTTTCATTGAGTAATTTGGTTCTCAGTAACGGCATAGACTTGGAATCGAGATCCGATCCGAATCCGTTTTCTGATTGGCAATACAGAATGACAAAGAGGTTATACTATTGATGATTACAACCAATTTCAGGCTTATATCTACTAACTTGTCTCTTCTAATGAGCACCTTGTTAGCAAAAGTAGCTACTCATTGATTGAGGACATTATTAAATCATGATGAGTGTTTGCACTTTCATACCAATTTTTCATGTTTCGTTGATATAACCATTTATGGAGGGCGGCGGATGAACTCAGAGCAATCCACACGATCACATTCAATTCATAGCCATTCTGTAGTCAAAACGGTACTAATTATTGTAAAATTAATTATAGACTCGAAAAATTGGACTTTTTATTTATTTTGTTCATTCTAAAAGGTATTTTCACTATGATCACTATAATTCACGTGCATGTTTTCATTCTTTTCTAGCTATTTTTCTCAAAAAATTAAGGTAATGCAATGGCTCCAAGATTTTGCTTCTACCAAATCCGTTTTGAGGTATTCTGAAATGATTCCTGGACTAAAACACATAGATATATTATATTTTCATGTATATGATATATTCCATATGGTATATTCAAGTACAAATTTATTAACGTGCCTTTCGACAGGATTGAGATAAAAACGTCTCCCTTTTACCATAAAATCAAGCATTAGAAAAAGAGAAGTGATTTCGATGGACACAGCTTCTAGTTACAGTAAATTGGTCAAATTTCAAAGAATGTGTGTTTATTCGTAGTTTTGTAAAAAAAAAAAAAAAAAAAAAAAAAAAAGACTAAAAATCTTTGATCTTATTTTTTTATCTGAATATAACTGAAAAAAGTTCATTAACCTGGAAATAAGTAATTTAAAAATTGAACTCAAACTTATTCTGAAAGTTGTTTGTTGTTATAGTTAATTAAAATGTGCTAGGAAATAAATCGATAAAAATACAATTCTACAGATCCAAATTCTCGGTTTGAATACAAGAATATCATTTAGAGATGGTTTTATGGCAATAAAATTATTGTAATTAAAAATTACTTTACTCGCAGTGTTAAAATTTCTACTCATTTTAATTTAAATGTAGTACGATAGTTTTGGGAATACCCTCTTACGATCATACTGGATGACTGGAGAACTTTTATAATCAACTTCTCTCCTCTAACATTAGTTCGCTCTAAGGGCTTTTTCTTATGCCAGTTACTTATTGTAATGAACTTTCCCGTTGGTTACTACGTCCCCTAGAGCAATTACAATAGCCCATATCTAATCCATAGCATTCAGTGAACAATAAACAGTCCAAGGATAAACGTTGAGTTCTTCATTTCATCTTACCTAACTGAGCTTGCAGCTTGATGTGCTGCGGCCTCGAGTCCAAGGTGCCTGCGTCTTCGAGGCGCACCAAGATGTCCAGGAGGGCTGTCCCCTGACGCAGAGCACCGTTGAGGCAGGACAGGCAGCCGCGCAGACCCTCCTTCAGATCGACCATACGCTCCCGCATTTCCTCAATCTCGACGGGGAGTTCGGAGTCGGCGAGGATCTCGAGACATTTGCAGTGCTCGTGGAATTCCTCCGCGTTCCTACGAAATGATAACATTCAAAAATGCAACAGAGGCATGAGAGCATAAAGAAGAAGTCTTTATCGAGAAAACATGTCACAAATGTACACCTGACAGTGAACTTAATAACCGCCTTCTAGCAATAGCAAAGCAGGAGGAGCAAACACTTTTTACAAGAAATTCGTCTTACCTATTGCAGAGTGGAAGGCAGGAAAAAAGAGCATATCATCCTAAAAGTGTTAATAGACTTGATAATTGGAAATCATAGGTGCCAACCGAGCTAATGATGTCATTGTTTGTAGTAATCGATCAAGCGATAGTTTTATATCAAGGAGGTAACGTAGGTACTAGTTGATCCCTCCAAGTGCAGTGGCGAAACGAGAAGAACACTGAGAGGATACCCCTAAAGGCTTTAAAAGCAAAGGGGTGGTGGGGGAGGGGGGGTTTGATAAGACCAGCAGTAAGCAGGGCTGGAGCAAATTGTCATTTTGCTTATGGGAGCAGTGCAAAGGGAAGAGGCATCAGAACAATCAATATTAAAGAGTAAGTGGTTCGTAACCAGGCTCTGCTAACGTGTAACAAGGAGTTGGTGGAATGGATTAGTAGCCCTTTCCCAGGGTTGAGGCGATATGCCCGCAACATCCAGAGGATACATCTGAGGGATGCTGTCTACTGAATAAATACTTGGTTGTCCAGTTGAGCAAAAACTTCAACATTTCCAGCCACACTACGGAAACAATCGTAAAAGCTCTTGCATAGTTTGGTAGGACAAGGACATTATCCAGAATGGTATGGGCTGTACCCTACTAGAGCAGACAAATAATGTACAGGCACTTTTTGGACCGTAATGGTGTATACACGCCAAATCTGGAGCATGATGGCTAAAAGGAAGCACTGGATTGAGATTACATGCCGTAAATAGCTCAGATTATTGTTCACGAGTGACAATTTCAAGAAACGAGAAGATGGAGTTAGCCATATCTAGTGAAGTAGGGCACATACTTATGATAGGAAAGGTTCAAATCCAAAATCTTGGCCCGTTCATCCAGATGTTTATTGACGTTCTCCCAAACGGCAGCCAACGAGTCGCTCATAGCGTTGTAGACCTTGGGGCTCGTGTTTTGTGTGGCCATCACGCTCTCCGCTTGGTCTCCCAGCTCCGCCACCGGACTTTTCTTGCTCTGAAAGTTACAAAACAAATTATCAACGTTAATAGATTATAACAAACATCGACTCCCAATTTACTGTAATTCCCACACAATCTTCTTGTTTACTAGTATCTTTCACGTTATATCAATCCCCCAAAAAATCAACTTTGAATTTTCTATGGTGATCACAGATACTCCAATCAATGAAAAACCAGTAATCTACTTACTATCTATTGAATTTTCTGTTCTACCAATATCATCTAAGAAGTGTCATCCACAGCATATATACGCCTACCATCACATGTGAAGGGTTTTATATTTGTTTGCCAGGGGCTTCTGCTTCCATCTGCACCCCCTGGCCAAAATGAAGAAGATACCTGATAATAATAATATAAGTATAATATTATCAAACTGTTTTCCAACATTTCCCCATGAACCCTCAATGAAGAGCTGAAGAGTTTCAAATTCAAGCAACATGAAACAGAGTCTCAGGATGCTCTAGAGGATGGTGTGGAGTATGGTGAGGGTTTCACTGTCCGAGAGCTAAACCCCATCTGTGATTTGAGTGGAAAGGGAACGCAGCGTTGATTGGGTCCGGATCCAAAGAATGAACCAATAAGAGGGCCCAAAGTAAAGCAAGCAAAGTTCTGGGAGCTTACACAGGAGCACCCGTAGTTGTCTGCTCACCCGCTAGTATGCGCTAGAATCACCAAAACACACTCTTATCCTATTATCAGTTGATTGTCCACAACCCTTGTGAGTGAAGTGTATTAACTGTAAATACGCGATGAATACAGTAAGTGCTATATAACGAAAGTTTGCTTGATTGTCGGGGAAGCTAAGACAGATTATTCCCAATGCATGGCGCCCAATGCTACTATTAACAGGACTGCAGCAAACCTCAAAGACAAGCAGAAATCGTTCTACGATTCACAAATTCAACTCACCTTACTAAGAAAAGGTTGATTGACTTTGCGGATGTGAGGTAAGTAATAAACTTTTCTGCTTCCTTTGTCTTGTTTGCTGCAATAATAGAAATGAAACTTGGGCTTTCACCTCCTTGCTGGGCGGATATGAATTTCAACTGTTGCAAAACACGGTTTTCCGAAGTTCGACAATATATTTTACGTACCTAATGGTGAAGTTCTGTTAAAGGTGGAATTGAGTCGTTTGTTTCAAGATTTGAAGCTGAGAAAGCGGATATGATTGGCCTTTGCATATTGGTAGTTGAAAATTGAATTTGACTGAAAATAACCATAAAAAACGCTGCAAATTCTTTCACTGGGGTTTATTATTCAATAGGCTTGCGTTCATGATTTGAATTTTTACTAAGCTTTGGAGTGTGCGTGTTTCACAGGTGATAGAGCGATATTCAATTTCAGGAGGCACACGAATATGATCAACTGATCAATCCAAATAGGTATTGTGGTTGAGAACCGATTTAAGTGCTCTATGCGTATCTACTGAAATTCAATAATCGCTCTTTCACCTGTGAAACACGCACACTCCAAAGCTTAATACGGTGCACGTCGGACGGTCGGAAAAATTTTTATTGCAGATTCGGATTCTACACCCTTTGAAACGTAAACCATGAAATTCTCTGGGGGGTTAGAATTTTCTTTTCAAGAGCGATTACAATGGTTCATTATTGAATAATAAACCATAAACCCTGCTGTTTTTGTTTTGATCGCAGTAACCTAGAGATGTACTGAATGGGGATGCAATGTTGGCAGCATAAATCGGACCATACATCGGGAATGGTTTGAGCTACGGACCTGGGGAGGGGCTCATTCGATTCCTCACGGAAAGTTCTTCAAAAAAGTCCAAATTTAGGCCGCCTTGCATTTTTTGAGGTTTTTAGGGATTTTACAAAACTTTGACAACCCTTAAAGGGAACTTTAAATTAAGTGAGAGAGCTGGCTAAAGAATTGGGGCGTTGTCGGACCAACATGGATTTTTCCTGAAAATTCCAGATTTTTTGCTCCAGCCGATTTGGGAAAAATCGTGCGTACGGCGGACGGACGGAAAAATTTTTATTGCATATTCGGATTCTACACCCTTTGAAACGTCAACCATGAAATTTTATGGGGGGGGTAGAATTTTTTTTCCAGAGCGATTACAATGGTTTATTATTGAATAATGAACCAAAATCTGATATCCAAGAACGATTTTTCTGGAACTTACTTTGAGAAACTTATGTAAGAACTTCTTATTTTGAAGATTCTCTCTTTTCCAAATATCTTCTAAACTTACTGCAGTTTCAAAAATAGAGCCAATGGAATTGTTAAGCTCTTAGATAAAGCGCCTTTGACCTCTGAAAGTGTTGGTCGCCAATTCTATCTCCCGGCCACAATGAAGTTTTCCCAGTTCCCGAAAGAGCTATAAAGTTGGCTCCTCGTGAGTTGAAGCAATTAGCCGCAAAAAGACCGCAAGTTTACAGTACCTCCTCTGGTGATAGCGTGTTTTACCAGTCGGAGGGGAAACCGGATGGATGTAGCTTCACGTTTCCAGCCCCTACATGGATCCTTCATGTTTAGCTCCACTAACGAATTTAACTCGGCTAAAAATAGTTTTCGGTAAGTTCGCGAACTAGGCGTCGCCTAAATGACGACGATGCATCCCGCAATTCGACCTTACTGTTAACTTTCCGGAAGAAGTAGATCCAAACCAAACCCACCAATCTGTCAGATCAAAATGTCCCACATCACACTTGTCGCATACTATCATACCAGAAAATGTCAGTACTATTTAACGATTTATATCACATTCATTGAGTCACTTTTAGCGAAAAGTTTTGTGAACTTTGACGCGTTTCGAAATGACGAATACCTGTTTAGTAGGTAACTGTTATTAGCAACGAAATTCCTTTTATACCAATATACAGGGTGGCCCAAATTTATAGGACCAGAAGTTGAGGGTTTTTCAAAGATTCGAGCGACCAAAAAGTAACAAGACAAGTTTCAACTAACATGAACGCCTCCTGGATTTCGAGACCCCTATTGAAGGTCCATCGCGGCGATAATTCTAAATAGGTTTTAATTCTAATACGATATAATGAAAACTATATGAGATGGTTGAACTGCCCTATCACCAACTGCCCTTCCCAGCAAGATCAAACCTGTAGCGTTAATTATGAATGACGGATTTTACCTTAGCGCATGCGCACCGTGAAGTGTTGTGAGCGATCGAACGCACAGGGCACCATCTTGAACCTAACTCGTACATTTCCTGGGATTTTCGTCAAAATCGAACGGAAATTATAGGAATTAGGCATATTAGAAATTTTTCATGTTGATGCTTGAGGAGTAGCAATTAATGATGCGATCTTGTAGAACCATCTTGTATTTGAGATAATTCAACCATTTTTCCACAAATACCTTCAAATTCGAGAGAGATAGGACGTGGGACAATGGGTAATACATTTTAAGTTCGACGAAAGTATTGATTTTGGTTTATTATTCAATAATAAACCATTGTAATCGCTCTTGAAGAAAAAATCTCTCCCCCCCTGAAAATTCCATGGTTTACGTTTCAAAGGGTTTAGAATCCAAATCTGCAATAAAAATTTTTCCGTCCGTACGCCGTACGCACGTTTTATCCCAAACGGCTGGAGCAAAAAATCTAATATTTTCAGAGCCCCTCCCCAGGTCTGTACCTCAAACCATTCCCGATGTATGGCATGATCTTGTGCTGCAAATTCTTTCACTGGGGTTTATTATTCAATTTTATAAACAAACTAAGTAAAACAAACCCGTAGCGCAATGGTTTCGTGCGGGACTCACAACCACAGGTTCTCGAGTTCGTTTCCCTCGTTAGGCAGTAAAATGTTTGCCCCATATGAATATGGTATACACACTTGGACACAAGAGAAACGTTTTGCCCCGCAGACACACCTAGGCCCAAGACAAAACAAAACGCTGTATGTACGTGTCACAAGTGCCATAAAACCATAAAAAAACGCTGCGAATTCTTTCACTAGGGTTTGTTATTCAATTTCGTTCATTTGGCTTGTATCATGATTTGAATTTCTACTAAGCTTTGGAGTGTGCATGTTTCACAGGTGATAGAGCGATTATTGAATTTCAGAAGGCACACAAATATGATCAACTGATCAATCCAAATAGGTATTTTGGTTGAGGACAGATTCACGTGCTCTATGCATATCTCCTGAACTTCAATAATCGCTCTATCACCTGTGAAACAAGGACACTCCAAAGCTTAGTAGAAATTCAAATCATGAACGCAAGCCAATTGAATAATACCCCGGTGAAAGTATTTGTAGCGTTTGAGCAATAAAACTCATAGGGCATCTGCTGTCTAACCGAACCATCTTCAACCTAACCCGTTTCATTACCCGAAAAATATTTTTTAATGGGACGAAACCTGCAGAAATTGAAGGTGTTACAAGGAATTGAAAGTGGACACGAAACTAATATTCGGAATCTATTAACCGTAAAATTCAAGTGGAAATTTTGATTCTGGCCCAAAAAAAAGTAAAAAACTGTGCTTCTGATAGGTAGTAGGGAAGGTCAATCGATTTTCGATTTTTCTAAAAATCGATGTTTTCTCGTAAAAACATCGATGTTTGTGCATACAATAAAATCGAGACTTTATTACTTTTTTACGATTTTTTCTACAATTGTTGTACAAAATCGGGTTTTTCCTTAAAAGCAATTTTATGCTAATTTCGTTAATTACCTATTGTTCTTGTATCTTGTTGAAACATTTTCTACCTCCTAAGAGACAGGCAATTAGTAAACAAAAGTATCAATTTTTGAATCGGCTATGAAGAATCGATTCTAAAAGAATCGTTCGGAGACCTTTAGATTCGGATTTGCGTATTACGAGTGGTAATTTCATCAACACAATAAAACACATTCTAATTACTGAGACATTTTCAATGCTCATAGCTCTTCTCTCACTATTTATTCAAATAATCGAAAAGAATCGATTCACTTATCTACCCACTGTGGCTACATCTGTTCCCAGTGAACGGTTGTTCTCCAAAGCCGAGAAAACCATTTCGGTGACAAGAAACAGATTGAGTGGAAAGCTCGCGTCGAAATTATTATTTTTGCAGGATGTGGAGGACAATTTGTGGTTTACTTAATTTTTTTTTTTTCATCTCACATTTTTTTAGATCGATGTAAGGACATTTAATAACAATTTGTCTATATATATTATTATACACTACTCAATTGCCTATTTGTATGGTTTATTTTTGCTATTGAGTTGGAAGTTAAAACCTATTTTTTTTTTAAATCGATTTTTCCAAAAATTGATACTCAAAAGAAAC